>OZ018379.1:54522500-55722500 GCA_963969555.1 Polydrusus pterygomalis
CTATATTTAGGTGTTTCTAAGTAGGGAAATGTCGCCTATAAGGGCACCTTTTTTTTACCACCTAATATATTTTTTAATTCAAAGGTTTTAACCCATTTAACCATGTTAAAATATTCGTTACTACTTAAATATTCATTATAAAACTTTAAAAATATACAAAACGTATTTTTTTGGTAAAAAAATGGAAAATAAAAAATCACCAAGTATGCCATCAACATAAAATATATTGCCTATGATGACATACTCCAGTAAAATGCAAAAATCTGAAGGACGCATACATGTAAAAGGAATATTTTTGGTACAGTGTGCCCATTTATATTGTTAAAAAATTGAAGCACATAAACCTGTTTAAAAAAACTTAAAATAATATATTACATTCTAGGAAACATGTTTTAAACTTTTAAAAAAGATAATAAAAACATTATCAGGAAAGTACAATCTAAAGACATATTAAAAAACTTTAAAAAGCATATAAGGAGTGACATATCTAAAAGAAAAGTTAAAGTAGCGCCGTTTTGAATATGACGCCTATAAATAGGTATGCTATCATAGTAAACCAATGGATATGCCATCTTAGGAATATGTCACACTTCTAGTAAATGAATTATAAAAAATTAAATCCACAACTTAGATTTAAAATAATCATAGCAAAGTAACATCTATATATCCTATAGTTATCGGAAAAAAATCGTGCATTCTAATTTAATGCACCTAACATAATAAATTTTTGATTTAAAAACTGGCTAATATTACTTCGGCACTTAACTATTTACTATTTCTGTTCTATTAAATAACTTTACATAAAAACGTCCGTCACGACTGAAATTCGACTCACAATTGAACGGTAACTATGCGGGATGAAGCAAAACCGGTTTATTCCAAAGATACCTGTGGTGTGCCATTATGGGAACTATGCCATCAAAGGCGACCTTCCACTAATTTTGACATGCAAAATTCAAAATAATTATAATTTTAAGATTTGAGCTTTCGGGATGTTATAATGACCCTATTTTTGGAATAATAGTATTGTATGCTTGAATGATGAAAGAGTTTTGGACTTCCATTGTCTTTATTTGTTTTAAATCACAACGTTTCAACTGGTAAGTATCTCCAGTCGTCTTCAGGTGAATACTAAATAAGTAAAGTAACTACAAGACTATTTATACTAGCTAGGTGCACCGAAGCACAACTGAGTTGGGTGCAGTCATGCGTTCAGTTAGCACGCGATCTTATCCTAAGCTTACATCTATCTAACAAAGGTTTCCAGATATTTCTTAAGTCTAACGATGGTTTACTAAAACAGCCTGGATTCTGGTGAATAGTAGCAGCTTTCTTAAACTTTCTTTTCCTCCAGTGTGGCTCCTTATGTAGGATTTCAGCTTCTGACCACATGATATGGTGGCCATGTTTCCAGGCATGGTCAGCTGCACCTGACTTTTCGGTCTCTCCTTTTAGCGTATTGTTTTTGTGTTCTTTAATCCTTGTCTCGAGTGGTCTTAATGTCTCACCTATATACGATTGGCCGCACTCGCAGGGGATCTGGTAGACGCAGTTTTTCCTATCTTTTTGACTTATAGGCTTTGTCTTCGTCAGGTGGCTTCTTAGGGTGTCTCTCGAGTTGAATACGGTGCTGATGTTATATCGTTGTCCTAGTCTTCTTATTTTCTCAGATACTCCCTTGACATACGGAATGTTGAGTGTTGGTTGTGCCTCTCTGTCTGCTTTTTGCGCGTTGGGTCGATTCTTACGGTTTTCCAATATTGTGTCAACTAATTTTGTGGGGTAGCCATTTTTGTTGAGGTCGGTCTTGATGTGGTGAGCTTCCTTTTTAAGTGCTTCTTCCGAGTTACAGATTGTAATTGCTCTATCCACGAGGGTTTTAACTATGCCATGTTTCGTGTTGTTTGAGTGATTTGAAGTAAAATTGAGATACTGGCCTGTATGCGTAGGTTTTCTGTATACTGAAGTTTGGATGTTATTACCATTTTTCTTCACGTTGACATCTAGAAACGGTAATTGGTTGTTTTCCTCTTTCTCCATGGTGAATTTGATTGTTGGTGATAAGCTATTGAGGTGATCTAGAAAATTTCTTAGTTCGTCATCGGTTCCATTCCAAATAATGAAGGTGTCATCCACATATCTTAGCCACATTTTTGGTTTCTTCTTTGCCTGTTCCATTGCTTTCGATTCAAACCATTCCATGTATATGTTGGCGATTATTGGCGAGAGAGATGAGCCCATCGGTAGTCCGTCTACTTGGTTGAAGAATCTATCCTTTTCTTGAAAGTAGGAATTGTTGAGGCAGCATTCTAATAGTTCCAAGATGGCATTAATAGGGAGCGTTGTTCTTTCCTGTAGAGTATGGTCTTCCTCAAGTCTGTTTTTGATAACCTTTAGGGCGTCTTTTACGGGAACGTTGGTGTAAAGACTTTCGACGTCAAAGCTCACCAGCTGATCTCCTGGCTGTAGTTCCTTTCCTCCTATTATTTGAACGCATACAGGTCAGTATCTCAATTTTACTTCAAATCACTCAAACAACACGAAACATGGCATAGTTAAAACCCTCGTGGATAGAGCAATTACAATCTGTAACTCGGAAGAAGCACTTAAAAAGGAAGCTCACCACATCAAGACCGACCTCAACAAAAATGGCTACCCCACAAAATTAGTTGACACAATATTGGAAAACCGTAAGAATCGACCCAACGCGCAAAAAGCAGACAGAGAGGCACAACCAACACTCAACATTCCGTATGTCAAGGGAGTATCTGAGAAAATAAGAAGACTAGGACAACGATATAACATCAGCACCGTATTCAACTCGAGAGACACCCTAAGAAGCCACCTGACGAAGACAAAGCCTATAAGTCAAAAAGATAGGAAAAACTGCGTCTACCAGATCCCCTGCGAGTGCGGCCAATCGTATATAGGTGAGACATTAAGACCACTCGAGACAAGGATTAAAGAACACAAAAACAATACGCTAAAAGGAGAGACCGAAAAGTCAGGTGCAGCTGACCATGCCTGGAAACATGGCCACCATATCATGTGGTCAGAAGCTGAAATCCTACATAAGGAGCCACACTGGAGGAAAAGAAAGTTTAAGGAAGCTGCTACTATTTACCAGAATCCAGGCTGTTTTAGTAAACCATCGTTAGACTTAAGAAATATCTGGAAACCTTTGTTAGATAGATGTAAGCTTAGGATAAGATCGCGTGCTAACTGAACGCATGACTGCACCCAACTCAGTTGTGCTTCGGTGCACCTAGCTAGTATAAATAGTCTTGTAGTTACTTTACTTATTTAGTATTCACCTGAAGACGACTGGAGATACTTACCAGTTGAAACGTTGTGATTTAAAACAAATAAAGACAATGGAAGTCCAAAACTCTTTCATCATTCAAGAAACATCATTGTCTACGACCTTCAAGCATTCAGTATTGTATGCTATTTACTACGGTTACTGACTAAAGGAACAATACACAAAATTTTAATAAAAAGGTATTTTTTCTGCGAAATAAATATGTATAGTTGTAGACGGCTTATTATACAACTGCCCGTCAAATAAGCAAAACCTCGGGTAAAAACGAATATTTATTTTATAAAACACAATAAAATACTACGCCATAAATAAAACAAATAGTAATATAAGCATTAGGTTGCCGTCACTTAAAAACTTTCTTTTATAAGATTTTCTCGAATATAATTTAAAAGGAAAATAGCGTTGTAGTCTCCAACAATAATAAGCCGTCATGTACCATGGGCATAACCTATCTCCCTTGGTTTTAAATCCTGATGGAATCGCTTCCTCTGTTCTTCACTCTTAAGTTTTCTAGAAAACAATTTAAGTGTCTGTGATGGAAGTGAATCTTATTACTCATGTGTCAGCCATCTTTGTTAAAATTGAAGATTATCTATTCTATTTTCCAAGTAATTCGGTATCATTCGATGTGAGACCTGCAGTGGCGTATTTAGAATATTGCCACGGGGGGGTCTATACCTTTCGTTTTATCTTTCTTTCTTTTTTTCTTTCTTTCTTTCTTTCTTTCTTTCTTTCTTTCTTTCTTTCTTTCTTTCTTTCTTTCTTTCTTTCTTTCTTTCTTTCTTTCTTTCTTTCTTTCTTTCTTTCTTTCTTTCTTTCTTTCTTTATTTCTTTCTTTCTTTCTTTCTTACTTTCTTTCTTTCTTTCTTTAAAAAAGCGCCGCAGGTGAAAAATTTTTCGGTGCCACGCCCTATTTTGAACTATCAAAATTTATAATTTCTATGTTTTGATAGCTGAACCCAAAAAAGGAAGAAATTAAGAAATTTTTAAATATAAACGCAATAATGGGAATATATATTTTTTTAAATATTTATGTTTAAAAATATATATTTCTACATAATATGACCGATTCCGAAAATGATTGGTTTTCAAGTTATTTTTGCCATTTTTTTTTTGCCAAGTTTGGCCATGTTGTTTTGTTGTCTGTGACACAGTTACTTAATTATTTGTAAAAACAAAGTATTGCTAATAGTTCTAGTTTGCAAAAAAATTACAAAACTAAGTGAACATCATTTCAATTTTTTTAAATTAAATAAATTAGACACGCAGGTAAAAAACAAGAAAAAAATTGAAATAACTCGAAAACCAAGCATTTTCGGAATAGGTCATATTTAAGAAAAAATCACAAGTTACCTCCTGCGAGGAATTAATCGAATTATCAATCACCATGTATATATTATTTTACTCACTTAAATTAGAAATTAAATGCAACAAGGCATCTGATCTGTTCTGAGTTTTTTTTAATGTTGAGCCCACGGGGGGGGGGTCCACGCCACGTGCTAAATAAATCTTTTTACTACTACTACTACTACAGATGAGGATGATGAATGATGATGAAGTAATTCAGTGACATACTTTCCAAGAAAATTTCGAACTTCTTTAATAAAATAATACCAGGCATTAGCCACAATTTCATTAATCGATTTTGTAAAATTGCCCCATCTAAGGACCATAAAATTCCTGCTTTCAATATGTCTTTGCTGAGTTCAGAAAATTTGTGTGATAAGTAGTGCAGTGATCTCTGGTTGAAGCAATTTTTTAAAATTTAATCTTGACACAGGCAATTTCGAAGGCTTCTTTGGGGGATTTAAATATCTTAAGGCCGTTTCATACACATGCATTTTTAACCCAGCATCAAAATTGATGCCCTGTGCATTTCGCAATTGAAGTGAGGGAATGGCTTAATTATACATTTGGCCACAGATGGATTGGTCGGAATGGTCCGGTTCTGTGGCCCCCAAGAAGTCCCGATATAACTGTTTCAGATGCTTATCGTTGGGGGCGCCTCAAACAATTAGTGTACTCCCGTCCAATTGAGAACGACGTATAGTCGCGTCAATGAAGCCTTTTCCTTCAAAATCCTCAAGAACAGCTCCGATTTTGATGATTTTTTTTTTAATTTTGTTTTTTTATATTATTCAGGGCGTTAATTAATGTCATGCAGATATTTTAGGGGATGATAGCACTCGTCAAAATGGGAAAAAAATGCAAATATATGCATGGTCCAAAACGCCTTATTTTCGTTATACGGGGTGGCAAAGTTTCAATTTTTTTTCTCGTATTTTGCGTTTTCTCTCTTATATTCTGCGATAATTGTTTCAAATTTGGAACAATAACTCTTTTTTAAAATATCTACAATAAAGTATCAAAATTGCCGGTCGCAGTATACAGGGTGTTACATTTTCTTGAATCGGCTACAATTTTATCTTTCAGAATTTTTTTTTGGCTCCCTGTATGAATTCCGGTATGAAATTTAAAATCTCTGTTCCTTTGTTTAGCGTTACACTATTCTCGTATCTGTGACCGTTTTCAATTTATTTGCAAAAATATCCGTCGATGAAAATTAAGTGTAGGCGAAATAACGCAATAATGAATATAAGAAAAAAATAGAGTGTATGTCAGTCCATGAGGCGAAGACTTGATTCGTGCATTTTAGCAAGAGGCGGCCATTTTCAACAGTTTTTATAATTTTGTTTTATTTTTATTTGATTAACTAATAAATTGTTTTGATACACAGCTTTTTACTCTGCGTTATTTCGCCGACACTTAATTTCCATCGATGGCTATTTTTGCAAATAAATCGAAAACGGTCACAGATACGAGAATAGCGCAAGAGACCAGAACGCTAAACAAAGGAACAGAGAGTTCAAATTTCATACCAGAATTGATACAGAGAGCCAAAATAAAAGTTCTGAAAGATAAAATTGTAGCCTATTCAAGAAAATGTAACACCCTATATACTGCAACCGACAATTTTGATATTTTATTGTAGAGATTTAAAAAAAGGGTTGATGTTCCAAATTTGAAACAATTATCGCAGAATATCAGAGAGAAAATTCAAAATACGAGAAAAAAAATTGGAACTTTGCCACCCTGTATAACGAAAATAACGCGTTTTAGACCATGCATATATTTGCATTTTTTTCTTATTTTAACGAGTACTATCACCCCCTGAAATATCTGCATGACATTAATTAACACCCTGTATAAAATCAGAAACCTTTTGGGGCGGGGACAAAATTATTTATACAGTGTGTCTACTTAAGTTGGCTACATATGGGAAACTTTTTTATTATTAACTTTACGAAAAAAATTTATTCTTCGTAAAAAGTTCTGCATGGTCCAGAACCTAAAATGCAACCATCAGATGTTACATTTTTTCAGTCGTAACTATACGAGGTTTGTCAAAAAATATGAATTTTGCCCAGGAGTAAAGTACCTTTATTTTTGACAATATCGAAAACTGTAATATTGAAAAGTTGTTCGAAATGTAAAACTATATTTAAATATGCAATTACACTTAAAATTTTTCTTTTTACAAATTTTTCTCAAATTACGGATACCGAACATTTATCTTTTTATTAATTTAAAAAATCATGATAACCTTTCTGTTTCGTTCAGAAAATAATAAAGCTGGCAAAAAAAATTTATTTCTAGAAATTTAATTAATAGATACACCATTAAAATAAAAATTTGCAAAAATAAAAAATAAATTATTAAGTAAAAGGATGTAATTGAAGAGTGGTCAAGCGAAGTGATCTAAGTGCCATAATCGAAAACTACCAGAAAATGTAAAAAACTGTTTTAAAGCTAAGAATAATACAATAGTATATTTTTTTATTGATATTGTGTTAATAAACATACACAAAAACATTCGTAGGAGAAAATTTTAATATCAGTTAATCGAAAAAACGTTTGTACATAAATTGAACAAAAAATATAGAAAAGGTCTAAGGCTCCTTTTATACTGGGATTCTGTATGCGAGATACAGTATCTGGGATTCAGATTCTTGCCATCTATAAATGCATTTTATAATGAATAGGATGAAATTGGCACTTAGATCTTCTAGTAGGACATTGGCATAGGTATATAGATCATATAAATTGAAATTTTGTTTTTAATTTTGGCACATAGATCACTTAGCTTGACCACTCTTCAATTATATTAAAACATAGTTTTACATTTCGAACAACTTTTCATTATTACAGTTTTCGATATTGTCAAAAATAAAGGTACTTTACTCCTGGGCAAAATTCATATTTTTTGACAAACCTCGTATACGACTGAAAAAATGTAACATCTGATGGTTGCATTTTAGGTTCTGGACCATGCAGAACTTTTTATGAAGAATAACTTTTTTTCGTAAAGTTAATAATAAAAAAGTTTCCCATATGTAGCCAACTTAAGTAGACACACTGTATAAATAATTTTTTCCCCGCCCCAAAAGGTTTCTGATTTTAAATAAAATAAAAAAACAAAATTAAAAAACAAAAAATCATCAAAATCAGAGCTGTTCTTGAGGACTTACGAATCTTGCCTGTTTTATGTATTCATTGACTCGGCTAGTATAGCTTCTAGTAGAACTGCGAATTGTTGAAGCTGTTCAAACAATTTCCATTGAAGAAATTCGAAGAAGTTTTGACCACATTCGTTTTTAGCTGGAAAAATGTGTTTAATAGGAAGGGGAAGTGTTTGAATAGAAAATTATGAAATTATTATTTGTTGTTATTTTAAGATTTTTTTGTGTCATTTCCGGGGGGTCATTTCATTTGTGAAATTAAAAATACATAGTTTTGGTAACACCAAAAATCAGTTTTTATAACTTTTGATACCCCTCTGTCATTGATAATGTATGTATTTCGATCGCTAATGCTGCTATAAAAAAAATATTTTACCTCTAAAAATAAAAAAAAAATAAAAAAATCGAAGATTTATTTTAAATCTCGGATTTAAATTACAAACGTTATTCTAAATAAGTTTTCCAATTGGCATTTGTGTCAAAAATGAAAAATAAAGGTAGTGTACTCTTGGAGAAAAATCATGTTTTTGAAGTATTTGCGATCCCTGTATAAAAAATCAAAATTTCCTCTTCGTAAATTGCATTTTTTTTACAAGCAAAACTTATTATCAAGAATGACTTTTTCCCGAAAAATAAAATTTTTCATACATTTGTGCTATTGTAAACCCTATCAGCGGACAGTCTGTATTATTAAATAGATAGAAATCGAAATCGATACGATCAGCTGCTAAGAAGGATTCTTAAGATTTAAGAAACTAACAAGAAGTTTTCCCTTTAGGAAATTAGACCTCCTTCTTGGGTGGTTACATGCGGTAATTTTTCGAATTTTTAAGATCCGTGGCAGTTATCTCATATCCCAGATCGCATCTCGTTTCGATCAGTCCGGATCGAATTACATCGCGTTTTCCGCGTCAACAGCGCCGTGTCATGTTACGCCCGACCAAGCCGCGTCTGGTCTGATTACTTATGCCTGACGGGCCCTGCAGTGTAAATTTTCTAGAATTTCCAATACTCGGGTTGCTTTTCTTATTACCTCAGGTAGGATTTTTATTTAATATTATGTCGTAGACTTATTCGAGATTAGGTGACGATTAGGAAATAATAAACATTGAAGTTAATGTGATTGTTTTGTTTTATTTTTAGGGTTTGGACTAGGGTTATAACTTATAGTTTTAATGATAGATTGCACATACCATAGTCCTGCTGGAAGCTCTTCCAGAAGTAAATTTGTACAGAGACTTTGTACTGCGGGCAGGACGTTCGCCCGCAAATAGGGCAGTCTCACCAGCAGGACGTATTTTGGGACTGCCGGTAGCTGCACGACAGCGTACATTGTTTTGATGAGATATTCCAAAGAAGACAAATTTGCAGACCCAAAAATGTCAGACCTACTATGCAGCTGTCTGACAGTCGATCAAAAAATAATACTGACGTAATGATAAAAATGATTAAAGTAATAATAGACAAGGCAAATCTATATTTTATAAAAAATTATTTTACAAATCAAACTTAAACAAGCAGAAACAAAACAAATACTTATATCCTAAGCACAACCTTGTAGGAACTTTTGTAGAAACATAGTAGCTTTGGTTTAAAATACGTATCTTTATAGGCGTTGATAGTAACTTGATCTCCAAATTTCCAAACTGTTTCATTTACGGTTACCTCATTTTGAATTACTTCAGCTATTTGGCTTGTGAAATCAATAATTGTTTCATCCACGTGTCCGTTATTTTCAAGGCTAGGTAGATTTTCATCCGTTTTGGAATCGGAGGAAGTGTCTGAAGACTCACTATCTGATGAAGAATCAAAAATATATGACTTGCGTTTATTTGGCCTCTTAAAAGTTTCAGTAGGTATTCTTGGATAAAAGGATATTTGTACTAACCTCACTGCTGCGTTGCTCTAAAAAGATAAAAAAATACTATAATATAATCTGTTTCCTCCTTTATAGTAGTTTTTATATTTTTTTTGTTATTCTTAGGATTCTGACGCTTCTTTCTCTAAATTTTTGAACAAAATATTTGACAGAACCACCTTGAATAACTGCTTCACAACTTAACTGCAAACTATCACTAATACCCAAAAACTATAATGTACTTACCGTTATTCTCGGAAAGGTTTTCTAAAATAGATAGTTGTGCATTAGTGGTCTCTCCATCAACATCCCATTTCACTTTTGCTATATTTTTGGATGCTATAACACTTAAAATAGTACCAGAATATTTAGCACTCGACCATTGTTCATGAAAATGGGAAAACTCCATGCATTGCCTCCTTTCCGATCAAAATAGTTGGCCGGAACTGCCACGCGCGCTCCCACCTACATGATTTTGGCGACTGAAAACCTCAAACTTGCAACGGTTACATCTTTCTTATTTACAATCGTACGTCAGTCAAAAAATGCGCGGAAAATTTGAAATTTGCTCTACAACGACATGTAAAAATAGGTCCTGCCAGAAGGACGCATAGTTCTCTAAATTCGTATTGAAGATCGTCCTACATCGCGTCTTTTTAGTACTGCTGGCAGGACGCTGTACAATATATCATTAAGTGATGTTACTGTTTTTTTCAATTTTCATCAAGACTTTTATATTTAAGTGATATTACTCCCACGTGTTTTGAACTTTTGAGGCAGCCAGCAATGGTAAATCTAATGGTTTTAAGATTGATTATTTACAATAAATGTAGTTAAAAGTAAGTCAGAGTAATATAATCATACAGCATTTTAGGATTCTAAAGTACGCTACAGAGAAAAGTTGGCATTTATTGATGGGGTAGAACCTTCTTTGTTAAATGACTCCGAGTACAGTATTTTTTCCAATGATATCGAAAAATATGATTAAGGGTTACTTACTATTCAGGACAAAGGACAAGCCAAGAAACTAATCAGGAAATATAGGCTTACAAAAGTTTAACAAAGCAAAATGTTTGACAGTCTGACATGAGACTGATTTCTTGCACTAATTTTAAAGTTTCGTGGATTTGTCTTTAGAGACAATGCTGACCGTTGTCATATCGGGTTTGTGTATAGGTAAGCACAATATCAAATTACATTAGTGTTATGCGGGCTGCTGATAAGAAGGACCCGCTTCATGTGAGATTTTCCCCCATTACGCGATAATTACTATCCTAAAAATACAGGTTGTCCCATTTAAAAAGATACAACTATATGTTATGCACATTTTTGGGCCACCCTATACCGGGTGTTTCAATAAAAACTCCTGATAGATAAGATATTTGGGGTTAAGTTTTTTCTTAAAATTAACAAGTATTTTAATTGTAAATATTTTTAATAGTCTTTAGCAAATTTTAGTTAAATTTTGGTAATAATAATTTTAGTGATAATATGCTCGTGTAGCGCCAAATTATTACTTCCAGTGACGTCTCAGGGGACGGCTTAACCAATAATGTCAAAAAATAAGGCGCCACTGAGTTTTTGGTAATTTTTATATTTTTTTTTTCGGATTAAGCAACTAAAAATATCATTTTCTTGTCTGTTAAATTGTTTTCATATCTTGCTTCGTTTTCGAGAAATAAAAATAAAAACTATTTTATTGCTTATCTCTGGAAAACAAAAATCATTATTAAAACCATGTTCAATTTGTCTTGATTTGTATGGTAAACCAATTTTATTTTAAAAATGTAGAAATGGCAAATTCTGACACTGACACTAACACTTAGTGTTAATAATGTTAATTATTTAATGATTTTTGTTTTCCAGAGATATGCAATAAAATTGTTTTTATTTTTATTTCTCGAAAACGAAGCAAGATATAAAAACAATTTAACAGACAAGAAAAGGATACTTTTAGTTGATTAATCCTAAAAAAATATAAAAATTACCAAAAACTCAGTGGCGTCTTATTTTTTGCCAATATTATTGGTTAAGGCGCCCCCTGAGACGTCACTGGACGTAATAATTTGGCGCTATTACCACTAAAATTATCATTACCAAAATTAAATTAAAATCCGCTACAGAATATTAAAAATATTTATAATTAAAATACTCGTTAAAATTATTGAAAAAAAAACTTAACCCCAAATACCTCCGTTCATGTTGGCTTTATCAAAAATTTTTAACTGCTACTTAAAAATGGGTATTTGGGCGCTTTTTGAAGAAAACAAAAAATAAACGAAATTGTGACTGCGTCGCTAAAATGTTCCCTCGTAACGAATCCCCGTCAAGCTATACCTACATAGTCGGAGAGCTAGTAACACCCGTTTCATGAAGTGTTTGATGCACTTCAAAATTTTGTGTTACTGAATAGGCATTTGACATGCCGTCATTAGATACAACAAACCCTGTATCTCCCCAAAAAAAAGTGTCTGCCTTTTTATAATTATTTTTTATTATATGTAATTAAGAAACTGTTAAAATGTCAGCGTGAATCAAACACTTAATTTTGTATTTAAAAAAAAACAACTTGGGGAGTGTTTTTATTAAATGTTAACCCCCTCAAAAGTGTCTGCCGTATTAATTTTTGTGTTTTGTGTCATTTTAAATTTTGATTTCTGTTTGTTGGCCTCTGAAACAAACACTTTTTTTGGGCAAAAATTTTGGACACCTTTCTCCTATGCGCAGTACCTGGTATCCCCAGGTAGAGCTAGCCAACACTTGCTTACCTGCTCATCTATCCAGTAGATACTATGACACAAAATTTTGAAGTGCATCAAACACTTCACTCTTGGACTAACAGATTAAAATCAAATACCTTCGATTGAAGGCCGACAACTTGCATGGATTTTAACTATCATAATAAGTTAAATTTTAAAATACCTACATGAAAACATTGTCACGATCTTGGAAAAATATTGTATAAAAAACTTGCCCTTCCGTGAAGATATATTTTTCTTAAAGGTCTTTAAAATATCAAATTATTTAATTCTTTTAATTATTTCTGAAAATATGTTAACCTTTAATTCGTTTAGAAAGTTTATTTAATCTTAACTCAATCATGTACCGCAAGCTGATAAAATTCTTCTCAAATTCGAGATTTCCCATCTGTTCGCCTGTAATGAAAACAGAAATTGGAAAATCGATCGATAGGACGTCATGTCAAATAAATGCGGATTTTCCAGATCTTTTACTGACAAGAGCTAATCGATTTGATCAGAGATTGTCTTTAATTTGAGATTTTTTCTGTTCAAAAATAAATGCTAAGTCAATAACGAGGGATTTTTTTGTAGACAAGGCATTAAGGCATTTTAATTAAATAAATAATTAATTAATTAAATAATTTAAAAAAAAATTATTTATTATGTGTTCTAGCGAAAACAGAAAATCCAATATATAGCTTTGCTGACGACAACACACTTATCCCATCTATTACTTTAAAATCTCAAACATCGGCTGCTGACGCACATCTTCGCAGACAACATGAGGTATCACGCCTCAATAAAGACCTGCAGCAGTTTTCTCTAAGAAGGTTAACATTGCAGAACCCGATATCGTTATGGCAGGATACGCAATTCCACTGACTTCGTCTATTAATTTGCTGGGTGTCAACCTGGGGGGAAATATGTCTTGGCATAATCACGTTGTGGCAATCGCCAGGGCAGCTTCTCAAAAGCTCGGTATACTTTTCCGTACCAAAAAGTTGTATACACCTCAACAACTTTTGACACTCTATAAAGCCCAGATTCGACCATCACTGGAATACCGCTCTCATATCTGGAGTTCTGCAACGAAGCATACCCTTCGGTTGTTGGATTCCATCCAAAGGAGAGCCATTCGTCTAATCGGCGACCACGAGCTGACTAAGAACCTCGACAGCTTAGAACATTGAAGACAGGTTGGTGATTTGACTCTCTTCTACAGATATTTTCATGGCAAGTGCTCGACAGAACTTGCCCTTTCGTCTTTTACTGACAAGAGCTGATCGATTTGATCAAATATTGTCTTTAATTTGAGACTTTTTCTGTGGCGGCTCGTGACTAGGCTTTAAATAAAAAAAAAATTTAAAATTTCTATTATTTTCGAAAGTAGGTACGTGCCTGTTTTTTCTTTCTCGTTGTGAATTTTAATTTCATCAGCATAAGCACTACTTAAACAATAAGTTAAAATATTAGTTTGTCCTAACATCTCAAAACTTACCACATTATAACGATGTTTTGCACTATTTCCATGTTTTTTATTTTCTCTGAAAGATGTTTTAAGTCCTGCACCCCATTTTTAGTCCAATTATCATCCCCGCCAAAAAGAAGGCACACGAAACAAAAAATAATAATTTTTGTCCTCACAACCGCATATCCAGAATATTTTATTATATATTTCTTTGTCAAACTTACGCGTAAACTGTGCCTAAACACAACCTTCTGTAAATCACTGACCTTCATGTTAGACGAAATTTTCCAACTTTATAACAACTAATAAATAACTCAAAACAAATAAACAAAACGTCAGCGAGTCAGCGGTATCGACAGACGACAGATCGCATCGCGATTCGCGAACAGTGGGCGCGGAAAATTGGAGCTCTCCGTGGCCGCTCGTTGTGCGATGTGTAGGTGACGTCAGGCTTCCGTCGTCATGGCAACCCATCGAGAAGGCGCGTTGAATCGGGACGGATAATCGGTCGCCCGCCGCCGCGCGCGCTTAGTACAACCTTGAGAGCGCGCAACTCGCTTGTCTATGAGTATAGCCTACCCGTTAGAATAGGGCTACGTTTGGTTTGAATTATTTTAATTGATTGCTTACATACATTGCGTTATTGGTTTTTTAAGTAAAGTATTTTTGGATTCTGTTTGAAATAATTGCAGGGAGGGCGGCGCCCCAGAGCCCTTCATTAACCAGCCGCCACTGCCTATTTTCCTTTAAGATAGACCACTTACATTATCCTGTATCTTTTTAAATATTAAAGTACAATTTATCATAATTATATAAAATTATTGTAGAAACTATTAAATTTTTCTAATTCAAAATTTAAATTCTAAAAAAATGCATATCATGTCATTGATCTGAAATAGATATTCGAGAATTTTTTATGCTACATTTTAATGGTCAGTAATTGTAAGTAGAAAAAACTGCTCAGTCAGTGCCAGTTATTCATTTTCTCAATTTCGGTATTAAGTGTTCAATGAACTAACGGCCGTTTGTGCATGTAGCTGTTATATTGTTAAAAATATTACGTCGAAGGAAGATTCGGATTAGGACTTCCTGGGCAGTGGCGTAGCGACAAATTATGGCCCCCCCGCGAAAATTGTGTTAGAGCCCCCTCGCCTATATTAAGAATATAATACCTATATAAAGTTTGTGTTACCAAACAAAATTAGGTAATACTGTTTATTATTTAAACTACTAACCTAATATAAAATGTAACTTAAATGCCTATAGAAACACTCAGGAAAATACAATACACGATATGTAAAGAAAGTTACAATAAATATAACTATTGAACAAGGAACAAGAACAAAATAAAATATTAATTCAAGAAGTCGCACCGGGTTCTATAATTCCCGTCGATAAAATAAAATATATTCTTTAAAACTAAAAGGGACGAAAACTAAAATATTCTTTAGGTAGCTAAGGTAGCCATACTAAATACTTGAAAGCAACAGTGAGATAAAACAAAAATATTTTAAGTTAAGCGAGAAAATCTTGAATATTTCAATAGTTATTGCGAGGCAATTGCCTATCCTAATTATACTGTAAAATTATTTTAGTACAATTATTATAGCCGTTATCTCATTGTTGCTTTAAGGTGGTAAATTAGGTAAATTGTTTTTTTTCTAGCTTATGCCTCCGCAAAATTTTTTATTAAATTGATATTATCCATTTTGGTCGCCTCTTGTGCCCCTATGGACAGTATAGCTAAGTTAGTTAACCTTGTCTGAGAGGAACTATTTCGTAAATAATTTTTAATTATTTTTAATTTGGAAAAGGATCTTTCAGCTGTAGCAACACTTACTGGAAAAGTTAAAAACAATAATAAGGCTGTTGTTACCCCTGAAAAATTTGATGATAAAGTGTTATTTTTCACAATTAAAAACACCGCAAAGTCTTTAATATTTTGAAGGGAAGCAATTTTTTCCATTAACGGCATACACAACGCGACTATCGCGGAAAAGTCGCAGACAGATCGCTGGAATATGTCTGCTGTAGTGTTTCTGCAGACATCAGTAATTCTTTTTTAGACAAAGTTGTCAAAACTTGTGGACATAGGAATCTAAATTTATTCACAAATAACTCCATTCCCTCAAAACGATTACCTATTTGGTTAATTACAATATCAAATATTTTGTAATATATATTTATCCTAAAATAGTTTTCTCGACTAGAAAATACATAATTTGTATTAGCCTTATCATAGTGTTTTTTTGGTTTTAATTGTCTTTTGTCTTCAAATTCCGGGTTTAGATTCCATGATCTTGACTTACCAACATTCTTTAAATTTATATAATTATTTCAATACTCTTTAAGATTTTTGACAGACAAATTTAGACATTCAGATGCCTTTAGTAAGTCTGTTTCTCTTTCTTGTAAGACTTGGGATGCTACGTTGGTTTGTTGTAAGATTTTTGAACAAATAATTAAAATAAAAATAATTTCAAAGTTTTCAATAGATTTTAATAACCTTCTTGATTCGTCTCTCTCATCTTTTTTTGTTGTGGTTAAATTTGTGTGCTTTAATTATATCTACTACGTATCTCAGTGTTCCCTTTTTGGCCAGGACTTAGGCCCCTTCGGGGCCATAGCAATAGGCTCTTTCGGGCCTCGAAGCCTTCGGACCCCCCGAAACCTGCGGGGGTTCGCGGTAGTAGCGCTACGCCACTGTTCCTGGAACATGCGACAGATCACTCTGGTGTATTTGCGAAGCTCTCATAATGGGTTAAAAACCATTTTATATACAATACTGGCGAGTCTGTACTTACTTTAAATGTAAAGAAATTAATAAAGGGTTTTCCAATAAGAACGATATGATTTCAAAATGAAATAAAATTAAAAGAATTTCAGATACAACAAAACGTTTTATATTATCTTAAAGTATAGTCGACAACATTTATGTTTTGAATAACACATCGTTTAAATGTCCTCCGCGACTTCGTGTATACGAGCGAATTCGACGAACCCAATTTTCGATGACTTTATGCAATAAATCGGGCGTGATCTGACGAATGCAGGGTTTAATGTTCAATCTTAATGCATCAAGTGTTTGTGGTCTGTTTTTATAAACCTTAGATTTCAAATAGACCCACAAGAAGTAATCTAATGGAGTTAAATCACAGCTTCTTGGAGGCCACTGAACAGTAGCATTCCTTGAAATTATCCTTTCGTCAAACTTTTCTTGCAGTATATCGATAGTTTCATGAGCAGTGTGACATGTGGCACCGTCTTGCTGGACCCACACATCCTCCAAATCAAGTGCATCTAAATTTGTCCACAAAAAAATTCTTAACATCTGTCGATATCGTTCGCCATTCACTGCTACTGCATATCCTGCCTCATTTTGAAAAAAAATGGTCCGATGATGCCACCATACCATAAACCACAAAATGCGGATACAAAGGCTTCTCATGAATCTTTTGTGGATTGTTTTCACACCAAAAACGGCAATTAACGGCTTGTTAACGTATCCACTTAATTAAAAATGAGCTTCATCTGAAAAGATAATTTTTTTGGCAAAATTAGGATCCCTTTCAAGTTGTTCTAAACTCCAAGCAGAAAATTCTCTGCGCCGACGATAGTCCAGTAGCTTAAGTTCTTGGGTCAAAACAATCTTATACGGGTGTAAATTCAAGTCTTCTTTCAAAATACGCCAAGTTGTCGTTTTTTTAATCCTTAACTCTTGAGCACGACGAGGAATTGATAAATTTGGATCCACTGCAACACTAGCTCTTACAGCAGCAATATTCTCAACAGTTCTTGCGTTTCGATGTCTTCTTGGTGTTTTTACATCGTGAAGAGTGAAATTATTTTCAAATTTCTTAACGATGCGACGAATGGCAAGCAAAGGAGGACGATTATTTACACCAAAGCTTTCGCGATGTGCGCGATAAGTGTTCACAAAAGATCGTCTATTTTCGTAAAATTTTTGGATAATAACCAAACGTTCTTGAAGCGCGTATTTAGCCCTAATAAATTGTTATAGTTTACTGACAATAACTGACAACTGGTAACAGGTATAACTTTATTACCATGGTTACCATATCGTTTCAAAATCATATCGTTCTTATTGGAAAACCATTTACAAACTGGACTTGACTTGAGTTAAAAAGAGATCGATCAAAATTCAAGAAACAATTATTGGGTAAATCATTTCGGTATTCTGGAGATTAAGTAAATATTTTTTGTAGAGTAATTTAAATTTATTGTAGTTAAGTAAAATAAGCTCGTCAGGTAAATTGTTATATAACTAAATACAGTTCTAAGTAAACGATCTCTGAAATATGGCACTCTGGTGATGAGGAAGAGTAATTTTATTTGAAAATCTTATATTACGTGAATGTATGTTATTCCGAAATTTAAACTTATTTTTTATAGATAGAAGTAAAGCAGGGTTGTTCAAGATTTTATGAAAAAAAAATCCCAAGTATAGAGTTCTGCGATTGTGCATTTTAAGCAAACTATAATTATTAAGAAAATGACGGTTACCTACTATATTTTTAAAGTCAGATAAGACTTCTGTAATAAATTTTTAATATGCTCCTTGAATCTTAGTTCTGTATCAATAACTATGCCCAAATTTTTTATCGACTTAACACTGGGAAACTTAATACCATCAAGAGTTATATTAATATTTTCATTTAAGAAAGCTACATTATTTTTATTACCAAAAAGCATTAAGAACGATCTTAAAGGATTTAATTTTAGGTTATGTTGTAAACAAAGCAGTTTAAGTAGGTATATTGAAATCTTCGTTAATTGAATTTGACGCGGTTAGATAATCATTAAGATTAAAGTGAAAGTAGATCTGTGTGTCGTCTGCGTAAGTCTGAACTTTGCAATGGCTTGAAAGATTTTAAAATATCAGATGTGTAAATTATAAAAAGAAGCGATCCAAGGATGATCCTATGGTATATGTCTGCCCTCTCCTCCCAAGATAAAATCCTAGGATGCACTGGCACGGTCAATGGACCGTATACCTATAATATAGCAAACCTAAACTATATTCGGTTTTGAGCAGGATCAATATCTAATCCATACACAACATTTCGTGATTCGCTGTCAAGTAGTTTTTAAGCTTTCGAGTTTATAGACTGAGAGACATACCGACGGAAATGTAAACGTGTTCTCGTGATTCAGGGACCGTGAAACATCGATATCTGATAATGTCTCAAAAAATGTTTGCCGCGTGTGTTGGGCTACAATACCGCGCGAGAAAAAATTTATTTGCATCAAAGCCTATATCATTGCCTGAAAAGAACCGTGGCTGTGTTTAGGGAAACAGGTTCTACACAATACAAAAAAGGAGCAGAAAGTGACCATCTGTAAGAAAAGAAGAACTTGTTGCAAACGTTCGGGAAATAATGCAAAATACGCCAACAAATTGTATAAGACGCCTTGTCCCAAGAAGTGGGAAGATCTTATGGAACATACAGGACTATTCTTAAGAAGCAGCTAAATTTATTTCCTTATAAAGTGCAAGTATTCCAAGAAATACAAGCCGCAGATTTTGAAAGACGCAGGAATTACTCTCAATGGTTTACCCAAAATGTATTGGAAATAAATGATTTGTTAGACCTGATATTTTTTTCGGATAAAGCCTGGTTCCACCTCTGCGGTTATGTGAATTCTCAAAATACACGCATGTGGAGTAGTGAAAATCCCCATTTTTTTGTAGAGTGTGAGAATGTAATAACATTTCTCCAGAGATGCTGGTCAACACTTTCGAAAATATGAAGAGACGTGTGAATTTATTTATGCTTGAAACATGACGGTGGCCAATTTCAGCAATTTATGTAATTATTTTTCTTTTTCTTCTGTATATTCTTATACTTTGTTAATTTTGTAAACAACAAAAATAAATTTGTATTTGTCTACTTATTTTATTACTTATTAGTTTGGCATATCATGTCATAATATGAATTTGACAAAATTTTAACCTAGATTTGGTTAGATATACAGGGTGATTCATTAAGGGTGGCGACCGGCCATATCTCGGAAACTACTAGGCATAGAAACTTGGAGAAAAAAAAAGTATGATTAAAGCGGTCATGAGAAAATTCTGGAAATTACTTTTAAGTTCCTCATTTCGCCGCAGGGGGCACATATAATTTTTTTTTTTTAATTCTAAATTTCTCCGAAATTTCCTATATTAAGGTATAACTCTGATTACATCATCGAAAAGCTTAGACAATTCTGCATCATTTTGGTTAAAGGCTCATTGGCGTACCGGCCTTGATAAGAGTGGGGGAAGCTATTAAATGTGCAAACATTAAAATCGCTGTAACTTGTAAACGACTTATCCGATTTTACTAAATTTAAGCTTGTTTGGAAGGGAAAGGTAAGTATCTTCAATCGCCGTATCGAATAGTACACGATAGTGTTCAATAAAATTGCTAGAGGGCGCAATTTTTAATAATAACAGTTTTTTCGATTTTATCCCGGAAATTCAAATCATACGGTATAACTATGACATCATAATCGAAAAGTAGATGAAATTTGCAAGAAAAGATGTGAAGACAGCAGTTCGATATCTTTGTTCGTTTCACAGTTATTGCCAAAACAATAATTTTTAATACAAATTGCGCCCTCTAGCAATTTTATTAAAAATTATCTCGTACCATTGGATACGACAATTGAAGGTACTTACCTTTCCCTTCCAAACAAGCTTAAATTTAGTAAAATCGGTTAAGTCGTTTAGAAGTTACAGCGATTTTAATGTTTACAGTTTCACTTGATAAGAGTGGGAGAAGCTATTGAAAGTGTAAACATTAAAATCGCTGTAACTTCTAAACGACTTATCCGATTTTACTAAATTTAAGCTTGTTTGGAAGAACCTTCAATTGTCGTATCTAATGCTATAATATAGTTTCTAATAAAATTGCTAGAGGGCGCAATTTGTATTAAAAATTATTGTTTTGGCAATAACTGTGAAACGAACAAAGATATCGAACTACGGTCTTCACATCTTTTCTTGCAAATTTCATCTACTTTTTGATTATGATGTCATAGTTATACCGTATGATTTAAATTTCCGGGATAAAATCGAAAAAACTGTTATTATTACAAATTGCGCCCCCTAGCAATTTTATTAAACACTATCGTGTACTATTGGATACGGCGATTGAAGATACTTACCTTTCCCTTCCAAACAAGCTTAAATTTAGTAAAATCGGATAAGTCGTTTAGAAGTTACAGCGATATTAATGTTTACACATTTAATAGCTTCCCCCACTCTTATCAAGGTCGGTACACCAATGAGTCTTAAACCAAAATGATGCAGAATTGTCTAAGCTTTTCGATGATGTAATGAGAGTTATACCTTAATATGGGAAATTTCGGAGAAATTTAGAATTTAAAAAAAAAATTTAATTGTGCCCCCTTGCGGCGAAATGAGGAACTTAAAAGTAATTTCCAGAATTTTCTCATGACCGCTTTAATCATAATTTTTTTTTCTCCAAGTTTCTATGCCTAGTAGTTTCCGAGATATGGCCGGTCGCCACCCTTAATGAATCACCCTGTATATCGACCCCATATCATTGGGATCTAAAGAAAGCCCTACGTTTTTTAATCCAAGCCCTCTTTGATGCAAATAATTTTTACTAGCACGGTACAACTTTCTCTTGCGAGGACAGTAAAAATTTCTTGTAATATCCTTAAAATATTGATATTATTTTATATATTCTAGAGAGTGTTGACGTCATTTTTTTCCGTAAAAGATTATGAATGATATAAAGTTATTTTGCCGGTTTTCTCCCGCCTAGCTAAATGTATTCGTATTATCTTTCGTAGCGGGGACGAACCGCATTGATTGGAGCATCTCGCAGCCAGTGAAGCGAAACAAATCAACTTTAAAGCGGCGCTGAAGGCGCCCCTCTCGCCGATTTTGCAACCCCTCGAAAACTTTCCCTCGCGTTACACGCAGGCATTGGGCAAAGCGCCACTGATAACAGCTTTTAATTCAATTAGAGACCGGTGTGGCGCTGATGCTGCGGAAACGGCGAAAATGGAAACGATTTTCCTCAAAAACTGATATGGATTATTGCGTTGGAGCAGTTTTTCCTTTGGATTGTGTCGCTTTTAATATTATAGGTAATACGTGGAAAATGTTTTTGTTATTTGTAAATAATTATATAAAATTATTGTAGAGTGAATGACCCCTTATCCTAGAATCATGAATTTTTGAGGATGTCTGGAGGCATCCAATGAGAACGAATGTTTCGAAAATCAACCCCTAATGGGATAAAAGCGGGTGTTGGAATTTCTGTATCTCAGAAACTAAAACTGATGGAATCCTTAAAATTGATATACCGTGCGAGCAAAAGTTATTTGCATCAAAAAAGGCTTGGCTTAGATCACAATAATATGGGGACGATATATCTAACCAAATCTAGCTTAAAATTTTGTCAAATTCATATTATGACATGATATATTATATATGCCAAACTAATGAGTAATAAAATAAGTAGACAAATACAAATTTATTTTTGTCGTTTACAAAATTATAATACTTGCAATTTATAAGGAAATAAATTTAGCTGCTTCTTAAGAATAGTCCTGCATGTTCTATAAGATCTTCCCACTTCTTGGGACAGGCGTCTTATACAATTTGTTAGCGTATTTTGCATTATTTCACAAACGTTTGCAACAAGTTCTTTTGTTCATACAGATGGTCTTCCTGCTACTTTTTTGTGTTGTATATAACCTGTTTCCCTAAACACAGCCGCGGTTCTTTTCAGGCAATGATAAAAATCCCCAGCAATAAAAGCCACATTAGGAAAATGTTCGTGAAAATCGGTCATGCACAAACCCGGATTGTTTTGCTACTCTAATCCCGTCTCGCCTACTGCTCGTCCTAGAATTTTGTCGACTCGTCCAAAAAAACTGTTTTCGGACGTGTTGCGTACACTATTTTTTCGGCAACCGTGTGGAATAACAAATCAATGAGACACATTTATTTATTATATTTCTTTGTAGAACAAAATTTAGAACATTTTAATTCTTATTTGTATTAAATATTGAAATTCCAACAGAAGATAAGTAGGTACTAACAGGAACATTCTAATTCTTATTTATATTAATATTATATTAAAATTCGAGCAATTGCTAATATTGATGTGATTCTTTCCGGCCTAGTCCGGGAAGTACGTACTTCCCGGACTAGGCCGGAGAAATGCTACTTTCTCAAAGGAAAAGCGTCCGGGAAGTGGGTACTTCCCGGACGGTTGCCGAAAAAAACTTTTATACTTTTGTTTACCATATCTTTTTAATACAAAATTGTATATGAGAAGAGTTTTTGTTTGCTTTCGTTTCACCATATCATGGCTGATCAGTGAGGTTTGGATCTGATCTGACGATGACGAAAGAAAGAGAACGGTCGGTTCAACTTAAACTTACTGTGGCTAACACCAAAGAGAGGATGTAGCGAGTAGCGACATCTAGTGTAGTTGTTGGACACTTTTAAGTTTATGTTAAAAGGGAAATCATTTATTAAGACGTAGCGACAGTTCAGACAGTCAGTCACATTTACAGGAGTCTTGCTTGGCAACGTTAAGAGCCCAAAGTCGAGTCTGTTCAGGGCCGAAAACCAGTGAAATGAGAAGAGTCTCTGTTTTCTTTCATTTCGTCAGAACCATCCCCAGACCAGACCAAAATTGTATTTGTTTCATTGTATTGTTTTCCCAACGCCTCCAAGCACTAGGTGAATTATTTCCATTGCAAGCTGGGGTAACAACGGTTACTCCCAGCGAAAAATATTTAGCTGACATTGGTACATAAATCATAATAATATAATTTAAATTTAATTAACGGTCTGTGGAGCATAACATAAACTCCATAACTCTTATAAAACCTTTGTTTGAAGGTGGTAGACAATAAAGTAATATCAAAAAAATTACATTGACTTGACGGATTTGAAGGCTGCTTTGATATTATAGTTTTTGGTTATCCTTCTAATCTTTTCAGAAATCCCCTTAACATAAGGTATTTGAAGAAATGATTGGTCCTTTTTCGTTTCTGTATTAGTTAGAAATACCCTTAGAAGCTTTCTTACCAAAGTAAACCCCCCCGTAATAAAAACACAAAAAATTGTATCTATGATATACCTTGCGAGTGTGGCGAATCGTACATTGGAGAAACAAAAAGACCTCTTCCCGTACGAGTTAAAGAACATCTGAAACATACTCAAAGAGCTTTTTTTCGAGATCAGATATAGCGGGACATAATATACAGTGGTCAGAACCCAAGGTTTTGGACACGAAACAGCACCAGAGAAAACGAAAACTCAAAGAAGCAGCTTTTATGACTCAAACAAAATACCCATATAATATGTAGTTTTTTTTTTGTTGTGGGAGGGGTAAAAAAATCTTCTAAACACTTTTCGACCGAGTGTTTTTTTGTGGTCGATTTTGTGTCGAATTCGTTTCCTCTTGGGATACGCCTACCGACTAAAAAACTTTCCCTCTCTTCTCGTACTACCATCTGGAACTACCGTGATTGGGTATACTTCAAATAGCAGCATCTGTCTTTTTATCGTTCGTTTCTCTTTTGTCTTTCGTTTCTTTCCTTTTCTTTGTTTTTCATTATTTTACTTATCATTTCCTGCACTATCTTCCATTTTTTTCCGCTATCTAGCATGTGTCCTATGAAATTGTCCTCATTTAGTAGTTGTCCCAGTAAAAGGTAAGTATGTTGTCTTAGTCGTTCGTATCTTTCACACCGGAATAGAGTATGTCCCACTGTGTCCTCTTCTTCGCAGTACATGCATTTACTACTCTCTTCGACACCGATTTTTTACGTACCTCCAGGTACGTAAAAAATGACCCGTGTCCAGTTAATACTTGAGTGGTATAGTAGTCAATTCTCTTGTGTTTGCAGTTTACCCATCGTCTTATGTAAGGAATTAGTTGCTTAGTCCATTGTCTTTTTGATAGGTTGTTTGTCCACATTTCTTGTTTGTTACAGTTTGGTTTCTTGCATCCGTTTTAGCTTGTTTTTATCCTGTTCCTTGTATATAGATGTCCTCTCCAATACCTGCAGCTCGATGGGTGGTATTCCTGTGACAACTTGTAGTGCCTTAGTGGATACAGTTCGGTATGAGCTGGCGACCGTTAACAGTATTTTACTCTGTGCCCTTTCCATCCTGTCTCGATACCTCTTGGTATGTATGATGATTTGCCAGACAGGACATCCGTACAGCAAGATTGAGTGCAGGACTCCGCTTAAAACTGCTCTCTTTTGACATCGGGGTCCTCCGACATTTGGCATTAGTCTCGATAGTGCTGCTGTTTTTCCTTCTGCTTTTTTGGCTATGGTATTTATGTGATCTCTAAAATTTAGCTGCTTTCCTATCACAATCCGTAGGTATTTTATTGATTGACTGGGCACGATTTGTTTTCCCATTAAATTAAAAGATATGTTCTTTGTTCGTCTTCCTCCTTTTAGGATCACCGCTTCCGACTTGTCGGGTGCCAGTTCCAGTTTATGTTTATTCAGCCATTTTTCTATCCTCCATAAGGCCTCGTGTGTTCTAAGTGCAAGAAATTCGCTGTCCTCAGCCTAAACTAAAACTACCAGGTCGTCTGCGAAGGCTATGGTTCTTATATTTCCTCCGAGATCCAGCCTGAGAACCCCGTCATAGATGATGTTCCACAGTGTTGGCCCCATAACAGATCCCTGCGGGACACCCATTTTCATGTCTTGTTCAGTTCCCGAAATCTTAAGCTTCCTCTCACTGAAATAGCTTTCGATAATATTTATTAGATAATTGGAAACTCCTCTTTGTCTGAGTTCCCGGATAATATAACTCCATGTAGCGAAATTAAAGACATTTCTCACGTCTAAAGTTACCAAGACACACCACTTTTCTTTAGATTCAGCTGCATGGTTTATTACGCTCTCCACTGCTTGAATTGTAGATAACCCTTTTCTAAAGCCATATTGGTTTTGTGATAGTCCGCCTGTTATTTCCAGTTCTATTTCTAGTCTTTTTCTAATCATAATCTCGTACAGTTTTCCCATTGTGTCTAAAAGGCATACTGGTCTAAACGCCGAGTTTTTCTCAGGGGATTTTCCACTTTTTAGTAACAGACAGAGTCGTGCCATTTTCCATATTTTGGGAAATTCTTGGTTTTGCAGTAGACCATTTAACATTGTAAGAAGAAAATTTGGTGCCACTTTTATGATTTCTTTTACTGCTTCCAGCGGGATTCTATCCGGACCAGGCGCTTTTCCACATTTCATTTTCATTTCCGCTTCTATGAGTTCCTCCATGCTGAACGGGTCTGGATTTGCAACCTTTTCTCCTCTGACCCAGTCGTCTTCTTTGATGGGAAAGAATTCTTTTACAATCTCGGCTTTTCTTTCTTTAGTGATATTATAGGGGGTGGATGGGTTTTTTAGGCGTTTTGTCGCTATCGCGTATGCGTTTCCCCATAGATTTCCCTCGAGTTCGCTGCATAGATCTTTCCAGTGTTGTGTCTTTGCCTTAATTATAAGTTTTTTAAGTTCTCTTCTCTTGGTCTTATATATTTCGTTAATATCGTTTAATTTCGGGTTATTTACGTTATTTGTTTTTGTTCTTTGTCGTGTGAGTGTTCTTCTGGTCGTTGTGCATTCGTTACGCTTTTGTTCAATGTCTTCGTTCCACCAATAGGGCACATGCTTCGTTTCTGTCTGGTTTTGACTTGCGCAGCTTTTTTTGTAGGTATGCTTGAATAAGAGTTTCCATACATTGATCTACAGTTACTTCATGTGTTTGTCCTATTATTCTTGTTTTATCTTCTAACTCCCTTTGGACGATTTTTTGGTTAAAGTACGTCTTTTGTCGATCGTATTTGTTTTTGAATTTTTTTTAACTTCGAAAGAAATAAAGCAGTGGTCGCTCATTGATTCGTCGTCTAGAACTTTCCAATTTGAGATAATTTTTGACAGATTTTGGGTCGACCAAGTAATGTAGATAAAAGACTTGCTTGCACCTCTAACAAATGTTGCTTTGTCTCCCTTGTTGTGTACCACCAGGTTTAATGTGTCCATCCATTCAGTAAAAAACTCAGCTCTGGAATCCGTTACTGGAGATAGCCATTTATGTTTAAGTCGCCGAGGATAATGGCTTCTTCGGGGTGCTGTCTGACTGTTGACATTAGTGTATCAATGTAGGTCTTAAAAATATTCAGAGGAATGTTTGGGGAACAGTACCTAACAGCAATAAATACTATAATTCTTACAAATAATCCTTATAAAGCCTTCTCTACTTTCTATTGATTTAATCGGCACGTCTTTATTTCGGAAGTAAACAGCAACGTCAATGTTTTTATCCGTTATCCATCTGGAATCTCTCACTAATATTCTGTTGGGTTCACTGGCTATTATTATGTCGATTCCCTCATTTTTGATACTAAAAAGCCATGCCATGCGCTGCTCGAGACCTGTTTAGATTTGTTTGCAGTATTTTCATTTTCTGTTATGTGTTTGCGTTTGTCCAGCTTTTGTTTTTAAGACTTCCTTAAAGTATGGGCATTTTATAGAGTCTGATCGATGTCCTTAGACGTTGCACTTAATACAGCATGGATTGTTTTTACAGTGGGTAGCTTTGTGTCCATTTTGATTACAGTTGTAGGATTTTTCGGATCTGTCTAGGCCGTTTCAGCTTTGTGTCCCGTGGCCATGCTCCCAGCATCAAGAGCATCTTGTTACGGAGACTTTTTCCCGTATCGAGCAGTTAACCCAGCCTATCCGTATCTTTTGTCTTACAAAAAGATGGTCTGCGAGTGTGTTTTCCAGAGTTATTGTTGTCGCTTGGTTTCCATCTTTCATTGGTCTTAGGGGGCCTACCGTCACCTCATCCTCTTTGGCGCCTATTTCATTCATTAAGGCCTCTTCTACTTCTTCGCTAGTGGTGGCTGCATCCAAACCGTAAACATGTAGGGTTTTTGCAGCCCTCTTGATAAACTCCTTTTTGTCTCCTAAGTGTAGCTTTATCTTTATCTCTCTGCTGAGCTTTGTGGCCGTTTCCTTTCCGCCTTCAACAGTTAGATGTAAGTCTCCAGTTACAGTTTTCCTCATCCTATCAATTTTAATGCCCATCCCTTCAATATTAACTTTTTGTTTTACCGATTTAACCAAGTCTGCATATCTACTTTCTCCTGCATTAATGACAAGGTTCCCTTTTTCTCTCCTTTTTTCCCCGGATTTAAGAGTTTCTGGTTTTTGGTGGCCAAAACGTTTCGTTATTTTGGGAACCATGAATTCTACCTTAATACCGCATCCGTGTATTAAAAATTTTGTTACCTTTTTCACATGGTCTCTGTTTAAGCCTTTCGGTGTTATAAGGACCAGCTCGTCAATATCTAGTTTTTTGCAGTTTTCCCGCATTGAGGTTAGTAGTGCATAGAAGGTTCTTAGATCATTCACGCCTCCAGGGTCAACTTTGCATGGTAGAAGATATACTGTTCCTTTTACTCCACCTCTATCTTTTCCGCGGCTAGACCTTGTTTCGTTTATTATGTATTCGAATTTCCCTTCAGTGCATCTTTCTTCGATGATGTCCTATATTTCTGGGTATTGTATATGTAGTAAACCATCAAGTATACCCCCAATATCTGGAATCCTCTTCTTGTCCAAAACCAACAGCTCAAACTTCACACTCCAGCAAGCGCGTAGGCGGAGTCATCAAGCTTCATTGCACATGGATAGTATTTAAGACAGTAAGAATTATAATTTAGTTTACACTTGAAAACGGTTAAAGATACTAACTAACCGAAACGCAGTGGCGAATTTGAAGGTGAAGCAAGTGAGGCGACGCCTCACCTGGAAATTCGACGCGCCCAGAATATTTTATTTTTAAATTTCCTTTTTCCAAACTTTTTCTGTGTCTAAATAATCTATGCTTTTTAAAATAAAAATGGTATAATTTATAATTTGTTAATAATAAAATTAATACGTCAGCGGAATGCTACAACTAAACAATACAAATCGTCCATTCCGGTCCATAGAAAGTCTATGGTCCGCTACAATATCTCTCGCCTCAAGATCTTTTAAACCTAGAAACACCGTTACATGGCGTTTATCGGCAGCTAGACAAGGAAAAAGAACCCGGCGCGGCGGTCGGTGTTGCTGGTTGGTTGAAATTCGTCGGGATGAGGCGACGTCGGGTTAAGCTTAACAAAACCGATCATCCACGATCTCAGATATCAGTGATGAAAGCATGTGACGCAATAGCGACGAGCACAGCCTGTGGGCAGTAAATTGTAAGGCATCTGGCATATATTATTGGGACAAATCCAACCAATTTAAGTTAATAAGTGCAAAGTCTGAACCCCGATAATAAAATAAAGTAGGTATCGGGTTTCTAAGAAATAGAACTAAAAGAAACCAGGAATATAGGATAGGATAGGTAGTTAAGCTTGACTTGTAAGACGTTATAGTGCAGTATTTATCCGTGTATTTTGTATGAAAACAACTTTTATTAAATGTAATTATTCGTAAATAGTTGTTATTTATTATTTTTAGTGTATTAAACTGTTTTGTCCGGTTATCGGTCTTGTCTAAGGGACTTAGTGGTAATAACTATTAATTATAATGGATAAATATCCAGAGCATGATATTATTTTGTCTCTAAAAGTGACACCATTTTCAAGACGTAATGATCCGGAAAGAAGAGACATACTTAACAATGACAGACTGGATCCAAATTTAAAGGAGTTGACAAAAGATCAAAGATTAGGTAAATCAAATGGGGTAATTTGGAAGTAGATTTTTATAATAATTAAATGTTCTTAAAATATCTAATAACTAAACAGTTTTTATTATTAATCAAATATATTTATTTAAATTTCTCGTTTAGATCTATCGCAATCGCACACGTCTACTTTAGCACTACTTACCTCTAAAATATTCCTGTACTTAAATAGTGATCAACTATTAAAATTATTAAGCTAGAAAACATAAATAAATCTACGCGAAATAAGTTATAGGTTGGCAAGCATGTTGATACTCCCACCTTAAGACCTAAACCCGAAATTAACTTGACACAAATCACAAATTGTAGATCAAGGAAATTTATTGTTTTTGATACGTTTGCTGCAAATAAAAACAGAAGATTGGACTTTACTTTTTAACAATGTACCGACTAATGAAAATTAAATTGGCCTTTTTTACTTTTTTTTTTAATTTCATTTTCAATAAAATAAGTTTACGATTCTGGTGCCGTCCCTGTAATTCGCCTCACCTATGATAACACCCCAGATCCGCCACTGCCGAAACGTTGTATTAGGTAAAAAAACCTCTTTTTAAAGATCTATTTCGAATATAAATATTATTATTGAAGTTTCTTCTGTATATCTGTATTAAACATTTTTTAGTTATGTTAAATATTATTAATGATATTTGAAAAAAGCAGTTTATCGCAAGTTAAATTTCCTCATAAATCGATACCAGTTATTGCAGTATTTTCTAACGAGCAGGTATGAAATTACACCCCTTCTTTAATCCAATTAGGCAGTCGAATGGAAAAACTCGGAGTTTCAAAAACTAATAAAAAAATTATATCAGTTTAAAGCCGCTTTTCAGCTTTATTGTCGAAACATGTGTTCAATATCACATGCAGCGCTATCGAATTAAGCGTGAATAAATAGCAATTCCATTTTCTATATTAAAAGTGACTGACTGATTCATCAACGCCCTTCCTAAACCACTAATCCTAGGATCATGAAATTTCGAGGATGTATTTTCCTTATAAAGTAGGTGTCCAGTGAGAAGATATTTTTTTAAAAAAGGGTTGAATTTTTTATAAAAGTGTCTTTATTTCAGGAACTAAAACTGGCGAAGGTCTAAAACGTATGTTTATTTAATAAAATAAGAATAAACGTATGTTGTCATTTTTTAAAATTCACTTAGGGGTTGAAAAAAGGGATGTAGCCTACCGTGCGAACAAAAATTATTTGCATCAAGGAGGGCCTTGCATCTAAGGACGTAATGCTTAGCCGTAGAGCTTAATACCTGTTGGGTGTCATCAGTAACTACCTGAATTAACAATCAATCAGTTATTCCGTCATCTTTGACAGTCGTTACAAGTAATTTGATTCATCGTTAATTTTTCCAAGTTCTTCAACAATTCACACAATGGGCTTTACGGAACAGCACAAAACATTCATGGTTGAAGCGTATTTTCGAAACGGGGTTAGAGTAAATGTTGAGTGGCAATACAATCCGGGTTCGTGCATGGACGATTTTCAGGAACATTTTCCTAACGTTGCTTTTATTGTTGGGGATTTTTATCATTGCCTGAAAAGAACCGTGGCTGTGTTTAGTGAAACAGGTTCTATACAACACAAAAAAGGAGCAGGAAGACCATCTGTAAGAACAGAAGAACTTGTTGCAAACGTTCGTGAAATAATGCAAAATACGCCAACAAATTGTATAAGACGCCTGTCCCAAGAAGTGGGAAGATCTTATGGAACATGCAGGACTATTCTTAAGAAGCAGCTAAATTTATTTCCTTATAAAGAGCAAGTATTCCAAGAAATACAAGCCGCAGACTTTGAAAGACGCAAGAATTACTCTCAATGGTTTACCCAAAATTTATTGGAAAGAAATGATCTATTAGACATGACATTTTTTTCGGATGAAGCCTGGTTTCACCTCTCCAGTTATGTGAATTCTCAGAATACACGCATGTGGAGTAGTGAAAATCCAAATTTTTTTGTAGAGTCCACATTGCACTCTCAAAAAATTGGTGTCTGGTTAGCTGTTTCCCGAAGAAGAATTGTAGGTCCCATTTTTTTTCCATGACACAGTTACAGCACAGCGATATAGAGACAATACTTTGACTTTGAATCCATTTGTGGAGCAATTACTTGATGACGAACTACGTTTTGGATATTCTCAACAGGACGGTGCAACCGCCCATGCAGCCGCCGAAACTACTAACTACTTATGCAATTTTTTCGACGACCGATTGATCAGTTTTCGATCAGACATTGAATTCCCACCTAGATCACCTTGTTTAACGGTTATGGATTACTTCGTTTTTCCTCATTTACAGAACAATATTTTTAAAACTCCAGTTGTAAATTTAGAACAATGACAAGATAGGATTATCTAAGAATGTGGTAACATTTCTCCAGAGATGCTAGTCAACACTCAAAATTTTCAACCAAAGAGGATTGTCTTCTATTAGTAAAAATATGTTTATACAAAGAGAAGCTTATTTCAACATCTACCTGCTGATGAAATCGGACAATACTGCAAATTAGATAGCAAAATATAAGGCAAAGGTAAAACTTCGTTGGATGGTTTACATGGTTTACCCTCATACATGCTTTTTACTGCAGTTAAGTATTTAATTCCTTTATTCTTTTTTACAGTTACATACATCCAATTTGTTCCTTACTTGACCTCCTATTTTTATATTTTGCCTTTACAAGGCATTGCTAATAACGATAAGGATTCGATTCCGCATTGTCAAAATTATGATTTTTATTCTATTTGTATTTGTCTACTTATTTTATTACTCATTAGTTTGGCATATCATGTCATAATATGAATTTGACAAAATTTTAACCTAGATTTGGTTAGATATATCGTCCCCATATCATTGTGATCTAAACCAAGCAGTACGTTTTTTAATCCAAGCCCTTTTTGATGCAAATAATTTTTGCTCGCACGGTATTTTGAGTGGGGTTTCTGTAACTATCACGGTCTATATAGTATTAAAGCTTTATTACATATCGCGCGAACACGCGATATGTTATTCGTCGCCTTCACGCGGAATCACGGCAACCCCGACTGCTTCCCGAAAATTTTGCACTATATCGTCTGCTTCATTTGAAATATGTGCGTATGTTGTCCGTGTCGGCGGCGTCGGCGGCGTCGTCAGTTTCGACATTTTCACATTTGCGATTTTTTTTCTCGGAAACGGTTAATGTGGGACAATTGAAACTTTTTGGGTTTACAAAGGAATAGTGGGGGTACGTTGTGTGAAAATTTCAAATATACAGGGTGTGCCGGAAAAAAGTTATTAATTTTTAAAGTCGAGAAATATCGGGATCTCGTTGGCATTCGATACAGGCAACAAAAATTAGTTTTTTCGATTTAAACTTTTTCGACGCGTAGACGACCGTGGGCTACAGAACCCTATTGTTTGTGAGCGCGATCGAAAGTTTGGAAGTAATTTTTTTGATTTTTTCAAAGTCAAAATTTGGTCGAAAATGGTACCTCTTGGATCGCTAATAAGTCGAATTGGGTGCATCCAATCGACATTCGGTTTGGATAATCGGTTAGGCCATCTCAAAATCTACCTTTTTCCAATATATCGTTCTATACCTAACTGGAATGGAAATTGCCGAAAATTGTAAGAAAGTGGAAATTATAAAGTTAGGCCTGATTTTTTCACGGTTTTTATTTTTTTTCGTACTGAAAACGACTTTTGATCGAAACGTAAACGTTAGCGGATAGAGCTCGTCAGATTGTATTTAAGAGATATTTTTTCCTTTCTTTATCTTTAATACGGAAAAAACGGCAGCTTTTTTTTTACTATATCGACTGTAGCTTATTTAATTTTCAACAAAACCGTTTTATTTTTTTCTCAAAAAATGCGCTGATTACTTCGCAACACCTCTACATATTCAAAATCATTAAAATATATTCGCAAAATTGAGAAAAGTCGCTTTTTTGGGTGCGGAAACAGGCAAAATTTACAAATTCTAACACCATTCACTTTTGACTAAGAGTGCCTTGATATTGATGTATCTAAATTAATTATTAATTCTAAAAATCCGGCTGTCAAAAATGGCGAAAAATGGGTGTTTTCAGCGTGACTTGCTAGAATAATAAGAACATTTCCAGATTTTAAATCGGGTGGAATATCTACCTTGAACCTTCTTCTAATTTTACTGACCAAAATATTTGCCCAAAATGTTTCAGAAATGGTTGTAATCTCGATTTTAAAGATGGCGTTTCGACATTGATAATCCGTCGCCACGTGGTAGAAGGTTATTCGACATTTCGATATTCGCGAATTTTTTTTTCGGAAACGGTTAGAGCAAAACGATTCAAACTTTCTGGACGTAGAGAGGAATAGTCGGGGCACGTTCTGGGAATAATTTCAAATATACAGGGTGTACCGGAAAAAAGTTATTAAAGTCAAAGTTAAAAAATATGTTTTTTTTCGTTGTAGGGCGATACAGGTGGCAAAAATCATTTTAATCGATTTAAACTTTTTCGACATGTAGATGACGTTGGGCTACAAAACACTGTTGTTTGCGAACGCGATCGAAAGTTGGGAAGTAATTTTTTTGATTTTTTTAAAATCAATGTAGGGTCATATTGGATCGTTAATAAATCGAATTGGGTGCGTCCGATATACTTTTGGTTTGGATATTCGTTTAGGTCATCTCAAATACTATTTTTTTCAAATATATTGTTCTATACCTAAACAGCATAGAAATGGTAGCAAATTATAAAAAATAAGAATTACTATTTAAGTATATGCAATTTGACAGCTGTCGTATAGAACTTTGTTATTTTGGTACTGAAAAATTTTTTAATTTAGTTTTATTACAGCTTTAACCCTCGCTACGAAAAAAGTTAAAATAAATTGACACTTACCTCTCAAAATCTGACAGGTATCGTATAAAACTCTGTTATCTAGGTACTGAATTTTTTTTTAAATTTGGGATTCTTACAGCTATAACCGTCGCTACGAAAAAGCTAAAAAAAAATTGACACTTACCTGTCAAAATCTGACAGCCGTCGTATAGAACTTTGTTATTTAGGTACTGAATTTTTTTTTAAATTTCGAATTCTTACAGCTATAATCCTAGATACAAGAAAAGCTTAAAAAAAACTTGCAATTTACCTGTCAAAATGACAGCTGTCGTATATAACTTTGTTATTTAGGAACTGAAAAATTTTTCATTTAGGATTCTTACAGCTATAAATCTCGCTACGAAAAATCTAAAAAAAAAATGTTAACTTACCTGTCAAAATCTGACAGCTGTCGTATAGAACTTTGTTATTTAGGTACTGAATTTTTTTTAAATTTCTAATTCTTACAGCTATAATCCTAGATACAAGAAAAGCTTAAAAAAGACTTGCAATTTACCTGTCAAAATGACAGCTGTCGTATATAACTTTGTTATTTAGGAACTGAAAAATTTTTCATTTAGGATTCTTACAGCTATAAATCTCGCTACGAAAAATCTAAAAAAAAAATTTAAACTTACCTGTCAAAATTTGACAGCTGTCGTATAGAACTTTGTTATTTAGGTACTGAATTTTTTTAAAATTTCTAATTCTTACAGCTATAATCCTAGATACAAGAAAAGCTTAAAAAAAACTTGCAATTTACCTGTCAAAATGACAGCTGTCGTATATAACTTTGTTATTTAGGAACTGAAAAATTTTTCATTTAGGATTCTTACAGCTATAAATCTCGCTACGAAAAATCTAAAAAAAAAATTTAACTTACCTGTCAAAATTTGACAGCTGTCATATAGAACTTTGTTATTCAACTACTGAATTTTTTTTAAATTTTGGATTCTTACAGCTTTAATCCTAGATACAAGAAAAGCTTTAAAAAATTGACATTTACCTGTCAAAATGACAGCTGTCGTATAGAACTTTGTTATTTAGGATCTGAAAAATTTTTCACTTTAGGATTTTTACAGCGATAACCCTCGCTACGAAAAGGATAAAAAAAACTGACTCCTACCTGTCAAAATTTGACAGCTATCGTATAAAACATTCTTATTTAGGTACCTGAAAATTTTTTAATTTCGAGTTCTTACAGCTTTAACCCTCGCTACAAAAAAGCTTAAAAAAATGACACTTACCTGTCAAAGTGACAGCTCTCGTATAATTAAACGAACGAACTAGAACAGTGCTGTGCCCGAAGGGCTCGGCACAATAATATTTCTACAAATTTATTAGCTGATAATTGATAGCTTCCATGTAAGAATAATTTTTTGCTTATGTTTTAATCGATTGAATACTTACATATTTTTATAGAGCAAATATGGAAAGTATATCCCACATTGCACAAAGGTGTGCGAGTTTAAAGAGCACCTATACGGCGCCGTCTCAGAAAACTACCTATATATACGAGAAAACGGAAATTTTGCACCATTGTGTAGTTTTGGTCAGTTGTTATAATGACAATTTGGCGATATGTTTTCCCTTCACGTTCCGCAGGAAGGTGAGGCCAAAAAAGCAATAGTAAATAGAAAAAAAGATAAGAAAAGTATTTTTTTATTGTAAATTTTTGTAAATCTTTTTAGTACTAATATTAGATGCACTCTCGGCTGACGATTAGCGATATGTACCCAGTCTAGTTACTAATAATTGGCAATAAACTTACTTTCTTAAAATACGCACGTAAGTACTTACGTTTGTCTGAAGGTGGTACACAATGAAGTAATATCAAAAAAATTACCTTGTCGGACTTCCATTGTCTTTATTTTGTTACTTAACACAACGTTTCGGTTAGTTAGTATCTCTAATCGTTTTCAAGTATAAACTACTATAATCCTAAGGCTACTGTCTGAAATACTATACATGTGCAATGAAGCTTGATGACTCCGCCTATGTGCTTATTGCAGTGTGAAGTTTGAACTGTTGGTTTTGGACAAGAATAGGCTTCCAGATGTTGGGGATATATACATAACTTGCTAAATATATGGGTATTTTGATTTATGAAAGCTGCTTCTTTGAATTTTATTTTCTCCAGTGCTGTTCCGTGTCAAAAAACCTTGGTTTCTGAGCACTGTATATTATGTTGGTTTGTTCGGGTTTGTTCGGGGTTGTCCATACACGTTTCGCTGTACCTGATCTCGAAGTTTCACCTCTTCGAGTATGTTTCAGCGTTCTTTAACTCGTACAGGAAGAGGTCTTTTTGTTTCTTTAATGTACGATTCGCCACACTCGCAAGTGATTTGATAGATACAATATTTTGTGTTTTCATTCCGTGGGGGGGGGGGGGGGGGGGTTTACTTTTGTAAGCTTATTTCCGGATTTAATGACTGTTTCGGTAGTATAGTTTTTGGTTATCCTGCTAATATTTTAAGAAATCCCCTTGACATAAGGTATTGTAAGAAATGCTTGCTCCTCTTTCGTTTCTGTATTCGTTTTTACTTAGCAATTTTTAAGTTTTGAGATGGTATTAGTTACAAATAAATGTAACGACTACAAGTACTTAAAAGGCTGTAACTTTGGTCTGCGTCAATCGAATTTAGCAAACTATGGCTTATTTTAAAGAATGTTTTATTCTGTTTAAAGGTTTCTATAAATATTATTAAAATTAATATAAACTGCTATCAATAATTTTAAAACCTCTTGGAAGAGCAAAAATGAATGTAACCAACATTTTTAATAAACAAACCAATTTGTGATAATTAATAACAAAAACCCAATTACCAAAAAAAGGAAATTTTAAACACCTACAGAATATGAAGACGATATTGATTTTATTTAAATTTTGTGTAAAATCTAGAAAAAATAAATAAATCTAGGCGAAATAGGTTAAACCAAAGAGTTGTAAGCAAAGTGAAAAATAAATTATATGAAAAAAAAATCTGTAGCTACCCGTATTCTTAAGGTCACGAACCGCCACTGTATTAATGGCATAGTTTACAAGAATAAAATATTATACAATAACGTGCTACTTTTACAAATATGAATTCATTAGGTAGGCAAACATACGAATATGAGTTATTTCGGATTATTTTATACCATGCAATAATACCTACTGCATAAAATTCTGTTCACGTGGTTCGACAATTTAAAGTATAAAAGCGGCTTTAAACTGAATTTTACTTTTTTAAATTCCAGACTTTTTCCATACGAGTAACTAATTGGATTGGCGAAGGGGGTGTAGTTTCAGATATCGCCTAACATTTTAATGTGCAATAATCTGCTCCAGCCGCGTGGCTGCCACGCGCCTTTTATATTGTCGGCTATATTGACGTCCTCTCAACCAAAAAACTTATTACGTTATTAAAGCTGAAGATTAAAATCGCGATTTAATATAAAAACTACCCTTGCTGCATTGAGATAAGTATACAGTGTGTCCTGTCTGCCTAAAGTCTCTGCATATGGGAAACTTTTATTATTAATTTTACGAAAAAAAAGTTTCTCTGTATAAAAAGTTCTGCTTTTTGAAATAATAATATTGGGCTACCAAAAGTTAGAATATGATTTTTTTTATTACTGTCTCCAAATGGTCAACATATTGAAATTGCCTTTGTAGGTTCCTATTTTAAGTAGATTCATATAAAATAGTCTAGAGAGCTCAGATCCGAAAATCTACCAGGCCAGAAAGTTCAAATATCTGTAGAGAACTTTAAATTAAAAATATTATTTAGACATTCTCTTACATACCTCGTGCATCTTGATGGTACCATACATGTAGCCTCTCAAGCCTGGGTAGGCCGAGAAGTGATAAAGATCAAAAATTGTTAGTATTCCACTTCCTTGTATATATAAAGCAGTATAAAGCAGCTGCGTCTATAGCAATCTATATAGACAATCAAGCAGCCATAAAGGCAATTTGCTCCAGCAGCACTATGTCAAAATAAGTAAGGCGCTGTCACAATAATCTCTGCACACTCGGTGCTCAACATCGAATCACCTTGTGTTGGATTCCTGGACATAGCAATTTATATGGCAACGAGACTGCTGATGCGCTCACCAGGGTGGGTGCAAGCATGTCTGCCGAACTAGCAGAGAATACTGTACTGTGGCTAGACCACTGGGATCAGTCAAAGAGGATATAGATCGGATAGCTAAACAACTTGCACAAAGCAGATGGACATGGCTGGCAACTTGTAGCATCTCTAGGCAATTGTGGCCCCTACTTGACGGCAGGAAAACCACAGTGCTATTACAACACAGTCGGAAGGACCTAAGAAACATCACTGCCGTAGTCACCGGACATTGCCTGATCGGTAGACACGCTGAACGTATGCAAATACCAACTAACGACTTCTATAAAAGTTGCAGAGATGAAGAAGAGGAGGAAAGTATTCAGCATTTCTGCCCCGGCCTCGCTAGAAGAAGGTTCAATGCCCTGGGCGAACTATTCTTTAATGATCTGGAGGAAGTGAGCAGCCTGCAACTGGGTCGACTCACTAAGTTTATTATCATCAGTGGCTGGTTTGAATGAACTGTCAAGATTCTTCTACGATCCACGTCACGTCGCGTTCACCATCAGGAAGCTGATGCGGATAGGTTTCGAGGAACACGTGTGCTACCACAACGGTCCTTACAGGACTACGTGTGACTGTACCTAACCTAACCTTGTAAATAAAATTTTCTTTCACGAGAATTCATTATTAGGCACAATAATCTCTTATTTCATAACCGTAAAGGTCAAAATTTGAGAAATACATTTTTTTTCTCAAAAATATAATATTTCAATGAAAGTTATTGGATTTGAAAAGAAATAAACAAAAAATATATTATACTCCATTTAATATAAGCAAGTTTGTGTCGCTGTTATTTTATTTTAAAAGAGCGTCTCCGATAATACCATTATCCAAATTTGCCGGTTTCAAATCGCATTACTTTCCGAAATACTCTAATGGTCGGTCACCGTGAGACATCCTGTATGGTGATGATTTTACAATGCCTTGTTTTGTTATGATTGAGTTTCAAGTTGCTTGTTATCTGTAGGACCTGAACTAAAGTGAGCATGACTGAATAATTGATATAGTGACTTTAAATCAGATCACCGAATAAAATTAAAAACCAATGTTGAATATAGACACCAAGGTACCATCTAGTAGTTTAGATATAAAGTCTTGTATATCAATTCTTTTATTATAAGAAAGTTTTCAGGATTTGTGCAGTTATAGGTATTCTCTATTGATTAAGATTTGCACAGAACGAAGATTTATGAAAATCTGATGATACAGAGTATTGAAACGTCATCTTTTAAAATGAAAAATTGATATCATTAATATTTTTAAAGCAATGTGATCTAAATCAATACTCGTTATTAAAGAACAGCAGGGTATTGTCGGGGTGTAAAATTGATTTCCCTGGCAGCAAATCTATATGAATATTTGCCAGAGAAACTAAATGTACGTATACTCATATACACCCGTAAATTATTGTTATTAGTAGGAATAAATTTGTTCTAATCGAATTTCAAGTTAAGAGGAAGCAAAACATAAATAAACGTTATTAATTATAATAATATTAGATCATTTTATTACTTTCAATTCCACTGAGTATACTGAGAAAAAAGCGTTGTATTCCTTATAAGAATTCACATACTCTTTATACAACTGTTTATAATGTGACAGCAACGCGCTTTCCTAATGTAATGTAATCGCTATACCGTTGTGTAGTGATAATATCACGGCAATTTAGCCAACAGTTATTGCTCTCAATAATCATAGTAATAATCAAGTTCTATTGGGGGTGATTTTGTATACTGTGTTAGTTCCGACTGGCAGTTGCAATTAAACTTGACACTATTCATAATAATATTTGCTTGCTACGGTTAATAAACCAATACTAATGATGGGTTGTGCGAAATAAGAATCTTATATTGCTTTATCTGACATGCGAAGTTTAAAAAAACTTAAATACAAAGTAAAAAAAGATTAATTCAAGCAGGTACCGGTACGATCGTTAAAATTCAGGCAGGACAGCTAGAAGACTCCGAACAACGATGTGACCTGCGCAACAAATACGTTAAAACTAATAATACGGCGCGTGGCGATTGCCGATTGACACGACCTCCCACCAACGTCTTGTGGATTATAGGTTCTAATGAATATAATTCGTTTTTGGGGACGTTATTCTGCTTTCTTAATTGTAGAGAAAGCGCTTTGCTGGAAACAAAATGCGTCAACCATCGAGTAACTGATACATCAAAGGATCATAGAATTCAAGGGTGACAAAAGTAAGAGAAGCAAATTATTTCAGAACAAAAAGTGCTTAGCAACAGTATTATTCATGAACAAAGTTGCTATATTAAATTGTAGCAATATTTCGCTTTGATTAAAATTGGCACTGAATAAAATACAAAAATACATAATCTGACGATATTAAACTTATAAAGTATTCGCAATATCATCACATTAAACGTGTATGGATATAATTAATCTCTTACAAGCTCATTCCAACAAAATCAATACAAATTTAATGAAGAAGATCAAAGAAAACTCCGACAGCACCAGCAGGTGAGCAGCTGAAAAAGATAGATAACTTAGAGTACTTTGTTAGTAGCGAACCAGCGTCAAATGTATGCTGTCTTGTAGAAAACGGATATATTACCATACAACATTAGAACAGGTCAAACATCGGGTCCTATCAAAATACACTTCTCTAGGTAATGGTCCACTCATGCTCTGCTATTTAGGACTGACTTAAATCTGTTTTGACAACTCCTAGTTGGTTTTAATAGAAGTCCCATTGCGTGTAATCTCCGTGACTACTAAACTAGTGCAAATTACTAAAGAAATTGTAAAATCTTTGAATAATCTAAGAACTAACGTGTTAAATGAAAATATAAACACCAAGAAAATATGTGTGTCTTCTCATCTAAAAAATTAACATAAAATAGAGTTAGAAGAGTGCCAGGAGTACCTAATAGAAAGAAATGATACAAGATGAAGACCTGCAGATCAACAGTATTATTACTAAACAAATGCTTTAAGTTAAAGTGCAGCTACCTATACCTATATTTTATGCCTTTGAGTAAAATTGGAACTGAATAGTATATCAAAACAAATCTGACGAAATCAAGCTCACAAGCTATCCGCAATATCATCTTATTAAACGCGTATTGATATAATTAATCTTTTCCAAGCCAAGGCGAACAAAATCAATACTCGTTAATGAAGAAGAAGGTCAGGGAGAACTCCGACAGCAGCAGCAGGGTGTCGACGGGAGGTGTATTTCGCTTTCTTAGCAGCAAACAAGCGTCAAATCTATGCACCCTCTGGCGTGTCTATTCGGTGTTCACGGTTTGCTGCCCGTCACCCTACTTTCATGTGATGCACACTTACGAAACGTTTCGGTAAGCGTTCTCTCATTCAGTCCCAAGTGTCACACGTGTTGGAAAATACTTATTCGTCTCGATTCGAGTTGTCGTAAAACTTTTATAAAGCAATAGTAGGAGAGAACATTTATTTTCTGTACTTGCTCTGTTTTTGCTTTAATTAGCCTTATGGCATTCTTAAAAAATATTTACAAGATGATATTATCTATAAATATACCTAAAATACCTAATTAAATGACGATTATTAATATAAATGCAGTTAAAGATATTAGTTTGTTACATACGATCCCAAGCAGCATATTTAAACACAAATTGGACACAAATTCTTTGCTAAGAAACGTTTTAAAACATTCTCGATTCAAATATAAAAATTGTATCGCGACAAATATGTTAAGAAACTTTCTCAACACACTGTTTGTTTCAAAAAAGTTTTAATTGAAGCGAAACAAATTGGTATTTTTCAGCTTCGAAATGTTTTCCAAACAATTATAATACAGTGTGTCCCTGGATGGAGTTGAGAAGAGGAAAAAGATTTTTATTATTGATTTTACGACGAAAAGTTATTATTTATAAAAAATTCTGCTTGTCGAGAAAATGAATTTACCATAAAAAAAATTTAGATCAGAGTACTTGATAAATTAGGAAAACATGAAAATGATTTAAAAGAGAAGTGGTACCATTATTTATTATTTTAGACCAAATGTTTATAAAACAAAGTTGTTTCTAATGCAAAATAAAGCCTAAATACAAAATGTGAAATAAGAGTTCTAATTTTTGTTTTTTATTTTTTACAATAGAATTTATGAATATTCAAAATGAAAACCTGAGAGTGCTGACCTATTTATTTAATTTATTTCTAATTTAAAGAAATATGTGCATGTTGGAGGAGGATATGTAGAATAATAACTTTTTCCACAATTGTACATTTTGAATGTTCATAAATTCTATTGTAAAAAATAAAAAACAAAAATTAGAATTCAGATTTCAAATTTTGTATTTGGGCTTTATTTTGGATTATAAACAACTTTGTTTCATAAACATTTTGTCTAAAATCATAAATAATGGTACTCCTCACTTGAAGCATTTTCATGTTCTTAATAATAATTTTTATATCTTTTAGCAACATACACTACCTGCTCGTCAAACGGAACAAATAATAATAATAATAACCTATATTTTTTAAGAAGGAATACAAGACTTTATTATCTAACTTCAATAATTATAGTTTTTAAATTGTTTTCAGTTTGGTTTTAATATATGTTTAATTTTATTTGTCTTGAATCACCTTATCAACTACCGTGCGAGCAAAAATTATTAAATAATAAAATAAGTAGACAAATACAAATTTATTTTTGTTGTTTACAAAATTAACAAAGTAAGAATATACAGAAAGAAAAAGAAAAATAATTACATAAATTGCCGAAAATTTCAGATGCTGGTTCAGATGCTGGTCAACACTTTCGAAAAGATTCACACGTCTCATCATATTTTCGAAAGTGTTGACCAGCATCTCTGGAGAAATGTTACCACATTCTTGGATAATCCTTTCTTGTAACTGTTCTAAATTTGCAACTGGTGTTTTAAAAATAATGTTCTTTCGTATTTTGCATTATTTCACGAACGTTTGCAACAAGTTTTTCTGTTCTTACAGATGGTCTTCCTGCTTCGTTTTTTGAAGTGAAAACTTCTTTAGGCGCGTTTAGCACTTTTCGTGGGCACTGAATTAAACTGAGCCGTCACGCGTCATGTCGGCTGTGTAACGCTCGAATTCGACTCCTATATTCAATCCGAACTGACCCTGACCTTCCGGTCTGTTTATTCGTAAACGTTGCCGCTGCCGCATCAGTCAACGTGGAAACAGTGTGCGACACTTGTTGCGTCTCAGGTATGTTCTGGCATTTTTTAAATTATATATTTACGTAGGGTGAAGTAAGGTAATTAGTTTTACCGTAATTGCTTATTCCATGGACCTAATTTATTATGATTTCTGACTTCTGTTGAAGATGTAAAAATTCAAGGGTTGTTCAATTTTGGGAAATATCTTTTTTCGTATGCAGTAAAATTATCCCGTATTCCAAGTTTATGTTATTTTTGAAGTGAAAACTTCTTTAGGCGCGTTTAGCACTTTTTTGTTGGCACTGTATTAACCTTGTTGAAGTTTTCACTTCTGTCGTGTGGTCTTAAGCACACACAATTTTTTGTGTTGTATAGAACCTGTTTACCTAAACACAGCCACGGTTCTTTTCAGGCGATGATAAAAATCCTCAGCAATAAAAGCAACATTAGGAAAATGTTGGTGAAAATCGTCCATGCACAAACCCGGATTGTATTGCCACTCACCATTTACTCTAACCCCGTTTCGAAAATACGCTTCAATCATACATGTTTTGTGCTTTTCCGTAAAGCCAATTGTGTGAATTGTTCAAGAAATTGGAAAAATTAGTGATGAATCAAATTACTTGTAACAAGTGTCAAAGATGAGGGAATAACTGATTGATTGTTAATTCAGGTAGTTACTGACCCCCAACAGGTATTAAGCTCCACGGCTAAGCATTACGTCCTTAGATGCAAGGCCCTCTTTGATGCAAATAATTTTTGCTCGCACGGTAGTTTCTACAGAATGGTATTCCTTCGCACTATGCTGTTAGCATAAGAGAGTACTTAAATACAATTTTCCAGGTGGGTGGACATATAGACGAGAGGCTATACAGTGGCCGTCTAGATCGCCCGATCCCAATAACCTGGACTTTTTTTTTGTAGGGCTACGTTAAAAGTTTAGTTAACAAATATTTCTAAGCCCTTCCGGTAGATATGCCCATAAGAAGTCCATTCGCTGGATGCTAGCGTGCTAGGCAATAATTATTTTGTTAGGGGATGATTGATTTAAATTTAAAGTGAAATTATTATTTAAAGAGCATACAAGAAAAATGTTTCATTAATAATGAATCTTATTGTAAAACCTTATAATAATTTTTCCTAATATTATCCAGGCGATTTTTATTCAAGATCAATTTCTGCGGGGATAGTATTAAACCGCCACCCTTCGCGCATTCCTCCGTGAGACCCTAAATGTTCTCATCAAGATTACATCGGTATTTCGAAATTAAAATCCCAACAATCGACGTCGTACCCCCGATTTTACTACAGCCACCGTCTATACCCGTAGCCGAAGTCTCTCTATTAGTCGCCGTCGATGTTGTCAATGTGCAGGTCATACAAAGCCCAGCGGGATATCTCTATTGGTAGGCCATTCACTGTCACCCCGTGATACCTATTATGACCTTTTTTCTTCGATCTTTTGTGACGACGATATAATAATTCAGGCTACACCCTTGCGATCAATCTGGCAATCTCCCTTTCGCGTTTTCTCCTTCGTCATACTGGCTCTCGTTTGGCTTTTTAATTTTTGATATGCATTATTTGAATTGGTAATTTTTGATTCCCATGCAAGGTGGTCTTGTTTTGACGACATTAACACACGTCAACTTTAGCGGTCATTGTAAACGTTCCAGCTTGTCGAACATTGTATAAAAGTGCTTGAAAATTTCAGGAAGCACTTGTCTACTTTATATGAGTGTTGCTAAGCTTATGGGTTGCTTAACTAACTCGCAACGACGTTGTCTTGTTCGTGCAACCGACACATACATTCGTGTACTTAATAAAAAAAATTTAAAAAACATCAGCGTCCCAATGAACTCAACAGTCGCTCTGTGATTAGTTTAAGAGTTTTTTGCCCTCCGCTGATATTATACAGGGCGTCTCATGTTAGATATACAGGGCGTCAAAGTTTAAAATTAAAAACTGATTTTTGTGAATAATTCGAGTGTTTAATAGGATATAGGTACATTTCAAATTTGGTACATTGCTTCACTATGAACAGTTACATCTGTTGAGAGAAACAAATCTAGAAACAATTGTAAAATATTTAAAATAGGGAGAGTCCAGTACCCGCTGACCCCCCCCCCCCTTATTTTGTAGTACGTGCGTCAGTGTCTTCCAAACTATATACAGTGTGTCCCCGGATGGAGTTGACAAGAGGAAAAAGGTCTTTATTATTGATTTTACGACGAAAAGTTATTCTTTATAAAAAATGCTGCTCGTCGAGAAAATTAATTTACCGTAAAAATTTTTTAGATCAGATGTGTTGATAAATTAAGAAAACATGAAAATGCTTTAAGAGAGAAGTACCATTATTTATTATTTTAGACAAAATGTTTATGAAACACAGTTATTTATAATCCAAAATAAAGCCTAAATACAAAATTTCAAATCTGAATTCTAATTTTTGTTTTTTATTTTTTACAATAGAATTTCTGAACATTCAGAATGAAAACCTGAGAGTGCTGACCTATTTTTTAATTTATCACTTATTTGGCGAAATATGTGAAGGTTGGAGGAGGATATGAAGAATAATACCTTTTTCCACAATTGTACATTTTGAATGTTCCTAAATTCTGTTATAAAAAATAAAAAACAAAAATTAGAATTCAGATTTAAAATTTTGTATTTAGGCTTTATTTTGGGTTATAAATAACTGTGTTTCATAAACATTTTGTCTAAAATAATAAATAATGGTACTTCTCTCTTAAAGCATTTTCATGTTTTCTTAATTTATCAACATCTGATCCAAAATTTTTATATGGTAAATTAATTTTCTCGACAAGCAGAATTTTTTATAAAAAATAACTTTTCGTCGTAAACTCAATAATAAAGATCTTTTTCCTCTTGCCAACTCCATCCGGGGACACACTGTATTTTCAGGTAATCATTTACCTTAAATTTTTAATTGCTTCATCAATTTAGCCGTTGTGGCATTACCATGGATACAAGATATAATTAAGTAAAACTTTGGAATTTGTGATAATACCAAAAGCAAAGGACTAGCCAAAAAGAATGTAAAGACAGTGGCGTACAGATAAAAACCTTTTATACCAAACCAGTTAAATGAAATTATTTTATTGCCCTACAAAGACCTTACTATCGCTAATCTTCTTTACCTAACAGCAATTTTATCACGAATTTTGACTGATAATTCGTTTTTACTATTCCTTCAAAACATACCGAGTTTACTTAACTAGACTGGGTACATATCGCTAATCGTCAGCCAAGAGTGCATCTATTATTAGTACCTACTAAAAATTTGTATTTAAAAAGTATTTTTCTTAGTTTCTTTTTTCTATGTTTTCTATTGCTTTTTTTGCCTCACCTTCCTGCGGAACGTGAAGGGAAGACATATCGCCAAATTGTCATTATAACAACTGACCAAAACTACACAATGGTGCAAAATTTCCGTTTTCTCGTATAGATAGGTAGTTTTCTGAGACGGCGCCGTATAGGTGCTCTTTAAACTCGTACACCTTTGTGCAATGTGGGATATACTTTCCATATTTGCTCTATAAAAATATGTAAGTATTCAATCGATTAAAACATAAGCAAAAAATTATTCTTACATGGAAGCTATCAATTATCAGCTAATATTGTGCCGAGCCCTTCGGGTACGGCACTGTTCTAGTTCGTTCGTTTAATTATACGAGAGCTGTCACTTTGACAGGTAAGTGTAATTTTTTTTAGCTTTTTCGTAGCGAGGGTTATAGCTGTAAGAATTCGAAATTAAAAAATTTTCAGGTACCTAAATAAGAATGTTTTATACGATAGCTGTCAAATTTGGACAGGTAGGAGTCAGTTTTTTTTTATCCTTTTCGTAGCGAGGGTTATCGCTGTAAAAATCCTAAAGTGAAAAATTTTTCAGATCCTAAATAACAAAGTTCTATACGACAGCTGTCAGACTTTGACAGGTAAGTTTCAATTTTTTTTTGTTTTTTCGTAGCGAGAGTTACAGCTATAAGAATCCTAAATTTAAAAATATTTCAGTTTCTAAATAACAAAGTTCTATACGACAACTGTCATTTTGACAGGTAAATGTCACTTTCTTTCAGCTTTTCTTGTATCTAGGATTAAAGCTGTAAGAATCCAAAATTAAAAAAAAAATTTAGTAGTTAAATAACAAAGTTCTATACGACAGCTGTCAAATTTTGACAGGTAAGTTTAAATTTTTTTTTAGATTTTTCGGAGCGAGATTTTTAGCTGTAAGAATCCTAAATGAAAAATTTTTCAGTTCCTAAATAACAAAGTTATATACGACAGCTGTCATTCTGACAGGTAAATTGCAAGTTTTTTTTAAGCTTTTCTTGTATCTAGGATTATAGCTGTAAGAATTCGAAATTTTAAAAAAATTCAGTACCTAAATAACAAAGTTCTATACGACAGCTGTCAGATTTTGACAGGTAAGTGTCAATTTTTTTAGCTTTTTCGTAGCGACGGTTATAGCTGTAAGAATCTCAAATTTAAAAAAATTCAGTACCTAGATAACAAAGTTTTATACGATACCTGTCAGATTTTGACAGGTAAGTGTCAACTTATTTTAACTTTTTTCGTAGCGAGGGTTAAAGCTGTAATAAAACTAAATTAAAAAAAATTTCAGTACCAAAATAACAAAGTTTTATACGACAGCTGTCAAATTATATATAATTAAATAGTAATTCTTATTTTTTATAATTTGCTACCATTTCTATGCTGTTTAGGTATAGAACAATATATTTGAAAAAAGTAGTATTTGAGATGACCTAAACGAATATCCAAACCAAAAGTATATCGGACGCACCCAATTCGATTTATTAACGATCCAATATGACCCTACATTGATTTTAAAAAAATTTAAAAAATTACTTCCCAACTTTCGATCGCGTTCGCAAACAACAGTGTTTTGTAGCCCAACGTCGTCTACACGTCGAAAAAGTTTAAATCGATTAAAATGATTTTTGCCACCTGTATCGCCCTACAACGAAAAAAAATATATTTTTTAACTTTGACTTTAATAACTTTTTTCCGGTACACCCTGTATATTTGAAATTGTTCCCAGAACGTGCCCCGACTATTCCTCTCTACGTCCAGAAAGTTTGAATCGTTTTGCTCTAACCGTTTCCGAAAAAAAAATTCGCGAATATCGAAATGTCGAATAACCTTCTACCACGTGGCGACGGATTGTCAATGTCGGAACGCCATCTTTAAAATCGAAATTACAACTATTTCTGAAACATTTTGGGCAAATATTTTGGTCAATAAAATTAGAAGAAGGTTCAAGGTAGATATTCCACCCGATTTAAAATCTGGAAATGTTCTTATTATTCTAGCAAGTCACGCTGAAAACACCCATTTTTCGCCATTTTTGACAGCCGGATTTTTAGAATTAATAATTAATTTAGATACATCAATATCAAGGCACTCTTAGTCAAAAGTGAATGGTGTTAGAATTTGTAAAGATTGCCTGTTTCCGCACTCAAAAAAGCGACTTTTCTCAATTTTGCGAATATATTTTAATGATTTTGAATATGTAGAGGTGTTGCGAAGTAATCAGCGCATTTTTTGAGAAAAAAATAAAACGGTTTTGTTAAAAATTGAATAAGCTACAGTCGATATAGTAAAAAAAAAGCTACCGTTTTTTCCGTATTAAAGATAAAGAAACGAAAAAATATCTCTTAAATACAATTTGACAAGCTATATCCGCTAAAGTTTACAACGTTTCGATCAAAAGTCGTTTTCAGTACGAAAAAAAATAAAAACCGTGAAAAAATCATGCCTAACTTTATGATTTCCACTTTCTTACAATTTTCGGCTATTTCCATTCCAGTTAGGTATAGAACGATATATTGGAAAAAGGTAGATTTTGAGATGGCCTAACCGATTATCCAAACCGCATGTAGATTGGATGCACCCAATTCGACTTATTAGCGATCCAAGAGGTACCATTTTCGACCAAATTTTGACTTTGAAAAAATAAAAAAAATTACTTCCAAACTTTCGATCGCGCTCACAAACAATAGGGTTCTGTAGCCCACGGTCGTCTACGCGTTGAAAAAGTTTAAATCGAAAAAACTAATTTTTGTGGCCTGTATCGAATGCCAACGAGATCCCGATATTTCTCGACTTTAAAAATTAATAACTTTTTTCCGGCACACCCTGTATATTCGAAATTTTCGTACCCCCACTATTCCTCTGTAAACCCAAAAAGTTTCAATCGTCCCACATTAACCGTTTCCGAGAAAAAAAATCGCAAATGTGAAAATGTCGAAACTGACGACGCCGCCGCCGCCGCCGACCACGCCGACAACATACGCACATATTTCAAATGTAGCAGCCTATATAGAGCAAAATTTTCGGGAAGCAGTCGGGGTTGTCGTGATTCCGCGTGAAGGCGACGAATAACATATCGCGTGTTCGCGCGATATGTAATGATTTGCCTCTAGTGGTAAGACAACAATATTTGGTTTCAACAAGACGGTGATACCCCGCATTTTGCTAGAAAAGTTAGGAACTATTTACACCAAATTTTGCTTAATCCCAGGATTGGTCAGGGCTAAGATGCTCCTGTTAAATAGCCACCCCGTTCCCCGGACCTTACTCCCTTAAAATATTCAGTCTGGAGGTGTATTAATGATTTTGTGTATATGGTTTCAAGTTGAAACCACATGTTTCAATGGTTAAGATTTCTTTTAGTAAAGCGGACTCGTATATATATTCAAAAAAATGGAGGTGATATCGAGCAATTTCTTTATACTATTTTTTTTTTAATTTTGTTTGTTTTTGTTACAAACGTATTCATAATTTTTTGAAAATAATTGTTTTGAATGTTTGTTGTCTTGTAGTGATGTATCAAATTTATTGAACAGTAATAGTAGATTATTGTCAAAATAACGTAAGCCATACATCTGCATTTAAATTAGTGAAATCATATCAAATGCTCCCTTATATAATAATATTGATGGTACAAGAGTTACTGGAAGATGATCCGAACCGCCGTTTCAGTTATGTGAAGGGATGATGAATGCACTTGCTTAGCATTTAGTAGATGTGAAATAGATCCTTTTCACAGATGAGTGCACTTTTGTACTAAATGGAGAAGTCAGTAAACCGAACTGTCAATATTGGTCCGTAGAAAATCCTCACTGAATGCGAGCAACACACACCCAACTTTCGCAAAAACTTAATGTTTGAGCAGGTATAATTGGCGACCGCGTCTTTGAGTCAATATTTTATTTGAAAGTAACCTAAATGGCCATACATATCTGGATTTTTGCAAGGAGAACTTGTTCTAGCTTTGACTGCTCTATTTTCACACCATGCAGAAGCAGATCTTCATGATGATCGAATATTGTCACAGCAGTATGCTGCTCTAACTCATTGCGCCATAAATGTTCGACAATATTTAAGTGAAGTTTTTACAAACGGCTGGATAGGAAGAAGGGGTACCATTCAATGGCCGCCACGATCTTCGGACCTTAATCCTATAGATTATTTTCTTTGGGGTCACCTACAATCAAAAGTTTGCGTAATAAAACCAGAAAACTTAGAGGAACTTAGGCAATGCACGAAATTCGCCAAATCGAGTTTATCAAGAAAAAATTGGCAACATTTCCTACTGTTCTTATAATAAAACAAATTGCGTAGGTATACATTACCGAAATGCAAAAGTATATAGCTGTTTCTAACGAGCTATAACAATACATACCTTTACATTTGAAAAAAAAAGTTGGGGTGGTTTCTACCCCCAAAAGATGGGCAAATTTTATGACGACACGAAAGAAGTATATCAAACTACAAATAAACGCAGCCGTAGTTCTGTATTTTTTTCAGCAAATAAAGAGGCTTTCTAGCTCGGGAGGCAGCGTTGCATTTTTGATTGTGATTTCAGGTCGCTTGATTTTGTGTGTATTCGATAGTCTAGATATAGCTAGCAATCGAAACAAGCGTCAGCTGTCAAAGTTCTGGTGGACCTAGTCGTAAGAGAATGTCAATTATGTAAAAAAAAAATATCTAAAAATAATTTCAGGTCGTTTGAAAAGTTGTACAGCAAATGTTTATATGATGACAATAAATTTTAAGAATGTCAGTTGCAAAGATAATGGGGGATTATGCGTCAGCTGCTTATTCAGGGTGCTGCACCTCACCCCCCTATAGCTCACTTAATAATTAAGTTAAAATTTTGATATTTTGCAGACCTTACCTGCATCTTGGGGCGCATTTCAGGACAGGGTGTTCCAAAAAAGTGTGACGTCATAACGATGTATTTTTTAGATTACATGCCATATATTTTTTTACTTATTTGGGTGCCTTCTATAGTTACCTACATACCCCTAAAATTTTATTAAAGTCGATTCAGTATTATAGGCGAAAAAAAATAAAAACTAAAAAATATCCGTTTTGCACCAATGATTTAAAAATATTAAAAAATAAAATAAATGCCTCGTTAATAAAATTATACAAAGGTACTTATTAAATAAAGTCAGTCTCGTTAACCAAGTTTAATTATTACAAATTGTACAGGGTGCCCAAGTTTAGTGTCAAACTTTGCAAACTTTAAAGCAATTTTTTTTATTTCAAAATATAGAAAGACCTGTATATTTTTATGTCATTCGATGAAGAATTAAAAATTAAACATTTGTTCTAATTATAACCCTATTTGAAATATGAAAAATAAATTGCTTTAAAGTTTGCAAAGTTTGACACTCAACTTTGAACACCCTGTACAATTTGTATTAATCAAACTTGGTTAACGAGACTGTAACCTTATTTAATAAGTAACTTTGTATAATTTTATTAACGAGGCATTATATTTATTTTTTAATTATTTTTAAAACCAGTGGTGCAAAACTGATATTTTTTAGTTTTTATTTTTTTTTCGCCTATAATACTGAATCGAATTTAATAAACTTTTACAGGTATGTAGGTAACTATAGGAGGCACCCAAATAAGTGGGAAAATATATTATGGCATGTAATCTAAAAAATACATCCTTATGACGTCACACTTTTTTCGAACACCCTGTATTAAAAAAAATATTTTCCTGAAATGCGGCCCAAGATACAGGTAAGGTCTGCAAAATATCAAAATTTTAACTTATTTAATAAGTGAGCTATAGAAGACGGGTGGTGAGGTGCAGGACCTTGTATAAGCAGCTGACGCATAATCCCCTATTATCTTTGCAGCTGACTTTTTTTAAATTTATTGTCAATATAAACATTTGGTGTACAAATTTTCAAGCGACCTGAAATTACTTTTAGATTTTTTTTTTTATAATTGACATTCTCTCACGACTAGGTTCACCGCTACTTGAGCAGCTGACGCTCAGATCATTAAAGGACTACCCAATAAGAATTGAAGGGTGTTCGGTACAAACAGGCTAAGTGCCAAAATTAAAGAACGGATATATTTAAGAAAAACGATATTTGAGTGGTTATTTCCAAAAGGGTAAAAGATATATTTATAAGTCTTGATTTTACTATTTGTTAAAACAACATATTATAGTAATGTAAGCTTAGCCTTGTTTCGAAGGTTAATGCAAAAAATGTGTATTATAAAAAAAATAAGAAAAAAAGAATAAAATAAGGCATGTGATTTGTAGGTTTTGAGTTTGCCAAATTAATTGCACTACTATACGCGGTAAGCGGCACTTGAAATTTTTTTAGGACACTTCCGATGGCACTTAGAATATTTTTATGCAAAAAGATGAAAAATAAATAAAATGGCACTTAGCCTGTTTGTACCGAACACCCTTCAATTACTTGTGATAAGAATTAGACGACCTAAAATGATTGTGTCATTTGCAACGCTACCTTCTGGGCTATTCTAATGCTGAATTTATTCCAGTTAAAAATTCCACCCTGTAAAATAATTCTCCGAAAAATTATTAATTTTTAAACATTTTTATGGCGGTGACGTCATATTCAAACTTATATCCGCCTTAGGTGCCCTTCAACCTAGCGATGCTCCTGACGTTTAAAAAAAAAAACTCAACATTTTTTCAAAAACAGAAATATTTAAGTAGCTGACATTTATTTTAACGTATGTATGTACAACTATTGTCGTTGCAAAGGTTTCATACAGGTCATTGTAAAAGTTCCACCCTGTCGAACAATCATACAAAAGCCATTGAAATATCGGGAATGCACTTCGAAGCCACTTGTTGTGCGTATTATATTGCAGTTAATTGCCGGGTCCTTAAATTCATAATAGGTCTCTGTGACCAAAATTACTGCCAGGGTCGTAAGGTCGGGTGCCATGACGATTTATTGTAAATTATAGTAATTAAGAGTATAAAGTGTCTCTACTGGTTTCACATAATTATTATGTTTTGACTTAAAAGGAAATTCAAGAGAAAAGTTTTAATATTTTAAGTTTACCCAAAATATAGAAAGTATTTCCTAAAGGATTTGTACTTGGGTTATTTTGAAACTATCTCTAATTTAAACCATCATTGTCCACCAGTTGTTTGCCATTTGGTTGGAAGACTAGTTTCATTGTACCCATTCACAAATCTGGGAGTAGAACCGAAGTCAGTAACTATAGACCAAAGAGCATGCATGTTGAACGAAGTACCGTGCGAGCAAAAATTATTTGCATCAAAGAGGGCCTTGCATCTAAGGACGTAATGCTTAGCCGTAGAGCTTAATACCCGTTGGGTGTCAGTAACTACCTGAATTAACAATCAATCAGTTATTCCGTCATCTTTGACAATCGTTACAAGTAATTTGATTAATCGCTAATTTTTTCAATTTCTTGAACAATTCACACAATGGGCTTTACGGAACAGCACAAAACATTCATGGTTGAAGCGTATTTTCGAAACGGAGTTAGAGTAAATGGTGAGTGGCAATACAATCCGGGTTTGTGCATGGACGATTTTCACGAACATTTTCCTAACCTTACATTATTGCTGGGGATTTTTATCATTTTATCAGGAGAATCGAATAAGGAATCAAAGAAATACAATAGGTGCAAACAGTCCTAACGGAGCCACAAGCAAAGTTATTATAGCAGCAAGCTAAGTGTGATACAACACCATAAGTGTGAGGAGAGAAGAATATTTAAAATTGGGATGGTAGTTGTTGTAAAAGTTTATTTATAATCAGAACAATTCTTCTCCTCACACTTACGTTACAGGTTCACTGACATGTGACTTTTCAGCTGCTCCTCGTTTGATTATAAATAAACTTTTACAACAACTACCATCCCAATTTTAAATATTCTTCTCTCCTCACACTTATGATGTTGTCTCACCAATATGACACTTAGCTTGCTGCTATGATAACTTTATAACTTATTTTCTTATATACTTTGTTTGTTTTTTTCCATCATCTTGTGGCTCCGTTAGGACTGTTTGCACCTATTGTATTTCTTAGATTCCTTATTCGATTATCCTGATGATGAATGTATATACATTCGAAACATGTAGAGAATTTACACGTTATTAAACCTTAAATCTTGTTTTAATATACCAGTGGAGGAAGACTTAAAGTGGCTTATTTCTTTCCCTTAATAAAATAATAATATTCAGGACGAAATATTGAAATACGGGTAAACCCGAACGACGCGTAGCGGCAATTGCGTGCGGAAAAGTTGTCTCTTTTCGAACTTGTTAGGATAATAAATATGATTTATAGTATTGTTTGACCCCTTGCCACTAATTTCACATGATGTCGAACGAAATTTAAAAAATGCGTTTTTCTACGAGCGTGTGAAAAGTTTTACTTTAACGCACTAGTGTGAAAAGTAAATTACTTTTCACACCGCCGGGTGAAAAGTCTAGCTTTTCACACGCTCGTAGAAAAAATCTTGTACTTTTCACACGCTCGTAGAAACAAATCTTGTATGATATACGTAAGAAAATATCTCGTTTAAGGCACTCATATGAATTGCGAAACTCGCTCCGCTCGTTCCGCAAATTTTCACATGCGTGCCTTAAACGAGTTATTTTCACACTTATATCATAAATAGCTATTAAATTGTTTGATTTTCAGGGTAGTAAAACTCTCTTTTAGTTTTTAAATAATGACTTCTAAACTATTAAAGCAAATTTAATAAAATGTTGTACAATTATTATAAACAATAACAACACAACAAAACCTAATAACTTGTGTGTTCCTTTAGTATGTTGTCGAGATTATGCTCCCCGTATAAAATAAATAATTCAGTATATTATAGCAAGTCGAAGTATTTGTTGGGGTAAACAGTAGCCCACGCAGGGCCCAAAATTGATACCTGTTACTCCTCTCTTGGTAGCAGATAGAGTACTTTATGTGCCATTAATACTTTTAAACTAAGACCGCTTGTGTAAGTAGGATTCAAGAAGTTGCAATGGCTTTCCTCTGATCCCGTATCTATACAAAGTAAGTAACTAATCATAATCAATAATTTGCTCGGTAATTTTTAATATCGTTTGCATCGCCTCTTTTGTGTCCAATAATTAAAGAGAAACAAGCAATGGGCAACCCTCTGTTTCCATTATTAGCAGATTTTTTCCTTAATAAACTGGAAGTTATACATATACCTATCTAAATTAATTAAAGATAAAAAAACTACTTACTTGGCATCGGTATGTAGACGACTGTTTTACTATAGTTCCCGGTAACAAATTGAATGTTGATCAAATCCTCAATTTTTACAACACATTACATAATCACATTTGATTTACAGTTGAAATAGAAGAAAATAACAATATCAACTTCTTAGACCTAAATATTCACAAATCAAACAGCAAATTACATTTTAAAATATACAGAAAAGATATGCAAACTGATCACATGATTCCTTCTAACTCAAACCACCCCTTTAATCACAAAATAGCTGCCCTTAACTGCTATATCAACAGATCTCTTAACGTCCCTATGTCACAGAATGACCTTGGCGAAGAATTGAATACCATTAAACAAATAGCAATTAACAACGGCTATTCACATGAAATTGTTGATAGGACTAAAAATAAAATACAATTAAAAAAAGATCAACGAACTGCATTTAACCCTCCGCAAAATAACATTTCTTTATCTTACAAAGGTCTAATTTCTACTCAGATAGCCAAAGTACTTAAAAAAAAATGTAAAAGATACAACAATCTCCTTTAAAACAAAAAACAATCTTCAATCTCATTTATTCAGAAATAAAGAAAGCGTTCCACATCTCGAAACAAGCGGAGTTTACAAATTATCATGTGGTAGTTGCCCAGCTCTATACATTGGAAAAACTGTAAGAAAACTCGGAACAAGAATAAAAGAACATGTCAACCGACCAGGTACGTCTGTATTTGGACAACACCTCAAATTTAATAATCATAGTTTCTCACCAAATTCTAAGAGCAAAATTTTACATCAATTTGGTCATAAAAACTTTAGAAAGTTGGACTATCTCGAGGACCTTGAAATCCATAGACATTTAATTAACTATCCAGATTCATGTCTGAATTTAGTACTTAATGAAACTAACAACCGAAATCCAATTTTTAGACTCTTTTAGCGATAAGAATTTATTATTTACCTTAACCTACGCTTGTGGACTTTTGACTCCTCCCATTTTATTAACAATAGGACGGTTTTGCAGAATAGAGATATCATAATTTAAAAATCCGGTTTAAATTAAATTATTTTCTTGTTATTTTAAGTAATTGACGGAGTTACTTACCTACCTTTTTATACAATTTTATTCATTATGACCTATTTAAAGTTTTTATACCACCTTTATGTTTTATATTATTCGTCATTTTGTGTATATATTAACTACGTTTTTATCTGAGATGTCCCTCACCATTTTGTGTCCATGTGTCAAATGCAAATATCAGTCAGACAGGTGTTGTTTACAATTTGAAACCACTACCAGAAAATTTGTTTAAAAATTTTCAAATATCTCTTAATATGTTTCTTGTCTCCTGGACAGAATTTGACGAGTAAGAAGTCTCACGTTGTTTGTTCCAGCTGTCTTTTACTCTTGTTTGTGTTTTTCATTTAGTACCTAAGCCCTGATGATGGCCTTATAATGGGCCGAAAGCGCTAGGCGATAGCAATAAAAATACGCTGAATACAAAAAATAATGTTTCATTTGTTAAAGAGAAACATTTACTTACACTAGGTATGTTGTCATTGGTGCACACTCCGTCCTGGAGCAACCGATCCCGGATCTCCCATGCGAATATAGACGGACATTCTCTTTTGTAGGACGAAATTTTGGAGACTACTTCCGCCGTCGCTACACGTGGCTTCGAGCCACCAATTGCTCTTGGTCGAATGGAACCGGTTTCGTAGTATCTGTAAGGAGGAAAAAGGAGCAATCAGTTCGAATGTGCTTAAGAATTACCAATACCTGGACTACTCATATCCCGTAATAATAAATTTAATAAATCAGGTGTCCTAGATATTTCTTTGTAGAAAATGTATTTTAAAGAAGTGATAAAAAGATGAACGACAGTGAGAGTTGGAGTTCAACTAACCTTTCCAACTATGCACCTATTTTCTTATCTTTAAACAAGTTCTTAATTATGCACAATGGTTTGGGAGTAAGATAAGTAATAAAGAGTTTTTACAAAATGCTAAGTAAATCAATAAACGTAAATACAGTATGAGTTGGAATAAATTCAGTAAATCCAGTAAAGTTTTCATTTGGAAAAATGTGTCCCAAATTAGATATATACAGTGTGGTTGTTTAAGTTTGCAACATATGGGCATTTTTTTTCTGACCGATTTCTCAGAAAATTTTATTCTTGCACGTGGAATGGTTGCAAGTCAAACGGCGTACAGGGTAGGCCAAAAAATATAAAACTTGTTCAAGAATAAATTTTTTTAATTAACATTTAAAATAAAAATTTTGCACTTTAAATGATAGTGTTTTAATTAGCATATTATTATTACTAATGTTTTATCTTGTTAAAAATAATGTTTAGGATATTTTAAAGTTGTGTTTAATATCGTTGCAACAAACAAGTTTGTAATTCCTTAATAAATTAAAAATTCAAGTAAATTTTACAAATATGCTTGAATTTGATCAAAGGTATGTGAAATAGATTTGATTTTGATTAATTTATAAAGGTCTTTATGGTGAATATAAAAAAATTTTTTTTGGAAATTATTAATGTTTTTTAAAAAAAATATATTTTTTTATTTTAGGAGGTCACGTTTTTAAATTTATGCATAACTTTTAATTCTAAACAACTTTTCTTAATGACATTTTGCTGAATTTTCTGAAATTGGGGTACTTTATTCTTGTAAAAATTTTATATTTTTTGGCCTACCCTGTACGCCGTTTGACTTGCAACCATTTCAAGTGCACCTAATATGATTATCAAACATGCACCAACCTTTATCCCGAATAAAATTTTCTGAGAAATCGGTAATAAAAAAAATTCCTATATGTTGCACACTTAAACAATCACACTGTATATGACGATGACGATTAATTCTTAAACGGCAACCCTAGTATTTTATTGACTATTTTTCAAGTGCATATTAAGTTATACATAAGTACCAAATTTCAAGTTTTTATTCATTGTGATTTATAAGAAATTAAAGAAACTAAAATTAATTTAATTAAAAAATAAAAAATACTGAGATAGATATCTTAATGCTTTTTCGTCAACAAATGCCCAAAATGATTTCCATTCACTAATTGGCAATATCATAAAGGCAAGTTAGATAAAACTCGTGTCGAACATTTTTAATTACTTCGGGAGAAATTAGTAGTAATAGTAGTAACATGTTTTATTTAGCAAAAAGCTACAATTAAATATTTTTTAATACATTTTTCTAACACATTTTTATAGATTTATTTTTTAGTTTTAAAACGCAACCTTCTTTTAATTAAAACAGACAGAAAAGTTAAACATTTTGCAAATTGTATGAAAATATTACGTATCATTTTGTTTCCTAGTTTCAAAGTTTTTTTTAAATAGTTTTAATGATATTTGAGATTTAATACATTTTTCCAAATTATTATATTCTATCAAACCATTATGAAAACTAGACTTATAAGCTAATGTTTTAGACACTCTATCCACATAAAAATTTTGATTAGTTCTTGTTTTATAATTATGATGGTCATAATTAAAAGAACAAACATTTTTAAACAATCAGGCAATAAATTATTTTTAATTTTATGTATAAAGATACTTCATACAAAATAAAAAATTAAATTTCTGACATTCAACCAATCTAAATTTTTTAACATAAAATTTATTTTTGTACAGGGTTATCCAACCAAGACTAGACAAGGCGATTTTTTGACTTTTCCTGTACTTTTATAAAAAAACTGAAATAGCCATCTTAAGTCATTTTCTCCCGCGAATTCGAATATCTTCAGCAAAAAACAATTGAACATCAAACAAAAGTACTAGGGGTCACTTTGATATTTTTTTAAATGGAACACCCTGTATATTTTTACATTTTTAAATTCCACATAAAATTATAATTATTTTTTATTAAATGCACTATTAGTCTATACTTCATAGTTTCCGAGATATTGACTATCGAAAAGTGACATTTTTGAACTTTGACAGCTTATAACTTTCTAACAGTACGTCTTAGAGCAAAACGGCTTACATGTCCCTATCTTTAAATTTTATTATCTTCCCAAAAAAATCAACTTCCGGTTAAACCGGATGTAACTCGAAAGAAGGAAATATAGTTGTTCCGGTTTAACTGGAAGTTGATTTTTTTGGGAAGATAATAAAAATTGAAGATAGGGACATGTAAGCCGTTTTGCTCTAAGACGTACTGTTAGAAAGTTATAAGATGTCAAAGTTCAAAAATGTCACTTTTCGAGAGTCAATATCTCGGAAACTATGAAGTATAGACTAATAGTGCATTTAATAAAAAATAATTATAATTTTATGTGGAATTTAAAAATGTAAAAATATACAGGGTGTTCCATTTAAAAAAATATCAAAGTGACCCCTAGTACTTTTGTTTGATGTTCAATTGTTTTTTGCTGAAGATATTCGAATTCGCGGGAGAAAATGACTTAAGATGGCTATTTCAGTTTTTTTATAAAAGTACAGGAAAAGTCAAAAAATCGCCTTGTCTAGTCTTGGTTGGATAACCCTGTACATTTGTCACAATTTAAAATAATCCGCATTGCCTTATTTTGTAAAATTTGTAATTTATTAAATATTTACTCACTAGCACAATATAAAATGGAAGAACAATAAAGAAAATGTGGTAATATAGTAGTATTAAATACAGATTTTTAAGAAAACAAACTTAAATTGGACGGATTCTTTTAAAATAACCTACTTTTCCGGTAATCTTCAATATGATTCTTTAAAAATAATTTTAAAAAATTAATTTTGAATCAATAATTATCACTAAATAATTAAAATTATTTACTAATTCCAATTTTTCACCGTGAGTTACAACATTTACATTTATATTTTGACAATTTAAATTATTAGCACTAACCATACATTTAGTTGTTGAAATATGTAATTTTAATTTATTCACTTTTAGCCAATTTAATAATATATTTATCTCAGAATTTAGAGTATTTAGACCATCAAAAATATTTAAAACATTAATGTAAATTAAGGTGTCATCAGCAAACATTTGTAACTTACACATTTTTAAAACTAAAGGCATATCGTTGATGTATAAAATAAATAATATTGGACCTAGTATACTACCTTGAGGAACTCCTATATTGTTTACTTTTTATTTGAATATGTTTTTGATATTTTTGTTTTTTGTGACCTGTTACTTAAATAATTTTTAAACCATTTATAAACGTTTCCGCGAATACCATACTGATATAATTTACTCAATAATGTAGCCCTGTCAATTGTTTCGAATGCCCGCTTAAAATCCAAAAACACAGCTTCAAAAACATTTTCTCCTTGATCAATGTTTCTCTTCACTTTAATGTCTTATTCGTGCTTTCAACTCCTTAAAATTTGATAAGGAATAAATATTTTGATTTTGGTATAACTTAATAACATAACCTAATATGTTCTTTAAAAAGAGTTAATAAAAAATTAGGGTTGCTATTTAAAAACATGATCGATATCGTCCTATCTTTAATTTGGAACATACTGTATTAATTTTTTTTTATAGAAAAGATCACACAACTTAAAATGTTAACACCGCTTCCCAAGCATTTTTCCAAAAAAAAATTATACTGGATTTACTGAATTTAGTTACAAACTCTATAATTTCGAAATCATACATCAGTTTTGTATTCAGGGAAATACAATTTTCTTATCAGCGAACCGAAAATTTGATACCATCTGTCAGTCGCATATCAGAGATACCATAAAAATATCAAGCGCTTTTCTCTCTGGAAATTTTTGGTGTGCCGATTGGAAGAAGGGAACTTTTTTTTTAATCCAAGGGTTACCGATATCTGTCCTCACAGGTAATTTGTAAATAATGTACCACCCCCTATTAACTAATTACGTTGGTAGACAAAACGGTCGGCGCGCCGTAAATTAAAAAAAAAAAATTGCCAAAACTTAAAATTTTGACTAAATAAGTATAGATAATATTGTTTAAAACGGTCCGATAGAAATATATTAAATATCTTTGTCTATGTAATTGTCTAAGCTACTATAATATACACGGTGTCTCACGGTGATCGTACATTACAATATTTTGAAGATAATTCGACTTAAATCCTGTAAAGTTTGATAATGGGGTTTTCGGAGACGCTCTCTTCAAATGAAATAACGGCCACCAAATGAGACTTCCGGACGTTGCCTCAAACTTATTTTAAATGGAGCACCCTGCATAAATGTAATTCCGGCTGTCGAATTTAATATGATAAGGAAAGTGGGAAAAATAACAAGTTCTGATCTTTTTAACAAAATTTTTAAAAAACTTCAACTTTTTAAATTCCTACGTTGTCGTTTTATTTAATTGATAGGCGAGAACATCTTCTAACTGTCCACATAGGGTGTCCTTATACCTAACTAAAATAGCTTTGAACTCGTTTCCGGTTTTTAGCAAAATACTCTTAATACCCAACAGTCTTATTCATTTTTGGTAAGAAGGCCATGATAAACAAAGTAATAATTGCAACTGATAATGACACGAGTCTGTAGATAAATTTTCTTGGCAAGAATCAATAAGACAAAAATCGTAAATAAGTTTAAAACTATTCTCGTTAGGTATAGGGACTAGGGATAATTTTTTTATCGAAAAATCGATTAATCGATTATTAATCGAAAAAAAACTATTTTTCGATCATTCGAAAAAAAAACTATTTCTCGATTAATCGAATAAAATACTATTTTTTGATTAATCGAAAAAAAATATTTTTCGATTAATCGATTATTCGAAAAAAAAAAAATTTTACGATTTTTTGATTAATCGAAAAAAAAAATGAATTTTCGATTAATCGAATAAAAAACTATTTTTTGATTAAAAATATTTTTCGATTAATCGAAAAAAAAAAACGATTTTTCGATTAATTAAAAATCAAATCAAAATTGAAAAAAAAATGATTTTTCCATATCGATTAACCAAAAAAAATATTTTTCGATTAATCGATTAATTAGGTAGGTATTCAAAAAAAAGATGTTTTGATTAATCGATTGTTAATCGAAAAAAAAAACGATTTTTCGATTATTCGAAACTATGGGTATGAAGTTGCTAGTTACTTATTATTGCTGTAAGTCTCTATATATTTATTAGCAACCCTATTACCCTGAAAATCGGTTAAAAAAATATTATAGCATATTAATACAAGACAATCAACGAAATAATTTGAACAAAGTTTCATTCTGTGCGGTTTTCGTAAAATTAATATTCTTAACGATCTAATATTTGAATCGACTTTTTGATTTATTTCGATTAAATCAATCGATTATTTTCGATTAATCGATTATTTTCGACCAATCGATTATTCTCGATTAATTGATTATTATTTTCGATTAATCGAAAATAATCTATTATTGTCGATTAATCGATTATTTTCAATAAATCGATTATTTTTGATAAATCGATTACTTTCGATTAATCGATTAATAGGAAATAATCGATAATTTCAAATAATCGAAAATCGATTACCTTTTTCGGTAATCGCACAGCCCTAATAGGGACACCCTATGTGGACAGATAGTTAATCTTCCCGCATATCCATTGAATGAACGAGCAACGTATCATAAACATTATTTTTGTTTTTTTGATTAAGATTAGAAAATTGTTATTTTTCACGTCCCTGTAACTCAAATTCCATGTTCCTTCAATTTATTATCGAGCACAATAATATCTAAGTCCATAACCGAAATTTCGAATTTTTTTTTATCTTTGAGAAGATAAGTATTCAATCTAAGACGACACCGTGTTAAAGATCAAAATTTGAGAAAAACAATTTCTCAGAAACTAATACAGTAGGAAACAATACCTTTTAATATAAGTTATTGAAAATGAAAAAAGGATCAGGAAAGGAACAAGAAAATATATTATACTGGGTGTCGCATATGGATGCCGTAATTTCATTAAAAAAAAAACCCCATTATTCAAATTTGCGGGATTCAAATAGCATTAGTTTTCAAAATATTCTAATGGACGATCACCGTGAGACACACTGTATATGAATTTTTCGTTATTTCTTGTTACCGAGTGCCGCCAACCGGAAATTTCGTCTCGAAACTTAATTGGGATATGTGGATATTAAAGTTGGCTTACAGTTACTCTGTACTTCCAATTTATTTTGCTATATCATAAAAAAAACTTGTTAATACTTTCGTATACCTGGTGAAGTTTTGCCAAACTGGCCGTGTGAAACGTAAATGTAAATTTTCCTGGCTTCAAATATTGGCTCTCCCATAACATCAATATTTTATTACTTTTATTACTTATTTGAAGGTCCTTGTCTGGCCAAATTTTATAATTTTTAGCTCGTAAAATTTTAAAAAATTAAATAAGGCAGTGATCCATACCATAATAGAACCACCAGTGATAATTATGATAATGTCAAATGTTACAAGACGTTTAATTTTTAATTAGTTTCAACATGTTTAACGGTAGTCAAAATATATGTACTAATTTAATCAACGCAAAAACGAAATAATCAGATATTTATTTACTTATTTTAACATTTAAAAAAATACCCTTTAAGACAAAAACTGAGTAATTTAAATGGAAACTTAATGGTTTTTAATCAGATAACAGTCATCGTTTACTGTCAAGCAATATTATAAACTCATATTATGTCTCTTCTACACATCAATTTTTTAATTCCATAAAAGCTCCATTACGGTTCTACACCATTTTATCTTTTATAAAGAAATTAAACCCACAGTCGTCTCCACAAATACTTATATTAAAACAGTTAGATTAACTTGGTGTACATGTTTCGGTACTAGGGAGTACCATCATCAGCACCGAAGGGCCCAAGTGCCACTATTACAAGCAATGTAAACGAAATGTAAAAGATTTAAAAAATAAAAACTAAAAACTTGAATAAGACGAGGACATTTTGATTGTTGGACGAAAACAGATTAAAAAGTTTAAAGTAAAATAAAATTCTAAAGGAATTAATTTTCTTCCACTGCCCTACATCGTAAACAAAAAAAAGCTTATTTGTTTACGATGTAGGGCAGTGGAAGAAAATTAATTCCTTTAGAATTTTATTTTACTTTAAACTTTTTAATCTGTTTTCGTCCAACAATCAAAATGTCCTCGTCTTATTCAAGTTTTTAGTTTTTATTTTTTAAATCTTTTACATTTCGTTTACATTGCTTGTAATAGTGGCACTTGGGCCCTTCGGTGCTGATGATGGTACTCCCTAGTACCGAAACATGTACACCAAGTTAATCTAACTGTTTTAATATAAGTATTTGTGGAGACGACTGTGGGTTTAATTTCTTTATATCTATACAGCTCCACTTTGAGATAATGGACTACTTCCGCAAAATTTTATCTTTTGCTAAAACCATCAGCACTAAATAAATTTCTCTGGTAATGAACGTTTCTACGTTCGAAACATGTAGAGACCCCTAGAGAATTTTTATTCTATTAAACTTTGTGGAGGAAGTCTTTTAGTTTTTTCTTTCTTTCCCATATTTTCAACTCCACTTTAAGCATGGACTATTTCTTCAAATTATATTAGCAGAAAAGTCTCTTCATTCTTGTAAATGTGTTTCTGGCTTGTTTGATTCTGATTTCTTGGGAGCTGTCATTGTTGTCATTAATGGTTGTGCCTAGGTATTTCTATTCTCTTACTCTTTGAATAGGTTGATTCTTCACATATATCCTATGAATGTCCTGAGTTGTTTTTGTGCTATCAGCATATATTTTATTTTTCTTATGTTCAGTGATAGTCCATTATCTTCGCTTACTGCGACCATTCTATTAATTAGCGTCTGTAGGTCTTCCTGTGTTTCAGTAATTATTAATTACAGTACCTTTACTCTCAAAACTATGAACAATATTCAGAACTCTTTTTTTTGCTTGGAATGGATCCCTCAGGAAATATCGCAGAGCACATTTCGAATACTCTCCGAGAACTATTTTCCGTGTAGTACCCCTTACTCATTAATATTATTTCTTGAAAACTGTTAAACATGTTCAAACTAATAAACAAGAAAATGTCTAGTAGCATTTGACATTTATTACTGATGGTTCCATTGAGGTATATATTATATAGTCGTAATTAATTTTTGAGTTTTTCCTAAATAACTTTTAATTGGCTTATTAGAAAATAATAAAATTTGGTGTGTGAAGCCATCATATAAGGACCTTCAAAAAAGTCCAATATAATTTTGTCGTAAAATTAATAGAGGAGCCAATATTTGAGGGTAACAAAGTTTACATGGGATTTCCCATGGCCAGTCTGGTGGTGCATCACCCGGTAAACTAACTACCTATGCGGACAGATCCCCTCCATATCGGATCACTATGCTAAAAATTTTCGGAGAAAAAAACCCTTGGTAGTATATATTCAATAAAATATGGTATCTTGAGTTACCAAATGACAGACGGTGACGTTTCATCGTCAAATTTGCACGCTATTTCTATGACTTCAGGGCGTTATGAAAAATACATTATATTTAAATGTGTAAACTCTGATGAAAAAAACATTGCAAAAATTTATTTGAAATGCCGTTTTGCAATATAAAGAGGAACACATGTCACTATATTAGCCAGCTTATGCAAAGATCACTAAATCTCTTGAAGCGCTGGTGTGAAAAAATGGACCTCAAAGTCAACGCTTCAAAGACTACAACTTTACCATTTACCCAAACGAAGACAGAACGGGAACTACAACAACTTTATATGCTTTGGTGAACAGATAAAAATAGTGAGCGAGGTAAAATATCGATGACTAATCCTGGACATCAAACTGACATGGAACCAACAAATTAACAACAACCTTAACAAAGTGAAAATGTTCCTAATGAGATACAGAAGTTTGTTTGTAAAAACCTTGGGACTGCAGACGGTATTGTTAAGGCTCTAAACTGAAACCGATTTACATGAAAAATCACATTGGAGTTCCTGATCGACCTGAAACAACTGGCAGCCAGGAACAATAAGGCAGAACTCCTGTGGTTTCCTTGTCACTGATAATAGGCAAGCAATCAAAAGCAGATGAACTATAGTGAAAGCCAGATCTGCTTAACATTTATGGTGCCCTGAACTCGCCTGTGGAATATCAAAACAGGTAACTAAAACATTATTAGACACATGGGCGCAAAAACAACACTTATCTCGATGGAATGAAGCACCTAGTCAAACATACATACGGGCCGTAATTTGGAAGTTGTCGAAGAAGCTATCAAATGGAATGCGGCTTCTAACGCGTACCCAGTTGAGGAGATTGACTGGCTTGTTAACAGGTCATTGTAGCTTAAGAAATCACCTTCAACGAGTAGGAATCTACAAGGGACCCAAGTACGAAACCGCCTCTCATATCATATACAGCTGCGAAGCACTAACGAGGCGCAACCTCCCGCATGACAAACTGAGAAAGAAACCATTGAACCTTATAGAAGTAACAACTCTTTGGAGTGCACAATAAGCCAGAAGATTGCAGTGTAAGAATCTTAAGCAACACACCCGGCCGAGCAATCGGCGCTATATAAACTCACCAGAGCCGGTCACGGGCGGCGCATGTAGACCGATTTAAGGGGTCTTTACCTAACTTTCTAGGCGGTCTATTCCATATGAAGAGTTTCTTTACGGCACCTATGGAGTCACCCACTTAAATATAATAAGAAGTTTTCATAACACCTAGTATAATAAAATAACCGAAAAACAAAATGACAGAAGAATTTTTTCTCATTTATTTTATTTTGTAACGATATAGTTTTAAAGTGTGTTTGTTATGGTGTTTGATTTATTCTTAAGCAGCACTATAAAAATAGAAGAAGGTATAGTTTAAAAAAATGCAATAATTTCTAACTAGAATAAGCAATATCAACAGCCTGTTAAGATTCCAAATACATTTCTTTCAACCCCATTTATTTCATATTTTTATTCTTAAGTAACCTTACCCCTTAAAATTTCGGGACACCTGGTATAGCTACTATTTACTGGTATAACTTAACATGGACATTCAGTTTACGAAATAAACATGGTTTAAACAACGTACAGGGTGTTCAACGAGTACGACGAAGTAAAATAGCTTCATTATGGTAAGAAATAGATATACAATGCCCATTGTCACGTTCATGCTACAAAAATGCCATTCTCAAACAACATTATATAAAAATTATTTAAAAAAATATAATTAACTAAACCAGATAATTTTAAAGAAGTTGTCCATGCTCAAAGTGGAGTTAAATGTAATTTTAATAAAAAAAGAACAACACAAAGTCTTTCTCCACAAGTTTATTAGAATAACTAGGCGAACCTAGAATAATTCTTCTAATTCGACATGTTTCGAGTATAGAAACACTCATCATCAGAAAAATAAAGCAAATAGTACAATGCTGATGTTGTTAGTAGAGAAAATAATAAGTGGGATTGAGCCGTAATGGAGCTTTCAATGGTGTACGTACACGAGGTGTAAAATATGAATAGTCAGAAGACCAACAAGAATTCAGCATACTGGAAAGTCAAGGGGTAGTGAAAAGGCCCTGTCTTGGGCAGAATAATGAAGCGAGCAAAAGGAAATTAGAGAGTTTTAACAGACTTTGTCAAAATCATTTAATTATAAGTAGTGAATTAAGGGAAAGAAAAATCTTAAGTTCCAATAAACTTTTTCGGAGACTATAAAAGTAGTGAAATGAGAGGGAAAGAAAAAAAAATGGTTTTCGTAAAAGTAAAAGCATCATTTAGCTTATAGTAAAATGTAAAAAAAAATGTTTCCCTTCTGACACGTGCTGCTTGCAGTTGAACTTCTTTAACAAAGAAAAAGTTACTTTTTCTAAGATGTTCTAGTAAAATTAAAATTGCTTTTAAAATCTTTTAAATTTTTTAATTTTGCACACAATGTGATGTATAATTTGACTCCTGCCGAGGTAACTGGGCCGTAACAAGCCCAACAGCATTTTACTTCAAGCTAAATGATGCTTTGACTTTTACAAAAACCATCTTTTTTCTTTTCCTCTCATTTCACTACATTTACATGTCTCCGACAAAGTTTATTGAAACTTAAGATTTTTCTTTCCCTCAATTCAAGACAGGGCCCTTTCTCTACCCCTTGATTTTCCAGTATGCTGAAATCTTGTCGGTCTTCTGACTATCCATATTTTACACCTAGTGTACACCATTGAAAGCATCATTACGGCTTAATCCCACTTATTATTTTCTCTATTGCTAACAACATCGGCATTCTATTTACTTTGTTTTCCTGATGATGAATGTTTCTACACTCGAAACATGTCGAATTATTAAGAAATATTCTAGGTTCGCCTAGTTATTTTAACAAACTTGTGGAGAAAGACTTTGTGCTTTTATTTTTTCTAAACCAGATAAATTTGATGGTGACATCAATAATAGTGGCAGAACAGTCACAATCAAAGCTGCCCAGTTAGTAAATCAATAACCAGGCTTGTAAGAAATTTTCGGACGGTTTAACCATCAGAGTCAAAGTGAACTGGTAAATTTATTTTTGAATAAAATGTTAAAAGTTCCACATTCTACAGTTTTGCATATAAATTTTATGTATCTTTAACCATAATGGAAATAATTTACTATGTCGCCTATTGAGACGCCATGTTGCTAAAAAGTAATCACTGATACACCAAATCTATGTATAATAAAACAAACACGTCAAAGCACATCCTACATCAACCAAATATACCTGCCAAGGATCTTGGACACGCATCCATTCGACACCTGGAGGATTCTGGATATGTCGCAAGGTCGCGCTCCGGAATGGGCCAGCTCGACGATTTTCTGCCTGGTGGAATCGGGCAGGGGACGTCCGCTGACGAATACACCCCCTAGCTGGTTCACACCGCTATGGCCTGTCCACAGTCACATCGTTAGATTCGGGCGGAGGTTGGGGTGGTTTGAGTGGGTTTGTGGGTAACTAACGTAGATGTATAAAAATAGGTTTGCGAAAATTTTTAAATCAAGGTTTTTTGCTCGTTTTTGTAATTCGACACCGCAAGATATAGTATACTCGTAATAATAATATGAAGTTTTAAATAATATAATTCTGACCACTATATTTTTACATTAAGGTGTCATTCAATCTATTGCCAACCTATAACTTATTTCGCGTTGTTATTTTTAGTTTATTATTTTATTGCTAATTTTGGGAGAGTTTTATTATATAATAAAAGTATAATGACATAATATTATTTTAAAATAATCTCACCCGATATATTTCGCTATACAATTCCAATAAAATAATTTATATTTACCTCGAGAATATGCAGCCAATATTGATTTAATTTATATTTTATGTAAAAGCTATAAAAAATATATAAATCAACTCGAAATAGGTTATAGGCTGGCTAGCATGTGAATACTCCCACCTTAAGTTTCAGTTTGTATCCAAAAATTTGGAGGAGACTTTACAAGGAGATTCAAAAATATATTGACAAACTATGGGATTCAATTGCCAAGAATAACAGTTCGTCCTTAACAGCTTGTTTTAGAATATACAGGGTGGCAAATTAAAAATGAAAAGTTTTAAAAAAAATTTGCTATTAATAATTTTTTTTTAAATTTTTATTTAAAAAAATTGTAACTTTAAGTTATAAAAATTTAAGTTTACAATTAAAAATATGCCTAATAAGATTATAATTGGCATTAATCTGATGTGAAAATGACGCTAATGCTAAAATTTGTTTATTTTATTTCCAAAATTTTAAAATTTATTTTTTAATTATTTAGATTATTTTAAACACAATGTTTGAATAAATATTTTTGATTTACATGAAATATTTAACTTTAAAAAGTCATATTTTCCTACTTTTCTTGGTCTATATTCTCTACCTTTAACAAATACAAACGATTCTAGAAAAAAATCGCTAGGACAAATAATATTTTTAATGATAGAGCGGTCAAAATGGCCTGAAAATGCCTGGTTTGTTGTTTTTATTAATGTAATTTTTATACTTCAATCTAAAGTAAAACAAGTATACTATATTAAAAAAAAAATATTACAAATAGTGGATCGCATAGAACCCTTTTTAAACGTTGGCAAGTTTTAAGTTTTTGTGGAGGTGTTTTAATTATTTTTGTAGTATTTTCGAATTTTGTGCTTTTAAAACGTTGTCTGCAGTTTAGGTGCAGTGCAAAATAAGAATAGTATAACAACTATATACTGGATGACTTTTTGAAACCTTACAATGTCTTTAGTCTCTACACTAAAGAAGATATCAGAAACCAAAAATACCATTTTTACGAAAACGAGGGGAACAAAAATGTAGTAATTTGCGGACCACCAGCTAGCACTCTGAAGCACTACGCCCATCCACTTGCAATTGAACAAATACTTTTTTTTGCTCTTTTTTGTAAAATTTTCAATAAAATTTGCATCTTTAATATCATTTAACGTGCTTGTTTTTGCCTCCACTTGCGTGTATTTGCTCTTCGAAATTAATTTAATTCAAAAATGGTTTATTCTGTATGGAAAAACGAGTAGAAGTGATTTGTCTTTATGGAGCTCAGGGTATGTGCTATTTAAGAACTGCCATTACTTTTAATGAGAGGCATCCTGACAGGAACGTCAGCCAAGTCTACATAAGAGATTTTGTTTCAAAATGTCAAGAAACTGGATCCGTTGGAACTGAAAAATTACCACAACCAAGAGTTTTGGATGAAGATATGCAGATTGAGGTTATTGGGCAAGTTTCCATAAATCCAAAGGTGTTAAATCGTTACTTAGCAGCAGTTATAGGCGATATAGACTTTATTTCTGTTTAGAAAAAAATAGAAATAATTTTGAACACTTAGTTAAACAGTTAAAAAAAAACAAAAAATAAGTATTTGCGCTACTGCAAAAAATAGAGAGTTTTAGCACTAAATAGTGTTTTAAATTATTTTTCACCAATTACGTTTATTTTCTTATTCTTGCTTCGAAATTTTGCAAAAGCAAGTTTTAAAACATTTTCTCAAAAACATTTCGTAGGTACTTAAATCTCATTAATTTTAGTATCACTGAAAATTATTTTTGATAACCTTTGCAGAGAGGTATCACGAGTGTGTGAGTGTACCATTTAAGATTTTTTAAAAGTGTATGGGAGTAGTGCTTCAGCGGTGAGTGCGAGTGGTACACGCACAATTCCTCATTTTCATTCCTTCGCGTTTTTGTAGAAATGGTATTTTTGGTTTTTTGATATCTTCTTTAGTGTAAGAAATTAGCTATTGTAAATTTTGAAATAGCTACCTTGTATAGTAGCATATATAATTTAATAAGCCTAATACAAGGAAAAATTATTAACTTTTGTATAAATATAACTGACTGAAATATGTACGATCCTGTATCTATCTCTGATTGTAATTGACGCCAAAATACCACATTTTCCAAATTCTGTTCCTATTAGCTTTTATTTTAATTAATGACAAATAATATTCTTCAATATTTTACATAATGTGAAGCAAATCCAAGTAAAAATTACGGTTATTTTAACCTTATTCTCAGTATTATCCCAAAGAAAATAAAGAACTTTTATGATGAATTTTAACACAAGTTTTTTTTTTTTAATTTAATATAAATTCTAATTTAAATAGCTAATGATAGTTCGTATGAAGAAAATCAAACAATAAGTATTTTTAAGTATATCTTGATAATAAGGATATTTTAGTATATTAAATAAAAATCTGTTTACGCTGACAATTTTTCTTATTATATTTACCACGTAAAAGTTAAACAAACCCATTTAAAATTTATATTTATCTTCCCTATTTAAATACCTGGACCTAATTTATTTGTACCTCGGCGCCACACTTGCGTTGTTCCTTTAACAATATGGGATAATCGGGCATTTAATCAGCAAATAATTTGTGTTCGTTAACGAATTAGAGGCGTCTAGTTTCAAAACCGGACAGATCCAATTTTTGAAATTTCGCGGTTTTTGGTGGCGCTGCGATCATACTAAACTTGCCTACCAACCCATATAGGAATGAAAAACATAAATGGATAAATCCCATTAAAAATGTACCCTAAAATTTTAGGTCCAGTTGTGACCAGAAGCGGACAAATCCTTGGGTGATTCGTAGGCGATTAATTTCATAACCGGACAAATCCGCTCAACGTTTTAATACGGCGTTTGTTGTCCTTTTGTTATTCATTAGCGCTTGGGATCTTGAGTAGTAAAGACCGTACTGCAAAAACAAATGCTCTAAAAATAAACAATCCGATCGAAACCTATCCGAGTGCAAGCAAAAAACGTATTAAGTAGCCAAAAAATGTATTTTAAGCTTAAAAAATCATAAATAACTGAGTTTTTAAAGGTTTAACAACTTGATAGGTACTTTTTTATTTTTTTAAAAACATGTTACAGAATTAAAGAAATAAATACAGTTTATTCTATAAAACGATTAATAATTCGTTGTTAATAACTGTTGGTAAATTTTAAAATAGGACAAATCCATCTGATTTTCTTCAAAATAAGGGTTGTTTATTAAAATTTAAGAATGAAATTCTACAAATTGATAGCTATCATATTTTCCCAATTATCATAAAAAAAGTAGACCATTCCGCTTCCTTTTTGAGAAATGACAGTTTTTTGGACTTGACGCATTTCCACTTAAAGCGGATCTGTCCGGTTTTGAAACTAGACGCCTCAGTGATTTTGCCGAATACGAATGTTTTTCGTTTGGAGTCGGTAAATAAGCAAATATTCGTATAAGCATGTGTGGCGCTAGCTTTAGAATAAACGAAATAACGACCATGTAGACAAATAACATGTTTTACTAGTTCCATAACATTATCATATATATTACATATTCATAACATTAGTTACCCACAGTACTTAAACCACGCCTTATATTAAAATAAAAATAAGTAATAATGTAACTGTGCACATGTTATTATCGGTGTAGTAACGAGCTAAAGAATGACATCTCGTCAACTGACTACCTCGCTCGATAACGGGGGTACAAAAGCCACAGTCAGAATTTCAAAGCCATGTCCATTTTTTACCTAAGTGAATTGTGTTTTTTCAGTACTTACTAGCACATTTAAAAAAAACGGTTTGTAGTTTCACAAAAATCGCAAACAAATATTAAGAGTACAGGAAAAATCACCAGGATGTGCATAGAAATAGATAAATAATTTTTTTATAAGCGTGCAGAAGGTATTCCTTTTTCATATTTTTACCTATAGACCAGGGCTGAAGCCTTTGAAAATGGTAAAAAGTGAAAATAAATAATAGTAGGATGAAACCCATTGGAAAAGGAAGAGAATATAACAAAAATGAAAGGAAAAATAATTTACGGGCGATCCGAGGTCGGGAAGTGGAGGGGGGTGAGCTTTTTTAAGGGTAGAAAACGATTTATCTAGATTTCCGGCAAAAGTCCTATGGAAAAACGTTAAATGGCAAAGTTGTAGGTAATAAAAAGATCTACAACTTTTGTATTTACACTTTTTAAAAAAATTCAAATAACCAAGTTTTTGGTTTTTTATTTTTATCTTTTCACGAAATTTTGGTGAAAACTTACCTTTTTATATCCCAAACACACTGTAATCCTTTTGATTTAAAATATTAATTTTTCACCTTATTTTGACTTAATATCGAAAAAGCACCCTAATTTTCAATCGAAAATTCTCCCGTCCAAATATCTGCTTAGTCGGTGGACTTTTTTTGTTCGCTGAAATCTCTACTTTCTGATGGTGTAAAAAAATATATACATTACTCTGGTAAATGTTCTCAAAAAATGCAAAGAAACGAACGTCTTATTAAATATTAACTTTATTAACCTATTTGATTGTAAATTATAGTAGTAAATTTCGACTTGCAATTTTTTGTTTATGAAATCTTACGATTAAAAATTTTCGGATTCGAGTTTTTTTCGTTTCTTTGCATTTTTTGAGAACATTTACCATAGTAATGTATATTTTTTTTCAGGCGAATCAGAAAGTAGAGATTTCAACGAACAAAAAGCCCACCGACTTTTTTAAAAAAGCAGATATTTTGACTTAAGAATTTTCGATTGAAAATTAGGGTGCTTTTTCGATATTAAGTCAAAATAAGTTGAAAAATAAATATTTTAAATCAAAAAAATTACAGTGTGTTTGGGACATAAAAGGTAAGTTTTCACCAAATTTGGTGAAAAAAAAATTTTTTTGTAAAAGATAAAAACCAAAAACTTGATTATTTGAATTTTTCACATAAATTTTGAGGTTATCTAAAAAAAGTATAAATACAAAAGTTGTAGATTTTTTTATTACCTACAACTTTGCCATTTAACGTTTTTTCATAGCACTTTGGCCGGAAGTCGAAATAAATCGTTTTCTACCCTTAAAAACTCACCCCTTTCCACTTCCCGACCTCGGATCGCCCGTAAATTATTTTTCCTTTCATTTTTGTTATATTCTCTTCCTTTTCCAATGGGTTTCATCCTACTATTATTTTTTTTCACTTTTTACAATCTTCAAAGGCTTCAGCCCTGGTCTAGTTTGCATTTGTGTCCAGCTGATTTCGCCAGCACAAATAATTCCCGATTTTACGCGAGGGATCGATTCGCGATTCGTTAATCACTTCGGCAACAATCATTGATCTGTTGTCCTTATTGGAGGCATCTAGTGAAATTATTCATTCTCTCACTGTAAGTTCAAGGGCCAAAAAGGTACATCTCGTAAAAAACCGAAAAGATGTATTTTCCACAAATCGAGATTTTAAAAAATATTTAAAAATAATTTCAACCAGCTAAACGTTAGTATTGGCTACTAAAAAAAATCCGTGCCTATTATGTTTCTCATTAAAATTGAGTATGACACGTTCTGTCGATTTTCTGGCAAGGCTTGCAGCAGGTTACATATTTTATGTGTAAGTTAAGGAAAGTAAAATTATCCACAATTCTAAATAAATTATTATAAGAGATATTTCGTGATCTTAATAAATTGCTAATCATATATTTTAGAATTGTGCCGAAACTAAAAAAGTGCAAATCATATTTGTTAAAATTGTGAATGCAATTATTGAAAAGTATGCAGATATAACTTAACTGCAAATTGCATAACCCTTAATATTTTTCCAAATCAGCAGTTATGACGTGAATTAGAAAAGTGTTAAACAATTAAACAAAATACTTTTTTATAGATAACTTAATTTTTTTTAAATCACTATGCGGTAACAATCTCTATTCTACTAGAAAATATATCTTTTTTGTCCAAAAAATAAGCATCAATATCCTCTTAATATCGTCATCTTTAATATCGTTTGCAGATTATTTTTTCAAGTTTCCGAATACAACAGTCAGACGAAGCCGAATCCGGATTATCCGGCGGATGGTCTTATTCAAGGAAATTACACTTACCGAAAATAGATTGGACTATGGGAGCTTTAAGAAAGCATGTAAAATAATAAAGAAGCAGAACATTTTTGTGCCACAACCAGAACGTTTGTATACAACGTTGACATGTATTTAACAGGAAAAACTACTGCACACCTAAAGGAGTTTTCCAGGTTTTTTTGGAGGTAGAACCCATTCATTGCATGGACTAGTTTTGTTTTTGTATTCCTTCAATGTAACCAATGATTGACCGGTAGGAGTCTACAGATATATTAAATAGCATTTCAAGGGAAGTCATTTTGTAGACAAGCAATTATTGAGAGTATACAGATGCCTATTTTAAGGCCAGAAACAGGAATATTTTTTTGGTAATACAAAGTCGTTACCGCACAGTAAGGAAGTCACAGTTTGTTAAAGTAAATATTTTTAGAGAAATCATTTGTTTCGACGTTAAAACGAAACCTTTTTAGTACCCCTGGTTTAATGCTCAATCGGTAGAGAAACAACTATCAAATAAAAGATTCTAAAATATTTACAAATTTTGGATTACATTAGAAACGCATTAAAAATATAGAAACAGAGTGAGGTGGTGACTTTTTCTTTATAGATTGGTAGACAAAATTACCGCAATATCATAAATTTGCCACATATTTGATGCAAGTTTTTCTCACCCTATGATCCCATTTGAATGATTTTCTTTGCATTGTAAGTTGTTTCCTTGTCTATGTTATGGTTTTTTATACCACGAGTAATGAAAATTTCATGTTTTTTTTATGAAGTGAACCAAAATTAAAAATATCAGGGAAAGATAAACATATGGTTTAATTTCTACTGTTTTATGATATACGGCTAGTATACTCCACAGGGTGATATAATTTTCAAAAAAAAAAACGTGATAAACATCAAAAACCATAACATTAAAATAGCATCAAACATGTGGCAAGTTTATGACGTTGCTTTAATTTTGTTATTTTAAATGATTTGAATGATAATTGGGATGTTATTTTTGTTGTTGTTGGGGATGTTATTAATGCAAGCTAGTAATGTTTTTATAGAACATTATATATTTTTTTGAAGACACCATATTAAAAGTTGCTAGTTTTGAACTAGCCAATTAATATTACATATTTTGTATTAGTTCTTAGGTAAAAAATAGGTTAGGCTTTGGCACCCAGCTTTCGGACCCTCGTTTATTTACCTTCAGGCATCAAGATGCATGTGTTCATCTTGAATTACCTGCAAAAAATACAAAAACAGAAAATATATTATCATCAATAAAACGTCCTAGAGTGAAGAAATTTATAAGCTAAAAGTTTAAGAAAACTTCACATTTTTACGCAAATTAAAAATAAATAGCCGTCTGTTCGCATCAACTTGTCAAACAGGTTTAAAAAAGTGGTAACGATTTAATTAATACAACTAAACATAAACCTGCCTTTTTTACATCTATAATTACATTTAATTGGGTTGCTATATAAAATAGGTGTAAAGTTTTAAGAAACATACAATAACAAAATACATTTATACTGTGACCTTTGACCTTTCGACAAACCCAAATAACATGAGCATGTATTTTCAAAGTTGGCGCGCGTCGATCGCTACGAAGTTACCGTCAGTTGGAATGATGCTGCCAACTTAAATTACTGTATGAAAACCTATAAAATCCAAAACCCAGAACATTATAACAGCCCCGAATTTAGGGGGGGGGGGGCAAGCCGGGACATATTCCCCGGGCGGCAAGTTCAGAGGGCGGCCAAATTCACACTTTACAGACGAATGAACTCATCGTTTACTTAACTTTAACCACGGAATAAATAATAGTACAAGTACAGAAATTTCTTGGCCATATCAACTTGACCGATACCCAGAGCGCGAAGTGAAACGTGCTGCACGAATATTTTTATTGTTTCTTTAAGTCATATATATTTTTGTAACATGGATAATCCTGTTCAGGATATTGTTTGTTCTTTACACGAAACGCCATTTTATAGACTTAGAGATGACGACAGGAGAGATGTAATAAATACAGATCGCCCTACGCCACCCCTTAATGTTTTAAAACGTGATCATAAACAAGGACATAATTGTTCGCGATCATTTAATACTCAATGGTACGATAGTCACAAGTGGCTATGTAGGAGTTATTTTAAACAAGGGTTATTTTGTTCGTTGCATGGTGTGGTCTAACTTTTATTTTCTCTCTTTTTATTTACGTAAATAAGACACATCAGGTAATTCCGTTTGGTTGTAGGTTATAGGACTTCTAGGTTATTTCAGTCGCGGTCGCGTACGTATATAGGCGATTACGATTATAGATAATAGAAAAATTATACGTACATTTTAATGTGGCTTTTGGGTTTTTTTAAATTACTCATTGTTTCAATAATAATAATAAATGGTTCAAAAAAATTATATTAATTAATATTGTGGTCATTTTTTTCCGTTTATAAGTGATAAACTAATAATTTATTAACATTAAATTATTGACCAAATTTGGGCGTGGCCCAAAAAATTTTTCGCCATGCCTCTATCATGCATGTCGCCTATCTGCATAAATCTAATAGCTGAAATTATCTAGATACTAAAGGGAAAAAAATATAAGTGGGGGCGGCATTTTTCAGTTATTGCCCCGTCAAAAAAAATCGAAGATCCGGGGCTGCATTATAGACACAGGGATATTATAGTGTCCCACTTATACAGCCTTTTAAGTATTCTACTTTTTTTATAGTCCTGTGGTATGAACTAAATTCTTTAATCGGTACCAAACAAATATTAAATTAATTTGATATTGGTTCGGTACAGTGACGTTAGGCACAACTCCCAAATGTTACATTTGTGCTAAATGCAGACCTCTGCTACTCAGGAAAAATCAGCCGATTGATCACATATTAAGTCATCATGGTGTCAACAACTATCGAAAAACGATAGGGTTTCCTGCAACTACTTTCTACCTACATATTTCCATCTTCATAAGAATCATCAGTTACAAATTATCAAGGGTATTTGTCGAAAATTAAAACCATTGGAAAGAAAAAACAATAACTACTTGTTATATTTCACAAATTTAATCAGTTTCCTGACACTTGTTTTGGCCCTTACGGGTCATTGTCAAAGGAGTACAAGAAGATACTAAATTCTACGTGATATTACAAAGGTATTTATATTATATTATGGGTAACGATAAACATGTCATAAAATTAAAATTAGGATTAGAAGATTGAATGATCAACTGCGGGTTTTCCTAACTTTTAACGGTACAGATACATATTTAGTCCTAAATAAGTGTGCTATTTAAGAAGTAGGGAAGCACCTGAAGGTATTTCGGCTTGATTATTAACAACATTACATTTGTTTGTTATGGCTTTTTTGATAGCTATTGTTTCTAGTAAATTTAGTTTTCTGCTTTTATTGTGTATGTATATGGGTTTTATGTTATTAGAGATTAAGTGATTGTCTTTAATGCAGTGATCAGCTAACCCTGTTTTATTTTAATTTTTTTTAATAGATGTTTTGTGTTCTTTAAGCCTGGTGTCAAAATTTCTACCTAATTGTCCAATGTAGATAGCATCGCAGTTGTCACATTCTATTTGGTAGACCCCACTTTGTAAAAGTTTGTTTTTAGTTACTATTTTAGCATTGGATTTGTGTTTGTGTATATTGTTTTTATTGACTTGTATTATAGTAGTACCTATAACTGATTAAAATTGTGAAACATTACAAGTAGTTATTATTTTTTCTTCCTGTGCAATAGAACAACAGTTTCACCAACACAAATTAATTATAGAAAATTAAAACGTTTCAATTTCACTTTATGAATAAAACTGAACATCCTGTACACTTTTATCGGATAAAAGCAAAAATATAGTTTGACTCGACGATAAAACTGAATCGTCTGAAAATATCTTTAATATTCTCGTCATCCCAGTCGCATCCCTTTTCCGTGTAAAGTTTGTAAATTTTATCGGCGAACCAAATGATTGACGTTTTCAAGGGATTTTACCATTTCTTCTGATTTCTCAAAGAATTCCTTACACTTGTCAGTTCCTTTATTTTAGCCAGCGTAAGAATTGTTAAGAGTTTCGGCACGTTCTCTAAACTATACGCAAGATAAATTCGTGAATTCTGATATATCGTATTGATTAAAAGCTTTATTTTTCTATTCGGAAAATTGAAGAAAAGTAAATAGAAAATATTTATTTTTCTGCTACATTTTATTATTTTGCAGGTGACATCTAAATATCGAAGTTCGACACACTGAAAGAAACCTTAAATTCCTTAAATCATCAAACTAAAGAAAACATTATTTTACTGTTTATCAAATACACGGTGGGCCAAAAAAAGTTACCACATTTGAATTTTTGGAATAACTCTGTTGTTGAAAATTATTTTTGAACCAAATTTGCAGGACATATTAACAAAAGTATAGGTTCTTGTTAAATAAATTTAAAAATAATAAGAGTAAATTACAATATCATACAGGGCAGGTTAAAATAAGAAGTTACTTGAAACTAGTCGCAAAAATGTTTTTTTTATTTTCTAAACTAATTATGACTTACATCTTAAAGCTTGTTATGTCCTTAACAAAAAACGTATTTTCACATTTTTTGATATTTTATTCGGTTCGATAGTTATAAGCAATTTAAAAAAAAAAGATTTCATGTTAGGGAAGATCTTCATTTTAAAACATTTAAAAGAAGGTATGTGCACAAATTACCGGAAGTGGCAAAAAGGTCAAGATTGGATAGGTGTATAGGTTTGCAGAGAAAATTTAGAAGAAATAATAGTGTCAATAACATTTGGTTTACGGACGAAAAAATGTTCTACTTCCGACCACCGAAAAATTCCCAGAATAATAGGTTGTATAATAATGTCGCTAAAAAAGAAAACATAAAACATTAGTGCAGATAGGCTACTTATTGAACAAGGGCACTTTGTTCCAGGCGTGATGGTCTCCCTTGGTGTATCAAAACTAAGCAAAACAAGCGTAATTTTTATAAACTCTGGCGCGACAGTTAATTCTGTTGTATACTGCTACAAAGTTCTTGAAATCATGCTACCGGAATTGGAAACGTTTCAGGATTATTATATTTTCATGCAAGATGGTGCCCCTGCACATCGATCACAATATACCATTAGTTTTTTAAGACAACAGTGTCCAGAAATTTTCGCTTCAGATGAATGACCTCCAAACAGTCCAGACCTAACTCCTGTGGATTACGCAAGATGGGGAAATTTGGAAGCAGCCGTGCACAAAAATAGAAATTTGTATAGTATGGACGACTTAAAAGGAGAAATTGTACGCTGTTGGAAAAATTTGGACCAAAATACAATCAATGGATGGCGCAATTAATCAATGGAAAAGACGTTTACAAAAATGCATTGAACAAACCGGAGGACATATTGACCAATTTATTAAATGATTTTTTTTTGTTAGATTATTAGATTTGATTTGATGTTAATAAATCGCATAGAAATATTTTTGTTTAATTGCTTATAACTATCGAACCGAATAAAATATCAAAAAATGTGAAAATACGTTTTTTGTTAAGGACATAACAAGCTTTAAGATATAAGTCATAATTATTTTAAAAAATAAAAAAACTATTTTTGCGAAGTAACTTCTTATTTTAACGTGCCCTGTATGATATTGTAATTGACTCGTATTATTTTTAAATTTATTTTACAAGAACCTATACTTTTGTTAATATGTCCTGCAAATTTGGTTTAAAAATAATTTTCAACAACAAAGTTATTCCAAAAATTCAAATGTTTTTTTGGTTCACCGTGTACAATGTGTCCACGGATAGAGTTTGAAAGGGGAACAACTTTTTTATTAGTAGGTAAAGAAGAAAAAGTAATTCTTTATAAAAACGTCTCCTTGTACTGAAACCACAATATCAAATATCAGATTTGCGATTACTGTACAGGGTTCGTCACGAACAACATTTTAGTCTTGTGGATCTTTTTTTTTTATTCCTTGATAAAATAATTTTGCCAGAGTTAAAACTAAAATTTCAAATATCACATTTACGATTACTATACAAGGTTCGTCAGAAACAATATTTTTAGTTTATTGGATTTCGATTAAAATAAATTTACGTAAAAACAAACAACAACTGTTATTGCTTTTTACTTCGAATATGATTTTATATCCGGCCAAGAAACGATTTTGTTGTAAGAAAACCATTTTTATTTGCCTACTTTCGAAGTATTTTTATTATTACATGTCATATTTCTTCAATTCATTCAATCATAAATTATAAAACTTTTATTCAAACATGGTACTTACCACTGAGTTAGCGCATAGTTCAACTCGACATCTAAATTCCCGATGACAGTTCCTAACTTGCTGTATTGGGTTATTTGCAATAACTACTCTTATTTTTTTCTTTCAAGAGATCTAAGTTATTATTGATATTGGTTTTATACACAATATGTGGATTCCGATATCACCATAAATGAAAGTCGATAATTATTGTGAGATCGGGACTACTACGTGTCAACTGAATTGGACCATAGGTACCTTCCAATCCATTTGTTTCCAAAGTGATAATTTAGACAATCATCGAAAGGAATTGAAAATTTGAATTAAAAAGAAATCCAAGAAACAAAAACTGTTGTTTTCGACGAACCCTGTATAGTAATCGCAAATCTAATAGTTGAAATTGTAGTTTCAACACCAGCAAAATTCATTTAATAAATCAAGGAATTAAAAAAAAAGATCTGAAAAATTAAAAATGTTGTTTGTGACGGATCCTGTATAGTAATCGCAAATCTAATATTCGAAATTGTAGTTTCAGCACAATCAGACGTTTTTTATAAAGAATGACTTTTTCTTCTATACCTACTAATAAAAAAGTTTTTTCTCTTCCAAACCCTATCCGTGGACACACTGTTATCTGTCAAGTATGCAGTTGAATTAATTTTCCTCCTACTGTAATAAGAGCTACATTTTTTTTTAAAGGGGTGTGGCCTGTTTTGAGGGGGTACCTATTATTACTGTCTATAACTTCAAGCTATATTGCTAAAAATTGGTACTAAGGTTACTGTGTTAGAGATTAATGTATATTTTTTTTACACCATCAGAAAGTAGAGATTTCAACGAACAAAAAGCCCACCGACTTTTTTAAAAAAGCAGATATTTTGACGTGAGAATTTTCGATTGAAAATTAGGGTGCTTTTTCGATATTAAGTCAAAATAAGATGAAAAAATAAATATTTTAAATCAAAAAAAGTACAGTGTGTTTGGGACATAAAAAGGTACGTTTTCATTACATTTCGTGAAGAAAAAAAATTTCTTGTAAAAGATAAAAATAAAAAACCAAAAACTTGGTTTTTTGAATTTTTCACATAAATTTTGAGGTTACGTGAAAAAAGTGTTAATAAAAAACTTGTAGATCTGTTTATTACCTACAACTTTGCCATTAACGTTTTTCCATAGGACTTGTAGTTTTGCCGAAAATCGAGATAAATCGTTTTCTACCCTTAAAAACTCACCCCCCTTCCACTTCCCGACCTCGGATCGCCCGTAAATTATTTTTCCTTTGATTTTTGTTATATTCTCTGCCTTTTCCAATGGGTTTCATCCTACTATTATTTTTTTTGGTTTCAAAAATTAGCGACCCTGGTCTATTACCAACCAAAGCTACAGATGATTCATGAAAATTCAAATTTATTTATTATGCTCCTTAAGAACAAGGAACAAAATATTTATAGTTTCCATCACTTCCATCAGCCAAATCTTTGGATGATTCATGAAAACTTTAACTCATTTGCCATACAGTTCAGTAATCTTATTCTTATTCTTAAACGACGTAAACAATTGCTAATTGCCACACGAAACAAGTTTTGAAATATATATCTACCTCTTTCGGGCAACTTGCTGTAATATTTAGCCTACAACAGTAATGACATTAATTAGCTAAACAATTCTTTTGTGACTGAATTCCCATTATCGTCTCCCTTTCGTCCCTAAATCGGGTATTACAAGGGATAAGGACACCCGACAAACCAAACAGTATCTGACTGAGCTTACAACTGGCTAACAAAAGTAAAAGTTTCTTTAATCACAATTCGTTACGCTTTTCAAGGAGCCGACCGACAATAGATGAGGGTTATATTTGACGTCTCTATTTGTGCCCCTCTTTATTTGTGCGGTTTCGAAATATTCTGATGTTGACAGATGTGATCTGCGATGATTTCTGTGTTTGCATTTACACTTAACATTTTATTAGGATCAAGAGACCATCGATCGAATGGAAAAGTATATTTTTTAGAAATTGCCTTTAATTTTTGCGGTGAAAATTTATTTAAAATTTTTTTTCTTGGTAAATGTGGGATAATATGAATTTACATTTCTCCGTAATGGTCCATACATATTTTCACTTTTACGCCATAATGGGCTTTTAGTTCAATTGTTCAATTATCGCTGACCATTACGTCACGACTAGTGCTTATCTTTCTAACATTCGTGAACTAGGTGAGATAGTAAATTTGCGTCAATAATGAATGTCGTATAATATATTTACCAGCCAAAAAAGTTTTATTGTCATTTTTTACCGTGACATTTTTAATAAACATAAAAAAAATATGGCAACGTTTTTATAATTATCTATCTGTTTTAGAGCGTTTCTGATGCTTTGGGAGTTTCATGTTCAACAATCCAACGATTTGAGGTAAATGGGATAGAGAAGGATGTAGATTTTAAGAGTTGCGATAATGTATATACCTATTTTGTCATCCCGTGGTCGACAACTTCACGAAATTCATTGACATACTATAAGGGAGCGTATTTATGGAATGTGTAAAGCACGTTACCATTCGCTCAATACAAATACAACTAAACCTTAAAATCATTGATGACGTTGAAATATCCACTGGTTCATTAGAGGACTGTTTAAAAAATGGCGTAAATGTACTGTATCGAACAGGCGTTTTTAAAACCTGTTTTTCTAAATGAAACCTGGACATACAGTAAAGGGGCTTTTAGGCGAAGATAGCAAGATAATATTCTTTATCGTCAACCGTCAGTAAAGTCGTACATTATCAGAGTGATTTCCGGAAGTAAACGAATACTTTATTTTATTGTAAAATAAAATACTTTACCTGCCGCAATTACGGCAGATAAATACTTTTATCTGCCGCAAATTAGTGACTTTGACAATTTTGACATTTATTATTTAAAAATCGTCTGTCACTGTCACGCCTCTCCCTTTATAATAAAATTCGATGAGTTATACCTCAATTTTTTATATTATAAATTCTAAACGGTTGGCGATAAAATGTTGTATGCACCACGTCAGTAAAGTGTCTTTATCGACTCGCCTGTTATTCGCCTCACTCGCTTCGCTCGCTCATCTCATAATTTCAGACTCGTCCGATAAATAATCACTTTACTGCCTTGGTACATAAATAACTATTATACAGTTTAAAAAAAGCATCAGAGGGTGAAGGGTATATTACTCTACATGCTGGTTTAGAGAATGGCTTTGTGAATAATGCAAGTTAGATATTCAAATCTGGCCTGAAATCTGGTGATTGTCATGATTTGATATATAGTGAAAGCTTTGAGAAATTGTTTGAAGAAAAATTGTTACCAAACTTGGAAGAACCGACACTTATTATCATGGATAACGCCACCTATCATTCTGGGCAAATTGAAAAAATTACAAATACAAGCTGGCCAAAAAGATTACTTATTGCATGGTTAGAACAAAGAAAAATTCCGGTTTCACCATTTGCAATGAGGGGATCAGATCTGGATAATAGTGAAGCGGCATAGCTCACTCAAACGTTCCAAGTAATCTGGAAAGCGCTATTTATTTTATTTTTTAATTGTTTTTGTTTTTAGGTAGGACGACCTAGCATTGCAACATGAATATGGAGTTTTAAGACTTCCTCCATATCATTGCCACTTTTATCCTATTGAAATGGTTTAGTCAGAATGTAAGCGCTATTATGATGCAAAAATAAGTTCTATGCATCCTGTAACAAATGACATAGTTTTGAGCCTGTAGAATGAAGCCATAGAAAATTTAACAGTGGAAAACGAAACGATTGACAGGGCTAGATTATTGAGTAAATTGTATCAGTATGGTATTCGCGGAAACGTTTATGAATGGTTTAAAAATTATTTAAGTAACAGGTCACAAAAAACAAAAATTTCAAAAACATATTCAAATAAAAAAATAAATAATATAGGAGTTCCTCAAGGAAGTGTACTAGGTCCAATATTATTTATTTTATACATCAACGATATGCCTTTAGTTTTAAAAATGTGTAAGTTACAAATGTTTGCTGATGACACCTTAATTTACATTAATGTTTTAAATATTTTTGATGGTATAAATACTTTAAATTCTGAGATAAATATATTTTTAAATTGGCTAAAAGTAAATAAATTAAAATTAAATATTTCAAAAACTAAATGTATGGTTATGGGTAATAATTTAAATTGTCAAAATATAAATGTTGTAATTGATGGTGAAAAATTGGAATTAGTAAACAGTTTTAAATATCTCGGGATAACCATTGATTCAAAATTAAAATTTTTAAATTATTTTGAAAGTATTATATCAAAGATTGCGGGAAAAGTAGGCTATTTTAAAAGAATTAGTTCTAATTTAAGTTTGTTTTCTAAAAAAACTGTATTTAATACTATTATATTACCACCTTTTCTTTATTGTTCTTCCATTTTATATTGTACTAGTGAGGAAATATTTGATAAATTACAAATTTTACAAAATAAGGCAATGCGGATTATTTTAAATTGTGACAAAAAATTAATTTTATGTTGAAAAATTTAGATTGGTTGAATGTAAGAAATTTAATTTTTTATTTAGTATGTATCTTCATACATAAAATTAAAAATAATTTATTGCCTGATTGTTTAAAAAATTTTTGTTCTTTTAATTATGACCATCATAATTATAAAACAAGAACTAATCAAAATTTTTATATGGATAAAGTGTCTAAAACATTAGCTTATAAATCTATTTTTTATAAAGGTTTGATAGAATATAATAATTTGGAAAATTCTATTAAATCTCAAAAATCATTAAAACTGTTTAAAAAATACAGAAAAAGAAAAGCACGAAGTCTTTCTCCACAATCTTTATTAAACGAAAAACTAGGCGAACCTAGTATTACATCGACATGTTTCGAGTGTAGAAACACTCATCACACACTCGAAACATGTCGATGTAATACTAGGTTCGCCTAGTTTTTCGTTTAATAAAGATTGTGGAGAAAGACTTCGTGCTTTTCTTTTTCTGTATCATTTAACTCCACTTTGAGTATGGACTACTTCTTCATGTTTAAAAAATGTTTAAAATTATATTTAATTAAAAAACCAAATGATACGTAATATTTGATACAATTTGCAAAATGTTTAACTTTTCTGTCTGTTTTTGTTAAAAGAAGGTTACTTTTTAAAATTTAAAAATACGCCTATAAAAATGTGTTAAAAAAATGTATTAAAAAATATTTAATTGTAGCTTTTTGCTAAATAAATCATGTTACTACTACTACTACTACTACTAAAAATGGAAAAATTATGAACACATACTAATAAAATTATAAATGATGTGTGGGAACGAGAAAAATTTATCGATGCTTCAGATACTCTTCCCGTTATTAACTTGGACGAATCTGATGATGATCCTTGCGGAGATGATTTTTTTAAATTATTAAAAAACTGTATCTTGTTGTGCTGTAATTTCTTATTTTATTTTCTTCTTTATGATTTTATAAATAATATGAAAAAATTTGAAACAAAATTTATAGGCTGATGCACTAGACAAAAAAATGATTCAATTTTAAATTTTATAAATGAGTTTAATTTTTTTTTTTACATTCTACTCTCCTCACACTGATGGTGCTGTCTCACTAATATAACACTTAGCTTACTGCTATGTTAACTTTATAACTTATTTTGTGCCAATATTTCACGAATGGCCTCTCGTTAGGTCTATCATTACGGTGGACGTTCTTCCAAATACTTTGCTTGTCTTTTCGATTATCTCATAGCTCCGTTAGGAATGTTTGCACCTATTGTATTTCTTATATTCCTTATTCTATTCTCCTGATGATGAATGTATATACATTCGAAACATATAGATAATTTACCGTTTACTAAACCTTAAAACTTATTTTAATATACCAGGGGAGGAAGACTTAAAGTGTCTTATTTCTTTCCCTTTTATAAATATCTACGTTTTCTGCCGTGTTTTTTAGTCTTCCCCACCGTAAAAACACGTTTAGCATGTGGCAACATGCTAATTGTTTAATGTTTCAGAGGAGAGCGAGAAATCTGAACGCCGTTCGTTTATCATATCGGCGAAATACTGGAGGTACATATTTTTGCCGGGGAATTTCTACCGATTTTTAAGAGGAATTTTCGGGCGGGATATTTAAAAGTCTCAACTTATTTAACTAATAAAGAACTATAAGTAGTTGATGATCCTTAAAATTTGCAGCTATCTTTTCTGTAAAGTCTAATACTGTCGTCTTCGTCATTTTCTATGACCTACCTATTGGGGAGTGTGTTCCTTCCCCGCACCCCACGCGATATCCGATCTCATCCGTCCTAGTTACCGGCTTGAATGGGGTGGGTTTGGGGGATGATACATTTTTCACTCTTCCCTAATTTTTTGCTCGACGCTGGACCTACGTCAAGACTAATACCACTAAAATCCACCGGGCGAGAACCAGTTTGCCGGCAGTTGGATAAGAACCCACGAACTCTCGTCCTAGAGTTCTCAGCGACTGTTGCGTTAACCACGAAGCCACTGATGCAGTTTTTTAGAAGTCAAAAATAAATATAGATGGAAAATTTTGCCATCCATCGATTCTTTATATTCAAATGATCATTCGATTCTAAAAAGTATTCGAATAAAAGGTATTCGATTCTAAAAATTATTCGATTATCTTGTTACTAGCTAGGATGTGATGACAGAAAGGACACGCAAAGTCTAACCTAGCTTGTACCAGTGCACGGGGCATCGTCAAAAAGATGTAGCACTAACATCCATCTGGTGTCGATGTCAGACACTTAAAAAAAATATCATGTGAAGTGCCGCAAATTGGAGTTATGTCATTGCATTGATTGAAGGATGGCTAAAAGTTGTAATGTAACCTTAAAACCACAACGTTTTTATTCAAACCCGGCAAAAATACAAGAGCAGAAAATCCCCGAGGCCTTTTAACGCGAAGTAGATATTCCAATCTTCTAAATATTATTGCATTCATGATAATTGAAATACTTTGCGGATATTAAAACAACAAAATAAGGGATTTTCATTACTTCCACTGGAAAATTTAATAACAACCCACAATGGAAACAGAAACTTTTCCGCCGAGCAAAAACAAGTTCAACGGCAGTAAAATCTACAAATTGGATGGGATGGAAAAAGGGAGAATCGATATAAAGTTGCCGACGACGACGACGATAGTCTTTTTTCATACCGTAAATATTCTTAAGTACCGGACGCGACACTAGGGACGATTTAGGGCGAGAAGGGCCGGTTTTCCGGAGACAATCGCATTGTCACAAAGGGCCGTGATGGACTTCATAAAACGCGAACTAAACGACAAAGATCGGCGTTCCTTTAGGCAGACAATGGACGTGAAAATTCTTCGGATATTTCTTAAAGTGTATTTGGCAAATCTTGAACAATTTAAAAAACGACCTTTTACAATAGTGTACTTCGCACTTATTGAAATTTTTAGTTCGGTTTAACAAGGTATATAGATGTAATTTTTTTTTTGCGTTTTTCTCAAAAGTTTGTAAAGTAGGCATGGTTTAAAATTCGAGAATTTAAAATACCTACACTGCACAATGTACAATGTGTCTCTAAAATTTATCGGCTAGTAAAAAACTAATTTTTTGTTTTAATAAATCGCGTTACTCTTAATAAAAGATTGCGCTGTCTTGTAGGTATAATTGTTATTCATGTTTTAGAAAATGTTATTCTTAAACATGTTTAGAAGATATCCGCGAAAATAATTAAAAAGTGAATATTGTGGCATATCGGACTGCTTGGGTTATGGGTGCCCGTAGAGTGCTAACAAGGACGAAACGGCCGTCGTGGTCTACCCGCCCCAGGTTATCCATTGTGCTTGGATCCCTGTGTATTCCAATATAAAAAACAGTTTCACACTTTTCACACAAAATTCGTTTATTTTTAGAGCAATTAGGTTTAAACTAAAGTTAATGTTAGATAATAGATTCAGGATCTTCTTAAATTACTTTAAAAATGTCTGGTTTCCTAATTAAAAATTAATTTGAGTACCGTGCGAGCAAAAATTATTAGCATCAAAGAGGGCCTTGCATCTAAGGACGTAATGCTTAGCCGTAGAGCTTAATACCTGTTGGGTGTCAGTAACTACCTGAATTAATAATCAATCAGTTATTCCGTCATCTTTGACAGTCGTTACAAATAATTTGATTCATCGCTAATTTTTCCAATTTCTTGAACAATTCACAGAATGGGCTTTACGAAACAGCACAAAACATTTATGGTTGAAGCGTATTTTCGAAACGCGGTTAGAGTAAATGGTGAGTGGCAATAAAATCCGGGTTTGTGCATGGACGATTTTCACGAACATTTTCCTAACGTTGCTGAGGATTTTTATCATTGCCTGAAAAGAACCGTGGCTGTGTTTAGGGAAACAGGTTCAATACAACACAAAAAAGGAGCAAGAAGACTATCTGTAAAAACAGAAGAACTTAGTTCGTGAAATAATGCAAAATACGCCAACAAATTATATAAGACGCCTGTCCCAAGAAGTGGGAAGATCTTATGGAACGTGCAGGACTATTCTTAAGAAACAGCTAAATTTATTTCCTTAAAAAGTGCAAGTATTCCAAGAAATACAAGCCGCAGATTTTAAAAGACGCAGGAATTACTCTCAATGGTTTACCCAAAATTTATTGGAAAGAAATGATTTATTAGACCTGACATTTTTTTCGGATGAGGCTTGGTTCCACCTCTCTGGTTATGTAAATTCTCAGAATACACGCATGTGGAGTAGTGAAAATCCCCATTTTTTGTAGTGTCCACATTGCACCCTCAAAAAATTGGTGTCTGGTTAGCTGTTTCCCGAAGAAGAATTGAGGGTCCTATTTTTTTCCATGGCACAGTTACAGCACAGCGGTATAGAGACAATATTTTAAATCCCTTTGTGGAGCAATTACTTGACGACGAACTACGTTTTGAATATTTTCAACAGGACGGTGAAACCGCCCATACAGCCGCCGAAACTATTAACTACTTACGCAATTTTCTCGACGACAGATTGATCAGTTTTCGATCAGACATTGAATTTCCACCTACATCACTTTGTTTAACGGTTATGGAAAACTTCGTTTTTCCTCATTTAAGGAACGCTATTTTTAAAACACAAGTTGCAAATTTAGAACAATTACAAGAAAGGATTATCCAAGAATGTGATAATATTTCTCCAGAGATGCTGGTCAATACTTTCGAAAATATGAAGAGACGTATGAATTTATGCTTGGCGCATGGCGGTGGCCAATTTTAGCAATTTATGTAATTATTTTTCTATTTCTTTCTGTTTATTCTTACTTTGTGAATTTTGTAAACAACAAAAATAAATTTTTGTGAAAGCGTTTCGAAATAGACTTATTTCTATATTGATTAGAATTTCGAAATTACACCCTTTTAGGCACTAGTGTCTAAATGTGACAGTTTTAGGCACTAGTGCCTAAAAGTAAAAATGAAACATTAAAATCAATGAAAATATCTATATTTATTTTATATCACTAATCGTAAACATTCTTGGAACATGAGTTTTTGTGTTCGGAATTTTGACACTGATAAACGACTAACAATCTTTGATATCATCTAATTTCAAAAATGTGATTTCTTCCCTCCTACATGCTCCAAATACTCCAACGATTAAAACAACTTTGGCTAAGAGGAATTCTTTATCATCAGCTTGTTTTATAAAGCGTTCTATTTCCAGTTTTGTAAATATTTTTGATATTTTTGGCTGATATCCCGTAGCTTTCCTTTTTAAAAATGCAATAAGGTTTGTAAATTTGCAAATATTTATGTTTTTGTTCAGATATATCATGGTGCGGAGCATGGAATATTTGCTCCACAAAGTTGACTGCCTTAAGGTGGTGGATAGCTTGAGGAAATAGGCTAGTAATACCTTTTCTGTAAAGTTCTCAATATGTTTTTCTTTGGCCCAGGTTTCAAAGTTGTCGTAGGTTTTTTCGTATAAATGTTTCGATTTTTCGGGTACTAACGTGGATAACGCAGCTTCAGCAGCTTGTTCAATATCCAAAGACTCGTCAATATCACTCACTTGAAGTAATTTTTTCGAAAAACTTTGCGGAAAAAAAGGCAGAACGTGACGATCTAACTTGACAACACACTTGACATTAAATAATGCATAAACAATGCCTTAGAAACAGATTGCCTGCCTACTTTTCAAAATGTTTAAAAATACTAATAAAAGCTTAAATTATCAAATTCTCCGCTTTCACAAAAAATCTTGTATATAATTCGTTACGAAACGATGTCTTTTAGCCACTAGACGTGTTGTCCAACTCGGCTTTGCCTCGTTGGACAATTTTCACGTCGCGTGCCTAAAAGACACTAATTTCGCAACTTATTGTATAAATAGCTATTGTATTTGTCTACTTATTTTATTAGTCATTAGTTTGGCACATCATGTCATAATATGATTTTGACAAAATTTTAATCTAGATTTGGTTAGATATTATATCGTCCCCATATCATTGTGATCTAAACCAAGCCCTACGTTTTTTAATCCAAGCCCTCTTTGATGCAAATAATTTTTGCTTACACGGTACATCAATTTCACTTTTTCAAAGAGCATATCTTTAAAAAAAAAATAACTTTCTTAACAGACATTATACGATAATAAAATAAAACAATTATTATGAAACCAACCGATTCCGAATGTTGTATAAAAACCCATTTCTTTCTTTTCGCTTGTCGCTTAACCGCCAACAAATCATCTATCACTAAACATCTGTCTCACAAGCTCCTCTAAAAAAACTTTTCATCAATAAATATCAAGATATATGGTACATAAGAGGGATTTTAGCAAATCCTATAAATCAGTAAAAACCAGGCTTTGGAAGTTATTCGAACAAAAGTCCATATCCTTCATCGGCGTGTATATATCTTGGAGGTGACAAATGGAATTTGGGTGCGAAAGGTGAATACTTTTCGATTTTTATATATCGGATAGGTCATTCCGAGCTATTAGAGGATTTATATGTCTCCTCGTTCTGTGGTTTTCGATAAAACTCCTGCGTTGAAGGATGCAAGTGAAAAAAATAGCTAGCTTTACGAGTATTAGCAATATCATTGAATATCAAACTATAAGAAGGCCATATAAACAGATTTCCTAAATCTGCTACTTTAAATTCATAGATGACACAATGAGTTCACTAACAATAAAGCGTGTTGATGTAGCCACTAACGACAAGCCTTTTCACTGCTAAATTAAAACATTGTTGCCGCGTGTCTGTTTGATTTGCTGCATGAGTTTTTTAAATTTATTTTTATATCTTATCGTAAAACTTGATTTCACACACACCTAGGTATCCTAGATTTAAGTAGCTTACATTTATTTTCCTACCTATAGTCTAGTCTAGACCTAAAAATGTCCCTATTTTTAATTGCTTAGTAGCATATATAATATTTTCAATCTTTTGACGTTCCAACGTTAATTACATGAAACCATATTGACTGCCATGTTTTCTATTTCTAACAGAATTAAATGACGACTCTCACTGTTCAATACATATACCTAGGCTACACGTATATGTAGGGAGAAGTAAAGGATTTTGAAAATTTCACGTTTATTATGTTGTCAGGTTATTAGTATTACAAAATGGCGTTATTTATCTGGAAAGAATATAAAATATGTTGTACTTTTTTGCGGCTTGTCTCGTTCCGGTTCTCTTGCCGCGGCGGCTCCTCGTCGATCGCGCCTCGCCCGTGATTGGCTCCACTACATCGGCCTCACTCGCTCAGCATCGGAATGCGCGCGCACACATATTCAAAGTCAGTGGCGCCGTAATCAATTTATTTCACAACAGTATATTATTATGGGTAAAATATGAATGACGTGTCGCTTGTATAACTTGGTTTTTATTTGTCATTATTACTACTTTTCAAAATGGCTATAATAAGTAGGCATTTACTTTCTTACTTAAGAAACATCCAGTTTGTTTGCATTTAGTGTATTACGTATTATGCTATTTTTCGACGAAATAAAACCTATATTACTTACCACTTTTAATAACATAAATAATACCTACCTACAATACTTATTTTATTTACTAAGTAACAAGTTTCAACGTTAACACAACACAATATTTTATCTATTGGAATAAATATTTCCCATTACGAAAGACACTTTTCATTAATGAATTAATTTATCTAATATTTATTTATAGTTAATTTTCGCATCCGTTTGTAAAAAAAATATTATTATCAAAAACATACATTCGGCTGGAATTGAGAACCTCCTATTTTATTGTCTGTTAAAAATGCTTGAATCCTTAAAACTTTCAATAAAATACGATATGCGGCAACACCACGACATCACATCAGTGAATTTGAGACATCTGTTGCCGAGGCACTGCATTTTAAACTACTATAGATTTAAGGTTAGATTTACGATCAACTCCACAATCGCGGCCAAACCATCTCCAATACGTCTAAAACAAGTTTGTCAAGTTTTCTCAAAGATCCGCTATTCTTATAGTTTTATATTCAATGGCAATATTAACCAAAAACTTATTTTGCACACAAAATACCATTAGCAATGAATTAAGGACCTTTGTTGGCAAGCGCTTACTTTGCACTATTCAATAAATAATATAATTGAAAGCAGTAATTGAAATACACATTATAATTCTCCCAGCCGATTTTATTTGTTGTAGCTTGACTTGTGTAAATTCATTATTATTACTGGCACCAATAAACAATAAATAATTTTTTTTTAAATAAATAATCGCATGGGAACGAAAGAAAAACAAAAAAACTTTCTCCGTAATTTTATTAGAATAATACCTTATTCTTTCAAAGGTCTCAACATGTTTTGTATCTAACCTTAATGGAGCTTTTATGGAAGATAAAATGGTGTGTTGTTAAAAAATAGTGTAAAAAAAAAATTTGAACTGCGTGCCTCATGCTGTTCTCGCCGAGTTGAAAATTTGAACTAGGGTTTTGATCCGTAAAGGCGATACCACGCCCAAAAATTTATTAAAAGCATTGGATGATGTCCAGAAGAAAATTTCTCGAATATCAGTATGTCGCTGAGAATATTAGCTACATTGCTGGTATCAACTGCAGAACGAAGATTCTTTAGTTTGAAAAGTATAGAAACGATTAAAAGGAACTTGCTAAAATAAATAAGGTTGCAATGTTCCTTCTGACTACCTATCTGAATTTCATACTGAAATTAAAAATTCATGTCATAAATGAATAATCAAAAAAACCCCGAAAACTTGATTTTCTCTAATAGTTACGAGCATTTTATTATTAATGTATACCTACCTTCACCTAAATGAAAAAAAATCAATTCTTGTACTTGTTTTTGTACACCTCAAAGATAATTTTCTCATGATAAAAAAAAATTAAACTTAAAAGAAAAATTTATGGAATTTATTACTATTATTATTTATTAGGTTTGTCCTATAAAAATAGGTATTCAATCAATCTTAACATAGTATAAAACAAAGTCGCTATCGCCCGTCCTGTCCCTATATGTGCTTAAATCTTTAAAACTACGCAACGGATTTTGAAGCGTTTTTTTTTTTAAATAGATAGAGTGATTCAAGCGGAAGGTTTTTATGTATAATACATGCATAATATTATAGAGAAACATTGATAAACACTGATAAATTAGCGTAGGGAGAACGAGCGACCCAACCTAACCGGTCCCCGGCCCGTTCAACGATCGATCTGAAGCACCGAAGCCGGAATAGACGAAGACAGACTATGTTTTATGCATGGATGTGAATTGTGGGTTGAACAAAGGGTTGAGTTTGAGGTTTGTTCGCCTTATTATCTCACGTCGTATAATGCCGGGCTGCAACGCAGGCCGGGTACACGCTAGTTTAAACATAAGAAAAGAAACTATTCTTGCATTAATAGCTAATAAATTGGTGAAAATGTTACTGTGCCGAGCCCTTCGGGCACGGCACTGTTCGAGTTCGTTCATTTAATTCCATACTTTTGACAAACCCATATGTTAGCAACCTCTAATTGTAAAGCATTTCAATTGGCGATAAAAAAATAAATTTAGTTTCTTCACAACCCAAGTTCGTTTTTTTCGTACCGAGGATTGTCGCTGTAAGAATCCGAAATTTAAAAAACTTTTAGTAACAAAGTAACGAAATATTAAAAATAAAATAAAAAGACGCGCCTGGAATTGAACCAGGTCACCGACCACTTTGAAAATAAATATAATATAGAATATTATTGCCGTAATGGAAATGTGGAGTATCGAAAATACTCACATAAATAATATATTTTTTCCTTGTTTTTGGTCAGACAGGAAAGAAAAAGGTCCAAAACCGGTATTTCATACATTAAATATAGATAGTCTCAAAAGCTTATTATAACTATAGAAATTGAAGTTAAAATACCTCCTGAAAGCTATTTTTATTTCCTAAAGTACTGATATAACTGCGATATTTTTCTCATTATTTTTGGTCAAACGCAAAACATAAAGGTTCAATGTAGGTTCATACAAAAGATAGTCTCGAAATATTCTTATTACTCTAGAAACTCAACTTCAAAACACCCATTTTTCTCCCATTTTTGTCACAGGGTATAAGTCATATTCCCTTCACACCTCGCAAAAAGTTATCTACGCCATTGCTGCATACTACAGAGAAACGACAAAATCTATCTTTTTTTAAAAGAAACCATCTTGTAACAAAGCGATAACTCGTCTACGGTTTGCGAAACCATATTCCGTAAAAAGTAAAAAAAAAGTTATTCGCACTTAGCTAAACTGAACCGAAAAAAAAGTTTGTATTTTAGTATTGGGTCAAAAGGGCAAATCCCTGGTTTTTCGTAAAATAAAAATAATTGTATTGTTTCCAACCAAGTGTCGTAATATCACAAAAGGTATATTGGCTATTACGTTATGATTTTTTTTTAATCTCTAAATGTCATATTAGCAGGGAATGACCCGCATGTATCTCGGAGGTGACAAATGGAATCTGGTAGTGAAAGGTGAATACTTCTCGATTTTTATAAATCGGATGCACGCATGAGGGAGTATCGCAGAAACTCGAGGGTGGAGTAACGTCTTGAGCCCTATTCATCCGGACAGAAGTCGATTCTAAACCAACAATGCGCACCCCTTGGCGTTTTAATGCAGCGTCTAAGACGCCGTCAACTACAGGGATTTTATGGGGATCATTCAACGCCGTATTATATTGTGATATTCCTTTGTACAATTGAACAATATATTTGCTAAGTATTATCTTAATGTACTGTGGCAAATAGTTTTATTATAAAACTAATTAAATTAACGTTTCTTTAGCTTCTGTAATATCACATAATTATTATATTATTATATAAAAAATTGTGGCTATGCAGCTTATCGAATTTTTAAACTCGTACGAAGTTCTTTCCCCTTACTCAGTCAGGTTTCCGCCCGCTTCATAGTACTTCTACCGCTTTACTGGAGGTTTCTGATGATCTTTACAAGGCTTGTGGTCAAGGTAAAAATAGTTGCCTGATTCTTTTAGATTTTAGTAAAGCATTTGACACGCTGAACCGCAGTGTTTTCTTTTCCAAATTAAAATTCTTTGGTGTAGGTAATGATGCACTTAAATTTTTTAAACGTTATCTTTCGGATAGGTCCCAGCGGGTCCTCGTAAACAATTCAATGTCAGATTTTTTGTTACTAGATAAAGGCGTCCCTCAGGGTAGTATCCTTTCCCCATTATTATTTTCCTTGTATACATCCGATTTTAGTAAGTTCTTGAAAAGGTGTAGTAAGCACCAGTACGCGGACGATATACAAATTTACTACTCACTTTTTCTTAATGATACCTATGAGGCCTCTGAAGCTATCAATGAGGATCTTCAAATTATATCTAATTATATGAAAGCACATGGGTTGGTCTTAAATTCTGGTAAAACTAAAATGATAGTGTTCGGTAAAGAAAAATATTTGTTGGTTAATAATGCTAATTTTCAAATAAAAGTTGAATGCAAAAACTGCTTATATGGCAGTGCTTGAAGCTACAGACAATGCGAGAAACCTGGGGGTGGTTATGGATAGCCAGCTAAGGCTTGACAAACATACTTCCGGTCTTCTTTAGAAAGGTTATGCCAAACTCAAAGTATTGTATTTGCACAAAGACTATTTGCCTTTAGATATTAAGATTAAACTATATGTGACACTTTGATTCTTTCAGGTCTATCGTATGCTAATGTTGTTTACTGGCCGGCACTGTTAGCGAGGGATAGGGAGAATTTACAGAAGCTACAAAATAATTGCTTAAGGTTTTCCTACGGGGCCCGCAAATATGATCTAATTACACCGTTATATAATAATTCAAAGTGGCTTAAATTAAATGAACGTTTCCAACTTCATTTTGCAACCCTGGTGCAAAAAATTGTGATTTTTGGAAACCCTCATTATCTTAGGGAAAAGCTTGTTTATGGGTTTAATATTCATGGGAGGGACACTAGACATAATCGACAGTTGACGGTGCCAAGACATGTCTCAGCCATGTTTCAGAGATCCTTCTCGTATAATGCAACAAAAGTCTACAACAGATTACCTGTACTGGGTCTTCCAACGAGGACTGAACAGGGGCTTATTTTTGAGCTTCCTTGTATTTAAAGAAAAATCCAAAATAGCCAATCGATGTACTTTTTCCTGCAGAATTCAAAAATGAAACAAAAAATTTATTTGAACCAGAAACAAAAGAGTTACGATATGGATAAGGTGTTTTTTAAATGGAAAATAGCTTTTTTTATACGATTTTTGGAACGAGTGATTTTTTTTGGTCCGTTCTGATTAAAATATTTAATATTGTGACAGCTATTTTTAATAAATTTTAATGTTTTATCCAGTATGATTTAACTTTAACCTGTTTGAAACATACACTAGGTAATAAAGGTATAATCACCTTTGAATCCTTCAAAGTTAAAAAATTTGACAAATTTACTATAATATTGCCGAAATAACTTTGAAGGATTCAAAGGTGATTATACCTTTATTACCTAGTGTATGTTTCAAACAGGTTAAAGTTAAATTATACTGGATAAAACATTAAAATTTAATAAAAATAGCTGTCACAATATTAAATATTTTAATCAGAACGGACAAAAAAAATCACTAGTTCCAAAAATCGTATAAAAAAAGCTATGTTCCATTTAAAAAACACCTTATCCATATCGTAACTCTTTTGTTTCTGGTTCAAATAAATTTTTGGTTTCATTTTTGAATTCTGCAGGAAAAAGTACATCGATTGGCTATTTTGGATTTTTCTTTAAATACAAGGAAGTTCAAAAATGAGCCCCTGTTCAGTCCTCGTTGGAAGACCCTGTACAATGTAAAGCTATTCATAAAATATCAGCTTTTAAAAAAGCTGTTAAACATTTTATTATTAATAATCAATAGTTGAGCCTGGGTAAATACTGATGGTGCGTAAATTAATTATGTTTATACTCCTTCTTTTAAATTTTTGGTTTTTCTTTTGTAACAAAATTATAAGACTAATAATTTTCATATAATTATTGTTCTTTTTCTAATTATATATTGCTTTATAATTAATAATTTTAATTTTATTGATACTGTTTACTTTAATACGGCTTATATTTATTGGTATATATTATTAATATTATTAACTTACATGGAGGTTAGATTGAGTAGCCTGGCTAGATCTCGCCGCCATTTTTATTTATACATTGTATGAAATTTTTGTAAGAATCATAAAAAGACATTTTTTATTATTATTATTATCAGTTAAAATGCAAAAAAAATAATTAATTAACCATGCAGGCGACATTGATTGTGACAAAAATGACTTGAACAGGAATGATTTACTCACAATCCAAGTTGTATTATAAATAAATCAACAATTGAGCTAACCGAGTCACTTTAATTGTGTAATAATCATTTTTATCCATGTCATTCATGTCAGACTCACAATAATTGCCTGGTTAATTGGAAGATAGTACCTACTTGCCGGTTTTGCAACGTAAATTAGTATTACAATGTTATATTTCATATATATCTAATATCTAGTGCGTTAAAAAGACTAACCAATTTTATATTTTTAAGAAATATAAAACGTTACCATTACCTTTACCTTTGTGTGCCATATCGTCGACGGAGGTGATCGCAGAAGGCCATGGCGCCACGGCCGCCCCGATTTGCTGTGCGGGGAGAATGATGGTGCTTCGAAGGTATCGCCCCGCAGCCTTAATGATCTCTTTAACAAAAACATATTTTATAGTACTGTTACTATATTTGAAACGCTAAAATTTACAAGTTTGATTGTATTATTATGAAAATATTGATCGTCATTTCTGGGTAAACAAAAACACCCTTACAAGGCCATTGCCACAAGATAAATAATGTTCGCTGGCTCGATTACTAACGGTCTAAAAAAAGGCCTCCATATTAGACTTCATCCTTTTACAGCAGTTTTACCCGTCCGGTTAAGAACGCACAACAACTATTACTTTTTGTTGTAAGTTTTTTTTTATTTTTGCTGGAAACCAATTATCATAAATCTGGCAACATTTGCAGTGTCTTGTTATTGCTATGATATGGCAACGATGAATTTTCTGGCTACCGGCATGTAAAAGTAATTTAGTTAGAAAATTGCCGATTTTAAACATTTCGTACATTTAAATTATTTTAGCTTTTCTCATTTATTTATTTATTTATTTAGAAATTAGGGATACAAACAGGTAGAACTACCCAAAAACAGTATCCACTGTTTACTAAAGTTCTTCAAAAACTATATATCTATTATTCAATTGCACAAGATCTTAATAAATTATAACCTAAAGTTTTAAATTATACTAAAGTACGCTTAAGGTATTTCTTGAACAGTAGTAATGAAGTAGAGAACAGATCAATGTTTTGACAATACATATTATAGAAAAAATTTAGTCTAAATATTGGGGGCGTTTACGCCTAGATTAGTATCTGTTTGGGTTGAATGAAAATAAAACTGCTGTCTAGTGGTTTTAGAAGGTACATGCAGAGAAAACTGTTGGAGGAGATGAGGAGCGTTGTAAAGATTATTTATCAATTTATAAACAAAAACTAAATCTGATTGTATTCTTCGGGTTTCCAGAGTTGCAAATCCAAAATGTTGTCTTACAACAGAAATACTAGGTACATTGTACACCCCATTAACTCTCCAACTTAAAAATCTTAAAAATTTACCTTGCAAACGTTCAAGTCTAACTTAATTTTTTTCATAATAGGGATTCCATACAACACTAGCGAAATTTAATCTACTATAAACATATGCAAAATAAATTGACTTTATTGCCTTCTCAGATCTAAAATATTTACATACTCTAGCTACAAATCCTAACATTCGAGAGCACTTATTAGCAACATAGTCTATGTGCGGGTTTAATGTAAGCTTACAGTCAAAAAATACACCAAGATATTTGATTTGTGCCACTCGATTCAACTGTTCACCATTTAAGTAGTAGTCAAACATAATAACACTAATATTTTTAGTAAAGGAGATATTGAAACATTTTTTATAGTTTAAGAAAAGTTTATTTTTTTTACAAAACATAGCGACCCTGTTAAGGTCCTCTTGCAAGCGCTTACTTAGTAAGAAGGATAGTTTTGTAACAACACCCGTTGATTTTGCGAAAACGAATATTCGTATAGAAAATGTTTTAATTATTTATGTACTGTAAGCGTTTAAAACGGTTTTTATTTCTCCCAACCGCCTTTTCATAAAAGCGTAGTCTTGCGTTATCTGTTAAAGTGTCGGTGTTGTTTTAGGTTTGAAACATAAATTAGATTTATAGCTATTTGTTTATTTGTACATTTAAATTATTTTAGCTTTTCTTATTTAGTAAAAAGTATAGTTTTGTAACAATACCTGTTAATTTTGCAAAAACGAATATTCGTATAGAAAATGTTTTAATAAATTATCTACTGTAAGCGTTTAAAACGGTTTTTATTTCTCCCAACCGCCTCTGTATAAAAGCGTAGTATTGCGTTATCTGTTAAAGCATCGGTGTTGTTTTAGGTTTGAAACATAGATTATATTTATAGCTATTTGTTTATTTGTACATTTAAATTATTTTAGCTTTTCTTATTTAGTAAAAAGTATAGTTTTGTAACAACACCTGTTGATTTTGCAAAAACGAATATTTGTATAGAAAATGTTTTAATAAATTATCTACTGTAAGCGTTTAAAACGGTTTTTATTTCTCCCAACCGCCTTTTCATAAAAGCGTAGTCTTGCGTTATCTGTTAAAGTGTCGGTGTTGTTTTAGGTTTGAAACATAAATTAGATTTATAGCTATTTGTTTATTTGTACATTTAAATTATTTTAGCTTTTCTTATTTAGTAAAAAGTATAGTTTTGTAACAATACCTGTTAATTTTGCAAAAACGAATATTCGTATAGAAAATGTTTTAATAAATTATCTACTGTAAGCGTTTAAAACGGTTTTTATTTCTCCCAACCGCCTCTGTATAAAAGCGTAGTATTGCGTTATCTGTTAAAGCATCGGTGTTGTTTTAGGTTTGAAACATAGATTATATTTATAGCTATTTGTTTATTTGTACATTTAAATTATTTTAGCTTTTCTTATTTAGTAAAAAGTATAGTTTTGTAACAACACCTGTTGATTTTGCAAAAACGAATATTTGTATAGAAAATGTTTTAATAAATTATCTACTGTAAGCGTTTAAAACGGTTTTTATTTCTCCCAACCGCCTCTGTATAAAAGCGTAGTATTGCGTTATCTGTTAAAGCATCGGTGTTGTTTTAGGTTTGAAACATAGATTATATTTATAGCTATTTGTTTATTTGTACATTTAAATTATTTTAGCTTTTCTTATTTAGTAAAAAGTATAGTTTTGTAACAATACCTGTTAATTTTGCAAAAACGAATATTCGTATAGAAAATGTTTTAATAAATTATCTACTGTAAGCGTTTAAAACGGTTTTTATTTCTCCCAACCGCCTCTGTATAAAAGCGTAGTATTGCGTTATCTGTTAAAGCATCGGTGTTGTTTTAGGTTTGAAACATAGATTATATTTATAGCTATTTGTTTATTTGTACATTTAAATTATTTTAGCTTTTCTTATTTAGTAAAAAGTATAGTTTTGTAACAACACCTGTTGATTTTGCAAAAACGAATATTTGTATAGAAAATGTTTTAATAAATTATCTACTGTAAGCGTTTATAACGGTTTTTATTTCTACCAACCGCATCTGTATAAAAGCGTAGTTTTGTGTTATCTGTTAAAGTGTCGGTGTTGTTTTACGTTTGAAACATAGATTAGATTTATAGCTATTTGTTTATTTGTACATTTAAATTATTTTAGCTTTTCTTATTTAGTAAAAAGTATAGTTTTGTAACAATACCTGTTAATTTTGCAAAAACGAATATTCGTATAGAAAATGTTTTAATAAATTATCTACTGTAAGCGTTTAAAACGGTTTTTATTTCTCCCAACCGCCTCTGTATAAAAGCGTAGTATTGCGTTATCTGTTAAAGCATCGGTGTTGTTTTAGGTTTGAAACATAGATTATATTTATAGCTATTTGTTTATTTGTACATTTAAATTATTTTAGCTTTTCTTATTTAGTAAAAAGTATAGTTTTGTAACAACACCTGTTGATTTTGCAAAAACGAATATTTGTATAGAAAATGTTTTAATAAATTATCTACTGTAAGCGTTTATAACGGTTTTTATTTCTACCAACCGCATCTGTATAAAAGCGTAGTTTTGTGTTATCTGTTAAAGTGTCGGTGTTGTTTTACGTTTGAAACATAGATTAGATTTATAGCTATTTGTTTATTTGTACATTTAAATTATTTTAGCTTTTCTTATTTAGTAAGAAGTATAGTTTTGTAACAACACCCGTTGATTTTGCAAAAACGAATATTCATATAGAAAATGTTTTAATAAATTATCTACTGTAAGCGTTTAAAACGGTTTTTATTTCTCCCAACCGCCTCTGTATAAAAGCGTAGTTTTGCGTTATCTGTTAAAGTATCGGTGTTGTTTTAGGTTTGAAACATAGATTAGATTTATAGCTATATGTTTATTTGTACATTTAAATTATTTTAGCTTTTCTTATTTAGTAAAAAGTATAGTTTTGTAACAACACCCGTTGATTTTGCAAAAACGAATATTTGTATAGAAAATGTTTTAATAAATTATCTACTGAATGCGTTTAAAATGGGTTTTTATTTCTCCCAACCGCCTCTGCATAAAAGCGTAGTTTTGCGTTAAATCTGTTAAAGTGTCGGCGTTGTTTTAAATTTGAAACATAGATTAGATTTATAGCTATTTATTTATTTATAAACGTTGTACATTTTGTGGAAGTCTTGGATTTTTAAGGTAGGTTTCATTTTTATTTAACTTAATTGTTTGTCTTACTAATAGAATGACGGTTTGATAACAGACTGATCACCATATACAAGGACATTATGTACCTAGTCAAAAGAAAACTAGCCTATATAATAATAATTTCAACAATAAGAAAGTTATTTAAAAAACAATAAAGGTATCAAAGTATTTTATATTTGTATGTTTAAAAAGTATCTTAACATAGTATAAAACAAAGTCGCTGTCGCCCGTCTGTCCCCTTTCATATATGTGCTTAAATCTTTAAAACTACGCAACGGATTTTGAAGCGGTTTTTTTTAACAGATAGAGTAATTCAAGAGGAAGGTTTTTATGTATAATACATGCATAATATTGTAGAGAAACACTTATAAATTTAGAGGTTTGTTCGGGTTTGTATTTATAAATCTTGACGTGATGGCGAACTCGCCTTATTATCTCAGAGAAAGCGCTGCAACGCAGGCCGGGTACACGCTAGTGAATAATAAATGCAAAGAAATCTACTTAAAGTATCCAAGAGGTGCAGTGATAATAAACTGAAATTAAATGCGTCCAAGTGCAAGGTGGTTTCATTTACGAGACAAAAATCAAGTTTTCGCTTTGTTAAAGATGCAGTTCTCGGGTTATGTACTGGTATAAAAGATCTAGGTATATTTTTTGGCCCTAATTTGAGTTTTGTGGAACATTTAGATAAAGTAAAGTCGGATCTATAAAAAATGTTGGGATTCACAACGAGGAACTGTATTACTTTTACGAATGTTAATGCTTTAAATTATTATATTTTTCCTATATACGGTCAAAGTTAGAATATTATTATGGTGCCTTAATTTGGAATCCGTATTATGAAGTTCCCAAAGTAACTTTGGAAGAAATTCAAAGATTTTTTAAATTTTAACTTTTTTGAGAAACCGGTAATTATCTGAAGAGACGATTTGACCATTCTTTGCTTTTGACCATGTGTAACTTTAAACCTTTGGAAAATAGAAGAAATTGCCAATCTGTAAAGTTTTTGTATAAATTGCCGCATAGCAAGGTGGACTGTCCCGACTTACTATCTCAACTTAATTTAATGTACCTCAGAATGGAGCAAGGCAAAACAAAATGTTTTACTTAAAAATACCTATACTGAGAAAAAACTCAATTAGCCGTAGCTAAAAATTCCTTACCTAGTAGTAGCAAAAAATCTGTATTAAATAGGCCCGAAAAAAAACAACTCCGTGGTAGCTACTAGGTTCATTTTTTTGAAAAAAACCAGAACATTTTCGATTACGATTAACTTGTTTTATAAAATTTGTTGCAATTTCAAAACAATATTTCGTTCGCTTACAATGGAATAAGGTAATAAGGATCAAGCATGTGGAAATAACATTATCTTTATAAGCCCAAGACAAAAACATGAAATTACATGTAAAATTACAGTTGGTTCCTAAGTGAAACTTTTTGAAAGGTTTCTAACCAAACTTAATAAATTTTCCACGCTCTTGTTTCGCGTGTTTGCCAAAGACTCCCGCTTTTATTGGATTTTGCCTATACAAACTATCCGCGGATAGGGTTTACAATAGCACAAAAATGGAGCGTAAGCGTTTAAAACGGTTTTTATTTCTCCCAACCGCCTATGTATAAAAGCGTAGTTTTGCGTTATCTGTTAAAGTGTCGGTGTTATTTAGGTTTGAAACATAGATTAGATTTATAGCTATTTGTTTATTTATAAACGTTGTACATTTTGTGAAAGTCTTGGATTTGTAGTGTATGTTTTATTTTCATTTAACTTAATTGCTTGCTTTAGATACTAATAGAATGACTGTTTATTAACAGATTGATAACTATACAAGGGCATTATGTCGTCAAAAGAAAACTAGCCTATATTACCGTGCAAGCAAAAATTATTTGCATCAAAAATGGGCTTGCATCTAAGGATATAATGCTTAGCCGTAGAGCCTTAATACCTGTTGGGTGTCAGTAACTACCTGAATTAACAATCAATCAGTTATTCCGTCACCTTTGACAGTCGTTACAAGTAATTTGATTCATCGTTAATTTTTCCAATTTCTTGAACAATTCACACAATGGGCTTTACGGAATAGCACAAAACATTCATGGTTGAAGCGTATTTTCGAAACGGGGTTAGAGTTTGCCAAAGACTCCCGCTTTTATTGGATTTTGCCTATACAGACTATCCGCGGATAGGGTTTACAATAGCACAAAAATGGATGAAAAATTTCATTTTCCGGGAAAAGTCATTCTTGATAAAAAGTTTTGCTTAAAAAAAATGCAATTTACTAACAGAAAATTTTGATTTGTTTATACAGGATTCGCAAAAACTTCAAAAACATGATTTTTCTCCAAAAGTTAACTACCTTTATTTTTCATTTTTGACCAAAATGCCAATTAGAAAACTTATTTAGAATAACGTTTGTAATTTAAATCCGAGATTTAAAATAAATCTTCGATTTTTTAGTTTTCTTTAATTTTTAGAGTTAAAAGAATTTTTTTTTGGATAGCAGCATTGGGGGTAGAAATACATACATTATCAACGATAGTATCAGAAAAGTTTCAAAAACTGAGTTTTGGTGTTACCAGAAATATGTATTTTTAATTTCACAAATGAAATGACCCCGGAAATAACACAAAAAAATCTTAAAATAACAACAAATAATAATTCTATAATTTGCTATTCAAACACCCTCGCCATATTCAACACATTTTTCCAGCTGTAAACGAATGTGGTCAAAACTTCTTCGAATTTCTTCAATGGAAATAGTTTCAACAGCTTCAACAATTCACTGTTTTAGAAGCTGTACGTCGTTCTCAAGTTCTAAGGTCGACATTTTCAAAACACATCAAATTCTATTTGACAACTTCAAATTTTCCCCATACGTAAAGCAAAGGTAAAAAAAAATCCTTGTTTTTACAAAAGATGGTAGGAATGCATTTAAAATTTTAAAATAAGATACACACCACCCATTATGAAAATAGAGTCTAATAAAATTTTATATTAATATTTTTATTGAGCAGCTAAATTTCCATTTACCTCTAAAAATTAAAAAAACCAAAAGAATTGAAGATTTATTTTAAATCTCGGATTTAAATTACAAACGTTATTCTAAATAAGTTTTCTAATTGGCCTTTTGGTCAAAAATTAAAAATAAAGATAGTTTACTCTTGGAGAAAAATCATGTTTTTAAAGTTTTTGCGAACCCTGTTTAAAAAATCAAAATTTTCTCTTCGTGAATTGCATTTTTTTTACAAGCAAAACTTTTATCAAGAATGACTTTTTCCCGAAAAATTAAACTTTTTATCCATTTGTGCTCTTGTAAACCCTATCCGCGGAGAGTCCGTATATATTATAATAGGATAATAGATAAAACAACTAGAGCATGTAATGATCAGTTCCATCTGCATTTTTAATTTCAGCGATCTATTTTTAATTGTAGAATATTATTTGTTTATCCAAATTTGTGTGTCAATATTAAAGCGTATAAAAAAGGCAGTGATCCAAGGGCTCTATCTTCTAGATTTATAGAGGCCTATATTTTACTGGCGTCCTCGGGCTCCGACTGTGGGAGATAAATTGTTACTAATTAGTAGATAGAGCGGCTCTAAAGTCTTTCCGCTCTTTGGCGTTCGTAAATACACTACTGGGGCCGGAATTAATTTCATTAACTTTATCAATAAGGGAATCGGAAGAACGTGGCAATGCGATGCAATGACAGTGGGACTAAAAGCCATTTAAACTCTCCCTCGACACGAATTCCAAAGCAAATGTGCATCGACGTAAATGTAAACGTAAAGTGGTAATAGAAATTATACAATTTCAGTAGATTTTTGATGTAGAAAGTGATAGTAGTAGTATGCGAGTAGGTAAAGTCTAGTGAGAGCAGTGGCGGCTCGTGGGGTAGAGCCACAGTGTCATGGCACTACCTGCCCTCCTGTCTAGCGTCCTGCCCTTTACAAATTACCAAAACCTATTAAAATTAATATTCTCGTTTTTAAAGCAATTAGCAAAATAATTTAAAAATGGAACACAGTCGGGTGCAAATTTCCATCTAAAAGGAAGCGATTATGCGTAAAACGGTAACGTAGCTTCCGCGCCAAGCGCGACGAGGCACACGGGAGGTGACGAAACGCCATCACCTCAATAAAAAAAAACGTTGAAAAATGACCTTGAATGCAAGCAGGCAAAAATCTCGACGGGTAGCCAGGCTCTCTTCGTTTGACCGTTTGATGTTAGACGTTTCAAACAGCTGATGTTCGCGTCGCGTCCCGATTTGTTTTCGTTCGGCCTTTTTATTTAGAAATACATAAGTAATGAATACTATTAGATTTTTAAAGGAAACTTTATGGAAAAAATACTTGGGTGTGCGGTTGTGATAAATCTAATAGACTATTTTGTTTTATGTGTGTTTTATTTGGTGGGAAGCAAACTTGGTCCCAAAAAGGTACAGATGATTTGGTCCATTTCTGGGACAAAATGAAGACACATAAAAAATCGAAGGTACATTTAAACAATATATTATTATTTAATTTCAGTATGCTTGGTAAAATTAACATTAAAACTCAATTAAATTCTGCATATCACAATGAAATAATGAAGAAAAACTAACAAATTGATAAAAACAGATACATATTAAACCAAATTATAAACTGCGTTCGGTTTTGTGGTGCATTTGAGTTGGCTTTGAGAGGTCATGACGAAAAAGAGACGTCGAAAAATAGGGGCATATTTCGTGAATTAATAAATTTCAGCTCAGAATTAGACAAAACTCTTAAAGATCATATTGAAAAATCGAAAGTATTTAAAGGAACATCAAAACCCCTACAAAATGAACTTCTGGACTGTATGTTAGATTTGTATCATGATGAAGTCATAAAAGAAATAAAGGACTCTCCGTTTATCGCAGATGAAACCACTGACATTGCTTGTGTGTTTCAACTTATTATCGTGTTTAGGTATATTCAAGATATGATTGTAAATTCATAAATTAAATTAGGTGCCTTTTTGCTTATTTTTCCTACTTTAAAAGCAAGAACTATTAACAAAAAAGGGCGTGGCACCCACAATTTTTTTGCCTGCGGCGCTAAGGGTTTACCTGGCCCTACTTCACTAAAATGGCACGAGCCGCCACTGAGTGAGAGTATTGGGAACTTTATGTGGCCCAAAAGGGTTTATTGCGACGATGGACACCATTTTCGCCCACTGTTGGCACTGTTCGATAAAAGACCACCCATTTGGCAGAGTATTTTTTCGTGTACCTAATGGATTTAACTGGGAGGTGCTGTGGGTTCTAGAAATAGCGTCACAGCGATTTTAGACTCTGATATGTTGTCCACTTACATTATTTTTTGCGAGCATTTTCTTAAAGGACATTTTTACTAAAAAAATTAATTAAACCAGTGGTTCAAGATATGAACCCGATTGCCTAAATTGGACCAGTGCAATGCTTCTTTTATTGGGAAAATAGGCCAAAGCCTTAAAAAAAAGTCTTTAAAACCATCACGGCTACATAGCCAACTAAATAGAACAAAACTACTTAATTACATTTTGGGCCCAAAATCCACTTTAGGTGCAAAAAAACTTGGGACTCCCAAAATAAGTGCGTGTTCACTGCCTCGTGTCTGCGAGAAGTAGCTTCCCGAATTTTCTAGGAGGCGGGCTAAACCCGATGCAAATGGCGGCCAATTTTTATTTCTAAGATTTTTATGTCTAAAACGGAAAATTTGAGCTGGGAGGATAAACTTTCAAGTAAGTAAGGACCTAAATAAGGTATAACCTAGTTTTCGTAGGTAAATAAGCGGGATTTCAGGGTATTATTGTAAAGACAGACTTTCGCTCCTTTTAGCTAGAAAACTGCCCTTCCAGAAGCAAAACTGAGGTTTAATAGAAAAAACTAGAAGAAAATTAGAATCTAGGTTTCATGAGGCAGCTAATCTATCCAGTCACTGTGCCAGTGAACAACAAAATACGTCGAATTTGAGCTAGAAAGAAACAGCTGTATATGAGGAAATAACCCAGTTTTGGCCCCCTAAAAGTCGAGAGAATGAAAGCAGCCAAGGAATAACGTAAGCTAAAGAGTTATTTGAGGGCTATACCTTAAATAAAGTTTAAGCAACACTAGACTTCAATAAGGCGTAAGTTTAATGTTTGAGTACCTACTTTGACAGAAAGCCGCAAGTAAACCTAGTTTAAACGGCCAGAAAATAAATCGGAGCTTTTATTTTAGGTAATACATCAGTATCTAAACCCATTCCTGGTCACAAACAACACTACAGAGTTCAAGGAAGACTGCAGCATACAGGGTGTATAAAGAAAAGTAACTAAGGAGGAATCGTACCTCAAATAGACAGTAGCAGGAAATTTTGTTACAAGAAAGCTAAAACTGGTCAGTAAGACTGTATTACTTATTCTATTACAAGAAAAACGATTATTATATAGAGATAAACGATACTGTTATGGAGCAGAATTATTTTTAGTGAATTCTTGACAGAATAGTGAATTTCAACTTTTTGTTTTAACTAGGCTATCCTGTATCAATGAAAATAATTAGAGATTTAAAAAAAAACAGTTACTTAACTAACGGCAAAGATAAGCCGTTACAACTTTATACATCTCGTTATAAAAAAAATAAAAAATCAAATTAGACACATTTTTATTACAAAACTAAATATAAAAGAAAGAAATTAAAAAAGTGAAGAATTGCCTGAATCTAATGTAACCGTATGTGTAAATTGCATTACTTTGACTAGTTCAATATGAACAATCACATGCTGGTTCATTCTAAGCTACCAAGACTTGGTTTACAAAATCAATTCCCAAAAATAATAACTGGCAAATGTGATGGTTTAAATAGCAAATAAATAAAACAAAAAGAACTCTTATACGTAGACCAGATTGTTTACATTTTAAATCAATCAACGATTACAGGGTTCAGCTGCTGCCAAACTTACTGTTAAATAATATATTATTAGATTCACGAACTTAATAAAATATGTTATTTACAGGTATAAATTGCAAATAAGCCACAAAAGTTAATAGGATATTATATTTAGAAAAAGTTTTTGTTTTGTTAGTAAATAAAATAAATATGTGGTACCTAGTAACAGGTCTTCGCATTTAGTACCTACGTACTTTATTTTCATATTGATAAAACCTAGAACTAGCAGAGAATACTATGGCTAGACCACTGGGATCAATCAAAGAAGAGATAGATCGAATAGCTAAACAACTTGCACAAAGCAGATGGACAGAACATCTCTACGCAATTGTGGTCCCAACTTGATACACAGTCAGAAGGACCTAAGAAACATCACTGCCGTAGTCAGCGGACATTGCCTGTTCGGTAGACACGCTAATCGTATGCAAATACCAACTAACGACTTCTGTAGAAGTTGCAGAGATGAAGGAGAGGAGAAAATTATTCAGCATTTCTTGTGTGAATGCCCCGGCCTCGCGAGAAGAAGGTTCAATGCACTGGGCGAACCATTTTTTAATGATCTGGAGGAAGTGAGCAGCCTGCAACTGGGTCGACTTACTAAGTTTATTAACAGCAGTGGCTGATTCGAATGAGCTGTCAAGATTCTTCTACGATCGTGTTAACCGTCAGGAAGCTGATGCAAATAGGTTTCGCGGAACATGTGTGGTACCACAATGGTCCTCATAGGACTACGTGTGACTGTTTGGACAATGCCAGAGGTCTGCCACTCTAACCCAACCTAACTTAATCTAGAATTATAGCGGCAACGTCGTTTTCCTGTTTCAAGTGTCGGCCATTCTTAGCTAGCAATCGAAACCGCTTTAGTAAATATAGTATTTATTTTTTGCGACAGTGTTGTTAGTGGTCGGAATACTCGAAATTTGTTATTTGTAAGTGTTTTGTAAAGTATTTTAATGATATACTTAAGAAAATGGTGCGTCAGTGTCAAGTTTGTGGAACATTAGTTTCTTTAATCGGGAATTATCAGCAGTAAGGTTATAATATAATATCTATTGCTTTCCCATTCAGTGGCGTAGTAATTAGTAAAAAAAAACATGAATAAATATAATTAAAAATTACTAAGGCCCAAATTATTAATATGTATGTACCTTGTTAACAGTAACTGTGATATTACTTCTAAGGATGCATTATTGGAACAGCAATTGTTGTCATGGTAGTTATGTGGCAGTTAGTACTAACTTTAGGCTTTATGCATTTATTATCATTCAATCACTTGTTGTACTACACAAACGGATGGTGACTGTTGTTATTAAATTATGTTGTAGGCTGTCTCATGTTAATTGTATTTGTTTATACTTTGTATGGGTTTGTAAACGAAACACAACATTACCACAAATACTGATAAGCTCCTATAATTTATCATGTCAAGGAATCCGTTTTCTCGACCAAAGCATAGAACGCGTTATTTGTGAAATCGTCGCTATGCTCTTCATTCAGAAAGAAAATTAACCTCTCTTTAATGCAGAGCTGTTTCTATAATATCGATGATTAATAATTGTATACAGATATGCCTTTGTAGTAGACGAGTCTGTCCAATAATGAACGCTGCTAGTTTGATACTCTAACTCGCTACATATAGACTGTGCTAATGTACAAGCCAATACTACTTCCTGCAACTCTCGTTTAGGAATTATCTGCTGAATTATAGGTGCAACTTTCTATTTGCAACTGACAAAACTTGTCTCACATTCTGACATTCTTCACCAAAAAAATAATATTTATGCATGCTTATGCATGTCTTCAATCTATCGTAACCAAGTTTCGTACATGGTTTTATGTATTTCATTATTAAAATCTAGTCTGTTTTTCCAAATTTCTTGCAGTAATATACGTCCCTTAATTACAAGTGGAGCCAAAAAAACCACTGGATCAAAAATAGCATAAACACTTCTCTTTTAGTCGAAAGTTTAGATCGACCGTAAATTTCTTGACGTATCTTTTAGAAATCAAGACTAAATACAAATTCGTTAGTAGCAGGTAACCAGGAAAGTCCAAGTACCTTTCCATTTTTTCAGTGTCTATTTTCAAGTTATATGATATAGGTATCTGGTAGCAAATATTCTGGAATGGAATAAATTACTAATGACAGTAGTGTAAATTTCGTATACAGTCTGTAATTTCAAATTATCCTTCTTTGTGCACATACGTTACCCTATTAACGTCTACTAGCAATTTAAATAAATATTTGTACTGATTTGAATGAAAGGATACAAGTTAGTATGGGCATAATGGATATAAAGTTAGAAAGTCACATAAAACTAAAAAAACTATAACAGCATAAAATGAAGGTGGTTTGAAATATTACAAAATGTATTGGAAATTTAAAAAAAATATAGAAAGATATTTTAATTATTAGGGTCCATCCATGGTATATCCTTAACACAACAAGCTACTTCGTCGACTACGAAAAAGCATTTGATATGATCAATCACGAAAAAATGCTTTATGCCCTAACAGATTACCATGTCGATTACAGTTATACAAACATAATTAAAACCATCTATGGAAAAATCAAAGCATGTGTTAGACTTCACCAATACACTGAAACTTTCAGTATCCAAAGGGATGTAAGACAAGGCGACAAATTTATGTTCCAATTGACCATAAATATCAACGACGAGAAATTGTACCATCTACGTTTTGCTGGCGATCTTGTCTTAATTACCGATCGTATCGACGAAGCTAAAGAATTAATAAGGAGACTGAACTACTGGACAATGCTGTAAAAAGAGTGGCACTAAAGATCAACACCAGCAAAACCCAGTATATGACAAAATTGGTTATCAGCAAAAATATAGCCATAGGTACAAGCTACATAGAATAGGAGGTAACCTCTTAATACATAAGAGACAACCAAGCAAGTAAAATTGCTCGCAGAATAGGTCTGACATGGGCAGCATTTGGTAAACTCAGTAATGTACTGAAATCCCAAGATGTCTACCTTAACCGACGCTGTCGAATGTAAAACAATGCTTAACTGGAACTGGGAAGCACGTGTGACAAGAATGACTAACAGACGATGGCATAGAAGGATTGAGTCCACCTGAGTGAACGCAGTACAGGATCGAAAGCAATGGATTAAACTACGGGAGGCCTATGTCTAGCAGTGGACGCAACTGGGCTGATTGATTATGATGGTAACATTGGTAACAAGGTACTTGAAAACTAGAAATGCATCAATATCCAGCTCTTTCAGACATTACACCCTTACTCTCTTATAATTCATAAATATTACCAAAAAATTGTGCAACAGAGTCGCCTTTCCAGATGTTTTAAAGTAAAAGGTTACCCAGGATAGTATCAAAATATTTAGATGTAATTCTAAAATAACAACTGGAAAATCATATGTACACTCGCTCTTGTCGCTGACTCTCAAACTCGTGGGAAATGAGTAACATTCCGTATTCGTTAAACAATAATTTTATTATTGTCGAAAACATTAGTTTCATTTCTACCGGCAAAATAAGTACATACCTATAATAAAATGATAAACCTCAAACGACTTCATATTTTTAATAATGATTTGTTTTAGTTAAAAAAAGCTCTTTAGCGTCATCTATTCTATTAGTAAAAGTATCCGATTAGGACCTTATTGCAGTATGTTCTTATAGGTAAGTATGAAAGAATATCTCTACAATGTTCGCTATCGTATCGTTCTGTGCTCGTTGTATGATAAACGTTACCGGCAAAATAAGTATATAAAATGAAATGATGATACTCACGATTAAGCTAATTCAATATAATATCGATTTATTTAAAAGGATATGAATCATATTTTTATTAATAACTTATTTTTAGAGAAAGAGAGCTCCTTAATGTCATCACTGTTATTAGTTACCGAATCAGATTATTGTTCATGTAAGTGCTTAGTAGAAGAGAATATCTCCAAAATGTTTGCTAAAACTAGTGCAGCAAACCTTTATAATGGTAGAAAATCATTCCGTACTCGTCGAACAATTATCGGTAACGTTAGTTCCATTGATACTGGCAAAATAAGTATATAAAATGGAATGATAATACTCATGATTATGCTAATTCCAAATACTATTAATTTATTTGAAAGTATCAATCATGATTTTAATACTAATTTATTTTTAGAGAAAGAAAGCTCCTTAATGTCATCACTGTTATTAGTTACCGTATCAGAGTAGATTATTGTTCATCTACGTTCTTATAGGTATGTAAGAGAGAATATCTCCAAAATGTTTGCTAAAACTCGTGCCGCAAACCTTTATAATGGTAGAAAATCATTCCGTACTAGAGAAAGAAAGCTCCTTAATGTCATCACTGTTATTAGTTACCGTATCGATAAAATTATTGTTCATGTACATATTTATAGGTATGTAGGAGAGAATATCTCCAAAATGTTTGCTAAAACTCGTGCCGCAAACATTTATAATGGTAAAAAATCATTCCGTACTCGCCGTGCAATTATCGGTAACGTTAGTTCCATTGATACTGGCAAAATAAGTATATAAAATGAAATGATGATACTCACGATTATGCTAATTCAATATAATATCGATTTATTTGAAAGTATCAATCATATTTTTAATAATAATTTATTTTTAGAGAAAGAAAGCTCCTTAATGTCATCACTGTTATTAGTTACCGTATCAGATAAGATTATTGTTCATGTAAGTGCTTATAGGTATGTAGGAGAGAATATCTCCAAAATGTTTGCTAAAACTCGTGCTGCAAACCTTTATAATGGTAGAAAATCATTCCGTACCTACTCGCCGTGCAATTATCGGTAACGTTAGTTCCATTGATACTGGCAAAATAAGTATATGAAATGGAATGATGATACTCACGATGATGCTAATTCTATATACTATCCATTTATTTGAAAGTAATTTTTAATAATAATTTATTTTAAGAGAAAGAAAGCTCCGTAATGTCATCACTGTTATTAGTTACCGTATCAGATTAGATTATTGTTCATGTACGTTCTTATAGGTACAGTGTTATCAATTTAGTCTGTCCCACTTTTAAGAGCCTGTAACTTTTTTGTATTTTGAGTTAGCGAGCTCATTCAAAAAACAAGATGTACCATTTTTAGCCAAGTTTTTATGAGTGTTGTCAAAAATTACAGTAAGTGTCACATGTAACATTTAAAAGCAAAATTTAATTTTTTTAAATGGGACACCCTGTATATTAGAGGCGCATTAGATGGTCCATTTTCTTCCGATTTCAAAAATATAACACACATATGCATTATTTTCTTCATTCCATCAAACATTGACAAAAATATGAAAAAATATAATATTATCGTTAAAAAGCATCAAGATAGCTATGCAACTGTTTTGGTTGCTATGGATTTTATCTTCATTTATATTTCAGTCTATCATTCTCAGCATTATTAATCGTTTTGAATATTGTAGAAAAGTTATTTTGTATGTAAAAATTAACTAACATGAGATATAGGCTAATACATTCATTTCCATTTCTTCAGTAATAATTGTTTTCCGCCTAATTATTCTTTTTTTCTTTAAACCTCCAGCCTCGACAAATGTCTTCTTCAGCCGATAAAATATTTTTTTGGAAGGAACCCGTCTATTGGGAAACTAAAGCCTATACCTCCTAAGTGCTAAGGTTGCACTGCCCGTTTGACGACAAATATGAAACATAAAACACTTTTTCTCCACTGAATAATAATATCTCATGTTAGTTAATTTTTACATACAAAATAACTTTTCTACAATATTCGAAACGATTAGTAATGCTGAGAATGACGGACTGAAATATAAATGAAGATAAAATCCATAGCAACCAAAACAGTTGCATAGCTATCTTGATGCTTTTAACCAATAATATATTTTTTCATATTTTTGTCAATGTTTGATGGAATAAAGAAAATAATGCATATTTGTGTTATATTTTTGAAATCGGAAGAAAAGGGACCATCTAATGCGCCTCTAATATACAGGGTGTCCCATTTAAAAAAACTAAATTTTTGCTATTAAATGTGACATGAGACACCTACTATCATTTTTGACAACACTTATAAAAACTTGGCTAAAAATGTTACATCTTGTTTTTTTAAATGAGCTCGCTAACTCAAAATACAAAAAAGTTGCAGGCTCTTAAAAGTGGGACAACCTAAATTGATAACACTGTATGTAGGAGAGAATATCTCCAAAATGTTTGCTAAAACTCGTGCCGCAAACTTTTATAATGGTAGAAAATCATTCCGTACTCATCGAGCAATTATCGGTAACGTTAGTTCCATTGATACTTACAAAATAAGTAAATAAAATGAAATGATTATACTCATGATTATGCTAATTCAATATGCTATCGATTTATTTAAATGTATCAATCATATTTTTAATAATAATTTATTTTTAGAGAAAGAAAGCTCCTTAATGTCATCACTTTTATTAGTTACCGTATCAGATTAGATTATTGTTCATGAACGTGATTATGGGTATGTAGGAGAGAATATCTCCAAAATGTTTGCTAAAACTCATGCCGCAAACCTTTATAATGGTAGAAAATCATTCCGTACTCGTCGTGCAATTATCAGTAACGTTGATTCCATTTAAACTGACAAAATAAGTATAAGTATAATAAAATGAAATTATTATACTCACGATTATGCTAATTCAATATACTATCGATTTATTTGAAAGTATCAATCATATTTTTAATAATAAATTATTTTTAGAGAAAGAAAGCTCCTTAATGTCATCACTTTTATTAGTTACCGTTTTAGAATATTGTTCATGAACGTGATTATGGGTATGTAGGTGAGAATATCTCCAAAATGTTTGCTAAACCTTTATTATGGTAGAAAATCATTTCATACCTACTCGTTGTGCAATTATCGGTAACGTTAGTTCCATTGATACCGGGAAATTAAGTACTTACCTACTTAAATGATGATACACAAACAATTATGCTTATTGAAACTAGATCCATAGATATCTACTTCCTATTTTTATTATGACCTTTTTTTAATAAAAGAAAGCTTATAATGTTAACAACATTATTAGTTAAAGTATCAGATCAGGTTATTTTTCGTGCATGTTCTTATTACTATGATATAATATTTCCAAAATATTCGCTTAAGCCCGCATCGCAAACTTTTATAAACGTGGGAAATGAGTACCTATCATGCCGTACCTGTACAATTATCGGCATTGTTAGTTCTATTGATACATGCAAATTAAGGACATATACAATAAAATGATTATCCTCTAACGATTATGCTAATTCGATAAACCGAGCCAAAAATGGATAGTTTAAAATGGTAATAAATGAAACAACTAAATCAAAAATTAAATTCCTCAGTGGCTCAGGGGCATTTTAAAAAGTAATTACTCAAGGAGCTTATACTGTTGCTACCCTCAAAACCTAGCAATACAAAAACAATAAGATCAAGGGAAATAAACTCAAACAACAATAATTCGATTAAGAATCTGAATCAAAAATGAAATTACAATAACAATTTTTAATTATTTTAATAAAGAAGTAGTATATAATGCATTGAAGAAATTTCAAGAAGAATCAATAACTATTCAGTGGATATATTATTATACATTAGTATTCTGTTGACAAATAAATAGTTCATGAGCATGAAAGGAATTAATAATATCTAGTTCCTAAATTGTTTTCAATCCCAGCTTGAAAGGCGTAGGCGTAGATGCTGGTGGATTTAGAAATAATAATATAATATTGACTATGATTACCGATCATAAATTATTGTTTTTGATGCTATCGGAGAAATGTATAGGTACAATAAGGCCAAAGAAACTAAATTGAAATGATGATGCTTATTTTAAGGCTTTACTGCTCAAAGAGCAGCGAAATAACCTTTTATGCTTTGTTTAGGAAGGTTATTTCTTTGTAAAATGTAGGTATAAATGTATAATACATATGAAGATAAAAAAAATTACTTTAAAAAAAGATGCATTACATTAATTTAAAATAAATTAAATGTCATATGTTGATCTATACTTGGAGATAATAATTATCACGAATTTAACTATTGTTGTCAACTCCAAAACATCAACAAATATGTGACAGGAAATAAAAGCAACCAACGATGTTTTGATTAAGGAATTGAATTAAAAATTAAATTTTTCAAAGACAATTTAACAATGACTATGTCCTTGATTTAGAAAGTATTGAAACTCGAAAAGTTACTACCTAATCAATTAATAGAGCACAATAAAATATTATTAATAATTAGGTACTTTAAAGCTAAAGTTCAAATGAATTCTTACTTAATTGGTTCTTACCTAACTTTTATAGTGTTTTTCAATGGCAGAGCATTTACATAACTTTAAAGACAATATCTATACTCAAATGATGTTATTTTATTTCTTGTTATTTTTAAGTCTTTAATACTTTCAAGTTGACAATAAGCAACTTAACTATTTTATTAAAATACTTATGTTAATATCAACACGCGTATGTTATGCTGTCAACATCGTATTGAGAAAATTTATTAAATTAATAGATATCACAAGTTTGATTAATTAAAAATATATTTTACAATAAATACTTAATAGTACCTACCTTTATAATAATAAATAATTAATCGGCAACAGTAGACGCGAACGACGGAAGGAAAATCGATTAATGTGCTGAATCAAATATTGTTAAATACAATTTAATTGTTAAACAACTAGATAACTCCATGACTATAAGCCCAAAGGATAATAATTTTAAATGGCAGAAAAATGGATATTGAATCAACATCAGAATTCTTATTTAAAATGATCGCATCCTTTCTGCTGCTACCGGCGAATACAATAATAGGTTTAGGGTTAGATACAATATTTAATTAGGAAGCTAATTTGAAATATTCAGTCTTTAAAGCATACAATGAACTAGTAATTACCTATTACCTAGATATTACCTACTAAGGCTCTTAATTTCATGCAAATACTTATACCTAGGTCTCCTAGGTACCTACTTATAATGAGAATAGTAATTTTTAAAAATACTGAATAATTTTTTATTAATAATTTATTTGTAGATATAGAAAGTAAAAAGTAAGCATTTTATATTAATTCGATTTATATCTAAGGAACTAACCAAGAATTTGTTTATATAGGTATCATTCTACCTATTAACTGAGCACCTATTTATTTATTTATACAAATTGTAAATACAAAAAATGTAATTGCTGTTGGTACCTTAAAAACATAAACAGAAAGTATAAGGACTTAAGAATAAACGATGATTCAATAAGTAAGGAACTGATTCGAGAAATTAAATTGAGCCAAGGCAATTAGAAAATTTACAACTAGGTATGCCCAACTAAGTACCTACCTACTTAAAGCCTACTTGATTAGAGAAATAATGAAACCTTATTTAAATATCATATAAACTCAATTTGTAGTTAAGGTTAAGAATAAGCAGAGAAATAAGTAGTTCAAGTACTTACAGGTATTTAAAAATAGCTCCAAAATGTTCATAAATTTAATCACTGTTGCTACCGACAAAACATAAACAATAATGTCACAGACAATAAACTCGAACGACGATGATTCGATTAAGGAACCGAATCAAAAATTGAATTACTCAAAGGCAATTAAACAATTTTCGACTACTTGATTAGAGAAGTGTTCAAACTCAATGAGCTATTAAGACGCGTCGCGGTTGAACGTTTCCGAGTGGCGTTTTCAAAATTGCCAGTCTACTGTGAGCTTTTGGAGCGCGGACTCAACTGATACCCTCAGAATCTATCATGTGGGGAAGCTATACACCTTTCTAGGTGTGCACAACTGTCAAAGCTTGTTGACTGCGAGCCAATGAACTTCAAGAGCTGTTTACGTCGACCAATGGTCGTGGTCGACGGTGTGGCTACAGCATCGATTAAACGAACGGATGTGCTTATTCGTGCGGAATGTAAAGCTCCCGCTAAGAGGGCGCCACCGTGACCGTTTCGGCGAAGCGGGCCGCGTTAACCGCCGGAGGGTGCTGCAGAAACTTCCGGGCGCGCCATTTCTTTAAACGGCCGGCAGGCGGTTGCGTGGAATAGTTGGTTGGTAGGTATAATATTAGGTATATACAAATTTTAAGTTTTATTATATTATGTACTTATAGTTATGTACCTAAAGAAAAAATAATTTTCTTTAAAGTAAAAATAATAATTTATTTGGAAAAAAAAGAAAAAACTCAAAGTCTTCCTCCACAAGGTTTAATAGAATAAGAATATTCAGTAAGAGTCTCTACATGTTTCGGACGTAGAAACGTTCATCAACAGGAGACAGAAAATATAATCGGTGCTGATGGTTTTAGCAGAAGAGAAAATGGTGAAAGGTGAAAAAGGAACCTTAATGGTGCTTTTATGGAATTATAAATTTGATGTGTAAATTAAACATATAGGTACCTAGTATAAAGAAATAATTGATGAGAGTTAAAACATACTGAGTATGTGAGAAGTCAGTAAGTAAATGGGGTCTAAACCAACCAAATAAACTGGGGAAGAAGAAAAAACCTTACTAAAAAGTAGGTGTCGAAGAATGTTTAAAATTTTAAAAAAACATTTTTAAGTATAGGTATGTGTCTATAAGACAATGTGAGGACAAAATTAGAAGTAAAAAGTAATCTGTAAAAAATAGTAGAAATTGAAATTAAGAATTGAAGTACAAGACTTTTTTGGAGTATTATTTTTTGATAAAAGGTAAGTAGGTACTTACGAATATTGCATTCAAGAAAAGTGTTTAGTAGGGTACTGAGGTTTCAAGCTCAGTAACCCCGCAGGATTTTAATTTAAAACTAGTGTAAAGTTCATTAAAAAGTTGCACATTTCAAAAAAAATTAGAGGAAAAGCAGTTGTTCACGTTCACGTGCTGGGACCAAAGTGAATGAAAGATGGGTTGATTGACAGATCTACTGACAGTTAGTATGGCGAAAAATGTTTTCAATGAAAAAGAGAAAAAATTTGTTCATGGAGGAAAAGCTCAATCAATGTTGGGTAGATTTAATACTACTATAATTTATTTGCCATAATGCTTGCTTAGTGCTCTTTAATGGAGTGGTTACTTTAGGGTATTTATATTTTTCTAAAGTATATATAGAGGAGTAAGGTAGGTTAGGTTAGAGTGGCAGACTTGTGGTAGTTCCAAGCAGTCTCACGTACCTAGTCCTACCGTTGTGATACCACACATGTTCTATGGAACCTCTCCGCATCGGATTCCTGATGGCTAGTGCAAAATGTTTTTTCAGCTCATTCAAACCAGCCATTAGGTACTGATGGTAAACTTAGTAGGTCGACTTACTTGTAAGTTGCTTACTTCCTCCAGATTATTAAAGAATTGCTCGCCCAAGGAACGTAATGATATTGCCTTTTATCTAAGAATTTTTGGTAAACACATGATCATAGGAGAACAGTTTGTCTATTGTGCTAAAATTTGTACCCCCAGCTACAGACTTTATTTGACAAAGTTTGAAGCAAAAAAATGACCTATTAAGTAAAGTAATACAAACAATAATGGACATTAAAAATATCCCTACCGAAAATGCCTTATAAACCCATAACGCCTAAGAAATGAGATGGTTATTGAAAGAGTATGATTTCAAATATTTTATGAATTTAGGTAAGCTTTTTTTCTATGAGAACTAAAACCAGGAAAACCTCTTTAAAGCCAAATACTTTGGTTATCGTTTTGATTCATTTCTATGGGGGCTCATGAGGTATATTTATAATAATTACAATCTTGAAAATATTTTATGATTTATGTAGGCAGTTGTATCATTTCAATCTTATCCTATATCATTCTATATTATACTTATGAATGAATATACCTATTTTATGTTTACTTATTTAATTAATATATCATTTACTTACCCACTTACCTGATTGCACACTGATTCCTTACATTATAAAGTTTGAAACATCTATTTGAATTTAAATTGCATCGGAAAACAGCGGTAGGATGGAAATTTGTGTGTTTTTATAGTATTCTACGAGGTTATTTTATGATCCATACATAGTACCTATATCGAACTTCTACGAGGTTTTATCATAGACAATTTACCTTTAGATAAACAAACAATAATCACGAATGTGGCAGTTTTATGGCCTCGCGCATGTAAACAAAACTGGGAACTATTAGACATGCGCACTGCAACATTATCGTTTGACGAATGGGAAAATAGACAGGTCCGGGCTTTAAAATTTAAATTCTTGCTCATATGCCACCATAGAGGGTTTATTTTACCCCTATTTGGGCATAATACAATTATACAACGGCTGCAACTAGTACTAGTCATTGTTTATATTACAATCCGAGTCACTCAAAGCACGCAAACACAATTCACTAACTAAACTACACAAAAACCAGAAATCCATAAATATTAAACACCAGTCCCACAATCCACGATGGCCGATCCGATAGCTGAAAACTTTAGAAAACTACAAGGAATCTGCAGAGAAGAGAAACTTTAAAACAACAACAAAAATGGCGGCCGAGCCGGTTCTGGAGAGTATTCTTGAGCGCGTCGATAAAGTAGGACGGCCGATAACACGAGGTTTGTGCGCATGCACGAAGGTTCCCCGAATGAAGACAGCTGACCGACGAGTCATGCGCTCGGACGTATTTTTTCACCCATAAAACGTAACTTTTGTTTGCGCAGGAGATAAGCTGTAGGTATCTAAAGGTAAATTGTCTATGGGTTTTATGCGGTATATAAGGTTGATGACTTTATAAGTTTGTTTGATGTTTTATCATGGTCGAGTAATTTATGAGAATTTGTGGTTGATATAACTATGGAATTTTTAGGATATTTTACGCAAAGTACCTATATAATGCAAACTTATTAGTTTTTACGATACTTATATTCTAATGTTGAATGATTTTATGAATCTATTTTTTTTTAAGATTTCATGGAGTGTTATGTAAAATTAGAATTTACCATTGGATGAAGACATCACTGCGTGTCGAAATACTTAGTTAATACATTTTATAAACATAATAAAGATTTTTAGTCTGTTTGTCTTATTTTTTTTAATATTATATAGTTTTTAGATTAACATCTTGTTCTAATAAAATAAACAAAACATACAATCTTATAAAATTTTATAAATTCCAAATGAAATTACATCCTTATAAACCCACAAAAAGGAATAAATCTCATGACCACTATATATCTACTTATAAAACCAAATAAAATTGATTTCCTTCTGACCTCTAATAAATCATTAAGAAAACCGTATGCGGTTTAAATTATTAAATCTCTTAAGCCTCATAAATCCTTATAAAATTTTTAAGAGAAATTATGAGCCTTTACGAGGTTTTTTCGGCGGGGATTTGCTGCTAGATATTCCTGTTTCTGAAAAGTCAAAAAGAGTTTTCATATATTTTTATTTTTATATTTTACATGCAAGTACCAACTTAATAGGTTTATTTTTTTATTCATAACAAGGATATGTAGGTATATGTACATCCACTCAGGTGACATCGCGAGTTAAATATTAAGATCCAGAAAAATGTTCTTCTTAGTGGAAAAGTAAACAGAAAATATATTTTACTTATAATACACAAAAACTAGAATACCTAACTATTACTTTCACAATACTGCCAACTGCCATTTTTAATAATAGGTGCGTAAAGCTTATGACTACCTACATATTTATAGCAAAGATTAAATATTACTTTTTTTAATTTAAATTTTTATATTATTGGTTCCTATAAAAAAGTTTACTTATAATAATTTTACCTTAGCTTCGAGGCTCTTTATTCCCTGACCTGAACCATGTAAAAGAGTTTGATAGGCAATCAAATACGTAACCCAGAACAAACAGTTACAGGTTTGGCACCAGTTTATGATTTAATTTTAAAATTTTATAACAGCAGGGTGAGCAAGGCAATGTTGCACTAATCTTATAAACGAAAGTGAATAATTAAAACGTAATTTGACATTATATCGAGCATGTACGGTCCTATTCGATCCTAATATAATATTACTTGAATCAAATATCTACGTTTCAAATCAAACAGAAAGTTCTACAATATTAACAATAAAATTAAATATTCTTATTAATTCACAAAGGTACGGGATCAATAATTCCTCGGCATACCTTTAAGAACTATTTTTATCCTACTATAATTTATTATTATAGATAAATACCTACATTAGTATGAGTGAATAAAAAAGCATCGTATAAAAAAAAACCAACATGCCTATCATAAATATTGAATATGTTTTTCCTGAGTTTAAAACCATAAATAACAACGGAAACCGTATATTATGTAATAAGAGCTAATTTAACAGAAAATTTATGAAATTGCCATAAAAAGAAATAGGTAGGTACCTGATACCTACGTAGGTGCTAAACAAAGTCAAAATCAGTGGCGGCTCGTGGGGTAGAGCCACAGTGCCATGGCACTACCTGCCCTCCTGTCTAGCGTCCTGCCCTTTACAAATTACCAAAACCTATTAAAATTAATATTCTCGTTTTTAAAGCAATTAGCAAAATAATTTAAAAATGGAACACAGTCGGGTGCAAATTTCCATCTAAAAGGAAGCGATTATGCGTAAAACGGTAACGTAGCTCCCGCGCCAAACGCGACGAGGCACACGGGAGGTGACGAAACGCCATCACCTCAATAAAAAAACGTTGGAAATGACCTTGAATGCAAGCAGGCAAAAATCTCGACGGGTAGCCAGGCTCTCTTCGTTTGACCGTTTGATGTTAGACGTTTCAAACAGCTGATGTTCGCGTCGCGTCCCGATTTGTTTTCCTTCGGCCGGCGGCTGATTTAATGTAGGGTTAACGAACTTTTTATTTTAGAAATACATAAGTAATGAATACTATTAGATTTTTAAAGGAAACTTTATGGAAAAAATACTTGGGTGTGCGATTGTGATGAATCTAATAGACTATTTTGTTTTATGTGTGTTTTATTTGGTGGGAAGCAAACTTGGTCCCAAAAAGGTACAGATGATTTGGTCCATTTCTGGGACAAAATGAAGACACATGAAAAATCGAAGGTATATTTAAACAATATATTTAATTTCAGTATGCTTGGTAAAATTAACATTAAAACTCAATTAAATTCTGCATATTACAATGAAATAATGAAGAAAAACGAACAAATTGATAAAAACAGATACATATTAAACCAAATTATAAACTGCGTTCGGTTTTGTGGTGCATTTGAGTTGACTTTGAGAGGTCATGACGAAAAAGAGACGTCGGAAAATAGGGGCATATTTCGTGAATTAATAAATTTCAGCTCAGAATTAGACAAAACTCTTAAAGATCATATTGAAAAATCGAAAGTATTTAAAGGAACATCAAAACCTCTACAAAATTAACTTCTGGACTGTATGTTAGATGTGTATCATGATGAAGTCATAAAAGAAATAAAGGACTCTCCGTTTATCGCAGATGAAACCACTGACATTGCTTGTGTGTTTCAACTTGTTATCGTGTTTAGGTATATTTAAGATATGATCATAAATTAAATTAGGTGCCTTTTTGCTTATTTTTCCTACTTTAAAAGCAAGAACTATTAACAAAAAAGGGCGTGGCACCCAAAATTTTTTGCCTGCGGCGCTAAGGGTTTACCTGGCCCTACTTTACTAAAATGGCACGAGCCGCCACTGGTCAAAATATGATTTAATGTCAGAAAAAAGCAAGTTTATCAACAAAGCTTTTATAAATTTGAAAATAATATAATGCTTTAGTGCCGTTTTCACAGACGTAATTTTAAAACAAATTTTGTGCTAAAATTTATGATAAAATTTAATTAGTAAAAATTTATAACAAAAATATGTACAAAATTACATGGAATTTTAATGTGTATGACACAGTAACAAATTTGGATGCAATTTTTGCAAGAAATCATGCGCACTAAAGACCAGTGACGCATTGTTAAATGTCAATGTCAAATTATATCTAACCCAGCTTTTCAGTAAAGAAAAATAAAGTAATTTAGAAAATAGTAAAATATTATAACCTCCGAATTAGGCAATCCAACGATGTGTCAAAAATGACAGTGGTTGGCAAATACTGCTTTATAATTGGTGCAACTGGCTTAATGCTTTTTGCCCTTAGGGATGTTCCGATACGCTGAAAGTATCGATCTTTTGTATCGATCAAAAATATCGTATCGTATGGCGCATCCCTAGTTGCCCTCCACTGTCATTTAAAGTCGCGTGGTTTGGATTCCCTAATGCCAATTTCAATCAAACGTAACCTTTCTTTTTCGACTTTTCGTTAAAGATTTTGACAAGTGTTATTTTAAATTACTGCGCATATTTTGGCGCACTTTTATTAATTTTTTTGATAGAAGATAGAAATGTTTCTATATTTTCGTAAAATATTATAATATTTTTCTAATAAAATTTGTAAAGTGTGTATTACACGTTAAAATTTAGTTGTAAACCTATTTCTGCTTAAATTTATCGTCAAATTTGCTTCTGTGTAAAACGATACATTAATTATTACCTAATTTTTTTTTTAAATCATAAGTTATAGAATTATGTACAAGACTTAAAGAAGGAATAGATATACTACATAATAGGTTATATATATTAAAGTCGTGTATTGTATTTTTTCCACTACTAACCTATAACATCGCCATTAGTGACCGATTAATTAACGCCAGAAATCGTTTTTCTCTCCCTTCTCAGTTGCTATTGACGACGGTCAATAATAATGCATTGAAATCCATTATTGACCGATCTATTTAAAACCCGGTAACTTGATTTGTTAATTCCCCAATAAATAACATGAAAGGTGACGCCAAGCCAACTGACAAGAGAACAAATTATCTTGCCAATATGCCAAAGCAGGTAACTTGATTAAAATATATATTTATACCTACCTAATATTTTTTATAATTTATTAATACTGTACAAAATAAAAGTGTTAGTAGTGGAAAAAAAATTATATTAACCACGGTTTAGACAGCCTATAGCCCTCGCGCCCTAAATCCCTCGTCGCTCCGCTCCTCATGATTTAAACTTGACGCTCGGGCAATAATGATGGCTGTCTAAACCTTGGTTAATAATATACTATTAAGTACCTAGGTCAATTTATATTATTTCTGTTTCTTATCTATTAAACAAACTATTTCGAATATAAAAAGATGCTGGCCATTTGGTTTCAACCAGTACCAAAAAACCCCCTATATACACACACATCGAATATAAAAGTGAAGTTAGTGTTAGTGCTTTTCTGTAGTAAGATAAACCAAGATGTACAGGGACATTTTTTAAGTGTCTCATCCGATTAGCGATTTTTCTACTTACCTCAATAAAAAAAAATTACATACTCGCTAATGGTTTATTTTTGCTAATAAGCCAAATTTGATTTTCAGTCGTTTCGGATATACGAGGCTTTTGTATGTTTTTGATCTTGCTCTAAGAGTCGTACCCCTTTAAAAAATAGCTCTTTTGAGATTAAAAATCCAATTTTTTATAGTTACTTACATTATTTTTTGTTGCCGAGATAATTACGATATTGTCAATTAAGTTAGATCTCAAAAAATAGCCATTTGGCTTTTTTTTAAATGGCATTTTGCGGTCCGATATAAAACTGTTTTGAAAATACAGGGCTTCTTAAAATGCATCGTTCGATTTTGCGTTTTAAATATCTCACCCCATCTAAAAGTAGACCTATTGCGATTGAAAATCCAAGTTTTTAAAAATTTATTAAATTATTTAAATACTACCAACCGTAATTTGCAACCTTAAGTAAGCTTGCACAGTAAGTTGGGTATGGTAAATCTGCTTTGGTATTGTTTAAAATATATTAAATAATTAGGTTGACTATTATTTGGGTTATACTAATTTTCTTCCGAGGTTTTTAAAATTTAAGAAAATTATTTCGATACAACCAACCGTAAATTCCAACCTTAAGGGAGCTAGCGTAGTTAGCTCGGCCATAAAAAACATTGTAACTGTAAAAAAATTTGTATTTTCTATCTTAAAGGATCTATTTTTTAAAGGGTAAGACTTTCGGAACAAAATCAAAAATTTCGAAACCTCGTATCTTCGGAAAAACTAAAAATAATAATTATTATGACTTATAATCTCCCTAGCAGCAGAATTATTACCGATAATTTTTTTCAATGTCACGAATGGTTTTGTTCCGATCACAAACTTATTTCAACTCTAAGCGAGCTGCCAATTTGTTCTGAACAACCTCCTAAACCTCGTAAAATTTGGCACTACACATCAGCTAGTTGAGAAGACCTAAGGGACCATTTTCGCACTTTTCCTTGGCTGGAAGTTTGCTTCTCTTCAGATGATCCATTCGCTTGTGCTCAAGAGGTCTCCGATGTTATTCTTACTGGCACGGAAGCCTTTATTCCTTTCTCCAAGAAGCGCCCTTCTAATGGCAAGCCCCGATTAAGCAAGAACTGCAAGCGTGCTGTCAGAGCTAAAAATCTAGCTTACCGACAATGGCGTAAAAATCCTACCGATGTGAATCGCACCATCTTTGTTACCGCTCAAAACCAGTGTAAGCAAACGATAGATCAAAACAAAGAGGCACATAACATGAGGATCAAAAATAAACTTCTCGCCAGTCCTAACGGATCTAGGTCCTTTTGGTCAGTCGCTAAGGCCGTCAGTCAAAATTTTACCAAATCAAATATTCCACCGCTAACACGTTCTGATGGCACAACAGCGACCACGGCTAAAGATAAAGCGAACTTACTCGCAGAACTATTTGCTTCAAACTAAACGGTGGACTTTCAGGGAAAAACACCCCCGAATATTTCAGCAGTTCGATCGGAAATGACTGATATCGTATTTCGTCAGCGTCCTGTCAAACGAATTCTGAAGGGGCTCGATGCCAAAAAAGCTTATGGTCCAGATGAAATTCCTATTATAGTGCTCAAGAAATGCGCCGATGAACTCACACCAGTATTTTGTAGACTTTTTAACCTATCCTACAAAAAAGGAATATTTCCATCTTGCTGGAAAAAGGCGCGAGTCCAGCCTATACCAAAGAAAGGCAAGAAAACCCTGCCAAACAACTATCGACCAGTCGCATTGCTTTCAGTTATATCAAAGGTGATGGAGAAAGCTATTAACCAACAACTTCTAAAATAACTAGAAGGCCTTAAAATTATCAGCGACCATCAGTATGGTTTTCGTAAGTCCAGATCAACAGGAGACCTTCTAGCCTATGTCACTCATCTTTGGAGCAACGCAATCGAACATCATGGGGAGTCCCGGGCTATTGCACTTGACATCTCTAAAGCCTTTGACCGTGTCTGGCACGAGGGGCTCCTAAGTAAACTGCGTTCTTATGGTATGCCCGGTCGATTTTGTTCATGGTTGTCTAGCTTCCTCAAGGACCGTTCTCTGCAAGTGGCGATTAACGGGTTTCTCTCAGACACCTTCACAATCAATGCTGGTGTTCCTCAAGGGTCCATATTATCCCCCACTCTCTTCTTACTGTACATTAACGACCTTCTAGCGAAAACAGAAAATCCAATATATAGCTTTGCTGACGACAGCACACTTATCTCATCTTTTACTTTGAAATCTCAAACATCGGCTGCTGACGCACATCTTCGCAGACAACATAAGGTATCACGCCTCAATAAAGACCCGGAAGAAATTTTGTCTTGGGGTGACAGTAACCTAGTCGAATTTAACGCTCAAAAAACCCAGGCAGCAGTTTTCTCTAAGAAGGTTAACATTGCAGAACCCGATATCGTTATATCAGGACACGCAATTCCACTGACTTCGTCTATTAATTTGCTGGGTGTCAACCTGGGAGGAAATATGTCTTGGCATATGGTTAAGAAAAAAGAGGATTTTATTACGATAATTTTGATACCATACACTATTAGGTTTTAGAAAAGCTGTCATTAAAAAACTTTAAAAAGGTAACTTGAAACTTTCCTAAAATGAAGCATCTTTTGATAGATAGATAGATAGATATAGTTTTTTCATAATAAATAATACACAGTATTTCTTATACTTCAAAGGTTTCGCATTTTCGGAACCAGTTTTGGGTACCTAATAGTACCGGGTTGGATAACACCGATTAATATATCTTTGTGCGTGAAGTCGTGCAGCATCGGTTGAATTATTTCTACATTCTCCAAACACTAATAACATATCAACTTTTTCACTCCTTGTAAAACTATTATTTTCCATGTTTTTTAAACAACAAACTAACTTACTTTGGCAGAAGCTGTTGGCATTTCAATTTTCTTCAAGGCATGATTTTGTTTTATCAGTTTTGCTGGTCACAGGCTGACGACAGCACACTTATCTCATCTTTTACTTTGAAATCTCAAACATCGGCTGCTGACGCACATCTTCGCAGACAACATAAGGTATCACGCCTCAATAAAGACCTGGAAGAAATTTTGTCTTGGGGTGACAGTAACCAAGTCGAATTTAACGCTCAAAAAACCCAGGCAGCAGTTTCCTCTAAGAAGGTTAACATTGCAGAACCCGATATCGTTATGGCAGGACACGCAATTCCACTGACTTCGTCTATTAATTTGCTGGGTGTCAACATGGGAGGAAATATGTCTTGGCATAATCACGTTGTGGCAATCGCCAGAGCAGCTGCTCAGAAGCTCGGTATACTTTTCCGTACCAAAAAGTTGTATACACCTCAACAACTTTTGACACTCTATAAAGCCCAGATTCGACCATCACTGGAATACTGCTCTCATATCTGGAGTTCTGCACCGAAGCATATCCTTCGGTTGTTGGATTCCATCCAAAGGAGAGCCGTTCGTCTAATCGGCGACCACGAGCTGACTAAGAACCTCGACAGCTTAGAACATCGAAGACAGGTTGGTGATTTGACTCTCTTCTACAGATATTTCCATGGAAAGTGTTCGACAGATATTGCCCGCTCGATTCCACCTAGAGTAATGCATAGCAGAAACACACGACGAACCACTGCCGCCCATCCCTATGTGGTTCAACTTAGTACATCCCGAACATTATTGTTTCAGAACTCTTTCATTTGGAGGACGTCATCTTTGTGGAACGGCCTTTCTGAGACCGTGTTTCCAACCGAATATAACCTCCAACGATTCAAGAAAAACGTGAATCGCTTTCTTCGCACACGCACCGCTCCCAGAGCGCCTTAAAGGATTTTTCCTATAGTGCTTGTGCTCGATCATCGCTATAAGCAACGCAAATAAAAAGGAGCCTTCTAATTGGTTGAAAATAAATTTATGAAATTTTCAACTAAGTATATAATTAGTTAAGTTAAGTTTAAATAAAAAATGGAATGCACTCAGTTTAGAATAAAGTAGGGTTGACATTTAAAACAATCCAATATGGCGTCTTATCTGTCAAATTTGTGAACCCATAAATTTATGACATCAAACTTGGCTTCTTTGCAAAAAACCAATATAGAGTACCTATGTAATTGTTTTTTATTGTGTTCAGTAAGAACATCGGTAATCGGGTGAGATACTTAAAAAAATGTGCCTGTACACGAATCTCTAGATCTTACTTTACACAGAAACCGAATGGCTCTTTTTTATAAAATACGAATTTAATAGAAGATATTGACATGAATTTGCCTACCAACAAATTCCATATCTCAAAAAGGATTCCATTAAAGCAAAATAAATATTTCCAAAAACTGTATCATCTACGCGCCATTTATTATTGCTGTTGTGTATTGTGTATTAGTCTTGTTCTTTTTTCTATTTTATCTTTTATTGAGTAATTTTAACATCGTGGTAGTTTAGTTAAAGGTTCGTTATATATAATTAAGTTATCTACTAGTACTTTAACGCCTATATGTAATTAATTAAACCATTCAAATTCGCTGGCACATTGCAGAGATGGTCTCACCAAAGCAGAATAGGTACAATTTAATAATTTTATTGTGGCTATCCTATAACTTCTGCTATTTCGTATGACAAAAACCAAACACTTTCAAGCCTTATTTGTAATATGTATATAATGATTGCTAAATTTCATAGTTGTCTGGAACATTACTCCAAATGACTTAATATACCTAGGCAAAGACCGAGAACAACTGCAGTTATCGGATGATGATGTAGCGGTGTTGCCTATAGTTATCTATCTAGTCTAGTATAGGAAATGAAAAGTATATCATAGCAGAAGTACACTGAGAAAATCTCCAGCAGAAACATCTTTACTGATGTATTTTTGGCTATCCCAGCTAAAATATTTGCTAAAGTTGCAAATTGACGGTCTTGTAGCAGTAAAATAAGGTTTACTGATGTCTTTCTATTGATTTTAATAAGTACTTTGCTGTTGGTAATAAATATTTTCTTAAATATTTCGCAATAGCAAAATACGTAATTGTAAGAGCAAAAAACTTTTTCAAAAGAATTTTTATTTATCCTGAGAAAAAATGTTGCTGCCCCAGCAAAGAAAATTTATTAGATCCGGTATTCGGGTGTTTCCGTGTCGTATTGACGTCATACAATATACTAGTAGAACGTTTCTGCAGGAATAATAGCAAAGTTGAAAGAACGAAAAATCAGCGGATACGGCCTTGAACAAAATATTGGTAAGTTAAAATGTTTCATTTTGTATATAAAATGTTTGCATATTAAACAGGTCTTATAATAATAATTGTGATTGAAAACTAATGAAATAATTATTTTTAGAGATTACTGCTAAGGGACTACTGATGTTACCATATTTATTGAGCCCCGTAACCATTAAAAGTGCCAAAAAAGCTTGCCTATGAAGACCAAGCAGGAGTGAGGTGCAAGAAAGCTTGTTCTTTAACGCAGATGTAAATATTAACTACTATTGGCTATGCTTGAACTTAGAATCATACATACATAACCTTATACCGTGCGAGCAAAAATTATTTGCATCAAAGAGGGCCTTGCATCTAAGGAAGTAATGCTTAGCGGTATCCATTAATCAGTTATTCCATCATCTTTGACAGCCGTTACGGGTAATTTTATCTAAACCAAGCCCTACGTTTTTTAATCCAAGCCCTTTTTGATGCAAATAATTTTTGCTCGCACGGTAGTAATCTGAATCAATAATCTAGCTAGCAGATCATTGACCTGAATGCTCAATGGGAGGCTTAACTGGTAGTAGTGTCAATTTTTTTTTTGATATTTTGAAGTCTGAACTTTTTAGTAAAATTTAATAATAATAATTGCAGTCGTGCATACATTGGTGTTACAATGACAAACACCGATAAGTTGTCTTATTCTTGACTTCGCTTGGTTTCTCCCTGGTCCTTCGTTTCCAGAATTTTTGATTACCCCTAATGTAAATATTTAATCAACATTTTCCGTTCCAGAATGATCATCTCACAGAAAAAATAAAGGCAAAATGTGAGAAGCTACAACAGTTTAACCTAACTGTTCAGCCGTTCGGAGTCATAGTGGGAAACCTTGCCTCTCCAACATGTTATAGTTGTAACAGTGCTGTATCGTTATTATTATTATTATTATTAGGTGCATATAGTCCTGTTTTTGTTATTTCATGTTATAAATAAGTTTCTATAAATTATTTTTCTTTTATAGCCTGGTAGAGTATTATAATTATTTTTTCCTCATTTTTTATAAAAAAGGTTTGTAAAATTAAACTTTTATTATTATTAATTATTAGGTGCTTTATGTTATAACTTATAACGTTCATATACATCGTTTTTTGCATAACGTGTATTAACTATTTGGTTCTTGTCGTATTTTTTTTATATAAAAAAATATTTATTTCATTTAGCTTTTTCCTTTTATTCCTATACCCTATATTTGAACCTTATCCTCACGGCATTAATATTACTACATGCTTAATGTACTTTATTTTATTTATTAGCCTCTAAATTGTCTTTTTTATTGCAGCAAATTTTATTTTGTTTTTACCCTGGATGAAAGTGCGCCTGTGTCATAAATTCGAGTGCATGTACATTATGTATTTCTTACAGTTTTTAAGATTCCGATACTAGCACATGAATTTGTGACACAGGCGCACTTTAACCCAACCAGTGGCGTCCTGAAAGGGTTTGGACTAGACATTTTGGAAAAATATTATGTACGCCACTGCTTTTTCACAAGATAAAAATTATTTTTAAAATACTCATTCATTTTAGGCCAAATTTAATATCTTGCCTTTTTATCGTCCGACAAACAGTTTCCGATAAAAAAAAAATAAAAAGCATTAAATGCGCATTTGCTATGTGCCTATGGTTTATTTTTTAACAATGAATTAAAACAACTAACATTAAATAACGTGTGAACAAAAACGAAAATAATTTAGATTAACTGTTGAAAGTGGCCACCACCTGCAAGAATGCATGCTTCAGCTCTTCTCCCCATTGAGTCTCGTACCCTTTGAAAATTTCCTGGAGTATTCCTGATAGTGTCAAAACAAACTATTTTGCGGTTTCTCAACTCCTCGTCAGTATTTATTGGGATGCTGTAAACCAACGTTTTCAGGTGTCCCCACAGGAAAAAATCTAGACTGTTTAGATCAGGGTATCTAGGTGGCCATGATTGTGTTCCTCTGCGCCCTATCCATCGATTATTATAATGTTGATTTAAAAACTCTTGTGCTAAGAGACTGAAATGGGCAGGTGCACCATCGTGCATAAACCACATACGATGTCGTGTAAAAATAGAGGGACGTCTTCTAGCAAAATAAATTGGTAAAATGTGTTCTAGAAATTGGCGATAATTGATTCCGTTCAATCTTGCTGGTCAAAAATAAGGCCCAATTAAATAATCACCAATAATTCCAGCCCAAGCATTTACAGAAAATTGCTCTTGGTGGTGGCTTTCCGTAATGGCATGTGGGTTTTCTTCTGCCCAGAAGTGATTGTTATGAAAATTTTGTATGGCGTTCCTGGAAAAATTAGCTTCGTCCGTGAACAAAATTCTGGCATCAAATTGGGGATTTTCGGTAACCAGTTGAATAAACAATTGGCAAAAATTGATGCGTAATGAAAAATCCCTAGGAAGTAGGGCCTGGACCCGTTGAATATGGTACGGATATAACAAATAACTTTAAAGAATTCTTATACGTTTAAAAAGTATTACGTTTTTAAAATTTAAGTTAAGTGGAAAACCGTGTACATAAATAAATAGCTGTCAAAACTATTTGGCATTAAATATTTCGTTATTGTCATTGTTTCCTTAACAAAGTTTATAGCCTACTTGTCAGAAACCATAGGCACATAGCGAATGCGCATTTAATGCTTTTTATTTGTTTTTGTCGGAAACTGTTTGTCGGACGATAAAAAGGCAAGATATTAAATTTGGCCTAAAATAAATGAGTATTTTAAAAATAATTTTTATCTTGAGAAAAAGCAGTGGCGTACATAATATTTTTCCAAAATGTCTAGTCCAAACCCTTTTAGGACGACACTGGTTAAAAAAATTTAAAATTTTTCTACACCAAAAAATGGCTATTGATGCTTAGAGGGCATGTGTAAAAAATTCATAAAAATAGCTAGAAAGTTTTTTAAGTTATGATAGAAAAACGATTTTTTTCTTAAAACTTTAACGCCCTGTAGTTCGAAAGTTGATAGGTTAAGGATATATATAAATTTGAACTTTTCTTCTTAAAATCACCTAAGGATTCACACCGTTAAGGATCAGCATCCTATTCTGAAACACCCTGTATAAAAACATATCACCACTGTAGCAGAAATTTGTTGTTTCAGTAGCAAAGAATTTTATAGTCACATTATATAGTTTTATAAGTACAGCAACGTTACTTTTTAGATATAGCAGAATTATTTTATAGCTATAACAGAATTATTCTTGCAAAGTAGCTTTATTACCACAGCAAAGTATGTCCAGCAGAGTGCATTCTCCTGGTACAGTAATGTGCTTGGCTGTCCCCCATTTAGCAAAATATTTTAGCTATGGTTGCTAAAATTTTCGCTAGGAATGAAAAGAGATTTTCTCAGTGTATGTATAAATAATGAACTTTGAAATTGTAATACCCTGTGTATACGTTCCTGATTTGAGGGCAACATTGTTATAATAATATGTACCTACCTTATACAGTTGAAAAAAATTTCAAATCTATCATTTTAAAAATTAACAGAAGATTTAAATTAGGAAATCTTTACGTATTATTTTGTAATTCTTTCTACGGCTAATAGCAGTAACTATCGGTTTCTCTATTGCCCAACTGACTAAAGTAAAATAATAATCTATTTCGACCTAATCATTTGTGATAAAGTGGATCTTATGTAGAAATTCCACTCAGCAATGAAAATTATGTAAAATACACTTGTAATTTTAATAAGATTATCTCGAATCTATAAACGGATCAAAAAATTCCACCCTCGAACATGTGAAACTTCTCAGTGTGGATTTTGGATCGGATCCTTTTCAATGCTTTGAGATACGTTTATGACCCAGATTTAAAATGAAACAAATTGGGATTAGGACTCACGGTGATTTGCACACAGCCCCACACTTGTGAATCATCGCTAGAACTAACTCAGCCTAGGGATTTACTTCATCGAATTATTTAATTATATCCGACACGTTATCGATTCGTTAAATTTATTTAGAAAAAGAACATTTTATGGTTTTGGTTTGTTGAATTAAATCAAATATGTAGGTAATAGATGGCATCTGTTATTTACAATACTCCCAATATTATACAGTGTCTGCAGAAAAGTCTGCATAATTTGGAAAATTTTTTAAGCGTTTTTTTTTGCAAAATCTGTTTTTGGGAATTAGGTTCTGCATGATCCAAAACAAAACAAAAGCTTAAAATTATTGACTTGTGACATGCGTTATGCCTGTTGAATGTCATTTAAAAGTTTTAAACTGGTGAAAAGCAACTTTTTTAAAGATACGAAAAAAAGTTATGAGAAAATATTGCTTCTCGTCATATTTCGAGATAATTCCCAAATTTTTGTTTAAAAATTTATATGTAAACTTTTTTCATTGTTTTGGAAATTCAACTTATCGTCACTTTTTTTTACTCTTTTGTGTCAGTTTATTTAAAATACTAATCAGACTAACTGCATTTTAAAACTTAGTTATCGCATAAACCCATTTAATAGCATAAAAAAAAATCTTTAAAAATTTTAAGACGCCTCTGGACTCTTTGTCTTGTTTGCCTAGGGCAAATTTAAATTTAAACAATTTTTACCTTTTTTCTTCGATACATTATAGCTTTTATTTATAACATAGTTTTGTTTAAATTCAAATTTGCCCTATGCAAACAAGACAAATAGTACATTGGTTGAATTTCCTAAAAAATTCCTCTCTTTTTTGTTTTTATTTGTTTTTATTAACAAAAATATGTGTCCAGCAGCACATCGGTTGTAGCTATATACCGTGCGAGCAAAAATTATTTGCATCAAAGAGGTCCTTGCAACTAAGGGCGTAATGCTTAGCCGTAGAGCTTAATACCTGTTGGGTGTCAGTAACTACCTGAATTAACAATCAATCAGTTATTCCGTCATCTCGTCATCAAACATTCATGGTTGAAGCGTATTTTCAAAACGGGGTTAGAGTAAATGGTGAGTGGCAATACAATCCGGGTTTGTGCATGGACGATTTTCACGAACATTGGCCTAACGTTGGTTTTATTGCTGGGGATTTTTATCATTGCCTGAAAAGAACCGTGGCAATGTTTAGGGAAACAGGTTCTATACAACACAAAAAAGGAGCAGGAAGACCATCTGTAAGAACAGACGAACTTGTTGCGAACGTTCGTGAAATAATGTAAAATACGCCAACAAATTGTATAAGACGCCTGCATGTCCCAAGAAGTGGGAAGATCTTATGGAACATGCAGGACTATTCTTATGAAGAAGCTAAATTTTTTTCCTTATAAAGTGCAAGTATTCCAAGAAATACAAGCCGCAGATTTTGAAAGACGCAGGACTTACTCTCAATGGTTTACCCAAAATTTATTGAAAAGAAATGATTTATTAAACCTGATATTTTTTTCGGATGAAGCCTGGTTCCACCTCTCCGGTTATGTGAATTCTCAGAATACACGCATGTGGAATAGTGAAAATCCACATTTTTTTGTAGAGTCCATATTGCACCCTCAAAAAATTGGTGTCTGGTTAGCTGTTTCCCGAAGAAGAATTGTTGGTCCTATTTTTTTTCCATGACACAGTTACAGCACAGCAGTATACAGGGTGTTTCAGAATAAGATGCTGATCCTTAACGGTGTGAATCCTTAGGTGATTTATAGAAGAAAAGTTCATATTAATATATATCCTTAACCTAACTTTCGAACTACAGGGCGTTAAAGTTTTAAGAAAAAAATTGTTTTTCTATCATAACTTTAAAAACTTTCTAGCTATTTTTAGGAATTTTTCACACATGCCCTCTAAGCATCAATAGCCATTTTTTGGTGTAGAAAAATTTTAAAACTTTTTAACCAGTGGCGTCCTGAAAGGGTTTGCACTAGACATTTTGGAAAAATATTATGTACGCCACTGCTTTTTCTCAAGATAAAAATTATTTTTAAAATACTCATCTCATTTTAGGCCAAATTTAATATCTTGCCTTTTTATCGTCCGATAAACAGTTTCCGGCAAAAAAAAAAAAATCATTAAATGCTCTTTCGCTATGTGCCTATGGTTTATTTTTTAACAATAAATTAAAACAGCTAACTTTAAATAAGGTGTGAACAAAAACGAAAATAATTTAGATTAGCTATTGAAAGTGGCCACCACTTGCAAGAATGCATGCTTCAGCTCTTCTCTTCATTGAGTCTCGTACCCTTTGAAAAATTCTTGGAGTATTCCTGATAGTGTCAAAACAAACCATAGGCACATAGCGAATGCGCATTTAATGTTTTTATTTTTTTTGTCGGAAACTGTTTGTCGAACGATAAAAAGGCAAGATATTAAATTTGGCCTAAAATGAATGAGTATTTTAAAAATAATTTTTATCTTGAGAAAAAGCAGTGGCGTACATAATATTTTTCCAAAATGTCTAGTCCAAACCCTTTCAGGACGCCACTGGTTAAAAAATTTTAAAATTTTTCTACACCAAAAAATGACTATTGATGCTTAGAGGGCATGTGTGAAAAATTCCTAAAAAAAGCTGGAAAGTTTTTAAAGTTATGATAGAAAAACTATTTTTTTCTTAAAACTTTAACGCCCTGTAGTTCGAAAGTTGATAGGTTAAGAATATATATTAATATGAACTTTTCTTCTTAAAATCACCTAAGGATTCACACCGTTAAGGATTAGCATCTTATTCTGAAACACCCTGTATGTAGAGAAAATATTTTGAATCCATTTGTGGAGCAATTACTTGACGACGAACTACGTTTTGGTGCAACCGCCCATGCAGCCGCCGAAACTATTAACTACTTACGCCAGTTTTTGTGACGACGGATTGATCAGTTTTCGATCAGATATTGAATTCCCACCTAGATCACCTTATTTAACGGTTATGGATTACTTCGTTTTTCCTCATTTAAAGAACACTATTTTAGTATTTTTAAAACACCAGTTGCAAATTTAGAACAATTTCAAGTAAGGATTATCCAAGAATGTGGTAACATTTCTCCAGAGATGCTGGTCAACACTTTCGAAAATATGAAGAGACGTGTGAATTTATGCTTGGAGCATGGCGGTGGCAATTTATGTAAGTATTTATTTTTCTTTTTCTTTCTGTATATTCTTACTTTGTTAATTTTGTAAACAACAAAAATACATTTGTATTTGTCTACATATTTTATTACTCATTAGTTTGGCATATCATGTCAAAATATGAATTTGACAAAATTTTAACCTAGATTTGGTTAGATATCGTCCCCATTGTGATCTAAACCAATTCCTACGTTTTTTAATCCAAGCCCTCTTTGATGGAAATAATGTTTGCTCGCACGGTATATAGTCAGTGCATGCAATGGCTACTATCATATCAGCGTTTTACATTAATAAATTAAACGGGTTTTAAAGCAAAATATTACGGTTCTAAAAGTATAGGGCGACACGGAGCAGCGTCGTCGTCCTTTTCGGTAATGCGTTCAACGGGGGTGCGACGCATTCGACTGAACGTAACAGCTGATGTCACTCTTTCCCCTAAATTCAGCGGCAGAATTTTCATTAAAATTATTTGTGCTCTTCCAGGGAATGTGATAATTTCATAAAATATGTATTCTGCTTCCTTATCTTTGTCATATTAATGTTAGGAAGGGTTGATTATACACTTTTGCCATACAATTCGACGGTAAATGCTTTAACGGGCTTAAGACAACCCTTTGGCTTGGCCTTATCGCTTTAAAGGATTTTCATAGCGGGGCCTAACGGTCGAGACTTTAACAGGAAAATTTAAAAGTAAAATAAATCGTTGGAATATAATACTTCCGATCTAGGTTTTGCTGGTTTAATAAGATAAGAATGCAAGTCGATATTCTATTTTTTTCCCAACCTTCCAGGTCGGTAAAAGGGCGCCATCGCAGAGAGAAGGATCTACCGTGCGAGCAAAAATTATTTGCATCAAAGAGGGCCTTGCATCTAAGGACGTATTGCTTAGCCGTAGAGCTTAATACCTGTTGGGTGTCAGTAACTACCTGAATTAACAATCAATCAGTTATTCCGTCATCTTTGACAGTCGTTACAAGTAAAGTTCACCAGGTTACCTGATGAGACCTAGTCCTTTTGAAGCAATAAACATAGTAACGAGAAACGATGTCGTGACTATATACTCTCCAGAAGGGACATATCATACGTCTTCATTTGGTTGAGCCCTAGTTTGTCCTTATTACTTCATGCCCCAATAATAGCTTTTTGACCGAAACGCGTACACGGAAAAAAATCCCAATCTGATTTGAAAATTAATCTATTCTTGAAAAATTACACATTATTTTACATTACATTACAACATAAAGCGCTACTATACTTGAATTAAAATAAAGTTGTTAGTCCAAGAAAAGAATAAACTTGAATGTATAATTGTTCTATTTTTGGCAGTTAAGACAACCATAATTTTGGCTTAATTACAGCTACTTTTAAGTCAATAAGAGAGATTAGTTTAAAATAAAGAATAGGAATAAGGTTAGATTAAATTTTACTTTATATTGTTTCAAGAATTGCTTAACCTAAAACAACTAGTGTATATGAATTGGCATAACTGTTGTCAACTTTTTAATAAAAACAAGGTTCCTCTTCATCTTTATGGAGATGATACATATATTTAAACAAATAGTTATTAGGTATACACTAACTTGAAAATATATTACTTTTGAATTGATTTTTCAGTTCGAAACAAATAGACATAAGCTTGTATTAATTTTGGCTAAACTTGCCACCACTTGCCATTTGACTGTTGACCTCGACGCCTCGACCGATCGGCATCGGTAGCCTTATTTGTGATTTTGTTTAGTTTAGTGCGTAAGTTATGAAAGAAATCCTGCAAGAGTGTTCTATATAAGTACCTAAGTAAGAGTTTTTAGTATTGAAAATAACGCTGGGTGCGTATATACGGGTATATCTCATGAAAAATGAACGCGACATGCGACATGCACATAAATAACACGGCGGTGAAGTCTAAACAAACATCCGAGCAGCACAGGATCGATGACATCATCTGCTGAGTATTAATATTGTTTTGTTTTGGGTTTCGGCATTTATTATTATATTTGTTGATATGAGGGAGAGAGAACAGTAGAAGTCTGAGAATAGTTAGTAGATTAATGATACTAGTTCGATGAACACTGTAAAGTAACGTGTGCAACGGTAAACCACGAGGCGTCAGCCGAGTGGTTTAATTACATAAGTTTCATTAACAAAGTTCATATCGAACGTGCATCATTCAAAATTTAATCTACGACAGTGCAAATAGATTTTATTCGTCTAAATTTCATTGATATCAGATAACGTTTTCGTAATTTTTAAAATTTTCAGGTGTTCGTATTAGTCGATATCATGGTAAACGCATTTTTGATTGTTTCAATTTCGATAAAATTGGAAAAAAATAAACAGTGAATGTCGCTGAAACAAAGCGAAATAGCGCGGCGGTCTTGGCCTATTACACAGAAAGTCGGGGGAGAATGGATATACCAATCCAAAACATTTCATAGCCGACTTAAGATTTAGACATTTCATGAACAAAGAGTACAAGGACCAGCAGGTAAATGGCTGTGTATAGCTAAAGAAATAATTTTGTCGCTATTTTTGAAAAGGTGGTTTTGAGATCTCTTCAATATGTACTAATATACAGATTATCCTATATTTTTTATTTTAACAAAACAGTAAAATTTACACATTTCTAAGTATAATTTACACATTTCTAAGTATAATAATTAAATTATTATTTCAAACTAAATCGGAGCATCTATGCCGTCATAATAACGCGTGATAGCGGCACGTTACATACTCACAGAGATAGGAGTAATCTGTGCTGTGACATAATGGTTTCCTTCTCGCCACTGTATGTGGTAGGTATTTTCAATACGCCTATGATACTTGCGTAAGATGCAAGATCTGTGAATTTTTTATATAATAAAACATAAGAGTTAAGATATTTTGTTAGTTAATGTAGTTAATATGGATTGAAATATTTTCATGTTAATAGAAGTAATCTAAAAATATACGTTTGCACTAAATTTCTTTCCTTACTATTCCTCGTACTAAACTAAACGGAATGTACTTTGTTTTAATAATTGTTAGCTTTCTTTTGCAAGAAGTATGCTAAATTTCATATAACATGTGGTCCTCACAACCAGAGGCAAAATAACAAAGTTTTGCTTTTATTTCAAGTAATTTATAATCCATAAAAATAAGGTCTGCAATATGGGAAAGTTTTCGTAACTTATGTCGATATGAATCGCGTAATGTTAATGTTACTTATAATTTTTTTTTTAATTGCTTTGCAGTCGGCTTGGTGTTTCCGAATCTTAAACCATAGACTTACCAGATTTGTGTTTGCAGCTAAGTCTAGCTGACTTGCACATGGGTCAACTAAAGGCAGCCATTGGATAAAAGATTAATAATGTTACTTTAAGTGTACTTGCTATTAAACCAAGGAACAGTAGTGGTTCATTTTAATATTACAATGAAAGATTATTTGATGTTGAATTAAATTTTTAATTATTTAATTTCAAAAATAGCTGTATTTGTCCTATATTTGCTTACTTTCAGCATTAGATTATAATTAAATTGAGATAAGGATAACGAATACTTACCTAAAGTTTAGTTGCTTTTACATTATGATAACTTAATATTGGTTAAAAGACTACTAAACTTATGCCAGAGTTACTTACTCTTGTTTTAAGTTAAGGCATGCTTTGATGTACGGATTACAATACTCACTTTAAGCTTGTTGACCCTTAAAAGAAGTAATGGTGACATTGGTGACTGTGTCATTTTAAGAATACCATGCTTTGAATAACAAGCATACTTGCTCTTGCGGATATACGAAACTAGTGTAAGTATCCTTAATTGAAGCCAATCACTCTTGGTTATAGTATATATTTTTTCCCTGTAGGCTCTAAATACAGTTCTTCTAGCAAGATAGGGCCTCTTTTGTAACTCCATTACTAAACATATTAGATATTCCCCTTTATAAATTGTTGACGAAACTATAGCATTATAAAAATTTTTTACCAAAATAAAGAGGAAAATTAGCTAGCTTTTTATAAAGGTGCCAAAAACCTGGATGAAATTCAAATCATCTACTAATTACCTATTTTAAATGATTTTAAATTGTTATTGTTGAGTAAATCACTTCATTAATAATGTGACAAAAAAACGTTTGCCATAAAATTGGTAGGTAAGTAAAATGTCAACAGTTTAAATAATATTTACTTTATTCATCAGTACCTACTTAGCACAAAATAAAACACATCAGTATTTTAAAGATGCTCACTTTCGCCTTTATTCTCAGTTTTCTCAGCACTAAAAAAACAACAAAAGGCACAACATAATAAAAATATTATGGTAAAAGATATAGTGATTATAGAAAACGTTGCCAGTAATAAACATTGATTTTACAACACAGGAGTTTTTTTAAATTAAAAAATTATAGAAACCAATCTATTTAATTAAGTATTTATTTTGACGAAATTGACACTAACGAATAAAATAACATATAAAATACTTTGTCAATTATAGTGTATTACACCGGCAATGAAATCGGCATTTACCTGACAATACAAGTACCTTACTGGTGGTCGACAAAATCAACCAACTTAGTAAGTAAAGAAGTCCAGCGACAACTTTTAAAAAAAGTCAACTTAACAATAAAATCATTTGTTATTTCTATGACAAACATTTAATTAAAGTCATTTCAAACGAACATTTTTGTATTAACACGATTTTGAATCAAATAGAAGAAAGAAGCACTTCGTAAAACAACACCCCAAAATAGAGTAAAATCGAAAAAGTCAACTTGGGAACAATTTTCTCAATTTCTGCTGGAAAAAAACTATAAATTAGCAAGAGATACCTACTTCGCCGAAAGATTTATTAAAAATTCTCGAAGTTTATGGTTATAAAATGAAGAAAAAGAATGGTGATGACTAGAAAAAATCATGTGTAAAGTTTTTATGGAATACAACTGCCCAAATGGTTCAAGATAAATATTATAAGGAAATTTGATCCTTTCCAAGACATTGTGTTTAAATCAGCTCGCTTGGCCAGAGATGCGATGGGTCGGCAACTGCAGGCATCGCCAGAAAAGAGGAGAACAAGTTCAAAAGCATTGTAACAACTTTTGGAAATGGTGAAATGCTACGAAGAATAATCCAAACGGGTTACAAAAAAATTGTGTGTGCTTAAGACCACACGACAGAAGTGAAAACTTCAACAAGGTTAATTCAGTGCCCACAAAAAAGTGCTAAACGCGCCTAAAGAAGTTTTCACTTCAAAAATACCATAAACTTGGAATACGGGATAATTTTACTGCATACGAAAAAATATATTTCCTAAAATTGAACAACCCTTGAATTTTTACATCTTCAACAGAAGTCAGAAATCATAATAAATTAGGTCCACGGAATAAGCAATTACGGTAAACCTTACTTCACCCTACGTAAATATATAATTTAAAAAATGCCAGAACATACCTGAGACGCAGACGAGTGTCTAAACAACGCACACTGACTGTTTCCACGTCGATACGTCGATACTGAATGCGACCGATGGCGGCATGCTCTTTCATATAACGTTCATTCGGGTCAGGGTCAGTTCGGATTGAATATAGCAGTTGAATTCGAGCGTAGCACACTCGAGTGTGACGCGTGACGGCTCAGTTTAATTCAGTGCCCACAAAAAGTGCTAAACGCGCCTAAAGAAGTTTACACTTCAAAAATTTTTTTACACATTTGCTTCTTTAAACTTGCCTGGCGCGGTAATGAAGGTGCAAATTGCAAAATACATTATTATAAGACATATATAATATATTATAAGATAAGCCATCACAACGACAACGCTGTACAGAAGTTTTATCTCTGAGTGACGCAGAATTTTTGATATTCATTCATTATCTACTTAACGTTAGTGTCGGTGAGCTGTGTTTGTGATTAATTGCGTTTTTCGATTCATTTTTAGTATTTTTTTTTTTTGAAACGGAACTATTTAAATCTTAGATTGAGTAGTCCGTTACTTTGTGATATTCCATGTTAACAAAAACAATATGAATACATTACTTTGTAATATCACTTTATTTTTAAAAAAATTTGGTAACTGCAGTTTCACAGTACTAATACATTTTCAAACTGAATACCTTAAAACTGTCCCTTATAAATACATTTAACAAAGGATGTTTATTCTTAGATCATTAGTCTTTAATTAAGTTATTTATCCTTAAGTATTGTAAATAGAGGGGAATTCCACAGGTCGGTTTGGTCATTTGGTAACTTTATGGTGGGGTTTTTTTATATTTGTAAATTTTAATTGTGTGCTCGCTGAGAACGTGTTTGCAATACCCTAATCTTAAATAGAAATTTCTTCTAATGTTACTGAACATCTCAGGCGTGACCGATCTAATCGCAAGAGTTATTCGTCTTCTTAAGTCAGCTAAGTCGAGGGGATTAGTTTTGTTTACAATATTTTTGAAATAACCCCATAAGAAGAAGTCTAATGGCGTCAGATCAGGGGATCGTGCTGGCCATTCCAACGATCCACGCCTCCCTATCCACCGATTTGGAAATACGCGGTTGAGGTACGTACTGCTAGACATTGATTTGGTAATGGGGCGGTTCTTCATCTTGCTGAAACCACCAAGTTTTGGGTTTGTCAAAGTTGACTTTTTTTATCTGCTTTACATGTCCAAGCTGGCGAAACTGTTTTTCTATTTTACTAATTTTCCCTGGAGTTATAGGCGGAAAATTTGGAAATTTTTCATGAAATAAGCGAGCAACTTCCATTAGTGTCCGAGTTTTATATCCATTAGCAATCATCTGTAGAATTGTTATTTTGTGCATTTCTGTTAAATAAACCATTTTTCCAATATGCAGTTAACGAAATTCAAACGACTATACCTAACACTGACAACTAAGTATACTGTCATGCAGAAAGACAACAATTTGCTAAGGTCAGGAGTTTTAAATAAAAGTAAACAAAACTTTATATACCTTTTTTTAATTTCATATCAGCAAAAAGAAGCGCTGAAATGCAATAAATCTGAAAATTTCATAAATTTATTTTCAACCAATTAGAAGGCTCCTTTTTGTTTACGTTGCTAATAGCAACAGGAGACTATCGCGATAGTCTATAGCCTATTAACCTAATGAAATTTATAAGTAATATTTTTTCTTAGGTATACTACTACGACTTAATTTTAATTCAAATGTCAAGTAATTTCGAAGTGACAGGTAAGACAAACCAGCAAGTAACAATCAGTTTTTTAGTCGTACCCGTGATATTTATTATTAAAATAATATTGTGTAAAAAATGATTCGTTTTGCTAATGAATCAGCAAGTTCGATTGTTAAAGAAATTAAGCAGTTAGTAACTCATTTTTATTACTAAAATGTGAGAATTTGTTATCTGAAATCCAATGTCTTTATAGTTTTAAATTCAAATATAACTTTAAAAAACATATTTCCGATGAGTTTAGTTTAATATGACGCACTGTATTTTTACAATTGAAGTTGATTTTACTTGTTAGTAACTAAGGTTTATTACTAAAATTTCAGGAACATTAAAAGAAACTCTAATTTATGAAATTTTTTTACCGAATCTCCCACGCAGCAGAATTAATTCCCGATAATTTTTTTCTCGGTTTCACTCATGTTTCTGTTGATAGAAAATTTCCCTAGTCTTCGACTCGGGTTAATTTTCTGTCAATAAAACCATTCGTGACTTAAAAAAAAATATCGGTAATAATTCTGCTGCTAGGAAGATTATAAGTGAAAACACTTAATATTTCCGAAACAATTGAAGATAGGAATAGGATATTGTACAAGAAATATGTTTAAAATTTTCGGAAAAAATTAAATAATATGCCCCCGTGTATTTATTATCGAATTTATTCCATTTGGCTGATACACTCTGTATGATGATCCCATATTTTTAAAATAAATTTTTGAAATTGGGCCAAATAATCGTGCTCGAGCAGTACTCTTTTTTTAAATCCGCGCGCTAGGTTATTTGTTTAGCTTTATGTTCCTAATAGTGTTGATGTCTTATTTTGTGTGAAATATTAAATGTATAAAGGGGGTGCTCCACTCTAACGGCTTTTGTTATTGTCTCTGATTGTATTGTGGATTTTGTTACCCTTGTGCTCTCGAAAGCTGTAACTAATGCGGTTAAGTGTGAATTTTATTGTGGTCATATTTTATTTGTAGTAACAGAATGTGACAGGTTTAGGTCCATTGGTGTTAGTATTTCAGCTAATATACTTTATAAAAATATCATTTTTTCTAATGTAACATACATCTTTGATAAATTAATCGTATTGTACATTTTTACATTCCACAATCTAGTGGTAGTAGTAGTAGTAGTAGTAGTAACATGTTTTATTTAGCAAAAAGCTACAATTAAATATTTTTTAATAGGTACATTTTTTAACATATTATTATAGATTTATTTTTAAATTTTAAAACGCAACCTTCTTTTAACAAAGAAAGACAGAAAAGTAAACGTTTTGTAAATTGTATCAAATATTACGTACCTATCATTTTGTTTTTTTAATTAAATTTTTTTTAAAATTATTAAATTTAAAGTTTTTTTTTTAATAGTTTTAATGATATATGAGATTTAATGGAATTTTCCAAATTAATATATTCTATCAAACCTTTATGAAAAATTGAATTATAAACTAATGTTTTAGATACTGGTTTTATAATTGTGATGGTCATAATTAAAAGAACAAAAATTTTTTGAACAATCAGTTCTAAATAAAAAATGTAATTTCTGACATTCAACCCATCTAAATTTTTTAACATGAAATTTTAAATTTGTATTTATCAAATATTTCCTCACTAGCACAATATAAAATAACGATAACAACAATAACGAAAATGTGGCAATAAAACAGTTATAAATAAAGTTTTTTTTAGAAAACAAACATAAATTAGAACTGATTCTTTTAAAATAACCTACTTTTCCGACAATCTTCGATATGATAATTTAAGAATAATTTTTAAAATTTTAATTTTGAATCAATAATTATCCCTAAATATTTAAAACTATTTTCTAATTCCAATTTTTCACAATCAATTGCAACATTTATATTTTGACAATTTAAATTATTACCCAAAACCATACATATAGTTTTTGAAATATTTAATTTTAATTTATTTACTTTTAGCCAATTTAATAATATATTTATCTCAGAATTTAGAGTATTTAGACTTTAGATCATCAAAAATATTTAAAATATTAATGTAAATAAATGTGTCATCAGCAAACATTTGTAACTTACACATTTTTAAAACCAAAGGGATATTGTTGATGTATAAATAAATAGTATTGAACCTAGTAGGTATACTTCCTTGTGGCACTCCAATATTATTTATTTTTTTATCTGAATATGTTTTTAATATTTTCGTTTTTGTGACCTGTTACTTAAATAATTTTTAAACCATTTATAAACGTTTCCGCGAATATTCAATTTACTCAATAATCTAGCCCTGTCAATTGTTTCGAATGCCCGCTATAACATTTTCCCCTTGATCAATGGTTCTCTTCCACGTCTCAATCACACATTGAATGGATGTCTCTGTAGAGTAACCTTTTCGAAAACCACCTTGAAAGAAAACTAAAATTCAATAAATTCTAATAATTGTTTATAAAATACCACTTCTTCTAATAATAATTTCTCAACTTCCCATAAAACATTTACTGGCGTCATTTCTTCCCATATAGTGTTTTTTACTTTTGGCACTGGTGTAATGTAAGAACATTTTAATTCATCAGGCATATTTCCATATTTTAAACAAGAATTTATAAAATTTACCAATGGGTAACCAATGCTGGCAAATGTTTCTTTTAACACCTTTTTATTCAATATTTCTCCATAGGTACCTAGTTATTATTTGAATTTAATTTTGAAATTACTAGTTTTAATTTATTTAATGATATTTCATTGAATTCTTCAAAAAAATTATTACTTCTATTAACTATTTGGCATTTCGTGAATTTATTGACTGAACAATTTCTTCAATTAACCTACCACAAGTAACCTACGACTCACATTATGACGACCCAATTTTAAATCTTAACGCTATCTTTTACTCTTAATTTTACTGTTTTATTAATTACTTTTTCCTCACACTTAATCACTTTTTCTTCCCTTTCATCAGCATGTTTAAATCCAAAATTTATTTTTTCTACGGCTGTACTAATCATTTCGCTTCACATATGGCCTTGCTTCCTTTAATTTTACTATTATTACCCTATACCTGGCAAATTAATACTTCGGTACTTTGTTCTTTGGTGCTTTTATGACTTAGAATGTTAATGTGCCCTTCTCACTATCTTAAAGCCTAGCTTAAAACGTTAACACTAGTTATTTTTCTTTTTATAACATTTTAATTCTCCTGAAGATGAACATTTCTATGTTCGAAATATGTAGAGTTATCTTTAAATAGAGTTATTTTAAATATATTAGTGGAGGTAGACAGAGTTTTTCTTTCCCTTTCAATTTCTTCAATGCTTTGAATATATTAAGAATTTAGTTTTTTAGCAATAATAAATGGTTCCGTTTCTTTTTTATCTTCAAAAATTATTTCTTTAATGTTATTTCTAAGTGTAGGTTTAACTACATTTTTTAAAAATATAAGGAAAATAAACAAACCCGAACAAACCCGAACAAACCCACATTCGTCTCCATAAATACTTATATTAAAGAGTTAGATTAGTGAGGTGTACATGTTTCGGTACTAGGGAGTACCATCATCAGCACCGAACGGCCCAAGTGCCACTTATACAAGCAATGTAAAAGATTAAAAAAAAATTAAAACTAAAAACATGAATCAGACGAGGACATTTTGATTGGTTGGACGAAAACAGATTAAAAAGTTGAAAGTAAAATAAAATTCTAAAAAAATTAATTTTCTTCCTCTGCCCTACATTATGAACAAATAACAAACTGACTGTATTGAAACATGTACACCACACTAATCTAACTCTTTAATATAAGTATTTGTGCAGACGACTGTGGGTTTATTTTCCTTATATCTATACAGCTCCACTTTGAGATAATGGACTACTTCCGCAAAATTAAATTTTTTAACGTTCTCTATATCTCCCTTGTTATTTATTATCTATTTATTTATCGTATTATAAAGTCTTTTCTCTTCTTAAAACTGATACACATTTATTTCTAAGTTTTTTATATTCTTCCCAATCTTCATTGATTGTAGTTATATATTAAAATTACATTGCAAAAAGTGTTTCGTGGGGTACTGAGGATTAAAGCTCAGTAACCCTGCAAGCGGTTAATTTAAAACCAATAAAATTAACTAAAAAGTTGCACATTTTTAAAAAAGTTAAAGGTCAAAAGATTGTCCACGTGTTAGTTGTCCCAACACGTGGACGTGAACAACCGTGCAACAACCGGACGTGAATGTGCAACTTATTGATTAATTTTATTGGTTTTAAATTAACCGCTTGCGGGGTTACTGAGCTTCAATCCTCAGTACCCCACAAAACACTTTTTGCCATGTAATTTTATTGTTGTATATTCATAATTATGACAATTTTATACTTACATTTTTAAAAAAATTTTAGGAAAGTTTTTCTTCTTCTTCCTCAGTTTATTTGGTTAGTTTAGACCCCCCTTAATAACTTTTTTACATACTCAGTATGGTTTAACTATGGAGAACTATAGGGTAGGAGGCCGATCGACAATGGCAGCATTTTCAAATTCTGTCCCGGTTTTTTGGTTAGTTCGCTATTGGCCGATAGATGGCTCTCGCGTCCGAAGTGGGCTGATGTTGTCTTCTTCTTCTTCGTTTTTAATATGGAAAACTAGATTCTCCATAGTTTTTAACTTTTACTTAAACCCTTTATTTTTCTGTGCTTTTACTTTTGACAATTGACATTTTATTTTTCGAAATAACAAATAATGTTTGAAGGCAAGACAAGACAAATAACGTTGTATTGTAATTAATTTCCATATTTATAATAAATAATGGTACAATTTATAAAAGTAGAGTTTGCTTTGTGTCGGGGTGTAAGACAGGATCTTTTTCAGAGAGAAAACGCAGCCAAAAAAGTCTCTTTCTAGCTCCAAAGGTATAGCTAGAATGTTTAATACCCTGTATTTTAAAAACCAAGCATCGTTGGAACTTTATACAGGCCGAGTTTACTAATAAGTATAACAAAGTAAGTGTAAATTCATATAAAAGTCCTTATTTGTTCCTTAAAGAACTAATTTAAATAAAAATAGTTATTGCGTCCATAAGAAACCATTATTTGATAGCCCACTTCGAACACGCGCGCCATCTTACAGCGACTCGTAAAGCTGAATTACCGATGCTAATTTGGGACCGAATCCAATGCATTGCGATCGGCCTCCTACCTCAAGTCCTCCATAGGTTTAACCTTTATCAATTTTCTTCATAAGTATTATGTCTCTTCTACACATCAATTTTTAATTCCATAAAAGTTCCATTAAGGTTCTACACCATTTTCTCCTCTGCTAAAACAATCAGCACTAAATAAATTTTCTGTCTCCTGATGATGAACGTTTCTACGTTCGAAACATGTAGAGACCCATAGAGAATTTTTATTCTATTAAATTTTGTGGAGGAAGACTTTTGGTTTTTTCTTTCTTTCCCATACTTTCAACATCACTTTAAGCATGGACCATTTCTTCAGATTAAAGATAGGAATGGGGCACAATTAATTGTAGAATTTAAAATGTAAGAATATAGAGGAAAATAGCCTAATATTGGGATAGCTCCTAATATTGGACACCATTGTATTTGCCAAACCATGGGCGCCATCTATTAACAAGTAGTTCACTTAAACCTCAATATCCGCAATTTGTTAGTTTTCACTATGGAGAACTAGAGGGTAGGAGGCCGATCGCAATGCATTAGATTCAGTCCCAAATTAGCATCGGTAATTCAGCTTTACGAGTCGCCGTACGATGGCGCTCGTGTTCGAAGTGGGCTATCAAATAAATGGTTTCTTATGGACGCAATAACTATTTTTATTTAAATTAGTTCTTTAAGGAACAAATAAGGACTTTTATATGAATACGTTTACTTGTTATACTTATTAGTAAACTCGGCCTGTATAAAGTTTCAACGATGCTTGGTTTTTAAAATACAGGGTATTAAACATTCTAGCTATACCTTTGGAGCTAGAAAGAGACTTATTTGGCTGCGTTTCCTCTCTGAAAAAGATCCTGTCTTACACCCCGACACAAAGCAAACTCTACTTTTATAAATTGTACCATTATTCATTATAAATATGGAAATCGTCTCGTCTTGTCTTCAAACGTTATTTGTTATTTCGAAAATAGAATGTCAATTTGTCAAAAGTAAAAGTAAAAAACGAAGAAGAAGAAGAAGACACCAGCCCACTTGCGACGCGAGAGCATCTATCGGCCAATAGCGAACTAACCAAAAAACCGGGACAGAATTTGAAAATGCTGCCATTGTCGATCGGCCTCCTACCCTCTAGTTCTCCATAGTTTTCACGCTTGTCAATATTTTACCGCGACCTGTTTGAGCGTTGAAATATCGAAAAGCAGGTAAGTAATGTAAGTAGTTTTATGTCAGTGTTGAAGCTACTAACTGTGGTAGGCAATGTATTTATTTAGGTTTTGCCGTATAATTGTTGTTAGTTTTTCCGTAGAAAAATAACCTAATAATATGATGGGGTGCCTAATATTGGACATCCCATATTAGGATTTGAATCAAACGGTTAGGAAATTATTATCTATATATTTATTTTCAGAATAGCAACGAACAAAAGAAAACAGTGGGACATACGAAACATGGAAAATGCAATTGTTTTTTTTTGTTTAAATACATTCATAATATTCTATAAATTATGTATAAGTATCCAATATTAGGACACCATTTTTTAAAATCAATAAAATGATATTTTGGCCTAAATCGCCTGTTTCTTCTAAAAATAGTACACAAAAGTTATGTCAATGCGTCTGGCAGGTAGTACATTAATGTAAATACATAAAAAAAATTGATTAATTTTTCCCTAAAATATGACAGTTTAACAAAATGTATCCCATGTTAAGGCCTTTTCCTCTACGTTTTATTAAAAAAAATAAAGTTGATACACGTAGTAGCGTATATTAGATGTCTTTTTCTAAAAAAAATGAATATGAAAACATAATTTGACGAATCCGAGCGATTTTTGACGAGCGATACTGTTGAGCCATGACATGGCGAAACGCGTCCAAGCAGGGATCTGACGGAATTAAAGGAAACATTTTCTTCTGTGCTCAAAAGCTGATCGATCTGTTTCTTTATCGTACCGCATACCGCTCACTGTATGTATAAACAGTGCCCTCACATAACGTATCTTTATTTTAAGTGCCTTATCTACTAAACTAGCTCCAAGCGGGCCATATAGGGCTAAGAAATGGGCGGTTGTAAGTTATAAGTATTATAACTTTTATCGTTTCACACCTCATTCCGTAGCTGACTCTAAGCGGCAAAAGTTTGGTGCTTCCGCCGTACGATAACGTAACCCCGGCGTACTTTATCGTGAAAAGTTCAGGGATGTTAAAATATCTTTAAATTAAATCAGCTCAGAATTGTAATAACTTTTTTTTTATTTTAAAGCTAATATTTTTACATGAATAAAGTTGGTATTGGATCTTATGTTTATCGATGTTTTATTACAGTCAACGAAATACATCGTCGGTCTTTACACAAAGTGACGTAACAAACATTTAGTTAATTTTACAGGAGAGGTTAAAAACGAAAAATCACAACACTTCGGTTGCTGTAAATCAAAAAGTAGTCAAATATTACTTGTAAATTTTTTATATCATGTTTATTGTTACCGAACCTATATTTATCCATTTAATAAATATTTAAAAATTTTCAAATTCTTTGAAAAAAAAATTTTAAATGTAGATACGTCACTTCGTGTGAGACAAAATTATATTGCCTGTAAGATACGTCATTTTAATAGATTATTATAATGGTTAAGCTCTCTATAACAAAAGATAATAAAACGTGTTTTTTTGCTTAATTTTTATTAAGGAAAATATACATGGCAAAAATATATTGGCATATGCAGAATAATAATAGTGGGGTAACAGAACAAACCATAGAGTAATAATCATTAACGAGGAGATGATTATCTAATATTTATAAACAAAACAACAGAACAAAGCAGTAAACCTAATAAAAAATTTTTTTATCAAAACAGTGATACTTATTTCTATAAGTAAGTACTTAGTAAGGACTATTAATAAAAAATTCATTAAAAAATGCTTAGAACCCAAAAAATAAACAAAATTTAATTAGTACATAATATGGTTTTAGTCTTTCTCATATTCTCAAGATGGGGTAGACATAAAAAAAATTGTTGATACTCTTTTAATCGAACCACAGGAGTTTCTCCTTGACAAAGTGACACTAAGTCCTTATACATTTTGTTAGTTATTTTTGGAGGTTCTTTGTTTAATTGGAAAAATTTTAATTCTGACACACTAGCTTATAGACGTTTTAAAACTATAGAGTCATACTTAGCACCTAGATGACTATTCTTAAAAAACACTGTATATGGTGAAGTTTGCTTTACCATCACTTCCATTAAATTGATTAGTCCAATTTATGCTCCTGCCGTTTTCGCTGGTTCTGTTAGTTAAGATTCTCAGATCTTTGGACAGCAACTTAAAGTCTTTAAAATCATTATACGCCATTGGAATCACCGTATATGGTTGCGTCTTGCGTGCCAGTCGCATTATGGGGTAAAGTTGGGAAGGGACAAATAAATTTCCAGCAGAAGTAACAGCTCTGTCAATGGCGCTATGAGCTGAATCTCCCTCACTTTGCCCGTGGTTTGTTTCAAAAAACCGTAAAGATGTTTCCTCAATATTGGAAAATTTGCTTACTGAATGAAGTAGCATTGACGCCATAACTGAATTTTTATTCTGCCCAGAGCATCCGTCTGCGAACAAATAAAATTTATTTACTCCCTTTTTACTGCAGTGTTCCAAAACTTGTGATATGCAGGTTGCTGAAGGATGTAGCCAACCGAGTTTTATAGAAAATTGCACTTTCTTTGGAGATTGGTACATAGATTACCTGCTGCAAATCGAAAACACCGCAGACACTAGACGAATCTTCATTAGCCTTAGTTTATATTCCGACTTCAAAACGCGAACTTTAGTCTTCACAGCAATATGGATGTCAGGATGTCATAGCGCGTTCTTAATTTCTCTTTTGCAATTTCATCCCCTTCAGTGTACAAAACACAAAGAGAACACAAGCATTTTTTTGGCGAATGAAAGAACAAGTTTTTTGTTTTGAAAATTCTCCTATACGTAGAGAAACTTGGCTTGTCTGAGTTTCCTTCTATCTTTAATTCATCCAGATATAGCATACAGCTTTCGTAAACTTAAATCAGGGTGTAGGTACATTTTTGTCGAGCTTGCACCATAGCACGGCAATAATGCGATTCGACTTTCGAAAATCTCTCGATATGATCACTTATCTGTTTTCTAATCAGTTTTTCTGCTTCCAAGCAACCGGAACAAACCTATTCGGTGTCCGCGGTTGATACGACGCCGCGACTTTTTGCCTATCATGATACAATTTATTCACACGATCTGACGTAAAGTAACATACGACTTTTCGTGTGAAACCTTATAAGCCTTTTGTCAGATACAACAGAAATTTAATATGGGTTTACGAGAATACTACATGGATTACAGATACGTCACTTCATGGGGTCAAGCAGAAAGATCAGACAAGTTCGTTTGCCGGTGTAACTCGATTTTCATAAATTTGTCACTTACGTCACTTCGTGTGAAGACCGACGACATGAACTACGTTTTGCAAATAAATACGATAATAATTATTGTAGCACGTTATTTTCAATATAAATACAGGGAAACGCTTTGATTAATAAAGGGTGGAAATGATGAGCAAAAAATTTAGGGGATAATTCTAGATACACCAGTCAGACTGGAAAATGTTAGGAAAAAATTGATATCCAAAATTTTAACTCTGGAAACTGTTTATGGGGTAAGTATAAACGTAAAAAAGCAAAAATAGACAACTGGATCGGTCATCCCTCCCCGTGGGGGGTCGAAAGGGGGTGAAAAATGGTGTTTCGTGATTTATGGTAAAAGGAGACGTCCTAGAAAAAAATGTTTTATACAAAACTTGTAGATCATGTAAAAATCTACTACTTTTGTAAAAAGCACTTTTTCACATAACCTCAAATTTTTTTAGATAAGTGCGAAAAACCGGTTTTTGTGTTTTTTAATTTTCATTGGAAAACGTGTCAACTAATATTCATGAAATTTTAGGGAGAAATAGCTTTCCTTATGACAAATAACGATTTTTTTTTTGTTTTTATTTCATGGGCTGTTTTGAAGATATTTGCTTTTTTTTTTGTATTTTTTTCAAATAAAATTTGTCCTTCGAAAAATCAATTTAAAAACTTTTGGTTGTGCTCATTTTTTTCGTTTTTAGTTGCACTTTAACATGAAAAAAAAATAAGTCAGGGCGCAAAAACATTCCTTTAAAATGCACAAGAAGCCAAAAGTGAGTTTTACGAAAACGAATATTTCAGTATAAGTTCATAATTCGTTTAAAATTACGAACATTTTTTTAAAATCAAGTACTTATTTGTATTCTATGGGAAAAAATACTAAAAAAATTATTAAGAAATTTAGGTTAATTAAAGTTTAAATTAGCAAGAATTTTAAAATACGAATTTTTGTAATTGATCGAGAAAAGTATAATTGCGTAAGCGAGTCACAAAAAAAATAATTTTAGATAATTTTGAAGTACTCTGGTTCTTTTTAACTAATAAAAATAAACTTAAACTAGATTCAAATAACAAGTATATATTTTAACGAAATATAAATTATTAATTCAAAAAATTTCTTCATGTTAACATAAAGCATGGTAACGATGGTAACATTGAAAAAAAGTGGTATACAAAACCTGTTTGGTCTAGTAGATACTTAACCTATAACTCACGAAAAACTCAAGAATTGCAAAATTATTACATTATTATATTTTAAATGCAGTCTACTCTTCAAAAAGTTTTCAACGCCAAAATTTACGATCAATCGTCGCCTTTCTTCACTGTTTCACTGGTTGCGATACAAGCTCTGGATTTGCTGGCAAAGGAAAAAAAAACAAGTTTTCATTCATTATTAAAAACTTCAGAGTTGACTACTTTGGTTGAACCTTTTTATAAAGAAAATGTAGACCCCACGATCATTTCTGCTAACGGCTGTACTTTAATAAAATCAATTTACAAATGTGAAAAATCCAAAGAATCACTTGATGAATTGAGGTTCAGCCAGTATAAAAAACTATCGACTAGAAAAGGTTTGTTGAAATATTCGTTTTCGTAAAACTCACTTTTGGCTTCTTGTGCATTTTAAAGGATGTTTTTGCGCCCTGACTTATTTTTTTTTTCATGTTAAACTGCAACTAAAAACGAAAAAAATGAGCACAACCAAAAGTTTTTAAATTGATTTTTCGAAGGACAAATTTTATTTGAAAAAAATACAAAAAAAAAAGCAAATATCTTCAAAACAGCCCATGAAATAAAAACAAAAAAAAAATTCCTTATTTGTCATAGGAAAAGCTATTTCTCCCTAAAATTTCATAAATATTAGTTGACACGTTTTCAAATGAAAATTAAAAAACACAAAAACCGGTTTTTCGCACTTATCTAAAAAAATTTGAGGTTATGTGAAAAAGTGCTTTTCACAAAAGTAGTAGATTTTTACATGATCTACAAGTTTTGTATGAAACATTTTTTTCTAGGACGTCTCCTTTTACGATAAATCACGAAACACCATTTTTCACCCCCTTTCGACCCCCCACGGGGAGGGATGACCGATCCAGTTGTCTATTTTTGGTTTTTTACGTTTATACTTACCCCATAAACAGTTTCCAGCAATAAAATTTTGGATATCAATTTTTTCCATTTTACACTAAAATTTCGATAACTTGACTGGTGTAAGACCGAAAATAAATGCGATATCTTCTCATAACATTTTTTCGAAAATTGATTATTACCGGAGTGACAGGGTGTTAAAGTTAAATTGTATTTGTAGTTTTTTTGCAATACCTTTTGCCACGCTAATAATATTTTGACGAAATCTCGTATATGGGGCTTCTTCGGGATGTGAAATACAAATTTGCCCACCGTTTTTCGCATTTTGTAGAGGGCGCCACATAGGAGCCTATGCTTTAATTTGAATGGTCCCAACTTTTTTGTCCTACACTGTATGCGCATTTTGACTGAATATTTTTATTCTCCCAACCTTTTGTTTCGATAAATCTAACCGTTTTCGAGAAAAACGCTAAAATAACATTGCTTGCATGTGATAAATACGAAATAATTTTAAATAATTATTTTTTAATTCAATTAATTTAATTTTAAGAAGACTTAATTTATGCATTGAAGAGGAAAGGCGTCACTTGGAACCTTTAATTTGAATGTTTAATTTATTATTTTAGTAACTTAGGTATTTTAAAACTGCAAATAAACTTTAACACCCTGTAACTTCGATCTTCGGTCTAGAATTATCCCCTAAATTTTTTGCTCATCATTTTCGGAGACCCTGTATAATGAAAATATTTATAACAACCGCACAAATAGGCTTAAATCGAATTCAAATAGAAAAATTGGACACTTCATTTTCCACTATTTATTTTTTAGTTTTAAGTGTAAATACTATTACCTTTTTTATATTTTATTTTCATATAGAAAAAAAAAGGATCAATGTTGCAAAATGTTGTCCAAAGAAGAGTTCTGGCACATAATATATAGCATATAGCTTTGCATTCTGTGGTTCTGGTAAGACAATACATACAAAGTATACTATCAAAGACTCTCAAGAATCATTTTCATTTTGTGTCGGAACACAAAAGATTTAAAGTTCATCGAAATTATACGAATCTGGGAAGAATGCAAGTGACTTCTTTGCCAAGTCAATTAGATACGCCCCTGTCTGACACAGAACAAATTTATAAAACACCTTTATTTTTTAATTTTTCTTCGTCTATCTCGCCATCTTTCCAGCTATCTTCACCGGCTGTTGCCGCCATGTAACTTAAGTCGGCGTTCGTTGAGGAACGGTCAGTACGCTTAATTTGCCACATTTGAGGAAAACACGACATGACTTCGGCTTATTTTTTATTTATTTTCTTCATGGTGGTCGCCATCGGGTCGTGTCTCCGGTTGAATTAAATCAGGTGCATTTTTATTTTGGGTTGAATTATTAGAAGCATATTAATAAGAACTCTTTGGACCAGAAGCGTAGCTAGCAGGAAATAGGATGTTTTATTAGGATATCTGCTGTTTGTTCGAAAAACAATTACCACTACGCAATAAAATACCTAAAAATTGGTCATTGAGTGTCGATTTGTTGCTTGGGGCTAATTATTCCTATTTGATAAAAATCGCGTGTCGTTTTAAAATAGGGTCCCAGTACTCCCTGTCCCAACAAATTGAACCATAGGAATATTGTAATATTTAATGAGAACCGCAATTATTACATGGGTAGTTCTGATTTAAAAAAGTAAAATCCAGAATTGAACAAGCTAGAAGAGTGTTCACACAAATTAAAACACTCTTCACAAGATCAGACCTCAGCATGGAACGTCGAATTCGTATGGTCAGGTGCTACATTTTCTCGGTTCTGCTGAGCTGTACAGCTGTAAAAGTTGGACTCTTAACCCTAGTCTGGAGAAGAGCCTAGAGGCTTTCGAAATGTACTTATAAAGAAGAATGCTTCGCATACCATGGATACAAAGAGTAACAAATGAGAAGGTGCTGAGGAGTATGGGAAAACAAGTGATGGTGACAATAAAAACGAGTTATAAGTATAGGTCATGTTATGAAAGATAAAAAGTATGAATTTCTGAGACTGATAATCGAAGGCAAAATACAAGGAAAGAGATCAGTCGGTAGACGTCAAAATTCATGGCTAAAGGATCTCAGAAGATGGTTCGGATGCTCATCAATAGACATCGTTAGAGGTGCAGTATCTAGGACCATGATCGCCATTTGGATCGCCAACCTTTGTGAGGAGACGGCGAATTGAGAAGAAGAAGTTCTGATTTAGCATAAAACCATAAGGCTGCATCTAGGGTATTTACAAAAACACAACTGGCTATCAGTTGCGCTTGACCTGGTAATCAAACGAGAGGCAAGGATGGTCATCTGCCAGAACAGCGGCGCTAGACAGAACTAGAGACGAACCAGACATGAAGTCCTGAAATGAGATCAGAACATAATATGGATCCTATAATTTACTATTACCATATTATACCTGTCGATATCGTCTGACGATCTGGTCTGTTTGAAGTAAGACCAGAGACCCAGTGTCTCTAGTTTGATAAATATTTCAAGTAGAAATCTACAAAGGGGCGTTTCTAGACAATTGCGGGGGGCGACTGTCAAGTAAATTCCAACTTGTAATGTTGAGTAGCATAGAGCCCACGACCCAAATTTTTGTTAAATTTGGTCTACATTTTACCGTTATATCAAACTTTCTCGAGGCTTAAGAGCCAAAAATCCTGCCTACTCGCTTTTGTTGGTCTGCGTGTCACTGTCACGTGCCAGTGACCATATTTGTGGTTGCCCAGTTGTTTTGCGCGTAGGTGACGGTAAATTGAAGTTATCCCGGAGTAAATCAATTACCTTAGGTAAACTTTTCTTTTAAATTACGCGATTCTCTGGAAAACAATTTATTTCAAGAGTAAATTTTTTTAAAAATTTTTATAAGTATAAATTTTAGGGTTTAACAAAAATATTATAAAAGTGGAGGAAATTAAACTCAAATGCATCTAACTCATTATGTGCCAATGTGTGAATATGAAAAAGTCAAACACTCTAAAAACGGATCAGACCTAGAGAGGTTCAGGACCATTGACTTAATGCATAGAACGAGATGCCATGAAACGATAAAGTAAGAATGAATACAAAATCAGGTGAAGTAACATAGGGAATTAATTTAAGGGGCTGGGATAATCAATGGTGCAATGCAAACGATCTAGGGTAATCCAAATGGAATAACTCCGACGAAAAAAAAAAATAACCACTACCAAGCAATATTCTATGGTGCTTAAATTAAGGATTTTCCACTTAAATAACTACTTATCAGATCCGATGGGAAAAACTGGTTTCCTGGAATTTTATTGTGGAATTAAATTCTAAAAAATCGTAACAACAAGATTTTGTTTTAAATTGCATAATTTTCTTTTGAATATAAGAATAGCTCTTTAAATGTTATGTAGTAATAGGATTTTTTTATTAAATTTTCCAAATTGTTTAAAATATAATATATTGTACAAAAAAAGCCAGTTTTAGAAAATATTTATGAAAATTTCACATCAGTACTTTTTAACCAATCAAGAGATTTTTTTTTGACAGGTTACCATGGCAACACATGTATTTCACCGGAAATTGTTTCGATATGGGTAACCGAAAGTAAATTATAGTGGACATTTTTTGACATAATCGCAGAATAATTTTGTGTGACTTCAAGTTAATTTCAATTTTTTTTATTTAAACTTCACAAAAACGCTGTTGAATAAATTAGTTCTTAATGTTTTATAAACTAAAAATTTTATACATTTTCCCTTACATAATTAAAATGTTTTTGATATTCCTCTGCCTCCTCTTTTCTTTTTACAGGCAAAAAAGCTGGACTTGGAATGGAACATATCGCTTTATTGATTAAATATCTATGTCTGATATATGATATTTTTTAGACACCATATTATTATTTACCACTTTTTCATTTAATAGTTTTAATATTAAATAATTTGGAAGCAAATATTCCTGAACAATTCAAAACAAATTTTCTTTCTTCAAACTCCAACCGCAATATTTTATTAGTTTGCCCAAATATGACGATGATTGATCGTAACGTCGAACAATTTTTTTGCATAAATTGCGTACAGCATGATCTTCAAAACGATTCATTTAATAAATTAAAAATAAATTGTTTGTTTTTGACTGCAAAATATTGTGTTTGCTACAAAACACGAATTTTTATTGACAGTTTGTACTATCAAAATATGATGAACTTAGCCCTCTATGATCGGTTCGCTGCCGTTGATTTTGCAAGCCATAAAATGTATACAAAAAAAAATTAAATAAAAACTAAAAAAAGCTATTTTCTACCACTTGTAGTAACTTAAATTTTATGTAATAAAGAATACACACTGTTAGGTCTTGAAATTGCATTTCAGTGTAATGACAATACGCAGAAATCAATATAATGTTATTGCTACCGAAAGCTTATCGAAGCTAGGGTGCAAACTAAATATCTTCGTGTACCTACCTATATGAAGAACCAATAAAATTTTAATTTTCTACCAATTGTAGTCAAACAAATCTACATAATACGAAATATTAAAATAACATGCTGCGCACCTACAATCGATATTAAAAAAAAATATAGCTTTCAATTTTAACTTATTATTATACCATTACATTGCGTCTAGTGGCACTTTAGAAAAATTGAAACAAATTCTACCAAATGTGGTTAACCATATTACGTAAGGTGAAAAAAATATACTATGCGATCTAAAATTGTATTTACGTGTATCTACAATTAGTAGAACGTATAGGTAGTATAATAGAACATTCCACACCAAATTGTGTTTAAAATAATATTTAAAAAAATTACGTAGTCACCGGACATTGCCTGTTCGGTAGACACCCTGAACGTACGCAAATACCAGCTAACGACTTCTGCAGAAGTTTGCAGAGATGTAGAAGAGGAAGAAAGTATTCAGCATTTCATGTGTGAATGCCCCGGCCTCGCGAGAAGAAGGTTCAATGCCCTGGGAGAACCATTCTTTAAAGATCTGGAGGAAGTGAGCAGCCTGCACCTGGGTCGGCTCACTAAGTTTATTATCAGCAGTGGCTGGTTTGAATGAACTGTCCAGATTCTTCTACGATCCACGTCACGTCGCGTTAACCATCAGGAAGCTGATACGGATAGGTTCCGCGGAACATGTGTCGTACCACAACGGTCCTTATTATAGTACTACGCAAAGAAAATTTATAGGGTTAGAAATGTTAACTCCTTGTTAAAAAATCGCAACACAGTAGAGGGAGAAAGAAGAGAGAGAGAGGGGTGTTAGTGTGCCCGCCGGCCATCAGAGGCGCAATGGCGGGAAATTTGAACAGCGGTTTTAGCACTTTTCAATTTAATTATTAACTTTTGAACTAGTTTTTATTGATCTAATTTGTGATTCAATTTAAATATTATTAAATCACAAATTAAATCAATAAAAAGACGCACAAAAGTTTTTTTTTTATGGAATAAATAATACACATTTTTATATTAACCAAGATTTAGAAAATAAAGATGGAAGCACTTTATCGTAAATAATGTTTTCTACGTTTATTTATAAATAAAAACTGCATTGACAACCATAACAAAAAATAACTGTTTAGAATAAACTAATGTCCTTAGGTTACGTCTCACAGGTCTCACTCATCTGGAATTGTCTCAATTCATATAATATTATCACAAATACTGTATAAACACAAGCACTAGGATGCATTGAGACACGTAATAAAAGATCCATAAACTATCAGGTGATTCTTACAGCGTTCTCTGAAACAAAAGAAACAGCATCGGGTAGACATTAAATTTCTCTGTAAAGTATGGCCGATGGCCAAGTATCTACTTATCGAGTTAGCTCAAACCATTATCTTTGTGCCATTATGTTATAATTTTTAATCCACTCAGTAAAACAAAAATGTTAAAATTATCATTTGAAGAGACTAAACTTATCTGTTCGTAACTGATAGATTGTTAGGTATTACCTCGGGCACAATGTGTTGCAGTTATCTGCAGGTTGCCCAGTTATATTTTGTTAAGATTGGCTTGTTAACCAACACCTATTATGTATGTGAAACATTTCATGTTAATTTATTTATTGTAAACTTACATTTTCTATATTCCTATATAAAAAATAGGTAAGGAAGTGTAAAATCAATTTGATAAACAATAAAAAATAATTACCTGCATAGTAGGCTGGAATAATAACTGAAAGATTACACACATCGGCGAAGTTTTCTAGAATAGAAACTAATAGAATTGTATATTAAAATGATAATAAAAAATTTATTAATTTCCTCAGAAAAAAACGTGGACAAGGATGTGACATGGATGGATGGCGGGCTGGCGGCTGGCTGGTTTGTTCCAATTAGCACCTGGCGCAGTTTGGGAAGCGTTATAGTAGGTTAGAATATAACTGTCCTTCTCTTCTATACGTCAAAACTATGCGACAGAACCCGGTTACACGGCCAGCTGGCGACAACAGCGCTAATTTGCCCTGATGGCCGGCGGGCACACTAACACCCCTCTCTCTCTCTTCTTTCTCTTTCTACTGTGTTGCGAAATCGTCCATTTAAGCTTCACCGGGGTGGTACTACGTGTGACTGTTTGGACAATGCCAGAGGTCTGCCACTCTAACCTAACCTATAAGTGCGGGTAATAGCTACATATAACATTTTTTTGTATCATGTTAAGAAGCATCATTAGCGTGACCATCTATTACTCGTACCTCATACTAAATGTAATTCTATCGGCCGTAATGACATTTACCGATTGTAAAATCAACACGTGTTTCGCCGACAACTTTTGTTGCTTGAACTATAAAACTTAAGTCGTTCTCATGGTTTTGTGTTGGTAGTATTCATCATTCAATTAAATTAAAGATATATAAATATATATTTCGACAATAAATAAATCAATAAAAAAAATGTTCATACATAACCTTAAATATCAGAAGGTAACAAAATAGTAAATAAAGCCTATAAAATAGAATGGTTCTTAACCGGAAGACAAAAAAATTAAAAAAGTCCATCCCATCCACCTCGAAAGAAACTATACACGCTGACACTAACTGACACTGTTGCCAGTGCAGATCGGCGCCGATTTTTTACCGGAATGAATTTTTAGTTCTTGGTCGCTGGTCGGAGCTGGACGTGCATCGATTATGGATGTCGAATTACCGATTTCTGCGATTTTTCAAAGAAATGCATTGTGGGACAAACGACTTAAGTCCCACAGCAACAGGATTGGAATAAATGGTGATATTCACTATAAAGTTTTCGTTCACAATTTACTGGGTGTACCTATACCTACCTTGCTTCGTGCGTTGCATCTTTAGAAATGTATTTTCCGTCAATAAAAAGTGATGCTGGAACTTTAATTGGACCCATAACCTATTCCAGTGCTATTTTTCAAAAGAAAGCAGTTATTTCGCTTCTGAATAAATTGGTTTTATAATGGAAATGAGTTTTCTTTGCCACGCCCCTGTTGAATCTAGTCCACATCTGCTAGGTCTGCATGCGTACTTTAATGCATGCAGTATTGAGTATCGCCAGATCGAATTTCACGCTATCCACACTGACTGCTGCGTTATAAAAATTAATATCGATTGGTCGTTATATTATGTCGAACTGGCATTTAATTGTTGCCATTTTAATTTTTTTTAAATATTTTAATATTCAGCTGTATGACATGTATAAAGGAAATACCCTCTAAAAAATAGATTAAATCTATTTAATTTATATGTAGTATCTCTTGACTCCTTGCCATTAATCTTACACAGTGCCGTAATCAAAAATAGTTATTTATGCAACAAGGGTGTAAAGTAGCATTTTTTTTATGAATGAGAAGTTTTTCGCACGAGCCGCAGGCGAGTGCGCAAATCACATGAGTAAAAAAAGGCACTTTACGCACGAATTGCATACACAATTTTTTCTACTACCGGACGTTATACAGGGTCGCTGTTATGTATTGAAATGGTCGATTATTTCTTAAAGGAAGAGAGTTATCTAAAAAATATTAAGAACAAAAGTTATAGGAACAATAACAATAATAAAATTTCATATAGGTATGTACTTACAAATACGGATTTATATTCAATTTAATTGTGGACTATATGAATATTAAATGTACAGCTATTAGAATTATTAAAAGTTAATCCTTGGCTCTTAAGTCTAGAATTTACTTGTGAACCTTCACAATCCACACGTCTGCTGTTACAAGCCACATTAGAACTAGATGTAAATGGTGTATCAGTTAGCTTATTTATATTGGTTGAAACTTCAGAAGACAAATTTGATGTAATATTACTTATTTCGATTTCAGGAATATTGTCAAACGTACTAGTAGAATTAGAAGAGGAAGCATCATTTGTTAATATTTTATTCGATATGTCAATTTTTTTGCTCAGTGTACTGTCAATGTAACCCTCTGCGACGGCAGATGATTTCCATCCCCCATGCTTCTTCACTGTTATAAGGTCTCCTCCAGAATTTGCCAACATAGTGGCAGATGACCTTCGAAAAGAATGACCAGTATAACATGTTGGATTTGGCAATTTTAGATATTCAGCTATTACAGAAGGCATCTTACCAAATGTGTTTATGCCCACAGGTTGTTTCGAACATTTATTTTGGGCATATTTTAAAAATAATCTGGATGATTCAATATTAGGAGGTCTTAATGTCATATATTTTATAATGTACGATAAATAATTTATGGAATTATTTGGGTTTAGAACTGTAAAAATTCTTTCCATACCATTTTTTGAATCAGGAATTCTTATAATAAGGACTGTTTCCTTGTTCTCAACATCATTTATTGTCATTTTCATCAGTTCTTCTCTGCAACAAGCCCCAGAAATGCCAATAATAAATGCAACCTAAAATAATAAATCGTGTCGATATAAAATATATAATAACTATTAAATACAAACATTTTATAGAGAATCTAAAAGTATTAAGAACTAAGGTAAAACTTCTATAATTTTTGATATGATATTTTACCTTACCAATAGAATTAAATTGATGTAAAGTTACCTTTATCATTAAAAACTTCGAATCCGGAGCCTCCAAAATAAACTTGATGAAATTACTTTTCTCAAATATTCCTGATTTCTTGCTTCTCTGTTTAAGAAAGGCAATTAACTTGTGGTAGGTTGAAATATCTACTGAATTTTTAATTTTCAAGGTAGCCTTTAGCATGGAAAATATTGACCACATTGTCGATGATTTATAGCTTTTTAATTCATCTGAAAAATAAGCTAGCAAAACATTTTCTGAGTACCTTGTCACTTTATTTTTCTTGCACCAACACACCAACAATGTATATTTTTGCTCGTAAATTAACCGAGACTTGTTGGGAAGCAAATTCAAAGTAGCTTCCTGTGCAGAATCTGCAATATTCGGCGGAGTGTTCTCAAAATCCGATAAATCACTGTCCATAATGTTGAGATTTAAAAATCTGAAATAAAATTAAACGAAATCATAACAATATAACACATTTGATATCACAACTCAAAACTTACCGTATTAAAATCTTCACTAATTCCTAAAATCATTAAAACACCTGGCATAAATCACAAATTGTCAACATTCAGATACGTCAAACAGAAATCGCCATTTGTCCATGGCCAACCAGACCAATTTTAAGTAAAAATGCAGGTATCCAAATCAATGTAATCATTCTTATTTTTTACTTTTTTTAACTAGTGCGTAAAGTAATTTACTTCACGCACTAGTTAAAAAAATTTAAATTTTAGACACCTTCCATAGTGTGTAAAGTTAGTGTTTTACGCACGGTAGTAGAAAAAATACTTTTAGATTGTCTATTTAATTTTTTTTTCAGGGCTGCAAAACGTTTTTTTTTAATTTTAATTTATTCGAAATTACTAAAGCAAATTTAATAAAATTATATGCAATTATAAAGGACATTAATACAACCCTAAAAATTAAAAAATACACCATGTGATATTCGATAATATTTTCCCGAAATACATCCCTTGTTACAGTCAGCATATTATGAATGAAACTCCTAATTTAATGGACAGCCTAAGTCCTGACGTCAGAAAAGGCGCAGATTTTAAAATCCTTCAAAACAAAAAAAAGTCACGTGGAAAACCCATAGACATTTGCCTTTAGATAGGCAAACAATAGGTCCGGGCTTTAAAATTTAAGCTCTTGCTCAAGAAATTGTAAAAGTTGACCTTCAATTTATTTTTAAGTGTAAACAACTATTATTTGCCCCAAATTCTGGCCAAAAAACTGGAATCACTTTTTAATTTTTTATCAAGTTGGGAAAAAAGGTAATTTCTGGCATTTTTAGTAGTTGAAAAAAAAAATTTAAAAACTGTAAAAATAAAAACTAATTTGGGAAAAAAATCAATTCTTCATGATGGTATAATAACTTATAATAATATTCCAAAAAAAATTAAAAATACAATCAATATAAAAAAGTTCAATTAATATTTATTTAAAAAACATTTATTAAAAATATAACATATTATTGTTTTCTTTTTTTTTGTTGTTATATATGATACTATAATTATTGTATAATTTTGACTCTTAATCTTAATTAATTAAATTTTTTTTTAATTAGAAATTTCCCTGTAATGAACTTTTGTTGGGAAATTAAATAAATAAATAAATAAAATAAAAAAGTTGCAAACCTATCAGCTTTTAAGGATATAAAATTGTTTTTTAGGTTGTGTTTCTAAAATAAGTTCAAAAATGATTCGTCGTCGTGTTTTTAGTTCGAAAAAAAAATAACACAATTAAACAAGTTTTATAAAATCGAATAAGAAAACAAACAAAATCAGCAAAATAACCAATCTTCGATGTTATCGTGTACCTTACCTCAAGTCAAATATTAGTTAGTACCTATATAATTTGTATTAATTTTTACAATTTGGCAAAAACTGCGTAGGTATCTAGGTGTAAATTTGCAAGCACAATTTCTTGTTCAAGAATTTAAAAAAGTTTTTGCTTAAGAACTGGACAAAGGCACAAATACAAATCACTAAACTACACAAAAACTATAAATCTGTAAATATTAAACACCCACAATCCACAATAGCAAAGAAAACAACAAGGAATCCACAGAGAAAACTTAAAACACAACAACAAAAATGTCGTCGAGCCGGTTCTGGAGTGTATTTTGAGCATGTCAAATTGTATTCGTATTATTGTAAGGCATTTTCCGCTTTTTTAATAATTTTATTTTCGTTTTCCAAAACTCGTTAATACTGAAACACTTTAGTAGGTACATATATTTTAAAGCCATTTTGTCAATAAGTTATTAGTTTAAGTACACAAGCTTAACAACTAAAGTATCTAACACCTTCGGTACCATTTATTTTTTTAAACAATATAAAAAAAATTCTTCTACTGTCTTACTACAGCATTTTATACAGCACTAATCATTTTTTTAAGTACAGGATATTTACTTTTGTAAATGGTAAGTTGAATGAAAATATCATTTAAAAATGACTTTTAAATCACTTCGTTTTTTGCCATATAATATGAGAGGTTAAGCTGTAACACTATAATAAGCTTTAGTATGCATAAAAATATTGAATTTAATTCCATAAAAATAAAAATATAAACAATAATTAACTTCAAACTTATTTAGATGGCAATAAAAACTTTCTATTTTTTATATATATCGCTCACTGGGTGCAATAGTGGCACATCTCAATAATTGGTCATATTGAGTAAGTGATACCATATTACCTTGAATACCTTATTTGTCACACTAACAATAGTGGCATAAAGTTATCTCTAGTGGAACTCGCTAGATGGCACTAGTGTCACTATTGAATTTCGCGCTTTTTTGATCGAGTACGTAGACAACAGTGGCACTTGAATTTTAATACGATAAGTTGGAACACATTTTACATTTTTAATAATGCAACAGTGGCATAATACAGGTGGTGTCAATATTGCATGTTATTATTTTATATTTTATTGCTAATTTTTGTGGAATAAGTTTAGTTGTGCCAGTATTGCCTTTTCAATTGTAAATTTTTTATTTATGTGTCGTTATTTATTGTTAAAGGCTAGACTATTAGTTCATGTTCAAACTAAATAAACAACATGTTTTATTTTTAACCTGTTCCTGTTCCTTTTTGCAATAAAATATTGTTAAAACAGAAACACATATTTTTAATCAAAATTAATTATTAAAACAGACCATTTTATTTAATGAAGTGACGTATGTACGTAAAAGTCAACAAGCACAACTTAATATTTTCCAATTTAATAAAAATATATACAGTTTGAATAAAAAAAATAAAGTGCAATACCTTTCGACCTTAAATATTCAACATAATTTATTATTAGTTTTCTAATTAAACAAGACAGCTTCTTTAAAACTCAAAATATTTAATTGCCAGATTACAAATTGTTGATTTTCTCAAAACTTACAATTTGTTAATGTGTCATTATTGCACCCAGTGAGCGATATATTCTTTCCTCCATCTAGGGCTGTAAATGGGTTAATAATAACATCAAAAATGTAAATAATTTAAAGAAATGCTTTATTTATATCGTTTTTTAGCGTGTAAAGCTGATTCTAAAATTCTCTATGGGATTTTCAATGTAATTTCAGTTTGTTTGGAAATGTTTCTCTCAGCACGCCTCTCTTGACGTCAGATTTAGGCTGTCCATTCATATAGGAGCTATGAAAGTCTGACGCACTATTGCAGGACCCAGTAAATAGGTATAATAACTACACATTGCAATTTATCAAAACCAATTTTTTTTTGAAAAAAAAATCGTAATATTTATATCTACCGCGAACACAAACAAAGCGTATTATTAAAAAAAACAACAACAACGAACAGGTGGTTTTGCAGAAATTACGCCCGTGTAAATGCGCAGTAATGCACGCTTAGTTTACCCGATGGGACAAGTGTAAATTACGCCCGATTTGTCAACACCAAACAGTTTTCCGGTAAAACGGGCACGTGGATGTCTCGATTCGGTGGAGCGGATCCCAATTAATTCCGAAAGGCTGAATGTGCCGAACGGGGCACTATTCCGTCGCAGTCTCAAACGCACTTTCATTTAAATATAGCAATATGGGACCGTCTGTGATCCACACGTAGGGGAGACTGGGTTTACGCGTCACGCGGGAAAGTTAACCAAAAGGATTTAACAGAAAAGCCGCCTTGTATAATATAAAGGACCTTGTTGCTATAACCGAACTTATCATATTTAACACTGACATCCAGAATTAGAACCATAAACTTCTTATAGAAGTGTTTACATTTTAAAGAAATCAAAGATTCCAGCGTTCACAATTTGTCTGGTTAGCTGTATGGTCACATATGGTCCACTGTACTTAAAACGTGCACCAAAACAAGCAAACTTACTGTTAAGTTATACCGTGCCAGCAAAAATTATTTGCATCAAAGAGGGCTTGGATTGAAAAACGTGGGGCCTGGTTTAGATCACAATGATATGGGGACGATACATCTAACCAAATCAAAATTTTGTCAAATTAATATTATGACATGATATGCCAAACTAATGAGTAATAAAATAAGTAGACAATACAAATTTAATTTTGTTGTTTACAAAATTAACAAAGTAAGAATATACAGAAAGAAAAAGAAAAATAATTACATAAATTGCTGAAATTGGCCACCGCCATGCTCCAAGCATAAATTCACACGTCTCTTCATATTTTCGAAAGTGTTGACCAGCATCTCTGGAGAAATGTTAACACATTCTTGGATAATCCTTTCTTGTAATTGTTCTAAATTTGCAACTGGTGTTTTAAAAGTAGTGTTCTTTAAATGAGGAAAAACAAAGTTATCCATAACCGTTAAACAAGGTGATCTAGGTGGGAATTCAATGTCTGATCGAAAACCGATCAATCTGGCGTCAAAAAAAATGCGTAAGTAGTTAATAGTCTCTGCGGCTGTATGGGCGGTTGCACCGTCCTGTTGAAAATATCCAAAACGTAGTTCGTCATCAACTAATTGCTCCACAAATGGATTCAAAATATTGTCTCTATACCGCTGTGCTGTAACTGTGTCATGGAAAAAAATAGGACCAATCATTCTTCTTCGGGAAACAGCTAACCAGACACCAAATTTTTGAGGGTGCAATGTGGACTCTACAAAAAAATGGGGATTTTCACTACTTCGCATGCGTGTATTCTGAGAATTTACATAACCGGAGAGGTAGAATCCAATCCAAATCCAAAAAAAAATGTCAGGTCCAATAAATCACAGGACACAACTATATATTATTAAATTTTTGGATACTTCAGAAAATTTTAGACATATTTCATGTACGATATCCTATACTTATCTTCAACTGTTTCGGAAATATTAAGTGTTTTCAGATTTATTGCATTTCAGCGTTTCTTTTTACTGATATGAAATAAAAAAATACTAAATAGTTTTGTTTACTTTTGTTTAAAATTCCTGACCTTAGCAAATTGTTGTCTGTCTGCATGACAGTAGTTGTCAATGTTATTGTCGTTTGGATTTTGTTATCTGCATAATATGAGAAAACTGGTTTATTTAGCAGAAATGCACAAAATTCAAATTAGACATTATTTTAAGGCAGTGCTAAATAATTATCGCCATTTAAATTGCCATTAATGAAAAAGGGACCTATGATATGATCTTCAACTATTTGATGTTTTATACCACCTAGTTACCATATACAGGGTGTTTCATTAAGGGCCATATCTCGGGAACTACCAGGTATAGAAACTTGGAAAGAAAATATGATTAAAGCGGTCATGAGAAAATTCTGGAAATTACTTTTAGGTTCCTCATTTTGCCTCGAGGGAGCACAATTGAATTTTTTTTTTTTAATTCTAAATTTCTCCGAAAATTCCCATATTAAGATATAACTCTGATTACATCATCGAAAAGCTTAGATAATTCTGCATAATTTTGGTTTAAGGCTCATTAGCATACCGACCTTGATAAGAGTGGGGGAAGCTATTGAATGTGTAAACATTAAAATCGCTGTAACTTCTAAACGACTTATCCGATTTTACTAAATTTAAGCTTGTTTGGAAGGGAAAGGTAAATGTCTCTAATCGCCGGATCCAACAGTACACGATAGTGTTTAATAAAATTGCTAGAAGGCGCAATTTGTAATAATAACAGTTTTTTCGATTTTATTCCGAAAATTCAAATCGTACGGTATAACTCTGTGGTACTAAGGCAGAACCCGATATGTCAAAATACTTGATTTTTCAGAAAACGAATTTTAAAGTTCGCGATATCGCCAAAATTAAGATTGCATTTACAGTAACTTGGCAAGTCCAGTAAAATATTTTACAATAAACATCCTTTTCGCTTGTAGCATTTCAAGTTAAAATTTTTCCGGATAACGAAGATATTTAGATTAGTTGGACATATCGTGTTTTTCCCTCTTTAGTTTCACCAATAAAATTGACATGTCGCGTGGTAAAACCAATTCCGACAAGTTGAAACTGTGGCATAAACCGATATGTCAGACATACCGAAATATACAAATAAATGTTTGACGGTGCGGGACGACACCACAACCCGATATGTCTAGCATATTGGGTTTTGCCAGCGACCAATTTTCATTTATGAAACATATCGGGATCTTATTTTATTAACCCACATTGTATAGGAGAACAGAACCATATCGGGTTTTGCCATCATATTCGTCACCACTAACTGCATATATTGGCTTTAAAAACGGAAAATGGATATTTCTTAACATATCGGGTTCTGCCTTAGTACCACAGAACTATAACATCATAATCGAAAAGGTGATGAAATTTGCAAGAAAAGATGTAAAGACCGCAGTTCTATATCTTTGTTCGTTTCAGAGTTATTACCAAAACAATAATTTTTAATATAAATTGCGCCCTCTAGCAATTTTATTAGAAACTGCCGTGTACCATTAGATAAAAAAAAATTTCAATTGTGCCCCCTTGCGGCGAAATGAGGAGCTTTAAAGTAATTTCCAAAATTTTCTTATGGCCGCTTTAATCATAATTTTTTTTTAAGTTTCTATGCCTAGTAGTTTCCGAGATAGCCGGTGGCCACCCTTAATGAAACACCCTGTACATATATACCAATAACATATTTTTTATATTTCTTTTTGTCTCCTGATGATGGGGACGTCTCTACGTCTGAAACATGTTGAGATAAGAGATTGGTCGAATATTATTCGAATAGACTGGTCGAGCATTTCTTTTCATTCCTATATTTGAACTCCGCTTTAAGCATGGACTATCAAATTATAAGGAAATTTGATGAGACTACCACTTTGTGCTTTATGTTTTTTGGTTAATAATAAAACCAAGTTTCTTTGTGAAATGGACTACTTGTTAGAATATCACTAACTATTTTCAGTAACATTTAATTAAATAAGTATATTTTATATTTTCAATTAAAGCTTTCATTGGGACAAAATATTTCCCAAAAATGTAAATAAAGTACTGTTTATTTCAAAAATTAATGTTAAACCTAAAAATCCGTCACATAAGATAAGGATGCGGTTTTCAATATCTTCAAAAGATAATGAACGAAGATGACGTAAATCGTATCTCATTTTGGAGAAATTTAGTGAGGAAAAAAATAGTGTTTATTAATAGTTATTTATCCAACACATGACAGTTATGACTATTATTATCAATGCCATTTTAGACAATTAAACTATCAAATAACTCACGTTCATATTTAAAGTAGTATTATATTTATTTATATTACAATTACAAGCAAAATTCACATTGATATTAGAGAGTTTTCGTTGTATTGTCAAATTTAAACGGTTAACCATAACGAATACGAATACGAAGCCGCTATTTGACAGATCGTAAAAATAGTTTTCGTTCAATTCCCTTAACGTTAAGTCGAATTCGACAGTAAACATAACAAATATAACATAACCTATCTTTAATGGTTTGTGTTCATATTTTCATATACGTTTTGTGCTATCTATAACTATAATAATGCTGAATGCAAACTTTATTTCCGATGTGGTCATTGAAAATGGTCATTGCGCATGCGTTCCGTTTTCGCTATGGCTTTATCTTCCGTCCGTTAGCTCCCGCCACTTATCGGTAACGATAACGATAAATGACAGCTCAAATGTCAAAGTTGTCAAATAGCGGCTATCGGAATCGCTTTTAAAAGACAACGAAAACTGTCTAATGAAATTAAAGGAAAACGCTAACGGTTTATTCGAATTTGAAGTCATTGTAAAATTCGTTGGTTCATCGGAACCAGACGCTCTCATATCGGTACAACTGCTGATAGTGCTAGAAAACGCCGACACATTAGAACCTTGTATTTTTTCTGCAATTTATATTTTGTTATGCACCGATTCTTCTAGGTATCCTTCTGCTACCGTCAAGGACTTCCATCCTCCGTGACGCTTCAATGTAGTCATGCATGTTAGCCCCTGCATTGGCCAAAAGAGTCGCCGAAGACCTTCCCAGATAGTGACCGGTGTCGAGCGCTGGTTCCTCCAATTTCAAAAACATTGCAATTCTTGAAGGTATCTTCGACAACTTATTTATTCCCACAGACTGGCTGGTACACCTCCCATTTTTGTAAAAAACAAAAAAGCGACTAGAACTAGTATTCTTTGGTCTCAAAGACATGTATTTTTTACACAAATTGATCGGGTTGACTGGAAATCCTTCTTCAAGTATGGTGAAACTTCTCGATTTCTTGGTTTTAGTGTCTGACAAAACTACGTAAAAATATTTCCGTTTGTCTTGAATATTTTCTATTTTCAATTTGATCAATTCATCGCATCCACAAGCACCGCTAATCCCCATTATCAAAGCCACTTACATCAACAAGTACTCGTCGTCGGGAGCTTCGTTCAAAAACTTCTCTCTTTCAGGTCGTTCTAATGTCTTGGACTCCTTTGGCTTGTATCCCTGTGATTTGCTTTTCAAAATGCTCGTTCGTTTGCCATATTTTGAAATGTCGATTTTTTTATAAAGGTGAATAATCGAGCGAAGCATCGAGTATTTGGTCCATAGCGACGATGGAGCTAATTTTTTTTGCAAATGTAAAAAATAAGCCAGTAGAACATTTTCATCGATACCTTTTATCTTCCGTGAATTCATCCAAGACTCAAACATTTTAAACTTCTTGTCGTAATGGCTACTTTATACCTCAATTAAATTAAACTAAACTTAATAAATTAAGGAAGTTAAAATACTACATTCAAACATAACCATTTATACCTACAATTAAGGAATTAAACTAAACTAAGAAGTTGGCCAACTTTTAACTTCTTACTTTAATTTAGTTGATTCGACATTATTCGTTGGGCGATCGGCTTAATCCGTGATTCTCGTCATGTCATTTGTCATTTCGGTGAATGTAATTTATGTAATAAAGAAGAATTTGTACACATAACCCTAAATTCTTGTTTAATTTTAGAATTATATTTTTGATATTTTGATTATTCCAAAAAGTTTCACGATGGTTGTTAACGACGGTACATTGATTGAATTAGTACAACAGTTCCCATGCATTTATGATAAAACGGACAAGAACCAATAAGATAGGTTAGGAGCACCTTCTTCGTCTCTCGTAGATTTATTAAGTGACTAAGGGCCGGTTTAATATTCTGCTGATAAGGTATCTGATTGTTACCAAGAGAATAAATTTTATCTCTCTGGTAAATCGCCGGCAAACTTCTGATCAGTTTATCAACAAAATTTTAACCAAAGGATAGATGACCGGAGCTATACCATGTGGTTGCAAAATCCACCAAATTAAAGAAGATATTATAGGGTTATATATATATCATATGATACGTTATGTTTTAAAAAAATGTATGTTTTGCATTATTTCTATGTTTTAGGAACAAACCCTATAAATTTTCTTTGTGTTTGAGTTTATTCTATTATAAGTTCAAGAAAATGAATATAAAGAAAAAAAAACGAAAAATTAAAAAAAAAGGTTGCAAATTTTTCACAGACATAGCAGGAATTGTTGCAAGAGGCTTAAAGCACAGTTCGTATAAAATAAAAAAATTGTCAAATTCAAATATAGTCTGTACGATAGCAAATCATATTTTCTATTTGATGTAAAAAAAGCTGTACCGTATTCTTAAGACCCCAGTCCCAGTAATTTATGTGATTTGGGCGGTCGTGAAAAATCCTTGGCCTTCTAAATAAAATATTAACATAATCTTCCAAATCATCATCTGAATCCGATTCATTCGAAAACATGTTAACATCAAAAAACGCATTCATTTTTTTACAATTGCTAAAAACAATGAACTTTACTTAATGAATGGCAAAAATGACCAAATTTGAGGTTATGGCTTTTGATTTAACCCACTGGCAAACCCTTAACAGCCAAGTATTTTGCTGGGTAAATTATCCTGCTGGCAATAATTGTTTATCTTGCTGTTAACGCTACCAGAAGATTAAAAAACAGATTTTCTTTCATTAACAGCAGAATAACTATGCCAGAGGTTTTGCCAGCACATTATTAAACCGGGCCTTATTGTGGAGGTATAAACCATTGCCTTAATTTCTTAAGTTTAGTTTAATTTAATTGAGGTATAAAGTAGCCATAAGCATCTCGGTGGGACTTTTCTGGCAAAATCTGCATCGCTGCTTCTCCCGCTTCCGTAAGGATATCCTCAGGAACGTAATTTTCATCGGTTTCCTTCATTTTCTATAGTTTTTTTTCTTCAAAAAAGCTTCCCTTTTCTGCAGGGAAAACTGACAAGTGTCAAAATTATTTTAAACATTTGCTATAGTCGGATCTGGTCTTATCGTGCGGGTCATACAATTCAAGAAAGACATACTCTCAGTTTTTGTTTTCTTTACTTGCGTTTAATTTTACCCTCTAAATAAAATACGTAAGATAAATGAGACAGACTTATTCCATTTTGACATGAAAAAAAAAGGATATGTATTTACTTTCCAGCGATTCTAAAAATGCTTATAATAGCACCAGCTACGTTTTATTTTAAATATGCCAGTTTTGTGACTTTGACAGTTTATCACAAAATGAAACAATTTTCTGGGTTTTTGCATCCCCAATCAAAAAAAATGGTACTTAATCTGATAAACTATTTCAAAAATGAAAGAAAAAGTGGAAATTCGCCAACCAATATTCAGGAAACAGTAGCCAAAGCACTGGGAATTAGTTTAAGGACTGTGCAGAAAATTGTGCATGAAACAAAACATAACATAATACCCAAGAATACTAAAAAGTGTAAACGAAGAAAGCCAAAGACTGAGGATTTAAGCGAAAATATTAAAATGGGAGTTTGAAATGTGATTTACGATTTATACAAATCAAAAACCAATGTAACTATTCCAGTTTTACAAAAAACATTAAAAATTCGGGGTGTTTTGGAAATTGGACTTGAAGCGTTATCAAAATTAAAAAAACATTTAGGTTTTCGCTATAAAAAATACTGTAACCGAAGATTTTTATGTGAGCAGCCACAGATAGTGAGTCAGCGTGTTCAGTTTTTAAAAAAATATACGGACAATTACAAATCGAAATTTAGAAAAGTGGTATTTTTAGACGAAACGTGGATATTTTCGAATGGAAGTGGTTCAAAATCTTGGCAAGATAAGTCTGTAAAAAGTGTTAAAAGGAAAAAGGGGTGCGGTACGGAAAAGCGTTTTATTATTTTGCATGCCGGTTCTGCAACAGGATATGTTGCAGGTGCGAGTTTAATTTTTTCTTCAACATCAAAAAGCGCTGACTATCATGATAATATGAATTGCGAAATGTTTGAAAAATGGTTAAAAGTTCAATTGATACCAAATTTGGATGCTCCGTCTTTAATTGTAATAGATAATGCATCATATCATTTAAGAATTTTAAATAAACAGCCTACTTCATCTTGGAGGAAAAGTGATATTTATGAGTGGCTGGAAAAACACAACCAAAATCCTTTACCAAATATGCTTAAATCGGAACTCCTATCAATAGCAAAGTCTCTTAAAAAACCCAAAATATACGCGGTAGATGAAATACTGCGTGAATATGGTCATGAGGTTCTACGACTGCCGCCATATCATTGCCAGTTTAACGCAATAGAATTAATATGGGCTGGTGCAAAGTCTTATTATGAAAAACATGTAGGTGATGGTCTTAAATCCGACCAAGTACAAATAGTTTGGCAAGATTCGTTAGATCATATTACACAAGAGTACTGGAAGAAATCGGTGGAACATACAGAAATATTAATAAGGGATTGGTGGGATCGAGAACAAGTACTAGATGTCGAAGTAGCGCCATGATAATTGCTCCATTCGAAGACGACTCAGACGACGAGGACTTTTCAGATTTTATAAGTGACGATGAGAGTTTTTAGGCTATAATTATATATAAACGGTGTTTTTTCGTTTACATTTTTTAGTATTCTTGGGTATTATATTATGCTTTTTTTTTCATGCACATTATTCTGCATATTGGTTTGCGAATTTCCACTTTTTCTTTCATTATCGAAATAGTTTATCAGACTAAATGCCATTGTATTTTTAGGTTTTAGTAGTAAAACTGTTAAAATAAATTGCACTGTTTATTATTGTCGTTTTTAATTAAAGGGTACAGTAGGTATATAATTAACGATTATATAATTTTTTTGTAACTTTTTTAACTCCCCTGTACATAATTTTTACAAAACTAATAATATTAGGTATATGTGGCTATCTTCGCGATAGCTAAAAATAATGAAACTATTTTTCCTTCCTTCGGTATATTTGTAAATAATCTTACAACATTTTGATAGCCTCTGTGTTGTCTGATTTGACGCATATGATCAGTGACCTTTGGACCCGCACGTTAAGACCAGATCTGACTATAACAATGTATCACGCCCGTGGCAACCAAACAATCAACCAACTTTGACCAAAATGTAAAAAAGTCACTGTCAACTCATTCTGTCATTTATAGGCTACTGAGACGCAAGTAGCTTTGATTATTTTTAGTTTGATTATTTTGGTTATTAATTATTATCTCATAAAAAAACGATTTATTCCATGCACTAGTTGGATAAAACAGTGTGTGCCACTCGTGTGTTATGTTTCCCAAGTCACTTGAGAATTTATACCATGAGGTCGTCTTTCTCGCGTGACTTATTGTCGACATAACACACTAGTACCATAAAATCATTAAGTAAGTTATCTCATGGAAATGATTTTAAACAGCCAAAGGAAGGAATTTGGAATACACCGATTTCCCCTATAGGACAGTATGTGATCCCCACACATATTATAACCGACACTAACTATAGGCGAGATATAGACACGTGAATATCAAAACAGGCTTAAGAGATAGAATAATGTCTTTGAAGTGCTTTGCATGCAAATGTACTTTAACCACTGGACTGAGAATAATTTTTTCCTATATATGGGTTACGGATGAAGAGACAAATTAAATTTTAAAGGGATAGAATAGGTCGCTTGGCGTCGATTTTGTAATACTTATGAAATAAACATTTTTCAAGTCCATAAAAATTAACTACAACACAGATATTTGAGGATTGACGATTGGGGATTTAGGATTGATGATTTACGACTGAGGATTGGGGATTGGGAATTGGGATTGTGGTTTTCGGAGGAATGTCATTATACCCTGGAAAAAGGAATTTAAGTTACTAACACAAAAGTATAAAAAAGGATTATTGCGTATATTTTTGCGTAAATATTTGCAACGATAGAGTTTCTAACGAAGAACACCAATTTGTCATTTTTTTAGTACTTATACTCCTTTCTTTCATCGTTATTAGAAAGTTGTTTTTCAATCGTTAAACATATTGTTTTAAATATTACACAAAAATATCCGATTTCAATTCGTATATTAAATTTTTAAAAAGCCTTAATGCATATAGACCACAAAGGCCATCAACCTAGTTACCTCAATGCAGTCTAGATCTTTCTATATTATTTTACGAAAGTAGTCCATTATCTCAGAGTGGAGCTGTTGAGATATGGGGAAAAACTCACAGTCATCTCCACAAAAATATATTATAAGTCAGTTTATTGCGGTGTACATGAATGTTTTAGTACAAGAAAGTACCATCATCAGCACCGAAGGGCTTAAGTGTCATTAACAAGAAGGAATGTAAAAAAATATATTAAAACAATGAAAAGGGCAAGAACATTTTGTATACTGATGACACACTGAGAGAAAACTCTATTAGCCGTAGCTCGCAATCCATTCGCAGTAGCAAGAAATCTGCATTAAATAGAATTATTTTACCAATAATTATATTTGTTACTTAATAAGTAACTCATGTTTATTACATTACTCTACTTAGGTACCTACAAAAAATCGTTGACTTAGGTGAGTCTTTAAATTTTGTTAGGCGAGAAATTAATTTTTTCAGAAATACAATACAAATTTAGGGGATAGAATCGGAAAACAATCTGAGTTTTTGAGATATTTCTTCCCCGTTCTAAATTTTGCAATGCAAATTCGCATTTGTTAGGTTTTTTGATACCTATTAATTAAAAAAATGGCTAAAAAGGGTCATGTTCCTAGCAGTTTGTTACTTCAGATCAGTCAGATTCCCCCGTTATTAAACAAAGTTTAACATACAATTTTTATCAAAAATACTGCCCTAATAAGTGCAGAACGGAAACTTAATGGCGGCCATGATCGGAATGAATTAAAAAATATAAGTAATAAATAATTATTGGTAAAATAATTATACCTACCTGAATTTGGAGACACACCGCCACAACACTTATTGTATAACGTTGCACTAAAAGTACACCACCCTATATAGAATTATTAAAATATAAAAATTTTATCAAATCAATAGCCAAAAACATCCACTATAAACTCATCCACCAACAACAGCCATTTTGGCGAAAGAGCTAAAAAAAGGAATTTAGTAGTAGCTAGGTGGACTAGCTACAATAAAAATAAAATTATTTTATAGCTGGCTGATTATTTTTAGGAGTAAAAACCGATACTTTTCTAACTACACGACCTCAATTAATTACAAAATCATTTTTGTTTACCACTGCATTATATATTTTTTATGGCAATAGAGTTGTCTTTTAACAGCAAAAGAATAATATTTAAAAAACGACCATGTTGAGGTTAAAAAGTCATTTCAAAAAAAAGAACCTTGTAGCGACAACAAAGTTGTTTTTTCGGCGCCTATTTATTGCAGATTTCTTGCTACTGCGAATCGATTTCTAGCTACGGCTAATAGAGTTTTCTCTCAGTGTACCTGAATTTGGGGACACACCGCCACAACACCTATTATATAACGTTGCACTAAAAGTACACCACCCTATATGAAATTATTAAAATATAAAAAATTTATCAAATCAATAACCAAACATCCACTATAAACTATAATCCACCAACCACTAAACAAACTAACAACACTGCAAATGGCAATAAAATAAACCAAAACGATTTCACCATGTTTTAAAAAAGCAACTGTTTAGTTCCTAAAAGGTATATTTTAGATAGGTAGAAAAGATTGGTTAGTTTTTATTTTTATTTTTGTGGTAATAAGATAACCTTATAGGTATTAAAAACATACTTTTTAAAAACATTTTATTGGATACATATTGTTATGGTTATATGATATTCTGTTTTTTTTAACTTTTTTAACCTTGTCATCGTCCAAGTATCTATACAAAGTGTTCTTGTCCTTTTCATTATTTTATTATATTTTTGTGGAGATGACTGTGAGCATGAGCGTCGTTTGGGGGGGGGGGGGTGGCATTTGCCCCCCTCCCCCCCCCTGGAAGTTGAATTATTGACAAAAATTGACTTATTGAGGTTTAATATGGTATGATTGAATGTAAGAATTTATTATTTGGAGTTTTCTTTAATATTTTAGTTATTATTTTCGGGTACCTAGTAAAGAGTTATTTTAATAAAAATAAACAGTTTTAATGCCAAGACGACTATGATTGTGGAATATTTGAAAAACAATTTTAGCCTATTAAGTAATGAGCAAAAAATTGAAATTAAAATTGAGGAAAGACCAAAACTCGAAATTAACTTGATACAAAAAACAAAGTGTAAATCTAGGGACTTTATTATTATGGATAAGTTTGCTGCAAATAAAAACAGAAGAATGAACTTTGCTTTTAAACCATGCACCCACTAATGAAAAATAAATTGGTTTTTTTATTTTTTATCTTATTTTATTGAAAATGAGGTAAGAAGGTAAGGTAATCATAAATTTTTAAAATATTTTTACTAATAATGCCACCAACCAACCAACCAAATTTGGGCGTGGTCTTTAAAATTTTTCGCCTGCGGAGCATTTCGCTTGCAGCGGGCTTTTAGTGCACCCCCAAGTTAACAAGTCACGAGCCGCCACTTCCCCCCCCCCCCCCCTAAGAACCCGTTTAACGACGCTCATGACTGTGAGTTTTTTCTCCATATTTCTATGTTGTTTTCTTCTCGTTTTAATAACAATCATTCTTTTAAATTTATACACAACCTGCCTCAATATATTTTGTCTTCATTATAATCTATAGTTTACGATGAGTCTCCCTACTAACTAATATACATGGTTAAAAGTTGGTCAGCTCTTTCCTGAAATAGAAGGTTTCTTACCCGCTATTCAAGACAAAGTTATAGTAACAAGGAATTATCAAAAACATATAATCAAAGACCCGGCTATAACAGACGACATAATATGCAGAAAATGTCACCTCCAGAAGGAAACAATTGAGTTTATTACAAGTTGGATCTAAAATTCTTGCTGGCCAAGAATACACAGCAAGATATAACGCAGCAACAAAAGTAGTTCACCAAGCACTGGTTATAGTGTGTAAGCTCGTAGAAAATTCAGAACCATTCTACAAATACACACGAAAATGCATACTCGAAAACAAAGATTTTAAACTGTACTGGGATATAAATATTCAAACAGACAAAACAATATCCGCAAATAGACCAGATATCACTCTTCAGTTAAAAAAAGAAAAAACCACATACCTAATTGACATAGCTGTTCCTAGTAATAGAAACATCTAAACGAAATACAATGAGAAAATCTCCAAATATACAGACCTGGCAATGGAAATAAAAAGGCCTTGGAAGCAAGAAAAAGTCAGTATTATCCGAGGTATTATCCCTTTTATTATGTCAGTGACATCGAAACTTTCAGAAAACAGTCATTCTAAAAACATGCCATATTGTCAGATCATTCGTCAATTCAGAATAGTAATAATAGAATATGCACTGACTTGGCATAGCCCGTCAGTCCAAAATAAAACAACAATTATGTGAGAAAAATAAAGATAATAATAATAATAATAATATTAATAATGATAATAATAGAGATATTTACTTGTGCTAAAATACAAAATACATTTTTATAAATTAAAAAATATTAGAACTAAAAATAACTATTGGTAACAGTAACATACCTACTAGTTCGCACAAAAAGGTAGGATTTTGATTAACAATTAATCAGTCTTCAATCTGACAATAAGATAAGTTTTTTGAAATTACTTTTAAAATCCGAACAGTTTTTTTTTTTATTAGATTCTATATTGTTATAAACTCACCGACAAAAAAACCGACACCTAAATTTTTTTAGTAATTTCAATATGGCATAACTTTTTTATTTTTGACTTTATTGCAATGATTTTTCACTGGGCGATAGATATATTCATTAAAATTACGCTGCAGTTTGTTCTGATGTAATTTTGGTTGCTTAAATGTTTATATACCATGGTAAGTCAAAATGATGTTTTTAGTCGTAAGTTTAAAACGTCCTGTGGAAAAACACGCCAGAGAACCTTGTTTAAAAATGATTTACGATAAAGCTGGATGTATTCCTAGCATTTTGTTTTTTGAATCATCTGGTTATCTTGTTTCTTTTACGAGCTACGCATTTTTAATTGAAACGCTGCATTTAACAAACATTTTTACTTCAAACAATAAAAGTTGTCATTAGAGCACTTAAAATTAAAATCAAATGTTAATAACGAGTGTGTCCACCTCTAGCCGCAATGGCAGCTTGCATTCTTCGTGGCATGGAATCAATTAGAGTGATTATTTTTTCTTGAGGAATAGCTTCATATTCTTCATTTAATGCTAACCTGAGCTGTGATAAAGTTGTAGGTTTGTTGGGACGGTGACGAACGCGTCTTTTTAATTGATCCCAAAGATGCTCAATTGGGTTAAGATCTGGGCTACAGGGTGGCCATTCTAACCTTTGAATTCCAACTTCATCCAAAAACTCATTTACTACATGTGCAAAATGTGGCCTGGTGTTGTCTTGCATGAGTATAAACTCTTCTCCAATGAAAGGGGCAAATGGATTGACAACATCCTGTAGTATCTCTTCAATATATCTGTGGGCAGCTCCATTTTCCACAAATATTAGGTTTGTACGTCCTTCTCGAGATCAGCCACCTTAGCCAACATCCAAGTAAGTAAAAAATGTTTTTTTAAAAGCAGCGTTTCAATTAAAAATGCGTAGCTCGTAAAAGAAACAAGATAACCAGATGATTCAAAAATCAAAATGCTAGGAATACATCCAGCTTTATTGTAAATCATGTTTAAACAAGGTTATCCGGCGTGTTTTTTCCAAAGGACGTTTTAAACTTTCTACTAAAAACATCATTTTGACTTACCCTGGTATATAAACATTAAGGCAACCAAAATTACATCAAAAGTCGACGATGTGGTCTAGTGGTTAGCGCAGCAGCCTTACAGATCGTAGGCCCGAGTTCCATTCCCGGTGCCGGCAACGTCGATGTTAAATTTGGAATTTGGTTTAAGAGGTGGCGCCGTCTTTCGGAAGAGACGTTAAACTGTGGGCCCCGTGTCATGGATGTTGGCACGTTAAAGAACCCTACCCTCGACAAAGAGGGATTCGGCAAAATTACCAGATAGTGTGTGACAAATTCCCTGGCGTCGGTGATTGGCCTCGTTGCGGAAAAAGGCCGACGTAAAATAAATAAATAAAAAAAAAAAAAAAAATTACATCAGAACAAACTGCAGCGTAATTTTAATGAATATATGTTCCCAGTGAAAAATCATTGCAATAAAGTCGAAAATAAAAAAGTTATGCCATATTGAAATTACTAAAAAAATTTAGGTGCCGGTTTTTTTTGTCGGTGAGCTTATATTATTGAACTATTATTAAATTATTTATTATTATTATTTCAAATTATTTTGATCTTTAATGTTGTGGTTAATTATAAATTGATTTTCTTCATATAAATAATCTGTTTTTTAGTAGAAATAATTTTATGAACAAAAGAATTTAAATGAATTCCGCGACTAAACTCAAGAAATAACTCTTAACCAAGTCCTCTCTATCACCTTAAAGCTCCATTAGGACTATATGCACCCTTTACATTTTTAATATTTTTTTATTCTCCTGAGGATAAATGTTTATACATTCGAAACATGTTCAGAATTTATTATCCTTAAACTTTTTAATTATATGCCAAATAAAAGCGGGATTTTTTTTTTAAATCCTCATAGTAAAGAAATCAATTGTGAGTTTTTGCTCTACGATTTTTTTAGGGGGTAGGAGGGGAGTGTTTTATTAACTTTATTTATTAAACTGTTTTTAACTTTAAGTCAGTTAACAAAAGCCTAAGGTTATAAAATGTCACATTGATCGTTTAGGAAATACTTAGGAAGTATTCTTTTTAATTTTAATTATTTTTCTGTACCTCTGGCATAAATTAAGACATCGACGTGCGATTTGCACCAGTTTTCTTCGGTTTTAATCTAATTTGTATCCAAATAAATATATACTTAGATGATTCGACATTTTTGAAAAAAAACTGAAGAAATCTGATGATTGTGCACATAGCCTCCTCTAGCGGCAAAGAATATAACAAAAAATAATCATGCAAAGTTTTAAATGTTACTACAGGACAAGTTATTTTAAACGAGACCAAGTTTGTCAAATTTGGTTAAGGCAAACCGGAGTTATAAGTATTTTCGTAAAAAAAGTCACTTCCCTCAGTTTATTTTGTGATTTAGAGCAAAATATATTTAATCAAAATTTTATCGTATACATATTTCAAAGAATAAAACACTTTATTTTTGATATAACTTTATTTGGCAAATTATCGATAAAAATACGATAACCTTCTTAGTCATAGGTTGAACGCCGTCTAGCGGTAAATTTAGGAACTTGAAAATAATTTCCAGCAATTTCTCTTAGTCGATTTTGTAATAAAAATTTGTATTTGGAAACTTTGTGAGAAACGGTTTCTGAGATATGACCGGCGTCCTCTCTTAATTGGCCACCCGGTACTCTATATTGAAATTTTTAAAAAAATTGTTTTTTTCTTCAGTCTTTAAGTCACATTTTTTGGCAAAAGAAGTTAGAATAATGTACTGTATTGAGATTATACGCCAAATCAACATACAAATACATATTTATTAATAATAATAAACCCTTGCTTTTTATCAAGTGTAGATAGATGTACCCCATCGGTGATATGTAATGTCATATAGCCTAATGAATAAAAATGTAGCGATTGCTTTTTCTTATAAAATCGAAGTAACTTCTTGAAAGCCAATAAATAAAAACTAAAGTAATTGCTTTTGCGTCCAGCGATTGCTTAAAAGAGCAGGAATTGCTTCTAGTCAATGCCTTTTCTTAAAAAATAGAAGCAATTGCTATCGTTTGCTTAAAATGTGATGAATAAATTAAGGAATTGCTCTTTCTAGTATAGCGATCGCTTTCAACTTTTTAAGATAGGTTTTTGCTTGGTAGCAGTCAACTTTAGTTCTCCGCGGCATATACAGGGTGTTACTTAATGAAGTGGCGTTATTTCAAGGGAGAATTCCTGAACTAAATTTAAATAGAAAAGTTTATATAAACATGTGTCCTAAAGAGTCTGGTTTTCAAGATACAGGGTGTCAAAGTATTAAAAAAAATTGTTTTTTTATTAATATCTAAATGATCCTTTTACCGATTTTGTTGAAATCTGGCATAGTTATTCATTGTAATAAGACGCTAAGTTGGCACTAACTAAAAGAAAATTATAAGTTCCAGTGGCGTCTCGGGGGGCAGTGTCACGAATAATATTGACAAAAAAAATGTACGCTACTGATTTTTTTGAAAAATTTAAATTTTTTTCAGATTGAGCATCTACAAATACAACTTTTTTGTCTCTTAATATCCTTCCGTATATTACTTCCTTTTCGAGGAAAAACATAAAAAGGACTTCATTGCATGTCGAAAAATTGTTAAAATAAAATCAAGTTAACTTTGATCGTTCAGTATATTTAATTCTAAGCCATTTTTTAAAATCTAACAAACGAAAAGTAATGACTATTTACAAAAAATGTTGGAACTGACTACCTTCCGCTTCTATGCAGGCTTCTGCTCTCCTTCTCATCGAGCGACGAACTCTTTCGAAAATTCCATTATTGTTACGAATGGTTTCAAACCCGTCAATAATTCTATTCTTTAGTTGTTCTTCTGTCTCGATTGGTGTAACATAAACTAATGCTTTTAGGTGCCCATCATAAATAGAAATCTAGGCTGTTTAAGTCAGGCGATCTAGGTGGCCAGAATTGTGGTCCTTCACGACCTATCCAACGATTTTGGTAAGCTCCATTCAAATACTCACGAGCCAATATGCTAAAGTAGGCAGGAGCACCGTCATGCATGAACCAATGTCGTTGACGTAAATATAAAGGAACATTTTCAAGAAGCAGAGGCAAATCATTTTGTAGAAAATGACTGTAAGATTGTCCTTTAAGACGTCGTGGTAAAAAAAATGGTCCAATCAAATAGTCATCTAAGATACCGATCCAAACGTTGACAGAAAATTGTTCCTGAACATTTGACTCTGTAATAGCATGAAAATTTTCTTGGGCCCAGTTATGATTATTATGGAAATTAATTATTGCATTTCTGGAAAAATGGGCTTCGTCCGTAAACATAATGATGGAATCAAATTGAGGATTTTCTGCAAGTCTTTGATGATACCATCTACAAAATTGCGTACGCGGTTTAAAATCTCTTGGCAGAAGTGCCTGAACTCTTTGTACGTGATATGGATACAACAGCGAATCTCTTAAAATTTCCCATGCCATTTTATAACAAATATTTAATTTCCTACCTATTTTTCGGGTACTAGTTGCAGGATTCTCTTCGACCGCATGTAGGACAGCCTCCTCAACTGCTGGAGTTCGAATTGTACGAGGTCTTCCCTCTGAGGTATTACGTTTAAAACTGCCAGATTCAGTCAGACGACGATGAATGTTTATGAATAATTGTCTACATGGAAGGACACGGTCAGGATACCTTTCTTGATAGAGCCACCGGGCCTCCGCCATTGGCAAGACCATAAAGGAAATGCATTTGTGTCATCTCCAAATTAGAATAATTATTTGCCATTTTTTGAACCGCACAATTATTAACCTTTTGACCAGAGGAAAAATAATAACAAACTGTTACCGAAAGTCAAAACCATTATGTTCATAATAACAAAACAACATTTCCTAGCAACGATCAAAGTTAACTTGATTTTATTTTAACAATTTTCCGACATGCAATGAAGTCGTTTTTATGTTTTTCCTCGGAAAGGAAGTAATATACGGAGGGATATTAAGAGACAGAAAAGTTGTATTTGTAGATGCTCAATCTGAAAAAAATTTAAATTTTTTAAAAAACTCAGTAGCGTACATTTTTTTTGTCAATATTATTCTTGACACTGCCCCCCGAGACGCCACTGGAACTTATAATTTTCTTTTAGTTAGTGCCAACTTAGCGTCTTATTACAATGAATAACTATGCCAGATTTCATCAAAATCGGTAAAAGGATCATTTAGATATTAATAAAAAACCAATTATACTCCAAAAATACTCCCTTGAAATGACGCCACATCATTAAGTAACACCCTGTATACACGTGCGTTGCTCTTAATTTGTGTCTTCAATTATGGCTGAATATATGAACGTCCGTAAAAGAAAAATCTGAAGTGTACGTAAAAATTCCAGGTATAATGATTTCAGAAAGTTATAATTGATTTGACTGCGAAAACGTTGAGTGCTTGGCAAATTATTTTTTGACTGATAAGGCGAGGGGGTGCACTGTCGCCTTTAAATAAGATTAAAGTATTTCTGCGGAAATTGTCGGATCTGGGCTTTCAAAATTCTGTAGGTAAAGAACTCGGTGTTCGCCAAACTACTGTCTGTAAGACATACACTTTTGTACTGAAAGCAGTTTTGGAGAAGGCCAATATTTTTATTAAATGTACTACAAGTGCTGAAGCTGTTGTGGAAGCTAAACGGTTGTGGTCAGAGAGATGTATTTATATTCCTTCAAATTGTAAACGAATATCAATTGCTTGTCTTTAATTTCTTCATCACTACTATCACTTTCCTCATTTTCAGTGAAATCTGACATATCATAAATATAAGTTTCCTATTTTCCACAAAAACGTAACAGATTACTATTGTACTAAATAAATATACCAACGTTGTTGTATTTACGTCAACTCTTTTACAAATAAGGCACCAAACTCACTATGAAATCTATAATCTGAACAAGTGGATAAGAACACGTCTAAACTTGTGTTGAATAAGCATTTGCTACCGAGGTGTAAAAAAACAGCAATTGCTCAAAATTTTATTCATATCCAGATCTAGCGATTGCTTTTACTTATAGCATTTGCTAGTCAAGCAATTGCTTTTAGTAAAAAGTAATTGCTTCAAGTAATTGCTTTATTTTTATTCATTAGGCTCAATGTTAGATATCTTTAAAGCATATCAGCACCTTTAACATGAAGTAATTCAAATAAGTATCAAATATTACAAAAAAAATCACCTCGCGACACAATTACAGGAGTCACAGTTATGCAAGACTAAACCCATGGATTGTCGGTTATTGGAACCGAACTATTTAGTAATCTACTAAATACTACCCAAACTAGTTTATTAAGTACCATATTTGGATAAAAAAAGTGCCAATTTACATCACACCACACATTAACAAAGTTTTTTTTTTTTAATAATGACGTCTGACTTTCAGTTGTTTCACATTGTTCCTGTTTCAACAGAGCCCCGACAGGGAACTTGTAAGCATACAATGTAACTTCCGCGCCCCTAAACTTATCTCAGAATGAGCGGAGGAATGTACTGGGTGTTACGTGTGAACCAACATGCAATTATTGTAACGGAGGCCTTAATCAGGGACGCCACGCCGTTCTTCCCGCTGTTGAGAAATTTTATTATTTAGCATTTTCCCAGTCATTATGTGACCTGTCGATTTCGCTTTAATTTGCCCTCCTCCCAGTGGTAATTCTCTTTTTTGTTTGACTTAAGAAACATTTAAATTTAGGGCGTTTTTCTGAAAAGATCGTCTGATTGCAGGGGTTTCGGAAGGGATGGACTCAATTATCCCGCACTTTACGTAAATGCATTTTAAACGTTTTTATTTCGGGGGGCTTTTAAAGAAAGGAAACGCGTACGACCCTTCTTTTAAGATCTTTTATATTTCCGTCGAACTGGACGTCCATTATTGAGTTATGATGAAGAATAAGTGAAATAAGTTTTAGGGTTCTTTTTCCATTTCACGATGTAAACGACATACAATATTGAACATTTTTCGGCTTCGGATATTTTTGATAGTATTCAACGTTTGCCTGATAAATCAGGCTGCGTGCCTGATCAAATAACAAATATATCCCTAAAAAATTGCATATTTACCATCACATTGCCTTAACTGCAAATTTTTAATAGATCATTGACATGACTTGCACCTTTCCCGATCAATGGAAATATAGTTATATTACCCCTATCTTTAAATCGGGTTCCTTAGAAGATGTTAACAATTATAGAGGAAGAAGTAGTCCAAGCTTAAAGTGTTAAAGTATGGGAAAGAAAGAAAAAACTAAAAGTCTTCCTCCACAAAATTTAATAGAATAAAAAATTCTTAGTTTAAAGGCCTCTACATGTTTCGAACGTAGAAACGTTCATCATCAGGAGACAGAAAAATTTTATTTTATGCTGATGGTGTTACCAAAAGAGAAAATTATAACCTTAATAGAGCTTTTATGGACTTAAAAAATTAAAGTGTAGAAGAAACATAATATGAAGAAAATTGGTAAGGTTAACCCATACTGAGTATGTGAAAACGTTATTAAAGGGGATCTAAACAAACCAAATAAAATGGGGAAGAAGAAAAAACCTTTCTAAGAAGGTGTCGAAGATTATTTAAATTTTTAAAAACCTTATCCAACATATATGTCTGTAAGACATTATGAGGATGAAATTAAAGGTATCACAATCTGTAAAAAATAGAAATTGAAATTAAAATCCAAGAGTGAAGGAGTACAAAAGTTTTTGAAATATTTTTGAAATATTTTTTTAAATAAAAAAGTAAGTAGGTACTTACAAGATTACGTTCTAAAAAGCGTTTTTGGGGTATCTACTGAGGATTAAACCTCAGTAACCCCGCGAGAGGTTAATTTAAAACCAATTAAAACAATTAAAAAGTTGCACATAAATTTTAAAGTAAAAGTAAAAGTCAAAAGGTTATTCACGTCCACGTGCTGCATCAACATATCAAACCCGAAACGTTGTATTAAGTAACAAAATAAAGACAATGGAAGTCCGACAAGGTAATTTTTTGATATTACTTCATTGTCTACCACCTTCAAACAAACTAACTTGGTGCTGCAAGGGCATGGTGTCGGAAGACCAATTTGGGTTCTGTATGGGTAGGTCCACTGTAAAGAATCTGGCCTGTTACGAGGTTGCTTTGTTGGAGGCCCTGGAGAGTGGCGATCAAGTAGACTATCTACACTGACTTCTCCAAGGCCTTCGACAGAGTAAACTTAGATATTCTATTGGAAAAGCTGTGTGCTTTAGGGTTCTCTAAGGATCTACTTAAGTGGCTAAAAAGTTTTCTAACCAGAAGGACACAGGCTCTTAAGCTTCAGGGAAATATATCTGCTACTTTTTAGGTGACGTCGGGTGTCCCTCAAGGCTCCCATTGCGCCCCTCTTTTATTTATTTTATTCATTAATGACATTACTGAATGTTTACCCTACTCTATTTGTTTAATATTTGCAGACGATCTAAAGTTTTAAAGGGTGATAAGGGAAAGAGGGATGCAGTAACACTCCAAAATAATCTTGACGCCTTGTGGCAAAACTCGCTAAATATAAATAAATGCACATATATCAACTTTACCCTGGTGTAGGAGTAGGGTTCCCACAGTCTAAAACATAAATGGTGTGCATCTGTCCTATTCGAGCACTGTCAACGATCTCGGTGTCTACTTTGATGAAAGAATTACCTTTGCTGAACATGTTTCTAAAGTGAGTCTAAAAGGAATGAGAATGCTATAGGATTTATCTGGATAAACCGCTTCCAATTTTCAATTGATGTTATTAATTTTGAAGAAGTAGTCCATACTCAAAGTGGAGTAAAATGATACAGAAAAAGAAAAGCACGAAGTCTTTCTCCACAATATTTATTAATCGAAAAACTAGGCGAACCTAGGATCACATCGACGACATGTTTCGAGTGTAGAAACACTCATCATCAGGAAACAAAGTGAAAAGTAAAATGCTGATGTTTTTAGCAAAAGAGAAAATAATGGTGAGATTGAGCCGTAATGGAGCTTTTAATGGTGTACAAGAGGTGTAAAATGGAATAGTCAGAAGGTCGACAATCAAGACTCCAGCATACTGAAGAGTCGAGGGTTAAGTGCAGAAGCACACTGTGCTGTGCAGAAAAATGTAGGGTACTGTTGGCTACAGTAGAGCCTCTCTAACGGGAACACAAAATTAATTTTTTTAAAATTTCTCAAAAACTTTTTTGCACCAAATGTGTCTGCTTTGACTCCGGCGGGGTAACTGGGCCGTAAAAAGCCTGGTACCCCAACAGTTTTTACTTTTTAACCAAAAGGTAAGCTAATCTAATACATTTCTTAAATTTCATTTGCTACATTCCCCTTTCTATTTTTTACAGATGCGTTGACCCCTAAAAAAACAACTTTTTCCTTTTTTTCTTTTCTTTACACCCCACCCCAACATTTTTACATGTTTCTGACTAGGCTTAATAAAACTCAAGATGTTTCAGTAATTTAGTAATGCTTTTTACAGATAAGTTTTCCAAAACTCCCTAATTTTTACTACCCTACATTTTTCTGCACAGCACAGTGTGCTTCTGCACTTAACCCTCGACTCTTCAGTATGCTGGAGTCTTGATTGTCGACCTTCTGACTATTCAATTTTACACCTCTTGTACACCATTAAAAGCTCCATTACGGCTCAATCTCACCATTATTTTCTCTTTTGCTAAAAACATCAGCATTTTACTTTTCACTTTGTTTCCTGATGATGAGTGTTTCTACACTCGAAACATGTCGTCGATGTGATCCTAGGTTCGCCTAGTTTTTCGATTAATAAATATTGTGGAGAAAGACTTCGTGCTTTCCTTTTTCTGATGTTATTAAGTTATTATTCTGTTCACTCGTTGGATCCAACCTAGAATATGCTACTGTTATTTGGTCTCGATATTACCAAGTATACAAGGATATGTTAGAAAGAGTTCAGTTCAAATTTTTAAGATTTGCTGCCTATAAATTAAATATTGATATAGAGGATTATCATAGGGCAGACATGTTGAATACTCTGAATATGGTTTCATTGGACAACAGCAGACGTCTTATGTTTGATGTGTCCTTTGTTTTTAAATTAATAAACGGTTTGTCAAATTGCCCGAGGCTATTGTCTCAGATCCATCTAAATGTACCTAACCGACAGCTACGTCACGCAGATCTGCTTCACATCCCTTTTCACCCAACAAAATATGGAATAATAGTCCAAGAGCTAGTAACACCCGTTTCATGAAGTGTTTGATGCACTTCAAAATTTTGTGTCATAGTATCTACTGGATAGGTGAGCAGGTAAGCAAGTGTTGGCTAGCTCTACCTGGGGACACCAGGTACTGCGCATAGGAGAAAGGTGTCCAAAAATGTTGCCCAAAAAAAGTGTTTGTTTCAGAGGCCAACAAACAGAAATCAAAATTTAAAATGACACAAAACACAAAAATTAATAAGGTAGACACTTTTGAGGGGGTTAACATTTAATAAAAACACCCCCAAGTTGTTTTTTTAAAAATACAAAATGAAGTGTTTGATTCACGCTGACATTTAACAGTGTCTTAATTACATATAATAAAAAATAATTACAAAAAGGCAGACACTTTTTTTGGGGATACAGGGTGTTAAAATTTTAATTAAAAAAATATTTTTTCATTGCCATTTTCAAACCACTCTAGATATTTTTATGAAATTTGGTACACGTCTTTTGAGTATCGAAAGGCATTTTTTTGTCCAAAATATTTTTTTTTAATTTTAGCAGTGGCGTCCGTGCGGGGCTTGCATTTAATATTTTTGAAGAAAAAAATGGTGCGCCACTGCTTTTTCTTGAAATAAAAATTATTTTTGAAATTCCCGTCTAATTTACAACAAATTCGGTCTCTTGACTTATTTTCTTACGGTGCACCGTTTTCGAGTAAAAAACAAAAACATTTTAATGCACATTCCTGGAAACACATAACCCATTTAATTAACAAAGGTAAGTAGGTTTAAGGTGGGAGTATCAACATGCTTGCCAACCTATAACCTATTTCGCTTAGATTTATTTATGTTTTCTAGCTTTTACACAAAATTTAAAGAAAATCAGTATCGACTTGATATTCTTTAGGTAATAATTGACATATTTAATAAATATCAAGGAATTTCATAACTTATTTTAGGAGAATTGTATAACGAAAAATATCGGGTAGGATATTTTTTTAACATTATTATGTCATTGTCACTCATTGTTCTTTCACTATACAATTCTCCCAAAATTAGCAATGAAATAAATTGATATTTTTGTAATATATCAGATATTACCTAAGTAATGTGCCGACGATACTGATTTTATTTAAATGCTAGTTTAAAAAATAATAAACTTGAAAAAACAAAGCGAAATAGGTTATAGGTTGGCAATAAATTGAACAACGAACAGTTTAGAACATTTAAGTTCTAATAATTCTCGAAAATATTCGATGATCAGGTACTACTCTTTTTGGATAACGCTCCATGTAAAGACGTCTGGCTTCTCTCGCATTTCCATTTGCAAGACCATAGATAACATGCATCTCAGCCATTTTAGAATTCGTAAATATTGCCATGGTAAACCAATACTGTAATTTGTACACAACTTACGATTTAAAATTAAAATGGCACGTGTCAGAAATAATAAAAACAAAAATTATCCAAACAACGCCATAGCCTACTAGCCATTTTCAAAGAAATAGGTTTCGTTTAGGTAACTAAATAAATCGTTTTTAAATGAAAAAGAAGAACACCCGGAGACCAGCACTAAAAAAAACGCTTCCTTTCCGAAAACTGGTAATTAAATGGGTTATAATGTGTTTCCAGGAATATGCATTAAAATGATTTTTATTTTTTACTCGAAAACGGTGCACCGTAAGAAAATAAGTCAAGAGACCGAATTTGCTCTAAATTAGACGGGAATTAAAAAAATACTTTTTATTTAAAGAAAAAGCAGTGGCGCACCATTTTTTTCTTCAAAAATATTAAATGCAAGCCCCGCGCGGACGCCACTGCTAAAATTTTAAAATATTATTGTACACCTAAAAATGCCTTTCGAACCTCAAAAGACGTGTACCAAATTACATAAAAATATCTAGAGTGGTTTAAAAATGGCAATGAAAAAATATTTTTTTAATTAAAATGTTAACACCCTGTATCTCCCCAAAAAAAAGTGTCTGCCTTTTTGTAATTATTTTTTATTATATGTAATTAAGACACTGTTAAAATGTCAGCGTGAATCAAACACTTCATTTTGTATTTTTAAAAAAACAACTTGGGGGTGTTTTTATTAAATGTTAAACCCCTCAAAAGTGTCTGCCTTATTAATTTTTGTGTTTTGTGTGAGCCTAGTAGGCTATGGCGTTGTTTGGATAATTTTTGTTTTTATTATTTCTGACACGTGCCATTTTAATTTTAAATCGTAAGTTGTGTACAAATTAGAGTTTGTAACGTTCAAAAGTGTTTTAGATATTCGTTACAGTATTGTTTTACCAGGGCAATTTTTACGAATTCTGAAATGGCTGAGATGCATTTTATCTATGGTCTTGCAAATGAAAATGCGAGAAAAGCCAGACGTCTTTACATGGAGCGTTATCCAAATAGAGTAGTACCTGATCATCGAATATTTCCGAGAATTATTAGAACCTGATGGCCGTTTGCATCGCTTGGATTAGATGCTACTTAATCTAAGCTTCACCTTATCTCCAGAATTTGGTTCGCACGCGTTGACTTTTTGCCTAAAGTTTGGCTTCCAGTCGAACAAAGCTAAGCCCCAGAATTATTCGGCTTATCTTGGAAATCTAAACTTAAACCATTGAAAAAAATAATATAACCTCAACGTCAGTCAAGTCCAAGTCAACCTAAACAGGAAAAATGGATTTATTATTAGAACTCATTGCTGATGACGATGAAGTCGACGAAATTAATTTGATTATTTTTGGTTTGCCTAGAAAAGTGTACAACAGGGATGATTATTTTAACAGTTTTGACCAAAAACCGTTTTTTTTGGATCTCGAATGAAAATGAAACGACAAAACAATTAGGGGAGAAAAGATTTGGTGCAAAAGTTACTAAAAAAATTACCAGATTGACGCCGTTGTCAAACTTCTTGAAACCCTAGCTAAGTTTTACGGGTACCTACTGACCCGGTGCATTCCATTTTAATTTAAGGTGAGCTTAAGTATATGGTTCGCCCTAGCTAATCTTTAACTTTAAGCAAGGCGGTGCAAACGGCCATAAATGTTCCAAACTGTTCGTTGTTCAATTTATTGCCAACCTATAACCTATTTCGCTTTGTTTTTTCAAGTTTATTATTTTTTAAACTAGCATTTAAATAAAATCAGTATCGTCGGCACATTACTTAGGTAATATCTGATATATTACAAAAATATCAATTAGTTCATTGCTAATTTTGGGAGAATTGTATAGTAAAAGAACAATGAGTGACAATGACATAATAATGTTAAAAAAAATCTTACCCGATATTTTTCGTTATACAATTCTCCTAAAATAAGTTATGAAATTCCTTGATATTTATTAAATATGTCAATTATTACCCAAAGAATATCAAGTCGATACTGATTTTCTTTAAATTTTGTGTAAAAGCTAGAAAACATAAATAAATCCTACTTACCTTTGTTAATTAAATGGGTTATGTGTTTCCAGGAATGTGCATTAAAATGTTTTTGTTTTTTACTCAAAAACGGTGCACCGTAAGAAAATAAGTCGAGAGACCGAATTTGCTGTAAATTAGACGGGAATTTAAAAAATAATTTTTATTTAAAGAAAAAGCAGTGGCGCACCATTTTTTTCTTCAAAAATATTAAATGCAAGCCCCGCACGGACGCCACTGCTAAAATTTAAAAAAGTATTATGCACAAAAAAATGCCTTTCAATGCTCAAAAGACGTATACCAAATTTCATAAAAATATCTAGAGTGGTTTGAAAATGGCAATGAAAAAATATTTTTTTAATTAAAATTTTAACACCCTGTATCCCCAAAAAAAGTGTCTGCCTTTTTGTAATTATTTTTTATTATATGTAGTTAAGACACTGTAAAAATGTCAGCGTGAATCAAACACTTCATTTTGTATTTTTAAAAAAACAACTTGGGGGTGTTTTTATTAAATGTTAACCCCCTCAAAAGTGTCTGCCTTATTAATTTTTGTGTTTTGTGTCATTTTAAATTTTGATTTCTGTTTGTTGGCCTCTGAAACCAACACTTTTTTTGGGCAACATTTTTGGACACCTTTCTCCTATGCGCAGTACCTGGTGTCCCCAGGTAGAGCTAGCCAACACTTGCTTACCTGCTCATCTATCCAGTAGATACTATGACACAAAATTTTGAAGTGCATCAAACACTTCATGAAACGGGTGTTACTAGCTCTCCGACTATAAATTCCCCAGTCGATGGAGCTCTTCGACTAGCCAAGCACTTCAGCAGTCAGGGTCAGATCGATATTTTAAACTCTAGTCTTTCTAGTATTAAGAAAAACATTATTAATGCATCACAAAGGTAATGTTCTGTCGCCTTTTTTGTTTTTTGTTTCTATACACATATATATATTTAAGGATTGTATATATTAAATATTGTAATAAATCGTTGTATTTGGTAGATATTTATTTTGTTATCCACTATCTTATTGCAATAATATTATTTAATAGTATATTAAGTTACCCGTCTATTTCATAAATAAATAAATAAAAACTTTTGCTATAAAATGCTTATGAAAATCCGTAGCACCATAGCTACATCATATTGGATAGCTAAGATTCCGTTTCTCGCACGACTCGATTGTGCTAACTTTTTCATAGCTGCACTAGTTTTTAATCTACAGAATAAAATTAATTTACTTCAATATTCGGGCACCACGTATGTTAGTAACCTTTTTATAAGAGTGGAAAAATATATTGGCTAGCGGACAGAAAGTCAAATAAGTGTGAATTTACCTTTTGTATTAAAGTACACAGGCATGCCAAAATAATAGACTCCCTGGGGCGGGTAGACAAAGACGACCGTTTCGTCCGTATTAGGACTATATAAAAAGCCATAACCCAAAACAACTTCACTTTTTTTTCGAGGAAAATATTCTAAAGACTGACACCCTGTGAGGCAGGGTAGTGTCGGAATCAACTCTCCGTGTCTCTTCGGTTTCCGCGTCTATGACGTATAAACCTCAAGACATCATACTTTGCTTTACATTTTTGCTCCGCAAGCCTAGTGCGTGCTTTGCTTCTTATCTTGCCTATATCTTAGTATCTACCGTAGTACCACAGGTTAGGCTTTGGCCGCTTACTTTTAGTGGTATTTTTTTTGGGAGGGTTAATAATAGTTTAAATTGTCAAAATATAAATGTTGTAATTGTTGGTGAAAAATTGGAATTAGTAAACAGTTTTAAATATTTAGGGATAATCATTGATTCAAAATTAAAATTAATTATTTTGAAAGTATTATATCGAAGATTGCCGGAAAAGTAGGTTCTTTTAAAAGAATCAGTTCTAATTTAAGTTTGTTTTCTAAAAAAACTGTATTTAATACTATTATATTACCACATTTTCTTTATTGTTCTTCCATTTTATATTGTGCTAGTAAGGAAATATTTGATAAATTACAAATTTTACAAAATAAGGCAATGCGGATTATTTTAAATTGTGACAAATGTACAAAAATTAATTTAATGTTGAAAAATTTAGATTGGTTGAATGTCAGAAATTTAACTTTTTATTTAGTATGTATCTTTATACAAAAAATTAATAATAATTTATTGCCTGATTGTTTAAAAAATTTTTGTTCTTTTAATTATGACCATCATAATTATAAAACAAGAACTAATCAAAATTTTTATGTAAATAGAGTATCAAAAACATTAGCTTATAAATCTATTTTTTATAAAGGTTTGATAGAATATAATAATTTGGAAAATTCTATTAAATCTCAAAAATCATTAAAACTGTTTAAAAAAAACTTAAAATTAAATTTAATTAAAAAACAAAATGATACGTAATATTTGATATAATTTGCAAAATGTATAACTTTTCTGTCTGTTTTTGTTAAAAGAAGGTTGCGTTTTAAAATTTAAAAATAAATCTATAAAAATGTGTTAAAAAAAATGTATTAAAAAATATTTAATTGTAGCTTTTTGCTAAATAAAACATGTTACTACTACTACTACTACTACTACTACTAGGGTTTTTGGGTGACTTACTTGGTGTTTGCGTAGGTGTATAGGGGGTGCGGTGTAGAGTGCTTGTGCTTGGCCGAGTTACATTGTACATGCACGCTAGGTGTATAGGGACCCCGCTGTGAGAAAACTACGCATTGCTGAGCTAGAGCGGGAGTAAGCCTCCTTTTTTTGTTAATTACTCTATATTCCACCGATAGCGAACCACGCACTTAAACCTTGCTCGTGTACCTAGCAAGAAGTACCTAAGTGTACGGCATCGCCATCTAACAGGAATCAAATCCAATGCAAAAGGTCCATAATTTACAGCATGTTTTTCTTTATGGACAGGTGGTGTCTGGGTATCGCGCTATTTACTTCTCCTGTAAGGAAGGGCGCCAATACATAGAATTCCTTTCGAGGTTCTTCCGAGTACCTAATCCTCGACCCCAAATCTTGTGTCCTTAGTTGAGGACGAATGCTGGTCAGCTCCACGACCAAATTAAAAATAAATGTACTAAATGTTTCTCATTTAAAAATTCTCTTAGACAATGTATGCAATAAACTCTTTAAACTCATTATAATTTTATCAATATGATTGTTCTACTTTAGTTGACCAGTTAATAGTGATTTCCAGGGATTTCGTATGGCTGGTATTCTGAATCAACTTGTCATTTACCTGCAATTTTAGTTTATTTTTCTGTTGGTAAGAAAGCTGCAAAATAATATGTTCTCTCTAGATTACCAGAGAACTGGAAGCAGTCGAACCAATTATTTTCAGATTTCAGACCCCTCCCAGCAGTATCGATTACCCTATATAATTTGCATGCCTAGGTATGCAAAGCATAATAAATGATAATAATAAATCTAATGCTGCTAATTGCATACGTCAAGTACCTATCTCTTCTAGAATCTACTATGAATACATTTATATAAACAATAAACATAAAGAATAGGAAACTTTTCCAATTTTTTTTTTCAATAGGTAATATGATTTAGTTAGGCATAAAAAAAATATTCCCCAATTATTACTCCTTAAAGATCAGTAACAACTTGGTAAAAATTCTTTAAAGTTTCGCGCTTGTCAAAAGCCTTTCAAACGACCTTTTAAGCGCGCCAAGCCCGATGACGTCAGGAAGTATGACTTTTCCGTCATTCTGACCGGTGGCCGAGCTACCGAGTTTGCATTTGGATTGCCGTGTGTTATTGTTATTGTATTGTTGTTTTAAGGTGAAATTCTGAACGTCGTTCAATTTATTGCCAACCTATACACAAACACATAAACTTTCGATTTTTAAATGGGACACCTGGTACTATATTTTTACTGTTTTTGGCTCCATATGACATTCTAAATACAACGATGTGTCACTTGTCACTTTTTGTCACCAAGAAAATATTTTTTTCCAAATTTATTGCTTTATCTAGAGAGGGCTATGAATACCTTAAAATCACTTATTTCAGTTCTCTAATCTTGGGAAAAATACAATTTTACTATTTTTGATCCAATGCTATGTGCTATGTAAAATTTAATCTTTAAAGTTGTATAACTCATTTTTTTTTAAATGGCAACATAGTGGCTCGTCGGGTTAAGAAAAAGGAGGATTTTATTACGATTATTTTGATACCATACACTATTAGGTTTTAGAAAAGCTGTCATTAAAAAACTTTAAAAAGTTAACTTGGAACTTTCCTAAAATAAAGCATCTTTTGAGAATAAATTTAGATTTAAATGCATCAAGTAGCCTGTGAATAGCAAAACTGATAAAACAAAATCATGCCTTAAAGAAAATTGATATGCCAACAGCTTCTGCCAAAGTAAATTAGTTTGTTGTTTAAAAAAACATGGAAAATAATAGTTTTACAAGGAGTGAAAAAGTTGATATGTTATTAGTGTTTGGAGAATGTAGAAATAATTCACCCGATGCTGCACGACTTTACGCACAAAGATATTTTAATCGGCGTCATCCAACCCGGCACTATTAGGTACCCAAAACTGGTTCCGAAAATGCGAAATGAGCCTGACAATAATAACATATCAACTTTTTCACTCCTTGTAAAACTATTATTTTCCATGTTTTTTTTAAACAACAAACTAATTTACTTTGGTAGAAGCTGTTAGCATTTTAATTTTCTTCAAGGCATGATTTTGTTTTATCAGTTTTGCTGGTCACAGGCTACTTGATGCATTTATATCTAAATTTATTCTCAAAAGATGCTTCATTTTAGGAAAGAGCTAAGTTAACTTTTTAAAGTTTTTTTAATGGCAGCTTTTCTAAAACCTAATGGTGTATGGTATCAAAATAATCGTAATAAAATCCTCTTTTTTCTTAACCCGACGAGCCACCATGTTGCCATTTAAAAAAAATTAGTTATACAACTTTAAAGATTAAATATTACATAGCACATAGCATTGGATCAAAAATAGTAAAATTGTATTTTTCCCAAGATTAGAGAACTGAAATAAGTGATTTTAAGGTATTCATAGCCCTCTGGATAAAACAATAAATTTGAAAAAAAAATATTTTCTTGATGACAAAAAGTGACAAGTGACACATCGTTGTATTTAGAATGTCATATGGAGTCAAAAAAAGTAAAAATATACCAGGTGTCCTATTTAAAAATCGAAAGTTTATGTCACTTTCGGTTAAACCGAAATAATGTTGAGTCACCTGTCAAAAAATGCAGTTTTATGTCGTATACAAATCCCCCAGATTTTATTTCATTATCTTAAAAAACAAAAAAGTTAGAGGGGCGAGCCACCTTCCGTGGACACCCGGTATATTATTACACTGCCTAAATATTCGGGCAATACATTTATATATTAAATTCACGTTAATTCATTATTTAAAGATAATAAATACAATACAACCCTTTACATACAATCAAATGAAGACCTCTTGTGAAATGTTGACTAGACTTGTTGCTATAAATTATCGATGCTATAAATAAAGACAACCTTACAGTCCACACACAGAAAGTATTTTACACAACAAAATAAATTAACGTTTGGGAAAAATTAGTATTATTAACAGTCAATAACGAACTAAAATTTAAATCTGTGGTTATGTATGTATAGAATTTTAACAGACTTAAAGAGGGTCTGTACCTAGACCCTTATACAGGGTGTCCCAAAAGTAATGGGAAACAAAGCAACAGCAGACTCCTTAAGGCGAAATAATGTTATTTATTTAAACTTACCCTATCCCAAAATTTATAACAACCAAGATTCCAAGATACAGGGTGTCAAAGTTTTAATTTTGTTTTCGTTTTTTTGCACGACATAGCAGCAGAACATATTTTGTGCTATCTGTGTATCTCGAAAATGGTTGCTCCTAGCGACTTCAATAAGTTATACGTTTTTGATGTAAAAGTAGTAAAGTAACTTATTTTTTTAATAGTCGGATCGATATAGGAAGTCTAAACAAAGTTATGTCAGCTAAAAGGAGTGGGCAATGCCGTAGGCTACTGGTTACACAAAAACTCTGAATAGTTTTGAATTCCTCACCTCAAAAAAACCCAAAATCCTTAATTTTGTGCTGCTATGTCGTTTCGTTAAGAAATAATCGCAAGAAAACGAAAACAAAATTAAAATTTTGACACCCTGTATATAGGTTGTTATCAATTTTGGGATAGGGCAAGTTTAAATAAATCGCATTATTTCACCTTAAGGAGTCTGCTGTTGCTCTGTGTCCCATTACTTTTGGGACACCCTGTATATGGCACAAGCTTCTTACTCCTTCTGGTTTATTGTGCGCCCCAGTCTGGTTAGAAAATGTTTGTTCTAAGGTTTCCTACCAAGCTTGTCATGTGGCAGGCTGAATTGGATATTGTATTCATCCTCTTTACCGCAAAGTCTGCATTCAATGGGTCCATTGCAGATTCTCATTTGTTGAAAATATAAGATCTTTGGGTGGTATCATGACTAAAAATTTTTTTATCAATATTAGGGGCTCAGTAAAAATGTATTCACCAACCCTAAGTTGGCTCTCAATAGCCCATTTAGTCATAATTGTATCAGGAATTTTTAAAGCATTGCTAATATTCAAAAATCAAAATTGTTGTTAAATATCTTATTTTCATATAAATATTATTCATCCGTGTTAGCCCTTTTCGAGTCTCTCCATCTACCAACCTTATTGCGAGCCCTTCATTACGTTCACACCGACAACTTTCTGATTTTATTAAAACGTCAACGCTTCCCTTGTTGATTCTTTGTAACCCCGTAAGGAATTTTATAACTAGCAAAGTTTATTCGGGTAATTATTAAATTTAAATATTCGTACAGAGTTATTATTGAACCATAATATATCATATTAAAAATACAAATTGACAAAATATAATTTTACTTAGGTCTTAACTCTTGTCTATTGAATTTTTATAAGTTGGTATGAATTCCATGACCGGACTTAAAAATTATACATTTCTTTGCTACATGCTAATCTTAAATAGAAACTTCTTCTGATGTTACTGAACATCTCAGGCGTGACCGATCTAATCGCAAGCGTTAATCATCTTCATAAGTCAGCTAAGTCGAGGGGTTTCGTTTTGTATACAATATTTTTGACATAACCCCATACGAAGAAGTCTAATGGCGTCAGCTCAGGGGATCGTGCTGGCCATTCCATCGATTCACGCCTCCCTATTCATCGATTTGGAAATACTCGGTTGAGATACTGCTGGACATTGATTTGGTAATGGGGCGGTGCTCCATCTTGCTGAAACCATATCATATTCGCTGGAAGTTGTGGGTTTGCTGGATCAAGATACAAGTTTGTCAAAGTTGGCAAGACATTATTTTGGAGCAGTGCTAAATAATTATCGCCATTTAAATTACCATTAATGAAAAGGGACCTATGATATGATCTTCAACTATTCCTGCCCAAATGTTAACCTTTTCAGAATATTGCGTATGTTCTTCTCTAATCCAGTAAGGATTTTCCCTATACGGCAATTCTGACGATTAGCATGACCGTAAAGTATAAAGGTGCACTAATCAGAAAACAAAACATGTTTTAATTGGATCACATTGTTATCTAACATTGCCATCATTTGTTTACAAAAATACGTTCCACTATCAAAATCGTCTTTCATGAGCTAATGAGTAGTTATTATTTTATAGGGATACATTTTATTTTCCTGTAATGTTCGAATAATCGATGAATGGCTAACATCGAACATTGGGGCTATTTTTCGATTAGAAGTATGTGGGTTTTCCTCAAACTCAAGCATAATATCTAATTGGGTATCATCACTTATTGCATTGGCAGCTACTTTTTTATCTGCTTTAAATGTCCAAGCTGGCGAAATTGTTTTTCTATTTTACTAATTTTAACTTGAGTTGTAGGCGGCAAATTTGGCAAAATAAGCGAGCATTGTGTCCGTATTTTATCTCCATAACCAATCAAATGTAGAATTGTTATTTTGTGCATTTGTGTTAAGTAAACCATTTCTCTGATATAAAGTTAACGAAATTCAAACGACTAAACACTGACAACTACTGTTATGCAGACAGACAACAATTTGCTAAGGGAAGGAGTTTTAAACAAAAGTAAACAAAACTATTTATACCTTTTTTTATTTCATATCAGTAAAAAGAAACGCTGAAATGCAATAAATCTGAAAACACTTAATATTTCCGAAACAGTTGAAGATAGATATACACTGAGGAAAATCACTCAATACAAGTATTTTTTTGAATATATGTGTATTACCACAAGAAAAACTCCATTTATCCCTAAAATATTTCGTTTAGTCGCAATCAAGGACGTTTTTTTGACAACAATATTGTTACGTGTGCTCAATGCTTTTTTATGGTATAAGAATATCATATAACCATAACAATATGTATCCAATAAAGTGTTTTTAAAAGTTATTTTTTTAATTCCTATAAGGTTATCTTATTACCACAAAAATAAAAATAAAAACTAACCAATCTTCTATACCTATCTAAAATATACCTTTTAGGAACTAAACAGTTGCTTTTTTAAAACAGGGTGAAATCGTTTTGGTTCATTTTATTGCCATTTGCAGTGTTGTTAGTTTGTTTAGTGGTTGGTGGACTATAGTTTATAGTGGATGTTTGATGGCCATTGATTTGATAAATTTTTTATATTTTAATAATTTCATATAGGGTGGTGTACTTTTAGTGCAACGTTATATAATAGATGTTGTGGCGGTGTGTCCCCAAATTCAGGTAGGTACAATTATTTTACCAATAATTATATTTATTACTTAATAAGTAGCTCATGTTTATCACATTACTCTACTTAGGTACCTACAAAAAATCGTTGAGTCTTTAAATTTTGTTAGGCGAGAAATCAATTTTTTCAGAAATACAATACAAATTTAGGGGATAGAATCGGAAAACAATCTGAGTTTTTGAGATATTTCTTCCCCGTTCTAAATTTTGCAATGCAAAATCGCATTTGTTAGGTTTTCTGATACCTATTAATAAAAAAAATTACTAAAAAGGGTCATGTTCCTAGCAGTTTGTTACTTTCAGATCAGTCAGATCCCCCCGTTATTAAACAAAGTTTAACATACAATTTTTATCAAAAATGCTGCCCTAATAAGTGCAGAACGGAAACTTAATGGCGGCCATGATCGGAATGAATTAAAAAATATAAGTAATAAATATAATTATTGGTAAAATAATTGTACCTACCTGAATTTGGAGACACACCGCCACAACACTTATTGTATAACGTTGCACTAAAAGTACACCACCCTATATAGAATTATTAAAATATAAAAATTTTATCAAATCAATTGCCAAAAACATCCACTATAAACTAATCCACCAACCACAGCCATTTTGGCGAAGGAGCTTAAGGAATTTAGTAGTAGCTAGGTGGACTAGCTACAATAAAAATAAAATTATTTTATAGCTGGCTGATTTTATTTTTAGGAGTAAAAACCGATACTTTCCTAACTACACGACCTCAATTAATCACAAAATCATTTTTGTTTACCACTGTATTATATATTTTTATGGCAATAGAGTTGTATTTTAACAGCAAAAAAATAATATTTAAAAAACGACCATGTTGAGGTTAAAAAGTCATTTCAAAAAAAAGAACCTTGTAGCGACACCAGAGTTGTTTTTTCGGCACCTATTTAATTCAGATTTCTTGCTACTGCGGATGGATTTCTAGCTACGGCTAATAGAGTTTTCTCTCAGTGTAGGATATTGTACATAAAAAATGTCTAAAATTTTCTGAAGAATCCAAAAATTGAATAATATACAGGATGTTGCAAGAAAGTTGGTATTGGCCACTGTTACATGACACACTCTGTATAATAAGTTTTTATTGAAAAAGAGGGCAACTAGAAATATCAATTGACGTGTCCGAGTGTTTTTTCGGACACGCCCCCATGTATTTATTATCAAATTTATTCTGATACACACTGTAAGTACTAAATCATTGGTAATTACAGCTCATACAGGGTTAGGAAAAATTATCAGAACGGTCGATTATTTCAAAATATACAGGGGTTATCAAAAAATGTCTTATATAAAAAAATGTAGGGCTGTTAAAAATCTACATATCGGTGATAAATTGAAATATACAGGGTTGCCCACAAAGTTGTAGAGAATGATAGTTATATTTTTTTAAATGGAATACCCTGTATATTTTTTCTTATTTTGATTGTCGACTCAATTTTAAACATTTTTTATTATATACCTAAATTCATTACTTTCCTACATAAATTATTGATCAGCTACAAAACACAAAATAAATTTCAAGAAACAATTTATTAAGTTAACTTTAAACAAAAACGTATAACAAATCATGGCAAAACGGTTTTATTTTTTAATAAGTGTTGAAAATGACCCCCATTTACTAACTGACAATGATACAAATTATCGCAAAAATGTCTTTGGGTGTTTAAAACCATTTCCCTTGTTATTCTCGCACTTTCATTGACAATTTTCATTCTTAATTCTTCTAAATTATTGGCTTTATTTTGATAAACCATGTTTTTCAGGTGACCCCAATAAAAAAAATCAAATGGCGAAAGATAGGGGGACCGTAAAGGCCATTCGATAGGCCCTCTTCTTCCTATCCATCGATTTGGGAACGTGGCATCCAAAAATTCTCTAACTTCGCGAGTAAAATGCGTAGGAGCTCCATCTTGCTGATACCAGGTTAAGTTAATATCAGCATTTAAATTGTTTATAGCTGGAACTATTTCTTGCCGAAGAAGCCGGAGATATCGATTACCGTTCAAATTTGTCTCGATAAAAAAGGGTCCAATTACATGTCCCGCAAACAATCCAGCCCAGACATTAACTTTTCTTGGAAACTGTGTATGCAGCTCTTCATACCAGTTAGGGTTATTTCGCGCCCAGTAACGGTAATTTTGCTTATTCACCATTCCGTGTAGTGTAAAAGTCGCTTCATCCGAAAACACAATATTGTTTGAAAAATTCGGGTTTTCTTCCATATTTCTAGTCATTATTTCGCAAAATTCTAGCCTTCGATCACAGTCAACGTCAAAAAGTTCCTATACAACATTAATTTTGTATGGATGCATTTTCTCAGTATGAAGAACGGTTCCTACAGATTTTTGATCAATTGCAGATCCAAAGCAAGCTGATTGGTGGATTGTTTGGGATTTTCTTCTATCGCAAGCAGAATGTCCAGATGATATCTGTTTATCGCCAAAACCCCTTAAAATTAAAATATCAATTCTCTCTGTTTCAGTAAGTAAAAATGCCAAGCTATTTTCTTTTTTGTCTATTTCTGTCAGAATTTGAGTTTCAGATGTCAAACTATTAATTATTTATTAGTTACCATGGTCGTGCCTTATTTTTTGTTCACTATGTTTGAAAATCGCATCGTTATACGTTATTATTTGAAACGCCGATTTCTAGGAAAGTAATGAATTTAGGTACAACATATGGTTAATAAAAAATGTTTAAAATTGAGTCGACAATCAAAGTAAGTAAAAATATACAGGGTGTTCCATTTAAAAAAATATAACTATCATTCTCCACAACTTTGTGGGCGACCCTGTATATTTCAATTTATCACCGATATGTAGATTTTTAACAGCCCTACATTTTTTATATAAGACGTTTTTTGATAACCCCTGTATATTTTGAAATAATCGACCGTTCTGGTAATTTTTTCTAACCCTGTATACATTAAAACGTATTTTATTACAATACTAATTGTTATAATACATAATTTTTTTGTACGAATTTCTCAACCTCCTACGGCATCATAATAATAATAATTAGGCCCATCCCCTGCAGCTAAGGCAGTTAAAACGTGCAACTGTAGTTACATTAAAAGCCCGTAAATACGCAAGTCCAAAAAGCTCAACATGCGGTTGAAGGTGATGACAATGGAACCGAGTGAACAAGCATAAGAATATTAGTTTTAGTCGAACGATGATGATAAAAAGGACCAGTTTAGGATAAGTAATGGACTCCTGGTGTGCTCAACTTCGACAATAAATTGGAATTTAGGTTTCTACGAGGACATTATTATGTCGATGAACATCAACAGTGGACGCATCTAGTGATTTCCGTTATGCGATTAACCGCAATCACATTATACATGCCTCTTGAAAATGGGATCAAGCCTGGTATTGTTGTTAAACAAGAATTAGAATTTAACAGTGATTGTGCATTGGTGCCCACTTACTTGTGACGATATTCATGACTTAAATTAATTGTCATTTGGGGTTTTTGGAGCTTGTTGAATAATTCCATTAAAGTTCTTTTTATATTGTAATTCTTAAGACTTATTTATGAGCAGTAGGTCTAGACTTCGATTCATTTTGATGATATAGTTTTTATCACATAAGAATGCAGTGGCCGCCGTTCTCATATATCATTTACTAGTAAGGTGATGTTTACACAACTTGTGCTTTGGTCAGGGTCGGATTTCACATTTTTTATTATTACTTAAGTACTTATTTATAAACTTACGCACTTAGAACCCCCAATAAATTTATATAAAGTGTCACCCAGTAAAGTCCGCATCAAATGGGTTTTTTTTTATTAATAACTTTATTAGAAATTTGACTTTGGCATCAAGTTCTGCTTTGATCGAGATGAAAATTAAGCGAAAAAATAGTAGTCACGTGATTCGCATTATCTGTCAAATTTTAATTTTTTCCAAAAAATAATTCAAAAGTGGGACATAAACTACGTTTTCAAAAATACTTATTTTATGAAGTTACCTTATACTGGGTGTCAAAAACAAATAAACTTTGCATCACATGCGACCAAATTTTAATAGCCCAATTTTGATTTTGTAGAAAAACACACATTTAATATGACGCTACTTTAAAGAAAATGTATCTGAAATAAAGCCTTGTCAAAACTGAGAAGTTTTATGTAGGTTGCGTTGAGCCTTATTTTGCAAAAGTGGTGCAATTTACAAAATATGGGTAAAAAATCAAAATTATCTTATGCAGCTGAAATCTTGCATGTGGGCTAGAAACTGCATTTAAAAAAAAAACTTTTTTCAATAACTTTTTTCGATATTTTCAGAAATAACCCCACTTTTGAATTATTTTTTGGAAAAAATTAAAATTTGACAGATACTGCGATTCACGTGACTACTATTTTTTTGCTTAATTTTCATCTCGATCGAAGCAGAACTTGATGCCAAAGTCAAATTTTGAATAAAGCTATTAATAAAAAAAATCCCATATGATGCGGACTTTACTGGTGACACTCTATATAAACCAAATGTACCTAATAATAATAATTTAAAAAAACAAACAAAATATGTTTACTTATTTTTCAAGAAATAAACACTTTACAGACAAACGTCCAATAATAAACCGCATAAATTAAAATCGGAATGTGACAGACAAATTTTATTGTGATATCTTCATAATTATGACTAATTTTATTCTAAATAATGTCTTACAGACATATTTAAAAAGTTTTTTAAAAAATTTTTAATAGTCTTCGACACCTTCTTTTTAGAAAGGTTTTTTCTTCTTCCCCAGTATATTTGGTTAGTTTAGACCCTCTTTACTAACTTTTTTACATACTCAGTATGGTTTAACTTTTATCAATTTTCTACAAATTATTATGTCTCTTCTACACTTCAATTTTTTAATTCCATAAAAGCTCCATTATGGTTCTACACCATTTTCTCTTCTGCTAAAACCATGAACATTAAATAAATTTTCTGTCTCTTGATGATGAACGTTTCTACGTTCGAGACATGTAGAGACCCGTAAAGAATATTTTTATTCTATTAAGTTATGTGGAGGAAGACTTTAAGTTTTTTCTTTCTTTCCAATAGGTAATGAAAATATTAAATAATATAAGTCTGGGAAGTGTTGCTAAGACTCATTTCTCGGGCTTCTATCGTAATAAGTAATTTCTCTGACTTAAATAACAAATAACGATGTAAAATCTGATTGGCCGTACAGTATGAAATTTAAAAAAATGAAATGAAAAAATTAATAATCATCATTAATATTTGAAAACACTTGTCGACAAGGTCATCAAATATAAGAGTTAATTAATGACAAACAAACAAAATACCATTGAATGTTCGGATCATTAGGTGCTCAAAATGCAAAACTGTTTAAATAAAGAAGGCAATGAAATGTGTAATTGATAACTGATGAGCTTCTGTGCGCGCTTCTCTAGTTTTCCGCGACGTTTCATTGGCGTAAGGTTTCGTTATTCGTCAAATAATTGGATTTAACCCAATTAAACACGAGAGAAATGATGTAAATACCTACAGTGTGAGTTTATAACTTGAAATAGTAAGTAATCCAAAATATTATGTATACATATTTCCTACTAAATACCTACCTATACAATTGTCGATTATCGGTGTTATATCAAATATGTTTTCTAAAGTGTTATTAATCTTTTAACTTTAATTATCGCTTGAATTTCTACACACTATGCAGAGTGGCCGGGAAAATGTGGGAAATCTCCCGGATATGAAAAAAACACGTGAAAAGAATACTACAAGTTCATATAAACTTCTTTCGTGTCGGCCTGCTCTTCGGAGATATGGGCTCCCAAAGAGCTCCTATGGAATTAAGTTTTTGACACATAATTATTAAACCAACAGGTATATTTCAATTTTTTTTTCATATTATAATGTATACCAGGTAAGACCCTTCAAATTACTATCCCAGAAAGTGTTGCGAATTACTCACAGCTGCAGGGACTGACTAGCTGTGACACTAATGTGCCCATTTTTTTTTACTCCCTGTATGATAAAAACTTTGGACAACGTTTTTTACATACCTTTAACTATTGACTAAAAATTAAGTACTCTTTATTCATGTCACTAATCCTAACCGTTTTCGGAAAAACGTCATTTTTAACATATTTACATCATGTATATTTAGCGTATTTCAATAAAAGATACATCTTTGTACCTATAAATTATAAATGATCACTTTTAACTGCTTAACATTAATACATGATCGCAATAAAATGACGTTTTTCCGAAAACGGTTAGAAGTAGCGACATGAATGAAAAGTACTTAATTTTTAGTCAATATTTAAAGGTATGTAAAAAACGTTGTCCAAAGTTTTTATCATACAGGGCGTAAAAAAAATGGGCACATTAGTGTCACAGCTAGTCAGTCCCTGCAGCTGTGAGTAATTCGCAACACTTTCTGGGATAGTAATTTGAAGGGTCTTACCTTGTCAAATAAAAAAAACTTGAAATATACCTGTTGATTTAATAATTATGTGTCAAAAACTTAATTCCATGGGAGCTCTTTGGGAGTCCATATCTTCGAAGAGGAGGCCAATACGAAAGAAATTTATATGAACTTGTAGTATTCTTTTCACGTGTTTTCTTCATATCCGGGAGATTTCCCACATTTTCCCAGACACCCTGTATATTGCTTCCCCACTATTTACTAACATAATATTATCCTTATTTTCAAAAAGATAGGGAATTTTATTTCAATAAAAGGGATAATTTTGGAAATTGTATTTTGTTTAGAAAACACTAAAAAATCTGCTTGTATACAGACCACGCTACAAAATCACCAATACCTCATCGACCTTTTATGATACCTACCCACATTAAGCTAACTAATTAAAGTAGGTAATGCAAAACCAAAAAAAATCTTCCTCACAGTCAGCTTTGCAATATCGTACACTGAGAGAAAACTCCATTAGCCGTAACTAACAATTCATTAGTAGTAGCAAAAAAGCTGCATTAAATAGGCGCCGAAAAAAACAACTCCGTTGTAGCTACTAGGTTCATTTTTTTGAAATGACTTTTTAACCTCAATATGGTCGTTATTCAAATATTATTTTTTTGCTGCTAAAAGATAACTCTATTGCCCTAAAAAATATGATGCAGTGATAAAAAATATCTTTATTTAAAAATAAATATGATTTTGTGATTAATTGAGGTCATGTAGTTAAAGAAGTATTGCTTTTTAATCCTGAAAATTGTCTGCCAGCTGTAAAAAAAAATTATTTTTATTATTGGTAGTCTACCCAGCTACTACTAAATTACCTTTTTTCATCTCCTTTTTTTGATGATTGACCCTCAGTGACGTAATCGCCATTTTATTATATTTTTTTAGTTTTCTTTAGTCAAATTAAATATCTGTAGTGACAGTAACGTTTTGAGTCAGTTATCTTAGTATAGGTACCTAGTTTTAAAGAATAAAAGGAAAAATTATTATGACCAGTTGATGGCCTTATTTTATATACAAGATATTTTGCCCCAGACTGTCACCAGTGATGTTTATTTTGGAAAAAAAAAATAAAGAAATTATAATAAAAAAAATGGCGTAGAAGTTCTTACCTAAAAATACATAGTAGTTGGAATAAGGCTTAATAAAACACAAAATTAACGACAATGTTTTTTATATGAAAACATTTATTTTTACAACCACCAAAGTCTGCTAATAAGAACAGAGGATCAAGTTTATGGTTAATGGGAAAATAAACACAAATAAATCCTAAATATAAGGACACAACTACATAACACTTAGGTATATCACGGAACACAAAATTAGGTTTGCAATTATGCACCTAACCCTTGCACTAAACGTGCACCATACCATCAGAGATCAATCACCCACCAATAACGGCAATCAAATAATATATTTTGAATTACTCCGTTCAACTTAAACCACGCGGAGCATGGACAAATCATTGGTTTACGTCAAGAACTGTAAACAAGAAGGATAGCTTATTGCCATAAGAGCAACGTTGGATTTTTAACGGACGGTGGACTGAACGGTTGTGACGACACGACAGTAACGAATTTGTTTTTATCGGTGAAAGCCTATGTGTTTTTGTTGTGATTAATTGTATTTTTTGTTAGTTTTCTGTGACTATTTTTTAATTTTTAACTGTTTTTTAGTAATAATAAACACTTAAGAACATCGAACAATCAATATTTTATAATTTAAGCCTAATTTTGCGTATTTTTTGGTGTTTACCCGGACTTGGTTTTTTATTAGTATTTCGACATTTTTGCATTCGAATCAGTTTTTTAACAGTTTTGGTAAGTTTTCTTAATAAAATACTCAAAAAATATGTCTAAAATACTATTTTGTTGTTATTGATTGCGATGCCTGGGCAGATTTTATTTTTTATACTATTATTGTATTGTGCCTAGTTAAGGTATATAGTCGTAAATGGCTTGTCCGTTAATAAATATTTTATTTTATTATTGAAGTGTAAATAATATAGTTTGTAAGTATACTTTTTTAAGTGATTCTCCTAAAATTCTACTCAAATTTTATCATATTCTAATATAACACTCGGAACCAAAAAAACCTGCGCAAAGTCTATATTCGTTGATATTGCGATTTTTGAAAAATAAAAAATACTGTATTATAGCTCATTACAAGGAGAATACCCTACTTTCTATACAATTTTTACGTTTGACGACTAGAAATGCTTCAAAAAAATTATTGAAATAAAATTGCTATGTATTACCGTACATTTTAAACTGGGCACGTCTGAAAGTGTACTGATGTGACGTCACTGCATATTTGACCTTCGGCAGGGAAATCGGGCGAAGTAAGCTATCCTTCTTGTATATAATCGTTGGGTTTACGTTAGTTATCCCACTCTATTCCGTTGAAGTAAGGGATAGACCATATAGCGCTCGCTGAAAGTTAACTAAACGATTTTTTCATATTTTACAAAAGGAACTAGTTAGTTCCTAAAAAGTATATTTAAGTTATAAAAAAAAATATACAGGGTGTTTCAATAAAAACTCCCATGCCAATTATTTAGAAAACTAAAAGTAACATGTAAATTCTGTAAAGGCCAGTTTTTAGCCTCTATGATTGGCTTCACAACTGTGTTAAAAATGTGTTTGAATAATACAAGAGGTAGGAGGCGCCACAGTGCAAAGAATTTTTTCGATGACAGAAACTTTTAAATTTTGTGGTTCTTAAAGATAATTAATTTTTGATCAAATTATGCCCCATAAAAATTTTTGATAACTCCAACATGAGCGGAGATATTTGGGGTTACGTTTTTTTTTAAATAATTTTAAAGAGTATTTTAATTATAAATATTTTTAACATCCTTAAGCAGATTTTAATTTAATTTTGGTAATGATAATTTTAGTGATAAAACGCCCGTGTAAAAATAAGGCGCTACTGAGCTTTTAATAATTTTTATATTTTTTTCAGATTAAGCAACTAATAATATCCTTTTCTTGTCTGTTAAATTGTTTTCATATCTTGCTTCGTTTTCGAGAAATAAAAATAAAAAGAATTTTATTGCATCTCTGGAAAACAAAAATCATTAAATTAGAAAAAATGAATACGTTGTATTTTTTGCTATTAATCGAAATACACTATTAAGAGTTTGCAGAACCGAATTATTATATCGATTTGCTATGTGTGTGTATGAAACCGGCAGTAATTTTGAACACCTCATTCGACCCCATTAGTTAGTTTTTGGTATTGTTCTAATTTTCATTAATAATTTTGTATAATTTTTCATCAGTTCTTTCATAAACTTCAAAACATCTTTTAATTTTATTTTATTATGCTTTAATGTTTTAACTTTGCTTTTAAACAACAAAAAACACAACGTATTAATTAGTTAATGATTTTTGTTTTCCAGAAATATGTAATAGAATTGTTTTTATTTTTATTCCTCGAAAACGAAGCAAGTTATGTTATATGTAATTTTCTATCAACAAAAACATGAGTGAAACCGAGAAAAAAATTATCGGGAATTAATTCTGCTGCGTGGGAGATTCGGTAAGAAAATTTCATAAATTGGAGTTTCTTTTAATATAATGAGATGATGAGACCTACGACCTATTCTCAATAAAAATTATAAGTTAGCAACAAAATGTATTTTGATTTTATTCTGAGTGATGTTTGCCATAAAAAATAAAGCACTTCATTTTTGACAGAAAAATTATCACTTATTAATTTTATTAGGTTTATAGACTATCGCAATAGTCTTCCGTCGCTATAAGCAACGCAAACAAAAAGGAGCCTTCTAATTGGTTAAAAATAAATTTATGAAATTTTCGTTAAAATTATTTAAATAAAAAACTTAACCCCAAATATCTCCGTTCATGTTGGATTTATCAAAAATTTGTATGGGACATAATTTGATCAAAAATTAATTATCTTTATAATCCACAACATTTAAAAGTCCCTGTCATCGAAAAAATTCTTTGCTCCGTGGCGCCACTACCTAGGGGAGAGTCGGATATTGGCGCGCGGTTGATAATACCGCGCCCCTCAATATCTCTCAGTAGAAAATAATACTTGGCAACACTGCATAATTAGCCGTTACCTTAAACGTGTCCCTTAACCCCGCAGTTGAAATATTTCCGTTATAACCACCTGTTGGAGCTCGGCGAATATTTATTGTTTTTAGTGAAAATCCTTATAACTTTTCTACATTTTTGGATCGAGGTATGTACAAAACCTATCATTTAAATGTTAGATATTGTGCTGTAATAGACTGCTGCTCTCATTAGGAATACTGTGTGATAGCAATTGCTTGTCCCAAATTTTATTTTTTTTAATTATGTTGGCATGCAATCAAGATGGCGTCGTCTAATAATTGCGCGCTGATGGCGTGGTATTATCAGACTAGGGTTTGTTTGATGCGAATTATTGTCTTTTTTTTTTCAGATGACTGAGCCTACACCAAAGAGAACATTTTATTTGCGATTTTTGATGACTTTTTTTGTATTAAATAATAAATAATGCTGTATGTATAGCCTTATTTTTGGGACACGGTATTATCAGACTAGTTTGATAATAACGCATTTTCAATGACTTTGCTTTTTTCCCTCCCCCCTCTACTACTTTACCTCAACTCGAAATTGGTCATTTGGACTTATTTGCTATGCTAGGCTTCTATTGGCTAACCTCCACAAAGTTGGTACACATTACACCTAATGATTTCTAGACCGTGTTTTCCTTAAGGGCGCGCCAATATCCGACTCTCCCCTACATCTTGTATTATTTAAACACATTTTTTACACAGTTGTGAAGCCAATCATAGAGGCTAAAAACTGGCGTTTACAGAATTTACATGTCACTTTTAGTTTTCGAAATAATTGGCCTGGGAGTTTTTATGGAAACACAATATATTTTAATTATAAAAGTAGGTTTATTTTTATTTTATTACTTGTGGTGATTAGATAACCTTGTAGGAATTAAAAAATATTTTTTTAAAATATTGTATTGATACATATTTTTATGGTTAAACGCTATTCTGTTACCGGAAAAAGGTATCGAATAGCCGCAAATTCTCGTAGAATGTCAAAAAAACGATTAAATGATTTTGCTCAGTAAAATTATCGCCATATTTAAAAAAAAATTAAACTCTTCCCCCTTTCCATAAAATACCCGTTCATCGAACGCATTGTTTTCTTTCGAGTCTTTTCAAGTGTGCAAATATTTTGTTAAAAAATACCTCACCGTCAGTCCATGCACGTGTGCTCGAAACAGTTTCAAAGCTCTAGCTTTGTCGACCATGGGGGTCGAACGATATACAGCGTGTTTTACGTCCGGGAATCCTTCGTTAAATTATTCCAAAGACTGAACCCGATACAAAATCATTCGACTGATCAATCGCCGTTCTTCTGATTTACATGAAACACAGAAGAGAATTTGTGTTGGACGCAGGGCGATTTTTTTACAGCAAAGGGGCCCTTTTGGACAGCGAGGCGAGGTAGTCAATTTTGTCGGAGTAATTAAAGGGTAATTGCCATGAAAATAATGCTGTTTCAGATGATAATAATTAATATTTCTTTGTTGATTATTATCGGCTGTAACCGGTAAAGATATAGTGGGTAGGTTAGTAATTAGCGCATTTTGGAAAACTTGTACACTGAGATAAAACTATGATTACCTTAACTAAAATTTTAATAATCACAACTAAGATATCGACATTACATACACTGAGAAAAAGCCTTCTATTCCTTATAAAAATTCACATATCCTTTACCGTTTAATACTTTTTTCTACTACTGTATAGATAAGTTAACTTTCGGGCCCTAGCAACACGACAGATAACGAAAGTAAACATTCGAGTTACCTGAATATTATACGCTGCTAGCTATGTAAAGTAGCGTTGCTAGCTATGTTAAGTATTACTTTCGATGGCAGGACAGACAAATCGAACTGATAGACTCTGACAGTACTCAAATAACTAGTTGTCAACAATACTCACATAACTAGTTGTCATGGATTATTTTACAGGTGGAAAAAAAACTTATTTTATCATTTTATTTTGAATAAAATCAAAGTTTATTACTTAATAATATATTGATCAGAGAACAGTAGCAGAAAAAATTTAATACATTACACGATGCGAAAGCCTTTTTTGGTGGTCGGAGGTATTAAATCACCTCGGCTTTGCCTCGGCAATTCAAAAACTTTCTCACACCAAAAAATTAACTTTCGCATCTAGTAATGTAAAAATAACTAATATGTGACAGCAGCATTGCGTTTTGCTACTGTAAGACAACGAAAATTGCTAGACGTAGTGGTAATATCACGGTAATTTAGCCAATAGGAAATAGGAGTTAATGCTACCATATAATGGTTTATAGCCCTTATTTACTCACAGTAATTATTAAGTTCTATTCGGGGTGTAATCTGGTTTTATATTATTGTATTAGTTCCGACTGGCAGTAGTAATAAAACTTGATATTAATCATAATAGCTACTATATGCTTGCTACGGTTAAAAAAGCATATACTTACCACTAAAAATCGTACTGTAGTTCTCAAAAATTTAAATAACTTCTAGTGTCATTATGTTCATGTCGTTTAACATTACATATGATGTCCATTATGCACCAAGGTTTACTAACATGGTAAAATTCGTCCATAGATTATAAAGTCCAATAGTAATGATGGGTTGTGCGAAATATAATATTATGCTTTATCTGACAAGCAAAGTTTAAAAAAGACTTAAAAACAAAGTAAAAATAAATTAATTGTAATAGGTATTGATACGATCAGTAAAATCAAATTTAGACAGGACAGCTAGAAGACTCCGAACAACGATGTGACCTGCGCAACAAATACGTTAAAACTAATGTTACGGCGCGCGGCGATTGCCGATCGCTACAATACCCCACCAACGTCATGTGGATTTTAGGTTCTAACTGATACAATTCGTTTTTGGGGACGCTGTGCTGCTTTCTTAATTATAGAGAAAGCGCTTTACTGGGAACAAAATAAGTCGCATTGAGAAGTTACAATTTATTTCTTAACAAAATTGCTGTATTATAAGTAGTTCATTATTCAACAAGACTTTGCTGCTAATGGAACTGATTACTACCAAAAAAAAACACTGTTCTAGTAAATCTGGAATTTATATACTTACCACTAAAGCGGGTTTGATACACTACCAATTTATTTAATATGGGTTAATACTAAATAACCTATCACAATACAAACTATGTCTTTGACCAAAAATATAGTCGATAAAGCTGCACAACTTACAATTTCTTCTTACAAAAGCATATATAAAAGTTTGCAATAATTAGAAAAGTCAGTAACATTTTTTTGCAATATACATACGTAATTATATCTATAAAAGAACGTCTAAAACAAAAATCAACAATAAAGTATAATAAACTTAAAAACTATCAACAAACAGTTTATTAACTTTTTCAGTTTAAATATACCCTAATGTAAATGTTTGACTAAATACCATATTAAAATATGTGAGATCACTGAGTCCACAGAAATAAGAAAAGGTATAAAAATATAAATAAATACAATAAACATATACCAAACCAGTTTCAAAAAAATCTTCCTGCAAGTTTTCGTCTTTACATGACGCAACTGGACAGTTTTTAAAAGTCCACAAATTTCTTCACAACCATATGAAAACTACCAAAAAAATGCCGAAGCGCTAGTCCAGAATCTTATCGGAGCTTTTGACGCCTTGAGATTATTTTTTCATCTACTTAGTCCAAAGGTCTAAAAATTTTGGGATTTTAAATATATACAGTGTGACCAGTAAAGTCCGCATCATATGGGATTTTTTTTATTAATAACTTTATTCGAAATTTAACTTTGGCATCAAGTTCTGCTTCGATCGAAATGAAAAATAAACAAAAAAATAGTAGTCACGTGATTCGCATTATCTGTCAAATTTAAATTTTTTCCAAAAAATAACTCAATAGTAGGGTTATTTCTGAATGTATCGAAAAAAGTTATTAGAAACAGTTTTTTTTAAGTGCAGATTCTAGCTCACATGCAAAATTTTAGCTGCATAAGATAATTTTGATTTTTTACCCATATTTTGTAAATTGCACCACTTTTGCAAAATAAGACTCAACGCAAACTACATAAAACTTCTATGTTTTGACAGTTATTTCAGATACATTTTCTTTAAAGTAGCACCATATTAAATGTGTGTTTTTCTACAAAATCAAAATTGGGCTATTAAAATTTGGTCGCATCAATGATCACAGTAATGCTAAGTACAATAATTAAACATGTGGCAATTTCATCGTCTCCACCACTGTGCTTATTTTTATTTTTTTGACTAAACTCTAATATGTTTTCTTTTGTTTTAGGTTTTACCTTAAAAGTGTTATTAATAGAGGGCGGATTATATGCACTTAAATTCAGCCAAAATATGCGCAAATATATGCCTTGTTTGCCTTTAAAATATACAGTTATTTGCATTTTTTTACCAAATATGCATACTGGTATGCTATATTTGTTAATTTATTATAGTAAAATGAGGTGAAGAAACACATTGGGTTCTAAAAGATATTTTTATTTTTAGAAAAATGCAAAAAAAAAACAAAAAAAAATAAAAGTAAACAATTTTTTCACCTAAAATTGTATAAGGGTATATTTATTTTAAGTGGCCAAAATGAAAAAAAAAAATTTAAAAAATTAAAGTCGTAACAACTTCAAACGTATAGTTGTATTTTAATGGGAAAACAATAAAGAACTTGAAAGCAATGTCAGATTTACAGGAATGTTAATCATTAGTTTGCTTATTGTATTTTTTAAAGTCAATGTAGGATTTTTGTCATTTCCGTTACCTCACAGAAAAAATCAATAAAAAATATGTTCTGTCAATATCTGTCATTCATGTGATAGTTAACATGTTCGCTAATGTTTGACAATTACCAAAAGGAGGTTTGAAGTGAAAAATACCAAAACTTTAAAAGATCGTATTAGATAAACGCCAGATACTTTAATTGTTTTTTTTTGAATATAAAATAGTTTCACAGTAGATTTTAATCTAATAGATCCATGAAAACTATTGGTAAGTATTATAGGGCAAGTATGCCGGGAATCGTAATAAGATAAATGGGATTGTATTGGAACTAATTGGTCTTAATATAAAATGATTAAGTTTAGGTAACGGAAATGACAGATTGGTAACGGAATTGACTTAAGGATAAAGTATGACCTAAAGGTAAAGTATAAACTCAAAAACGGTTATTTTATTTTATTATTTTCTAAAAAACTAGTAAATAAATTTGACAGAATGTGACCAAAATTTTTAAACAGATTCGACAATACTTATAACTTTTTATTCATCAGCTAATGCAAACAAATTAAATCTTAAATTCGATACACTCACTGGGGGGGGGGGGGGGGGCTAATTTTACAGATTAACTTTTTGAATAGGTATCTTGTTTGGTTTTGGTTTTCGTTCTGCAATTTTTCCAACATATCTGGTAGGATTTTGTTATATTTTTTATCGGTGCTAGATGCTTAAGCATTTCTTCTTGTTTTACGGTTTTGATACCTTGTTTATTTATTTCGAAGAATTTTATATTTTTACAGTTGTTTTCAATGGATTTAATAAATTGTTTGCTGTTTAAAATATCGGCTCCCTATAAAACCATTGTATCAGCTGTTCTTTTAACAACAGCGCCTACTCCGTCCATTGGTCCTTTGTCGAATATTAGTTTCAACTTGTTTTTGAAAGGCAACGCCGAGTAAAAGTTGTATTTTAACATCCTTAGGTACTTCTCTCTTCTCCAACATTGTGTTTACATTTATTTGAGGAAACACCGACATGAGAATTTCACAAGGCAAACATTCCGGCGTCGATTAATTTTTCCTTCTCAAATCACAAATTTGTTGTGTATATTATTTTTTGTTTTTCTGTACGCTTATGCGCTGTAACCTTTTTCTTAAACTTTTCCTTTGACTTTTTAAGTGATTCTATTTGTTATCTTGCAGACTCCAGTTGCCGTCTAAGTTTAGTTATATTTTGCTGTGAGCGGCTTCTTCCTCTTAGTTTTTAATGAACTGCAGGCAGTTTTATATTTCTCGCTTCTAAATTTTGTTCGGGCGTTAAATTTAATGTATCATTTTTCAAATCCTGATCATCCTGCTAAACATTTCCTCTCAAATTTCTTCTGAACTTGTCTTGCTTTACCGGTTGTTTTGTAACGTCCTCTTGTTCTATCTCTTCTTGTCCTACTTGTTTCAAAAGATTTTCTTCTATTTGTACTTAATCTTCGTCTCCATCATCTATGTCAGAGCATGGTGGTGTATTTTTAGTTACGGCCTGAAGAATTCGCTTTTTAGTTCTGAAGTTTTGTTGAAATGTTTTTATTTCTTCCATCTTTTTTTTTTTTTGATCCGATTTTGTCATTTCTTTTATGGTGAGAATATTTCCTTCTTGTCTAGCTTTCTTTATCCTTTCCCTGTCTTTAGCTTTAACTAACTCTCGTTTTTCTAAGGTCATCTTTTGTCGATATCGCTGCATTTTCTATTTAGCACTCAAAGAGTTTTTAATTCAAATTTTAATGCTATAAAATTGGGGTGACTTCTTTTCCGTTTTTTCTTCCCTTTTATTTTCATTCGCTTCTTCAGCTCTATTGTTCGTTTCTGTTAGATTTAAAGATTTATCTCGTTCATATTTAGTTACTTTTTATAAAACCTATGGAGAGCTTTAGGTTAGGAGTCCGATCGCAATACATTGATTTCGGGCAAAGTTTTGGATCGGTAAAGCAGCTTTAAAAATGGCCGTCAGGGGCGCATGTGTTCCTTTAAATCTGTAAAATGCATGGGTTCTTATGGGATAATCAACTGTTCACTTGACGATCACTGCGCCGCGACCGGGAAACAGCGAACTAACTACTAAACAGGGACGTAAATTTAAAGAACAGCCATTTTCGATCGGACTCCTTCCTAAAGCCCTCCATAGTAAAACCTTATCAGCCAGGTAACATTTCTTACTTTTAAATATTGTTTGTTTATTCGACTTTTTTTTTGTGGTTTTTCTTCGATCTTTTTTTCTTACTTTCGGCGTTTCTAATCAGGGCTTCTCTTTCTCTCGTCAACCTTGCCACCAAAACTTTTTTTCTTGTCTTCATTCATGCTAGTGAACCAAAACCACATTTAATTTTAATATAAAATTTAAAATAAAATTGTAGAAAAAAATCTAAACCTAATCCATTTACTAAGAAAATATTTAAAAACCCTATATGAACAACAAATTTTATATTAAGCCAAGGAAAAGAATCGACTTTGTCACTTCCGTTACTTTTTTGTCAAGTCCGTTCGTCGGTTTGTGATAACAGATTTGACAAAATTGAAGTAACGGAGTTGACAAATACGCACGTATTGTGATTTGGGCCTAATAATAAACACTTTAGAAACATAATTTTTAGGTTAGGTTAAAGACCGTCGATTACTTAACTTTTCGTTTTGTTTTTTTTTGCTTAGGTTATCAAAAACGGTTTTATCTGCATAACAGACAAAAAATCCCGCACTTTTTTTTTCCTTCTTAGAACACTGAAAATATAAAAACAATTAAAAAACATTTACTTACCCCATGTGCTTCTTAGCGCCAACCACCAACAAATAAATCTGTTCTCTTTCTGTTGTCACGTCATAAAGCAAATTTGGGAGAAAATTTGGTTAAACGGAACTTGACATCAGTTTCTGGGACGCAAGTAAAATTGATTTAAAAAAAACAGGTGGCATTTTTTACCAAAATAACTTGAAATAAACGAATAATATTAAATGTATGTTACAATACCTTTTAGTTTTGTCAAATATTTACTAATAAACCCTTATAATTACCGTTTAATATCATGAAAATAGGTTGGGGACAATAACATTGACATTTGCACATGTGTTTTATGGGCAAATTTTTTTTAAGTTCGGTTTATTGATATTTTGCTTCAAGACTAAAGCAAAAGTACTGTTTTTAATACAGCAGAACAATATTTAATGTATTTTAAATCCAGAAGCTCCAAATAATAACCAGAGACACTAAAATTCTTAAAGTGGCCATTTAAAATAAATATACCCATAAACGGCATTTTTTACTAAATATTTTTCAAAATTTTCAACTAAAAAAGGATTGTCTTCTATTAGTAAAAATATGTTTATACGAAGAGAAGCTTCTTTCAACATCTACTGATGTAATCGGACGATACTGCAACTTAGGTAGCAAAATATAAGTCCAAGATACAACTTCGTTGGAACGTTTACCCTCATAAATGCTTTTTACTGCAGTTAAGTATTTAAATTCTTCATTCTTTTTTACAGTTAAATTCAATTTATTCCTTACTTGACGACCTACTTTACCGAGAATGATGAAGTTTCAACAATACAAATTGAGTAGGTATATAAAACTTAAATTTCTACTCTCCAACGAGGATATTATATCCAGTATAAAACTGAAATTAACTATAATAAAAACAAGCTACACTTGTACTTTTTAATAACTCTTTACTTTGCACAACACACTGCGAATCGTTATCTAAAATTAGTTCTTTAATGGCTTCGAAATGCTCTACGTAGAATATTGCGGCCTTAATTCATGTTCCCCACCGGGTAATTAGTAATTACAGGTTCTGGAGGTAAACTAACTCATGGTAATCTCTCCTTACTGCACTCTTAGAGGTGCTTTTAAAAACACTTTTTTTACATTTGAAATTAATTTATTTTAATTTAAATACAGTTTGTTATGCAGGTAATAATAACGTATTATTAAGTGACAATAAACAACCCCTTACAATATTCCTGCAAACCCCAGAAACCCCAAATAAATACCTTGTGTATAACCATAATGTTAAATATAATTATTATAATCTTCAGACTGGAAAATCCCTAAAATATGTAAAAATTAAACCGTTTGGAGTTTTTTGCTGCATATACAGTGTGACCAGTAAACTCCGCATCATATGAGATTTTTTTTTAATAAAAGCTTTATTTAAAATTTGACTTTGGCATCAAGTTCTGCTTTGATCGAGATGAAAATTAAGCAAAAAAATAGTAGTCACGTGATTCGCATTATTTGTCAAATTTTAATTTTTTCCAAAAAAGAAGTTAACTTATTTCTGAAAGTATCGAAAAAAGTTATTAGAAAAAGTTTTTTTTAATGCAGGTTCTAGCCCAGATGCAAAATTTTAGCTACATAAGATAATTTTGATTTTTTACCCTTATAAAATAGGACTCAACGCAACCTACATAAAACTTCTCAGTTTTGACAAGGCTTTATTTTAGATACATTTTCTTAAAGTAGCGCCATATTAAATGTGTGTTTCTCTACAAAATCAAAATTGGGCTATTAAAATTTGGTCGCATGTGATGCAAAGTTTATTTGTTTTTGACCCTGTATAAGGTAACTTCATAAAATAAGTATTTTTGAAAACGTAGTTTGCGTCTGTCACCTTAATATTAAGACAAAAAAGAACACAGTATCATCAGTAAAGTGTTCATTAAGTAGAAAATAAATTTTAGTGGTGGGTAAAAAATCAAAATTATCTTATGCAGCTTCAATTTTGCATGTGGGCTAGAAACTGCATTTAAAGAAACTTTTTCTAATAACCTTTTTCGATACTTTCAGAAATAACTCTACTTTTAAATTATTTTTTGGAAAAAATTTAAATTTGACAGATAATGCGAATCACGTGACTACTAATTTTTTGCTTAATTTTTATCTCGATCGAAGCAGAACTTGATGCCAAAGTCAAATTTCGAATAAAGATATTAATAAAAAAAAATCCCACATGATGCGGACTTTACTGGTCACACTGTATAAGCATTTTGCATATGTTGTAAAGATTTTTTTTATAGTTAAGCGGTGATGAGGATGCAATATGTGGTAATTTGTTCGTGTGTAATGACTTTGTACATTTACAGTTTTAAACTTATTCAACATATTATTAGGTATATGTTATGTTAACTCCCTCCAAACAAAATTCCTGAGTGCGCCACTGCCTTTAGGTAGATTTTAAAGTGATATCCAATCTCCATTTTCTATAATGCAATACCTACCCAAGAAAACTTCTTAGCAATATTTTTTCCATAACGTAAGCTGCGTGGCAGGTCCTATTAAGCCCGAAGCAGGAATAAATCTTATCTTCTTCCTGCAAGAATGACTTTGCCAGAACGGGGCCTGATTGATCCTGTATGTGGCCTTATATCTGTCTATAAACAGGCACTCGTAAATTAACTCGGATGGATCCGATGAAGGAAATTCATTTTCCAGTTGTTTGAGCCGCAAGCGAAGCGTCTAGAATCATTCCGCTTTTCTTGGAAGTTTGCTTAATCACCCTCTCGTTTTATAGGTATTTATGGCCTGTGTATATTTTATTCCTCGAAATTGCTACCTTAAAATATAGCAGTTGGAAACTGCAGAGCTTGTTTGTTTCTGCCCGAGCCCGAGCTACTCCAGTGGAAATATTGTTTTCTTATTTGGTAAAGGTCTTAAGTATATTCCAATTTAGATGCTAAGTTTCCGCATTTCGGTGAAATATTTACGATTGGATTTTAATAAGTTCAAGTCATAATATTAAGAAAAAAATAATAATAATATAATTATTATTGTAATGCCATCATTACCGGTTTCTGTCAAATATTTTCATATTTTGAAGAAATAGTCCATACTCAAAGTGGAGTTAAATGATATAGAAAAAAGAAAAGCACAAAGTCTTTCTCCACAATTTTTATTCGAAAAGAAACTAGGCGACCTAGAATAATTCATTATAAATCAAATCGACATGTTTCGCGTGTAAAAACACTCATTATCAGGAAAACGAAGTAAATGGTACAATGCTGATGTTGTTAGCAGTAGAGAAAATAACAAGTGAAACTAAGCCGTAATGGAGCTTTCAATGGTACATACGAGGAGTGAAAAAATTGAATAGTCAGAAGACAGAAAAGATTCCAGCATATTGAAGAGTCAAGGACTAGTGCAAAGGCACTGTCTTGAGTGGAATGAAGAGAAAAAAGAAAATTAGGGAGTTTTAAAGACTCTTTAAAAGGCATTTTTAAGTGTAAGTGATGAAAAATCTTTAGTTTGATTTAACTATGTCGAAGAAATGTGAAAGTGGTAAAATGGGAGGGAAAGGAAAAAATTGTTTTTTGTAAAAGTCATGCAGATTGCAGATGCTTTCATTTAGCTTGAAATAAAATACTGTTGGGGTACCAGGCTTGTGACACGTGCTGGTTGCAGTGGAACTTCTCCAACGGGGATGTACTTGTAAAAGAAAAAAACTTTTTTAAATACCTATTTATTTTGCACAAAATGTGTATGTTTTGACTCCTGCGGGGGTAACTGGGTCGTAATAACCCTGGTACCCCAACAGTATTCTATTTCAAGCTAAATAAAAGCATCTGCATGACTTTTACGAAAAACAATTTTTTTCTTTTTTCTTTCCCTCTCATTTTACCACTTTCACATGTCTCCGTCATAGTTAAATCAAACTAAAGATATTTCATCACTTACAATTAAAAATGACTTTTACATAGTCTTTTAAAACTCCCTTATTTTCTTTTTTCTCTTCATTTCCCACCCAAGACAGTGCGTTTGCACTAGTCCTTCACTCTTCAGTATGCTGGATTCTTTTCTGTCTTCTGACTATTCAAATTTGTTCGGGTTTTGAAAATTGAAATTGAAAGCTCCATTACTTGTTATTTTCTCTACTGCTAACAACATCAGTATTGTACCATTTACTTCGTTTTCCTGATGATGAGTGTTTCTACACTCGAAACATTTCGATTTGATTTATAATGAATTATTGTAGGTTCGCCTAGTTTTTTTCGAATAAAAATTGTGGAGAAAGACTTTGTGCTTTTCTTTTTTCTATTTTCATATTTATTTTACCCAAAACTTAGCATTATAAAAAATCTATGTGGGTACCGGGCATAGACATTTATAATAATAATAATAATAATAATAATATTTATACCAACTAATTCAGAAAAGCGTCATCCTCCAAACATGCCATATAGTACGGAAGTTTCTAAACAGTACAGGTTAAGATGAATTTCTTCTCTGTACTGTAAATAATACCAGCAATACCAACAAAAAGCTGTGAAAACTAACAATAATAATAATAATAATAATAATAATAATAATAATAATAATAATAATAATAATAATAATAATAATAATAATAATAATAATAATAATAATAATAATAATAATAATAATAATAATAATAATAATAATAATAATAATAATAATAATAATAATAATAATAATAATAATAATAATAATAATAATAATAATAATAATAATAATAATAATAATAATAATAATAATAATAATAATAATAATAATAATAATAATAATAATAATAATAATAATAATAATAATAATAATAATAATAATAATAATAATAATAATAATAATAGCTTTATTGCCCAACAAGAAACCCATTTACAGAGCAATATTACAAATTAAATATAAATAATAATGTACTCGATTTAATACAACTATATAAATCTGCAAACATAAACCACCAACAACGGAAATACAATAAATTCAAAATTATCGCCATATTATGCACATATTCGTATACTGTATTACAATAACACATACCATTATGTATACCGGGTGTCCACGGAAGGTGGCTCGCTCCTCTAACTTTTTTGTTTTTCAAGATAATGAAATAAAATTTGGGGGATTTGTATACGACATAAAACTGCATTATTTGACAGGTGACTCAACATTATGGAACTTCCGGTTTAACCGGAAGTGACATAAACTTTCGATTTTTAAATGGGACACCTGGTATATTTTTACTTTTTTTGACTCCATATGACATTCTAAATACAACGATGTGTCACTTGTCACTTTTTGTCACCAAGATATTATTTTTTTTCCAAATTTACTGTTTTATCTAGAGGGCTATGAATACCTTAAAATCACTTATTTCAGTTCTCTAATCTTGGGAAAAATACAATTTTACTATTTTTGATCCAATGCTATGTGCTTTGTAAAATTTAATTTTTAAAGTTGTATAACTTATTTTTTTTAAATGGCAACATGGTGGCTTGTCGGGTTAAGAAAAAAGAGGATTATATTACGATTATTTTGATACCATGCACTATAAGGTTTTAGAAAAGCTGCCATTAAAAAACTTTAAAAAGTTAACTTAGAACTTTCCTAGTGTTTGGAGTATGTAGAAATAATTCAACCGATGCTGCACGACTTTACGCACAAAGATATTTTAATCGGCATCATCCAACCCGGCACTATTAGGTACCCAAAACTGGTTCCGAAAATGCGAAATGAGCCTGACAATAATAACATATCAACTTTTTCACTCCTTGTAAAACTATTATTTTCCATGTTTTTTAAACAACAAACTAATTTACTTTGGCAGAAGCTGCTGGCATTTCAATTTTCTTTAAGGCATGATTTTGTTTTATTAATTTTGCTGGTCACAGGCTACTTGATGCATTTAAATCTAAATTTATTCTTAAAAGATGCTTCATTTTAGGAAAGTTCCAAGTTAACTTTTTAAAGTTTTTTAATGGCAGCTTTTCTAAAACCTCATGGTATCAAAATAATCGTAATAAAATCCTCTTTTTTCTTAACCCGACGAGCCACCATGTTGTCATTTAAAAAAAATGAGTTATACAACTTTAAAAATTAAATTTTTCATAGCACTTAGCATTGGATCAAAAATAGTAAAATTGTATTTTTCCCAAGATTAGAGAACTGAAGTAAGTGATTTTAAGGTATTCATAGCTCTCTAGATAAAACAATAAATTTGGAAAAAAAAAAAATTTCTCGGTGACAAAAAGTGACAAGTGACACATCGTTGTATTTAGAATGTCATATGGAGTAAAAAAAAGTAAAAATATACCAGGTCTCCCATTTAAAAATCGAAAGTTTATGTCACTTCCGGTTAAACCGGAAGTTCCATAATGTTGAGTCACCTGTCAAAAAATGCAGTTTTATGTCGTATACAAATCCCCCAAATTTTATTTCATTATCTTAAAAAACAAAAAAGTTAGAGGGGCGAGCCACCTTCCGTGGACACCCGGTATATAACAACTAAGTTAATGACCACCCTCGGCACTCCTCTTCAGATCGCGCAAGCTACATGTAAATATATCACAATCTTCGCACATGCTGTCAAAATTGTAACACATAAAATTAATTGGAGATTTAATCATTACATTTGTTCTTGCTCTTTCACACAAAAATGTTAAATGATGTCTAGTATTTACTCTAGGTACAAACAAATTTATTTGAGATAGCAGATCAGGACAATCGATTCCACCGCGCAGCAACTTAAATAAAAATACTAGAGATGCAATTGCTCTCCTTTTTTCCATGGTTATAAAATTATATCTGTTTAATAAAATGTCATAATCGGTTCCTTGCTCAGGATACACTCCTTCTGATTTAAATGTTAAATATTTTAAAAATCTATTTTGAACTTTGTCGATGTTATTTACGTGACATGCATAAAGAGGATTCCATATCAGTGAAGCATATTCAAGCTTGGATCTGACGAAAGAAAAATACAATGTATTAAAAACTCTAGGGTCATAAAAGTTTCTGCAGTTGCGCACGATGAAGCCCAGCATCCTGCCTGCCTCCAAAACTATGTTATTTATATGTTCAACAAAAGTCAACATAGGATCGAAGGTGACGCCCAAGTCCTTCAACGACCTGGGGCGCTTTAAAACCTCACCTGAGATGGAATAAGGATACAATAGTGGCTGTTTCTTGCGACTGAAGGTCAAAACTTTACATTTAGTTGCATTAAGGTTGAGTTTGTTTCTGTCGCACCAACCCTGAACCAAATTCAGCTGTTCTTGCAAGAAAATACAGTCACGAAGAGATTCAATCTGCAAAAATAATTTTAAATCATCCGCAAAAGTTAGCTTCCTACAGTTTACAATATTATTTAAATCATTGATGAAAAGTAGAAACAGTAATGGTCCTAAGTTGGAACCTTGCGGTACACCAGAGGACGCGTTATATTTATTAGATGTAAAGCCATTGTAAAAAATAAACTGTTTTCTATTTGTTAGGTATGATCCAAAAAACTCCAGGGCTGATTCGTCAAAACCATACCCCCTTAGCTTGTGCAACAACAATACATGATCTATCCTATCAAATGCCTTCGAGAAATCAGTATAGACTACGTCCACCTGTCCCTTATTGTTTAACACATGAGACACTAGCTGAGTTAAACATGATAAATTAGTAACCGTTGATCTATTACTTATAAATCCATGCTGCTCAACTGCAATGTTTTTACAAACTGACGCATAAATTCGCCTATACAGGATTGTTTCTAGAATCTTGGAAAAGTTATTTAAATAAAATTATAAATTTATCTTTAGATAAGAAAACAATAACCACAAAAGTGGCCACTTAGGAATAAGCATGCACACTGCAAAATTTTCGTTCAAAGAATGGGAAAATAGGGACAGGTCCGGGCTTTGAAATCTTGGTTGTCTGGCCTAGGCCTAGTTAGATACAGGGTCACCAGTAAAGTCCGCATCATATGGGATTTTTTTTATTAATAGCTTTATTCGAAATTTGACTTTGGCATCAAGTTCTGCTTCAATCGAGATGAAAATTAAGCAAAAAAATAGTAGTCACGTAATTCGCATTATCTGTCAAATTTTAATTTTTTCCAAAAAATAATTCAAAAAGGGTTATTATTAAAAATATCGAAAAAAGTTATAAGAAAATGTTTTTTTAAATGCAGTTTCTAGGTTACATGCAAAATTTTAGCTGCATAAGATAATATTGATTTTTTACCCACCACTTATATTTTCCACTTAATAAACACTTTACTGATGACACTGTGTTCTTTTCTGTCTTAATATTAAGGTGTATTGCTTTCAGACACAAACTACGTTTTCAAAAATACCTATTTTATAAAGTTACCTTATACAGGGTCAAAAACACATAAACTTTGCATCACATGCGACCAAATGTTAATGGCCCAACTTTGATTTTGTAGAAAAAGACACATTTAATATTGTGCTACTTTAAAGAAAATGTATCTGAAATAAAGCATTGTCAAAACTAAGAAGTTTAATGTAGGTTGCGTTGAGTCTTATTTTTCAAAATTGGTGCAATTTACAAAATAAGGATAAAAAATCAAAATTATCTTATGCAGCTAAAATTATGCATGTGGGCTAGAAACTGCATTTAAAAAAACTTTTTCTTATAACCTTTTTCGATACTTTCAGAAATAACCCCACTTTGAATCACGTGAATACTATTTTATTGCTTCATTTTCATCTCGATCGAAGCAGAACTTGATGCCAAAGTGAAATTTCGAATAAAGTTAAAAAAATGTATGTGCATGCATGCGCTCTGCAAAATTATCGTTTAAAGAATGGGATAATAGGGACAGGTCCGGACTTTGAAATCTTGGTTGTCTGGCCTAGGCCTAGTTAGATACAGGGTCACCAGTAAAGTCCGCATCATATGGGATTTTTTTTATTAATAGCTTTATTCGAAATTTGACTTGGGCATCAAGTTCTGCTTCAATCGAGATGAAAATTAAGCAAAAAAATAGTAGTCACGTAATTCGCATTATCTGTCAAATTTTAATTTTTTCCAAAAAATAATTCAAAAAGGGTTATTTTTAAAAATATCGAAAAAAGTTATAAGAAAATGTTTTTTTAAATGCAGTTTCTAGCTTACATGCAAAATTTTAGCTGCATAAGATAATATTGATTTTTTACCCACCACTAATATTTTCCACTTAATGAACACTTTACTGATGACACTGTGTTCTTTTTTGTCTTAATATTAAGGTGTATTGCTTTCCGACACAAACTACGTTTTCAAAAATACCTATTTTATAAAGTTACCTTATACAGGGTCAAAAACACATAAACTTTGCATCACATGCGACCAAATATTAATGGCCCAACTTTGATTTTGTAGAAAAACACACATTTAATATTGTGCTACTTTAAAGAAAACGTATCTGAAATAAAGCCTTGTCAAAACTAAGAAGTTTAATGTAGGTTGCGTTGAGTCTTATTTTTCAAAAGTGGTGCAATTTACAAAATAAGGATAAAAAATCAAAATTATCTTATGCAGCTAAAATTATGCATGTGGGCTAGAAACTGCATTTAAAAAACCTTTTTCTTATAACCTTTTTCGATACTTTCAGAAATAACCCCACTTTTGAATTATTTTTTTTTTGGAAAAAGTTAAATTTTGACAGATAATGCGAATCACGTGAATACTATTTTATTGCTTCATTTTCATCTCGATCGAAGCAGAACTTGATGCCAAAGTGAAATTTCGAATAAAGTTAAAAAAATGTATGTGGGTACAGGGCATAGACATTTATCTTTAAATAAGCAAACAATAACCATGAAAGTGGCAAATTTATTTAAACCAAACCACACAGGAATAGGCATGCGCTCTGCAAAATTATCGTTTAAAGAATGGGACAATAGGGACAGGTCCGGACTTTGAAATCTGGTTTGTGTTGCCTAGGCCTAGTTAGATATTTTGAAGAAGTAGTCCATACTTAAAGTGGAGTTGAAAATGTAGGAAAGAAAGAAAAATTTTGAAACATCTCTTGACTTTTTCGGAAATTCCTGCACTTCCTAACATTGGACAGACATCCTTAAAAATCTTATAGAAAATATTGTTATTGTAACGAGAAGAAAGTATTTTTAATTGTTTATCGGGAAGGACATAAAAAAGAAAGAAACAATTTGAATTTTTTATGGGAGAAGAATTTTATTAATATAATTATTATATTTATTTAATATGAAAATATAATGGTTGGTGTACCGGGTTTTTTAAGATCGAGTAACCACGTTCATATTGTGAAAATTTTACTATTACAAATATTTTTCAGTTTACATGATTTCCCCACACGTGACATTTAGTAAACATAATTGATCACAATCAAAGTTTTCTGATTAGTAAATCAATCAATCTAACCGGACCACTCTGATTGTGAGAAACTCATTTCTGCCAAAGTTATTTATGTCACAGTCAAAGTTGCTAATTCGTTAATTATTATTTAAAATCTTTGTGCCACCCCACATAACTCTAGTAACAACCGAGATTTTATTGATTATCGAATGACGAATAAATTAAAACAGAAGAAAATGTTTCCTTTAATTTCGTCAGATCAATCCTTGAACGCGTTTCGACATATCATGGCTCATCAGTAGAAAGAGCTTATTGCACACTTACACGGCGACCGTCCTAACGGCACCGTTTACGCGATTTACCGCGTTCGTGTTATCATTGCACACATGCACGGTTTTCGTCAGTTTGATTCTATTTTGATTCGAGTATGGATCATAGACGTGCTGTGGCGATTTTAAAGTCTTACATTCTTTAGGATTCTGTTCTCTTTGATGTATCTCGTCCAATTGTTGTTGAATCCGCATAGGCGTATCAAAAAACGAAGACAGGTACGAAACAGAATTTTGTGGGTTCATCCCATCAATATGGGAAGGAAACAATTCGGTGCATTCTTTGTACTATTTGGTCAGTTAAGGGAAGACGAAAAAAACTTTTTTAACTATTGTAGGATGTCCATATCCAGCTTTGATGACCTACACCAGGGGTCTTCAACCGGCGGCCCGCGGGCCACATGCGGCCCGCCATTAACTTTTTTGTGGCCCGCATAAAAATTTATTAATAAAATTAAACATTAATGTGTTTGTATAAATATTGTCTTGAGTTTACTATATTTCAGATATAAAATTTCTCACTTTCTATTTGTTCTGGCCCGGCAATCGATGGGTAGCTTAAATATGGCCCTGCTATGAAAAAAGGTTGAAGACCCCTGACCTACACGAATGATTTAAAAATTCGCTTTAACGTCAAGGTACATAATATATGAGAGAGTGCATACAGCCTATGGAAATGTTGGCTGTTACAATCAAAATCAGGATTGACCTCCAAACATATTTCATTCCAGGCATTTCTTGTGCAGTTTCTGTCCTTATATATAGAACTTGTTTTGTCCCAAATACCCGGCCTTGCTTACACCAAAGATATAAGCATATCCATATTTATATTTTGTTTTTTTAATCCAATTAATTTCATAATATTTCATACAATATTAATTAAATTTTAAAAAAATGCTCTGCTAACAACGAACAAACCGATTGCCGATATACATACCTTTTTATGCCTCGCGTGCTATTACTGTAACTGCTGCTAGCGCGAGTGTCGTTACTAGCCACCACTTGAGGAAGTCAGATTTTCTAGCCCGCGTGCTGTTATGCATTCTGCTGTCTAGCACACGTGCCATTATTATGAGTTCGGCGATCCGAGCTTCAACGAAGTTTCTAGCCCGCGTGCTGTTACTGTATATGCGTGCCGGTGCATGTGAAAGGTCACATATGCTACCTAATCCCTTAACCGTATAAACGGTGCCGTTAGGACGGTGGCCGTGTAAGTGTGCAACGGGCCTAAGGCTAGGATCTAATGAAATAAAGGAACGTGTGTACAACTCAAATGTAGTAAATATGGCGATCAGCCATCCATCCATCACTCTATTTACTACATTGTACGTATTGTGAGAAAGTAAAAACTGCATCAATGCATCTCATATACCGGAAACTTACCACGCGAATTTACCTCGCACTTGACAGTTTATTTACCCAATTCCTTAATTCCACAACATATAAATGGCAACTCCTAATGAAAGTCAACGAATCCAAATTAGGTAAACAAAAGAGCGAGAGAGATCTCGTCAACTTGATAATTATAAGTTGGCGTCAAAACCATTTAACTTTACATGCATTTCTTAATTAACTCTGCAAGAGTTTCCCCTTCTTCCAGCCGGAAATTTAAGCTGTTTTGTAAACAGTCACAAATTGTATAGATGGATTTTTTTATTAAAACCTTGTAATATGGTAAATATTTGTAATAGTGCAGTTGACACGATGAATTAAAAGTTAGAGATGGAGTAAATGTGTCTACCGGAAAATTTTATTATTAAATATACTATACAAGGTAATATGAAAACAGCTTATTATAGAGTGTGTCTCGGATAGAGTTTGGAAGAGGAAAAACTTTTTTATTGGTAGGTATAGAAGAAAAAGTAATTCTTTGTAAAAACGTCTGCTTTTGCTGAAACTACAATTTCGAATATTTCATATTATTATCGTTTTTTTTTTTATTAATAACTTTATTCGAAATTTGACTTTGGCATCAAGTTCTGCTTCGATCCAGATGAAAATTAAGCAAAAAAATATTAGTCACGTGATTCGCATTATCTGTAAAATTTTAATTTTTTTCAAAAAATAATTCAAAAGTAGGGTTATTTCTAAAAGTATCGACAAAAGTTATTAGAAAATGTTTTTTTAAATGCAGTTTCTAGCCCACATGCCAAATTTTAGCTGCATAGGATAATTTTAATTTTTTACCCATATTTTGCAAATTGCACCACTTTTGCAAAATAAGACTCAACGCAACCTACATAAAACTTCTTAGTTTTGACAATGCTTTATTTCAGATACATTTTCTTTAAAGTAGCGCCATATTAAATGTGTGTTTTTCTAAAAAATCAAAATTGGGCTATTAAAATTTGGTCGCATGTGATGCAAAGTTTATTTGTTTTTGACCCTGTATAAGGTAACTTCATAAAATAAGTATTTTTGAAAACGTAGTTTGTGTCTGAAAGTAATACACCCTAATATTAAGACAAAAAATAACACAGTGTCATCAGTAAAGTGTTCATTAAGTGGAAAATAAATTTTACTGGTGGGTAGAAAATCAAAATTATCTTATGCAGCTGAAATTTTACATGTGGGCTAGAAACTGAATTTAAAAAAACTTTTTCTTATAACGTTTTTAGATATTTTCAGAAATAACCCCACTTTTGAAATATTTTTAGAAAAAAAATTAAATTTGACATAGATATAATGCGAATAACGTGACAACTATTTTTTTGCTTAATTTTCATCTCAATCGAAGCAGAACTTGATGCCAATATCAAATTTTGAATAAAGCTATTAATAAAAAATATCCCATATGATGCGGACTTTACTGGTCACACTGTAGAAACCCTTATCAAATCATTAACACCATGCACAATTTATAAATCCGCTCCTGCATTCAAACAAAAAAGAACTGCACGGTAAATTAAATAAATATTTTTCGTCCTCTTGGCGGTGAAAAATTTGAACGTAACTCTGGTTACGCGTATTTGAATTTATATACGATCTTGTCAGCACGATTACCGACTACGCCAATTATTTGGATGGCTCTTGACATGATACGCCTAGGGAGGAAGCAAGCACATCCGAATAATAGAACCTTATAATACGTCATTTATAGGGTTATGAGTAACTAAAAACCGGGGAAATTCACACATCTGATTGACGTTTCTTCATTTTTCTGTTAAAAAGTTTAGCGTATATCACGTATTACTTTTTGCCTACAACTGCACTTGACTAAGTGCCTTAATAGTATTAAAAGCGCTTGTTCAAAAATTTACTACATGTTAGAAATTTACAGCCATGAAGCAGTCCAGCTATACCGTGCGAGCAAAAATTATTTGCATTAAAGAGGGCTTGGATTAAAAAACGTAGGGCTTGGTTTAGATCACAATGATATGGGGACGATATATCTAATCTACGTTTAAATTTTGTCAAATCCATATTATGACATGATATGCCAAACTAATGAGTAATAAAATAAGTATACAAATACAAATTTATTTTTGTTGTTTACAAAATTAACACAGTAAGAATATACAGAAAGAAAAAGAAAAATAATTATATAAATTGTTGAAATTGGCCACCGCCATGCTCCAAGCATAAATACACACGTCTCATCATATTTGCGAAAATGTTGACCAGCATCTCTGAAAAATGTTACCACATTCTTGGATAATCCTTTCTTGTAATTGTTTTAAATTTGCAACTGGTATTTTAAAAATAGTGTTCTTTAAATGAGGAAAAACGAAGTAATCAATAACCGTTAAACAAGGTGATCTAGGTGCGAATTCAATGTCTGATCGAAAACTGATCAATCTGGCGTCAAAAAAATTGCGTAAGCATAGGCGGTTCTAGGTGGGGGCTTGGGGGGGCTAAGCCCCCCCAAATCCCGGATTAGCCCCCCCGAATTTAAATGTGGCAATCGAAAAAATTCTATATATCTACATAATTCCAGTAATTTTACTAATAGGGAACTTTCCAATTTTTTTTTTAATAATATGATTTAGTTAGGCCTAAAAAGAATATTCCCCAATTATTACTCCGTAAAAATCAGTAATAACTTGGTGAAAATTCTTTAAAGTTTCGCGCGTGTCAAAAGCATTTCAAACGACCTTTTAAGCGCGCCAAGCCCGATGACGTCAGGAAGTATGACTTTTCCGTCATCCGTCATCCTGACCGGTGGCCGAGCTACCGAGTTTGCATTTGGATTGTCGTGTGTTATTGTTTTGTATTGTTGTTTTAAGGTGGAATTCTCAACGTCGTTCAATTTATTGCCAACCTATAACCTATTTCGTGGATGTCACACACGAATTATACTTCTTGACGTCACGACCAGTTTTTACCCGCTTGGGATAATTTGAATTTTGGGGCATTTTTAAATCTTGCTAGCGGTCTTTTGGGACGAAATATGTTTTTTTTTGCTGCCATATGTTTTATGACAATATATACTAATGATTTATAGAATTTTTTCCCCATTTAAAATTTTTGTCAAGTTCCCTATTTATTAATTAATTAACTTTTTCATCAAAAGCTTTCTTTTCTTCGCTACCAAACTGCTACTAACACAACTAATAATGATTTTTATTTAGCACCCAATGTGATTTAGGATGAAAAAAAGACCTCGACGTAAATTTGGAAGATGCTATTAACGTTTTTTCCAAAAAAGTGGGTAGAAAAATAGCTTTATAAAAATTTATTTGTGCAAAGATTTTTTCGTAAATTTAGGATACAATCCCACTGGTGTCAAACATTTTTAACTTTTAAATTATAAAAATATTACCTGTATTTTTGATTTTTAAACCTCTCCATCCATCCATATACCTATCTACTACCCAGCAAACACAAGAGGGCGCCGAGGGCGTGATTTTTTCAACGATTTTAACGACTTTGGGTAAAAATTGGGCGTGGCGCCTCCAAAATTTTCCGCCTTCGGCGAATTAGCCTCAGCCAGCACCTACGGTGAGCATTCTCTCCCTGGGGCTTCAGCCCCCCCTAATTAAGAGGTCTAGAACCGCCTTTGTGCGTAAGTAGTTAATAGTCTCCGCGGCTATATGGGCGGTTGCACCGTCCTGTTGAAAATATCCAAAACGTAGTTCGTCATCAAGTAATTGCTCCACAAATGGTTTCAAAATATTGCCTCTATACCCCTGTGCTATAACTGTGTCATGCAAAAAATAGGACCAACAATTCTTCTTCGGGAAAAAGCTATACCCAGACACCAATTTTTTGATGGTGCAATGTGGACTCTACAAAAAAATCAGGATTTTCACTACTTCACATGCATGTATTCTGAGAATTCACATAACCGGAGAGGTGGAACCAGGCTTCATCCGAAAAAAATGTCAGGTCTAATAAATCATTTTTTTTGGGTAAACCATTGAGAGTAATTCCTGCGTCTTTCAAAATCTGCGGCTTGTATTTCATGGAATACTTGCACTTTATAAGGAAATAAATTTGTCTGCTTCTTAAGAATAGTCCTGCTTGTTCCATAAGATCTTCCCACTTCTTGGGACAGGCGTCTTATACAATTTGTTGGCGTATTTTGCATTATTTCACGAACGTTTGCAACAAGTTCTTCTGTTCTTACAGATAGTCGTCCTGCTCTTTTTTGTGTTGTATAGAACCTGTTTCCCTAAACACAGGCACTTTTCTTTTCAGGCAATGATAAAAATCCCCAGCAATAAAAGCAACGTTATTAGGAAAATGTTCGTGAAAATCGTCCATGCATAAACCCGGATTGTATTGCCACTCACCATTTACTCTAACCCCGGTTCAAAAATACGCTTCAACCATAAATGTTTTGTGCTGTTCCGTAAAGCCCATTGTATGAATTGTTCAAGAAATTGGAAAAATTAACTATGAATCAAATTACTTGTAACGATTGTCAAAGATGACGGAATAACTGATTAATTGTTAATTCAGGTAGTTACTGACGCCCAACAGGTATTAAGCTCTATGGCTAAGCATTACGTCCTTAGATGCAAGGCCCTCTTTGATGCGAGTAATTTTTGCTCGCACGGTAGTATTAACTATGACCTCGCACAGTAGCCAAACACAGTAAATAACTGGTCCGATCGATCGAATTTTTAAATAAAAGCTGAAGAATCCATCATGGAAATGCAGGAGGGTAAAATGTTCATAAAATAAAAATTAAACTTGCACTGAGAAATATCATTCAATACAAGTTTTCTTTTAATTTATATGGATGTTACCACAAAAAGAATTCTTCAATCCCTAAAATAGGTATTTTGTTTTACGTAAGAACTTTTAGGCCAATTTATTTCTTATTATGATTTCCTCACTTTATTTTCTCAAAATAAACATCACTGGTGATAGTCTGGGGCAAAATACCTATAATACCTATAAAAAATAGTAGTCACGTGATTCGCATTATCTGTCAAATTTTAATTTTTTTCAAAAAATAAATCGAAAGTGTTCTGAAAATATCGAAAAACGATATTAGGAAAAGTTTTTTTAAATGCAGTTTCTAGCCCAAGTGCAAAATGTCAGCTGCATAAGATAACTTTGATTTTTTACCCACCACTAAAATTTATTTTCCACTTAATGAACACTTTACTGATGACACTGTGTTCTTTTTGTCTTAATATTAAGGTGTATTACAAAAGTGTCTAAAAAGACACAAACTATACGTTTTCAAAAATACTTATTTTATGATACCTTATACAGGGTCAAAAACAAATAAACTTTGCATAACATTTAATATGGCGCTACCTTAAAGGAAATGTATCTCAAATAAAGCATTGTCAAAACTAAGAGAAGTTTTATAAAGGTTGCGTTGAGTCTTATTTTGCAAAAGTGGTGCAATTTACAAAATATGGGTAAAAAATCAAAATTATTTTATTCAGCTGAAATTTTGCATGTGGGCTAGAAACTGCATTAAAAAAACTTTTTCTAATAACTTTTTCGATACTTTTAGAAAACCCCCACTTTTGGACAATGCGAATCACATGACTACTATTTTTTTGCTTAATTTTCATCTCGATCGAAGTAGAACTTGATGCCAAAATGAAATTTTGAATAAAGTAAAAAAAAACGCATATGATGCGTACTTTACTGGTCACACTGTCTAAAATAAGGCCATCAACTGCCACATTAATTTTTCCTTTAATTCTATAAAACAAGGTACCTAGTCAAAACGTCACTGTCACTACAGATATTTAATTTCACCAAAGAAATGTAAAGAAATCTGATAAAAAATTTAATAAAATGGCGAATACGTCACCGAGGGCCAATCCTAAAAAAAAGAAGCTCAGAAAAAGGTAATTTAGTAGCAGCTAGGTAGACTGCAAATGATAAAAAAAATTTTTATAGCTGGCAGACAATTTTTAGGATTAAAAAGCAATACTTTTTTCACTACCATGACTTCAATTAATCAGAAAATAATATTATTTTATAAATAAAAGATATCTTTTACCACTGCATCATATATTTTTTAGGGCAATAGAGTTGTCTTTTAGTAGCAAGAAACTAATATTTAAAAAACGGCCATATTGAGGTTAAAAATTAATTTCAAAAAAATGAACCTGGTAGCTACAACAGAGTTGTCTTTTCGGCGCCTATTTAATCCAGATTTTTGGCTTCTACTAATTAATTTCCATCTACGATAAATCATAATAAATTTAATATAATAAATTTATTACATTAACAATATATTAAATCATTGTCATCTGACGAAGCTACAGTGTTATCGAAACATGTAATTTTCTTTTTAATATAGTGGAAATTTACAAGTTCAACTTTGTTTTACTGTATCCCATAATACTATAAATTGTTTAGGTACCACTGGCATTATACCGGGTCCGCCAACGAAGCGGGGACGGAAGATTAAGTCCTTATCGATGAACTTATCAAAGCTACGAAAACAGCATAAGGTATGGACTTAAAAGCGGCATATTATAAAAATATTTTACATTATACAGGGTGGCCCAAAAAAGTGTGGCGGATTTAACTTGCATTTTTTTAAATGGAACACCCTGTATATTATCGACACAAAAGATGATCATAGAGCTGCTGATCATTTTAATATAAAGTTATGTGGCTTTATTATAAGTAGTTTTGGAAATAATAACGGTTTTATCTTAAAAATTGTCTAAGTTTAGTAACCATTTTTAAATTACTAAAAACAATTGAATGAAAAGTAAACTAAAAAACAAATATTTTAAAATGTTGTCTATCTTTACGATAAAAAATATTTGTGCTTAGTGCATTTACTATACAGGGTGATCATATTATGCAAAATACAAAAAATCTCTCTTTTTTTAAATGGAATACCCTGTATATTTTTTGATTTCTAGAAAGCCCTTTTTATATCCTTCTTACTAATACTAAATTGATACCTTTTAGAGTTTACCGTATTTTATTTATTTCGATATTAACTTTAAAACCCTACATTTTTGCTACTTTTTAGTTACTTTTATTCATAATCGAGTTGCCATGATTTCTTTTTGTTTAGATTATCACTTTGACAACCAAATACAATTATTTATTATTTAACATTAAGTCGGCGAAAAAAGTACACAAAATATCGAATTTTATCACTTTAGAAGAGAATGCTAACAAAATTGCCTTCTAGCGAGTCGAGTGTATGCTGGAAGATATCCAGGTATTGAGAGAAAGCCAAGACCAGAGGCCTTCGAGAAGTTATTGCTTAGATTTGTAGAAACAGAAAGCATTGCATACAAAAAAAGAATGGTAATAAATAAACCCGTTATTAAGAAAGAAACTGAATTAAGGGTTCTTTTGGCAGTAGAGGAAAATCCTCGGGAAAATTCTAACGTAAGTCATACTGGCATTTTTCAGCAAACCGGTGTTAAGGATACAAGCGTGCGAAGGATTTTCAAAAAGTATAAATATCATCCTTATCACATAGAATTACACCAAGAACTTTATGAATATGATTTCCTAAGAAGAAATACATTTTGTAATTTGATCCTTAACAAAATTAGAGAATTACCAGATAGTTTATCAAAAGTTCTGTTTAGTGACGAGTCTACATTTAAAAATAACGGAATCGTAAATAGACATAATATGCATTATTATGCTACTGAAAATCCACATTGGGTTCGACATGTAGATAACCAAAATCGCTGGTCGGTTAATGTATGGGGAGGAATATTAGGGTCTTACATTATTGGACCATATTTTTTTAAGAGCGTTTCAAGTTTACTTAAATTTCCTTCAGCATGACCTACCCATTTTACTTCAACACGTAGATGCCGACACTCTTCAAAACTTCTGGTTTCAGCAAGACGGCGCCTTCCCTCCTTATTATCAGCCGGTTAGGCAATTTTTAAATCATTGGCGAGGTGATTAGTGGATCGGACGTGGTGGACCAATTGCTTGGCCTCCTAGGTCCCCTGATTTAACACCCCTTGATTTCTACCTCTGGGGATATGTTAAAAAATAAGTCTATGCCATAGCTCCTACGAACCGAGACGATATAAAAGATCGTATACGAGAGGCCTGTAGAAATATTAGAATAAGAACTCTACTAAATGTCCAGCTAAATTGTGTTCAAAGGCTAAATTTATGTCTTCAAGAACACCTTTGAACATATCATTAGAGCCAGACGATAAATTCTGTATTACCAATAAGGGTTTGTTTAGTTTTGTTTTGTCAACTCCTTTATTTTGTATTGCAAGTAATTCATTATTTTATAAGTATTTTAAGTTTTATCATTATTATTCATTATAAATGTCTTAATAAATAACATTTAGTTTCTTTAACGCAAAATAAAATAATATTTATGCAATAAGGTTTTTAAAATGGTATAAGGAAAAAGAAAAAAAAAAGAAATTATAGCGATTCGATTATGAATAAAAGTAACTAAAAAGTAGCAAAAATGTAGGGTTTTAAAGTTAATATCGAAATAACTAAAATACGGTAAACTCTAAAAGGAATCAACTTGGTATCAGTAAGAAGGATATAAAAAGGGCTTTCTGGAAATCAAAAAATATACAAGGTGTTCCATTTAAAAAAAGAGAGATTTTTTGTATTTTGCATATGATCACCCTGTATAATAGATGCACTAAACACAAATATTTTTCATCGTAAAGGTAGACAGCATTTTATAATGTTTGTTTTTTAGTTTACTTTTCATTCAATTGTTTTTAGTAATTTAAAAATGGTTACTAAACTTAGACAATTTTTAAGATAAAATCGTTATTATTTCCAAAACTACTAATAATAAAGCCACATAACTTTATATTAAAATGATCAGCAGCTCGATGACCATCTTTTGGGTCGATAATATACAGGGTGTTCCATTTAAGAAAATGCAAGTTTAGTCCGCCACACTTTTTTGTGCCACCCTGTATAATGTAAAATATTTTTAAAATAATGCCGCTTTTAAGTCCATACCATATGCTGTTTTCGTAGTTTTGATAAATTCATCGATAAGGACTTAATCTTCTGTCCCCGCTTCGTTGGCGGACCCGGTATATTCATTGATACAAACATTAGGCGCCTATTATCTATTACTACCCTAATTTTTCTTCGATATAATTCATACCTTTTGAAACCAGTCGATCAATGAACTAACCGCCGCCGCGCTTTACCCCAATAAAAATCAAATATCTATTGTTTATAATCAAATAGGCGTAAAACTAGTTATTACAAAATAATTTTCCCTTTGAAGGAGTTTAACCGCATATTTTCAAGAGCTTTTGCGTTAAACAAGGTGGAGCTTGGAGCGTAATGTATATCTGACCTGGGCGGAGGCACATGTAAACCACGCCTGCATAAACGTGTTGAAAAGGCCTTTGACCAAGACAAACTGGTTATTAATTTTAATTTTCTTAGCAAACCTACTTTACTTTTTTAATAAAGTATAATTTTAATATATTTCGACACAATTTAATAACGTATGATACACATTTGTTTGCACTTCAAATCGATTTAGTATTAGAATAATTTGTCGCAATTATAACTGTGTTTCTATACGATTTAAAACTCGTAATTTTAATATAAGTATATTAAATAAAGATCTGATCGCTACCTCTATCGTGCCGTCGGGGAATAAAAATACAGGTTTTCGATGATTTTTCTCTGACATAGCTTCTATTGATTATATTTTTGTACGTGATAGTGTGGGCGTGTAGGTGCTAAGGTGATCACATTGCAAGAGAAAAAGTGAAATGTTTCCTTATTTTGGTATGATGTCACCAGCAATATTTTCGTAGGTGCGTAGGTGCCTTTCAGTTTAGACTGAGAAGAATATTATTGCTGAACTTAAATAATACCGTGCGAACATTATTTGCATCAAAGAGGGCTTGGATTAAAAAACGTAGGAGTTGGTTTAGATCACAATGATATGGGGACGACATAACTAACCAAATCTAGGTTAAAATTTTTTAAAATTCATATTATGACATGATATGCCAAACTAATGAGTAATAAAATAAGTAGACAAATACAAATTTATTTTTGTTGTTTATAAAATTAACAAAGTAAGAATATACAGAAAGAAAAAGAAAGAAAATTACATAAATTGCTGAAATTGGCCACCGCCATGCTCCAAGCATAAATTCACACGTCTCTTCATATTTTCGAAAGTGTTGACCAGCATATCTGGAGAAATGTTACCACATTCTTGGATAATCCTTTCTTGTTGTTGTTCTAAATTTGCAACTGGTGTTTTAAAAATAGTGGTCTTTAAATGAGGAAAAACGAAGTAATATATAACCATTAAACAAGGTGATCTAGGTGGGAATTTGATGTCCAATCGAACACTGAACGAAAAAATTACGTAAGTAGTTAATAGTTTCGGCGGCTGTATGGGCGGTTGCACCGTCCTGTTGAAAATATCCAAAACGAAGTTCGTCGTCAAGTAGTTGCTCCACAAATGGATTCAAAATATTGTCTCTATACCGCTGTGCTGTAACTGTGTTATGGAAAAAAATAGGACAACCAATTATTCTTCTTCGGGAAACAGCTAACCAGACACCAATTTTTTGAGGGTGCAATGTGGACTCTACAAAAAAATGGGAATTTTCACTACTCCACATGCGTGTATTCTGAGAATTCACATAACCGGAGAGGTAAAACTAGGCTTCATCCGAAAAAAATGTCAGGTCTAATAAATCATTTCTTTCCAATAAATTTTGGGTAAACCAGTGAGAATAATTCCTGCGTTTTTCAAAATCTGCGGCTTTTCTAGGAATACTTGCACTTTATAAGGAAATAAATTTAGCTGCTTCTTAAGAATAGTCCTGCATGTTCCATAAGATCTTCCCACTTCTTGGGAGAGGCGTCTTATACAATTTGTTGGCGTATTTGGATTATTTCACGAACGTTTGCAACAAGTTCTTCGGTTCTTACAGGTGGTCTTCCTGCTTCTTTTTTGTATTGGGTAGAACCTGTTTCCGTAAACACAGACACGGTTCTTTTCAGGCAAGGATAAAAATCCCCAGCAATAAAAGCAACGTTAGGAAAATGTTCGTGAAAATCGTCCATGCACAAATCCGGATTTTATTGACACTCACCATTAATACGCTTCAACCATGAATGTTTTGTGCTGTTCCGTAAAGCCCATTGTATGAATTGTTCAAGAAATTGGAAAAATTAACTATGAATCAAATTACTTGTAACGACTGTCAAAGATGATGGAATAACTGATTGATTGTTAATTCAGGTAGTTACTGACACCCAACAGGTATTAAGCTCTACGGCTAAGCATTACGTCCTTAGATGCAAGGCCCCCTTTGATGCAAATAAGTTTTGCTCGCACGGTACTTAGTATTATGTGTATACTATACATGACAGGAAGTGGGAGAAAATTACTCAAATCCAGGAGTGGACCAGTACGACAGAAGAAGAAATTAAATAAGTCTCCAATATAACGGGACTTCCTGTACATAACAAATTTGCAAGACTCAAACCACTGACCATGCAGCAACTGCATCCATTATCCACCGGAACAGCGCAATTTCTCACTGAGGCCTGTGCTGCTTACACAATGTAATATGTGCCAGGTGATTTATGGGCTGGTGGCCGCCGCCGTGCCATGGAGGTGATAATGCGGCACGGCCTGTAAATCAAGTGCCGTAAATCAGAAGGTGCATTATCGGACCGTTTCAGCAGTGGGCGTCGCGACGTAAATGGTTACGGTGTAGCTGATTACGATGATGGATGATTTAGCGTGACAGGGTCACGCAAAACAGGACCGCATCTAAAAAACCTTAGTATCCCAACTAAGAAACTGCTTTATAAACGTTTTCATCGCCTGATATTTTAAAATTTTCGCTGTATTTTCATTTCAACAAATAAGATATTTATTTGTTGTTTGTTTTGTTAAACATACCTAGCCTTACTTCTCCTGTGAAAAATTATTTAACTGAAACAAAAGTTGAAGAAATAGTCCATACTTTAAGTGGAGTGTATATTTAAAAGGGAAAGAAATAAGGCACTCTAAGTCTTCCTCCACTTGTATATTAAAATAAGATTTAAGTTTTATTGAAGGGTAAATTCTCTATATGTTTCGAATGTATATACATTCATCATCAGGAGAATAGAAAGGAATATAAGAAATACAATAGGTGCGAACAGTCCCAACGGAGCTACAAGATGATGAAAGGGACAAGTAAAGTATTTGAAAGAACGTTCACCGTAATGATAGACCTAACGACAGGCCATTCGTGAAGTATTGACAGAAACTAAATTATAAAGTTATCATAGCAGTAAGCTATGTGTCATATTAGTTAGACAGCTCCATAAGTGTGAGGAGAGAAGAATATTTAAATTGGAATGGTATATGCTGTAAAAAGTTTTTTATGTCACGTAGACATCCAACTTTTAAATCATCTTCTATTCCAATTCTTAAATACTCTTCCCTCCTCACACTTAGGTTGCTGATTCACTAATATGTGACTTTCCAGTTACTCTTCATTTAATAATAAAAAACTTTTTACAGCTTCTACTATTTCAATTTTAAATATTCTTCTCTCCTCACACTTACGTCACTGGTTATGTGACTTTTCAGTTGCTCCTCATTTGATTATAAAAAACTTTTTCAACATCTACCATTCCAATTTTAAATATTCTTCTCTCCTAACACTTATGGTGTGGTCTCACTAATATGACACATAGCTTACTGCTATGATAACTTTATAACTTATTTTCTGCCAATACTTCACGAATGGCCTCTCGTTAGGTCTATCATTACGGTGGCCGTTGCTTTCGCCTATCAGCATCATCGTCAAATAACTCTTGTACAATTACTGGTTTGTTGGGATGAAATAAGTATAGTAGTCACGCTCAAGTCGTGTGCTTGAGTTATGGGAATTTTCCTGTATTGATAATAATCTAGGTATTTATTTTTTTCTCCTTTGGTATTCCAGGACGACACTTTTAAAACTATCTTTGATAGTATGAGAAGTTCTCAGACTTAATTGCTACCCAAACCCTAGACACTGTCGATTGACTAATAGGCAATAGGATGTTTATTATTTAGGTAGGTATGTTTCCACAATTCCTGCTTTATTATATCTACATACCTCGTAAACTGCGTTAAAGGGTAAGAGTCTTTCCGGCATCACTTTCTCTTTGAAAATAATCAAACAATTTTAAAATTAATGCTTGTTCTTTTTCACAATACCGTGGCATTTTTGAAATAATTTTGACTAAAAATATCGCCGTCAAAAATGACAATAAACCTTTTTTGACTGATGGTTAAATTATATCAGATTCATTATTGACGCAAATTTACAATCTCACCTAGTTCACGAATGTTAGAAAGCTAAGCACTAGTCGTGACGTAACGGTCAGCGGTCATTGGAACAGACTTTACAATATAATAATATGTATATAAAAAATGTCTAGAATTGATTGTAGAGTGTAATAATGTAAAAATATACAATAATAAGTTTCATTAAAAAAATTAAAGTAGCATTTCTATTATAGGGTAATTCCGGGGAGATGGCCGAACGGTTCAGATGGCCCAGATCAATATTTACGGAAATTTTAGATCCACATCAGTGGTACTTTAGCCACCTGTTTTAAACGTGAAGTGTATATCGTACACCGTTTTTGGTTGATTTCTTTGCAATTTGGGGTAAGTTATGTTGAAACTATTATTTTTATAGGCAAGGAAAATATTTAAGGTCTATATTAAAATTACTTTCTTTGCTCGTAATTGTTGCTAATCTTTATTTTATGGTTCTTTGAGGTTATGTTAATAACTCGAAAATTTTAAAATTACATCGAACAGTGGATATATTGGGTGGGCCATCTCTCCCAGACTTTTGGTATGTAGCGTTCCCGTTTTATAATTTATTTAAAAATTTCAATTTAATGTAATCTAGCGCATTCACCATAATATAAACTACCCAGTACCACCTTTATGTTTTATGCATAAATTGAAGTTAGAAAACCCAACAAACACTCGTATGGGCCACGTTATTTTTCTGATGGTACCGAAATTGAGTACTCGTCGACGCACGGTCTCGACTCTTCCATCTCCTTCTAATTCAGGTAAATTGAGGTCCCAGGGGTCTCTAGGTTGTGTGATGTCTTGATTCGGATGCTTGATAAGGGCGCAGGACGGACAGTCACTTTTTCTCTGCGGCTCGCGTAGCGGAGCTACGGATTGTGAATTCACCAATTGTGAAATGGATAACATGAGTTTTTCAGGTATGTCTTTTTCAATCCGTTTATTTCCTGACCATCTTCGGTAAATAAATCTCTTATTTCAGCCCACTAGATCAGAGCTACCCTTATTATCCTTTAGAACCGATATTTTTGTCCAGAAAGGCCAACTTGGACCAGAAACTCTCAAATGCCATTTTTGAGGTGAGTTGTTTTAATCCGCCAGTGTAATATTTCCTAAATTCCTTGTTTTTTTCTTTTCATTATAGAGTTTTAAGCCTACCTCAGAAACTTTTGAGGATATCTCAAACAGTTCCTCTATCACATCAAGGATAATTTCTTGGTTACCTCATAATGCGTGCCTCCTTCGATGTTACCTTTAGATCTTCAATACGCCATGACTAATTGGTCATTGTTTTGGAAGATAAGTTCTTCACTGCACAAAAATTGGATGCTTGTTCGTCTGGATGAATCCATGGTGATGCTAATTCGTATTCAACCCCTGGACGCTACGCTGTTCGTGCCTTCTACAAGAAGCTAGAATACAGGCCAGTCCTTTCCATTTATTTATATTATTAATATTGCTAACTGACTTACCTTATTATCTCCTTTAAAAAGAATAGACTATAAATTACCTACCTATTCTCTCAATTTAGAGTTATTAATTTTTTTTACTAAAAACAATATCATTCACGCATTAATGTGTTTGTAAAACGTTTCTGATAATTCATTTTTACCAGGTTATTCGTGTGCTGCGTTTTTTTTAGATTATGTATATTATCTTTGCGTTGGTTGATCAATCAATACACGGAATCATGATTTACGTTCATAGGGGTAGATATATTTAGGGAAAAACACCCATTGGTGATTTTTTTTGGAAGTCAGAAATTGTTAATATTCTTTTTGTGTGTTCTTATTATGAACTATAAGTAAGTGATCTTATTCATTTAAGTTAATTATGATTTTTACTTTTAAAGGCAACAGCCTGAAACTGCTGTAACTATTTAAACTTTTGGTTTTTAATTAAAACTGCATCTGTTTAATTGATTTTTTTTTAATTGGTCTTTTTGTTAATTTCCATTCATTTCTCTAAGAGGTCGTTTCCTAGTTTGGACCTCTTACTCTTGAATAAAGCATAACATGACATAATGACATAATTTAAAAGCTAGGTGGCGCCCTTTTTAGAAAAGTGACACACATTCCTAACCTAACACCTAGTGCTCACCGATGAACAGCTGCCGTCGCTGGAACGTCTTGTTGTTTTGGTTAATTATTCTAATTAATTAAAACAATAAAAAAATACGTGACAATAAGTTTGACGCCCAAGTGCGTGGGGCCTGAATGTGTTTCGCCTTTTCTAATTATTTTTTTTCTTGTCTTAAATTTTTTGAATATTAGATAAAATACTAGCAGTTTTTCTCTATCTAAGATCCTTAGTTATATTTTTTTAAGACTAAAAAGAAGTTCCCTTACTAACAATAACTAATACCATGTTGCCTACTATTGTTTATGCCATATAAAAGGTATAACAAGTGATTTTTTTGAATTAGTGTTTTTGAGCTAATCCGTTTTCTCTGTCTAATGCCATACCGATTTATTTGTGATACAGCTATTATAAAGAAAGTAATAGGATATTTTTCAGACTTGTTTAGGAGAATAAAACAGGTTTGTCAGTCGAATTTATCATTGTTAATTTTACAACTGGAAACAACTACAATTTTTTTGTCCCGAATGCAGGCATTTTAAATTATTTTATTCAGTGTGTTTATCGTTTATTAATATAAATATAGACAAGTTTTTTGTCCCTTACCAGGATACGACCACAATAGGTTTATTTATCTTTATTTACGACTAATGCAGTTTTTTAAACCATCCTTTTAATAGTATCTACATTGCAGCTTGCAGTTATTGCATAATTTTATACGGGGTCTGTTCAAATCATAAAAAATATTTAACTTTAAAAATAATAAATAATTAATTAAGATTCAAATTTAATTGGGGTTTTTATTTAAGATATTTTTATAAAATAAAAAGTAGTTTTTGATAATTAAATTTTACTTTAAAATTTTTTTTTTTAAGTTTAAAAACAAATAATTTACAAGATGGATCTTACTTTTCATTGCAACCACCTTTTAGACTATGAGCTTGACTATGAGTTAGCTATACGCTCAGTCATTTCTAACCGCAATGTGGGCGAAAAGAGAAAAATATTGGGAAAACTTTTAAAAAAAGAGGTGGCCAGTGGTCGTCTAGGTAGTCAAATTGTAATGGAAGACTATGATTATAATTTTACAAAAGAGGAAACTGATATTAATCGCAGCATTCTTTCTATTTCCGATAATATTTCTGATTTTGAAGGAGCTATTACTGATTCAGGGTTCTTACGTATTAAGTCGAGAATAAATCACCTTATAGGTCGGGTTAGGCGAATTAAAATTCCTGTTGAAGATAAAGATGAGTTTGTCAAATTTCAAAATGAATCCTATGCATCATGCATTAAGTTAGAAGCAGATTTAGACGATAAACTTATTCCTGAGCCATCAGCTCAAGCTAATAATACAAATTTCTTTCCTCAACCATCTTCTCCGGTAGTTAACTTAAATCCAGTTATTACTTGCTCAGCTAATAAGCAGCCTATTTCAGATTGGGGTGTTAAATTTAATGGTGACTCAAAAAGAGTGTTTTATTTTATAGAAAGGGTTACTGATCTAGCACATGCGCGTGAGGTTACTGATGAACAATTATTTAATTCAGCCGTAGAATTTTTTATCGGTGACGCTTTCGTTTGGTACCGAAGTATTAAGTCGACTATTACTAACTGGAATGAGCTCATTCAGCAATTAAAAAAAGATTTTTTATCACCATTCGCTGACGATGAAGTATGGGAGGCAATAAGGCAGAGAAAACAAAGAAAAAATGAATCTGTTGTAATTTATATTGCTCAATTAGAAAATCTTTTTAAACGTTTATCTACATATACGGCGGAGGTCACAAAACTTAAATATATTCGAAAAAATCTCTTACCTGAATATGTTAACCAACTTGCGTTACAACCAACTGATACTATAGCCGCGTTAACAGCTTTATGTAAAAAGCTTGAAGAAGCTACTTATATTACCTCTCGTAAACCGGTGCAACAAGTTTCTTATTTAGCAAACCCAAATTTTTCTAGATCTAATTTCAATAAAGAAAAAAATCATCAGTATAATAAACCCGCTTCTAGAGCAACGCAATCTTCAACTACTGTAAAAGAAAATTGCGTTAATGTCGTTGAAGAAACAGAAAAAGTAGTTGATAAAAATAAAAATGTAATTTGTTTTAATTGTCGCTTGCCAAATCATACCTATAATGTTTGTAGACAGAAAAGGAAGATTTTTTGTTACAAATGTGGTGAGCCAAATGTTAAGGTTTCTTCTTGTCCAAAATGCTCAAAAAACTAAAATCTTCAATGCCAAGTAGTGGTCGAGGCATTGATATTCCTAATAAATGGACCACACTAAATCATCCCTTCTTTGATAAATTAAATTGGATTTCTTGGATTAATTTCGTCTCTAAGTTTTATAAGGAAAATGACAGAAAAAATTCTGAAGTTTTGCCTTTGTTTTTGAATAAGAAGTTTGATAACCGACCTTATCTGTCAGTTAAATTATTTGATCGTTATATTAGTGTGTTATTTGATTCGGGGGCTAATTCCTCTATAGTAGGAGCTGAAGGCTTGAAAATAATAAAACATTTTAAAATAAAAATTAGTCCGGTGTCAGATAAAACTATTTTTACAGCCGATGGCACATCTCAAAAAATAAGCGGTGTTGCCGACTTGCCGATTTTTATTGAAGACTCTTGCCAGATTATTAAAGTTTTGATTGTTCCTTCTATTACTCATTCCTTTATTTTTGGTAGTGACTTTGCTCGAAAATTTAATTTGGTAATTGATTTTAAAAATAATAGTTGGTTTGTAAGAACAAATAAGGCAATCATTTCAACCCCAAGTAAAAAATTTAATGATTTTGATTTTTCCATTTCGAAACTTTTTTCTTTAGAGGAAATAGCGCCTGAACAAAAAAACAAAGCGCAGGAAGTTATAGACTCATTTAAAGAAATAGACAGTAAAGATCGATTGGGTCGAACCGACAAAATTAAATTAACTATAGACACAGGGGACACTAAACCTTTTAAAGTAAAGCCTTATCTGACTTCGCCTTATTTACAAGAGATTTTAAACAAGGAATTAGATTCGATGTTAAAACTTGGAGTTATTGAAGAATCTCAAAGTCCTTGGAGTAGTCCCACTTTATTAGTTAAAAAATCCAATGGAGAGTATCGCTTTTGCTTCGATGGGCGTTTTATTAATAGACATACCAAGCATGATTCATATCCCTTGCAAAATATCGATCGAATACTTAATAATCTTAGAAATGCAAAATTCATATCGTCCGTTGATTTAAGGAAGGCTTTCTGGCAAATTCCTCTAGATCCTTCATCTAAGGAGAAAACAGCATTTTCTGTTATTGGTAGGGGCCATTTTCAGTTTACTGTTATGCCTTTCGGCTTATGCAATTCTGCGCAGACGCAACAAAAATTAGTGGATGCCCTCTTTGGTCCTAAATATGAACCTCATATTTTCTCTTACCTTGATGACATTTTAATATGTTCTCCGGACTATGATCATCATATTGAACTTCTCACTACCGTGAAAAATGTTTTAAAAGATGCTGGTCTGACTATTAATTTGGATAAATGTAATTTTTTTAGAACTTCTCTTAAATTCCTTGGTTTTATAGTAGGTAATAATTCTTTAACTACAGATCCTTCGAAAGTCGATGCTGTTGTTAACTATCCTCGTCCTAGTACCTCCACAGAAATTAAACGCTTTTTAGGAATGTGTTCTTGGTATAGGCGTTTTATTGAGAATTTTTCTTCCCTTGTTTCCCCCCTTAATGCATTGCTGAGAGGCAAGAAGAAAAGACAGACTGTGTCATGGAATGACGAAGCAGAAGCTGCCTTTGTTAACATCAAGCAAAAGTTAGTTTCAGCACCTATCTTGTGTCAACCTGATTTCTCTCAAACCTTCACTGTGCAATGTGATGCTTCTGACGTCGGTTTAGGAGGTGTTCTTACTCAAGTGATTGATGGCGAAGAGAAGGTGATAGCTTATGCGAGCCGAGCATTATCAAGAGCAGAGAAAAATTATTCTGTTACCGAAAGAGAGTGCTTAGCCGTTATATTTAGTATTGAAAAGTTCCGTCCATGGATAGAAGGTACTTGTTTTACGGTCATCACCGATCATTACAGCTTGTTATGGTTAAATAATTTAAAAAATCCATCAGGTCGTCTTTCACGTTGGATACTTAAACTGAGACAATATTCTTTCGATTTGCAGCATAGAAAAGGAGCATTAAATGTTGTTCCGGATGCATTAAGTCGAATCCCATATTCTACCTTACCTACAGACTTAGAAACCAATGATTCTCCCGGTTTCTTACCTCAAAACAAGGTGTCTGCTATGACTATTGATTTAAATTCTATTGAACCTTGGTATTCTTCGTTACGAGAAAAAATAATCTCTTTTCCTGACAAATATCCACAATGGAAGGTTGAAAATAATACTGTTTACAAGTTTATTCCTTGTCATTCAACATATGTGTTTAATCCTATTGAATGGAAAATATTAGTTCCGAAATCGCAGAGGACAAAAATTCTTGAATCTTGTCATACTCCTCCTACTTGTGCACACTTTGGTTTTCGAAAAACACTATTTAGAGCACAAGAAAATTATTATTGGCCTCACATGAGGGCTGATGTTCTTAGGTTTGTTCGTAGATGTCGAGTATGTGGTGCACAAAAACATTCCAATAAAGCAAGAATTGGTACAATGGGAAAGGAAAAAGTTGTTGACCGTCCATTTCAAATTCTGTCTCTGGATCTTATTGGCCCCTTTCCAAGAAGTAAAAAAGGTCATAAGTGGTTATTAGTAATTTCAGACTGGTTTTCTAAATATACTCTTATTTTTCCTCTTAGAGATTCGAAATCTCCTATCATTGTCCGTCACTTGGAAAATGATGTTTTTCTTATCTATGGGGTTCCCCAATTTATTATCTGTGACAATGCTAGTAATTTTGTTGGTCATAATTTTAAAAACCTTCTTGCAAAATACAAGGTTAAACATTGGTATACTCCCTATTATTCGCCTCAATGTAATTTTGTAGAGAGGACGAATAAAACAATAACGACGGCTATTCGTTGTTATATTGACAAGCACGACGATTGGGATGTGCATATTTCTGAGATTCGACAAGGTATAAATACGGCTGTACATGAGGTGACTGGGTTTCCTCCGGCATATTTGAATTTTGGTAGGCATGTTCCTCTATCAGGAGACTTCTATAATCAGGTTCCTTCTGATGAATCGGTTGAGATTTTACCTGGTGATAGAAATTCCTATGCAGAAACTTTAACTGAATATCGTGGCATATTCCAGGAGATACGTCAAAAACTTCACCATGCTTATGAAAGAAATGCTAAAGCATACAACCTCCGGAAAAGGGACGTTAGTTTTCATATTGGCGATAAGGTATGGCGTCCAAATAAAGTTTTGTCTAGTGCTCCAAATAAATTCTCAGCTAAACTTAGCCCTAAAAATATTTTGTCCATTGTACATAAAAAACTCTCCTCCTTAGTCTATGATTTAAAAAATCTGGATGGATCAAAAGCCGGAAAATGGCATGTAAAAGATTTAAAGCCTTACCTTGGTTCTTCTGAATCTCTCGATGATGAAAGTGTTGCTTCATCTTCCTAAATATTTATCTTACTTAAGTTACCTTATCTTACCTTTTTATCTAAAATAGAGCCTTCTCTTGTACTGAAATTGTATATATATTTTGTTACCTTACCTTTGCTTCCTATTTAAGCAAGTTTTACCTCTGTCATGATTAAAAATGATGATGTTGACAGGAGTCCTGTTTTCTTTTTGCTATCTCGATGCTTTCTTTATTTTTTTTTTTTTTTTTGAGTACTCAGACTTCGTCTGATAAGGAAAAGAGTTCTTATGTAAATATTTCTCTCAACTCTTAACCTCAACAGTTTTGCTGTTACCCTGAAATTTTTTTATAATGATTATGCTCACCTCTTATAGGGTGTATAATTTATAGATAACTTTCTTTTTAACCTTGTCTTACCTTTCCTTACTCTTCTTGTTTCTATTGGCTACCTGATTGGATGTCTGGTGCTGCACAGTTGATAACGAGGATTCTTATGTCCCAAATAAGTATCGCAAATCAGCTGTCCTGAATCATCTAGCTTTAGATTCAGAGGTAGGTATTTTTACCTACAGGAGCATTCCAATTGTACAAGTATGCCAGTAGGCAGTTTTCTTTCCTTTCTTCGGGGGATTTACCTTGAATGGTTACCCAGGCTTGTTTAATACGGCGTAAGTGTCCCAGCAGAGTTGACCTTCCCTGCCCACTTATTTCTAAGTCTTTAAGGTCCTTACAAGCAACTGGAAATTCTTGTAAGTTCTGTTCCATCTACTTCCTTTCCTCTATCTCTGTCTCTTTCTTTATCTATCTCTATTTCTTTCTCTTTATCATCAATTCTTCTGTAATATATTTAGTTCTAAGATTATTTTTAGTTTAGACTAGTATCAGGTTGTCGAACGGTGACATCGTTTTTTTAGACTCTTCCTAACGTGACCTTCCTAATATTGACCTATTCTCGAATTGTGACCTATCTATGATGACCTCCGTATGGACGTGTAATACGCGTAAGTTATTAAGTAAGAAATCTGATGTTACAAACTATTTAAAAAATAGTCCACGTTCGCAGACTATTTTTTTTTTAGGAGAGGGGCAGTGTAGCGTTCCCGTTTTATAATTTATTTAAAAATTTCAATTTAATGTAATCTAGCGCATTCACCATAATATAAACTACCCAGTACCACCTTTATGTTTTATGCATAAATTGAAGTTAGAAAACCCAACAAACACTCGTATGGGCCACGTTATTTTTCTGATGGTACCGAAATTGAGTACTCGTCGACGCACGGTCTCGACTCTTCCATCTCCTTCTAATTCAGGTAAATTGAGGTCCCAGGGGTCTCTAGGTTGTGTGATGTCTTGATTCGGATGCTTGATAAGGGCGCAGGACGGACAGTCACTTTTTCTCTGCGGCTCGCGTAGCGGAGCTACGGATTGTGAATTCACCAATTGTGAAATGGATAACATGAGTTTTTCAGGTATGTCTTTTTCAATCCGTTTATTTCCTGACCATCTTCGGTAAATAAATCTCTTATTTCAGCCCACTAGATCAGAGCTACCCTTATTATCCTTTAGAACCGATATTTTTGTCCAGAAAGGCCAACTTGGACCAGAAACTCTCAAATGCCATTTTTGAGGTGAGTTGTTTTAATCCGCCAGTGTAATATTTCCTAAATTCCTTGTTTTTTTCTTTTCATTATAGAGTTTTAAGCCTACCTCAGAAACTTTTGAGGATATCTCAAACAGTTCCTCTATCACATCAAGGATAATTTCTTGGTTACCTCATAATGCGTGCCTCCTTCGATGTTACCTTTAGATCTTCAATACGCCATGACTAATTGGTCATTGTTTTGGAAGATAAGTTCTTCACTGCACAAAAATTGGATGCTTGTTCGTCTGGATGAATCCATGGTGATGCTAATTCGTATTCAACCCCTGGACGCTACGCTGTTCGTGCCTTCTACAAGAAGCTAGAATACAGGCCAGTCCTTTCCATTTATTTATATTATTAATATTGCTAACTGACTTACCTTATTATCTCCTTTAAAAAGAATAGACTATAAATTACCTACCTATTCTCTCAATTTAGAGTTATTAATTTTTTTTACTAAAAACAATATCATTCACGCATTAATGTGTTTGTAAAACGTTTCTGATAATTCATTTTTACCAGGTTATTCGTGTGCTGCGTTTTTTTTAGATTATGTATATTATCTTTGCGTTGGTTGATCAATCAATACACGGAATCATGATTTACGTTCATAGGGGTAGATATATTTAGGGAAAAACACCCATTGGTGATTTTTTTTGGAAGTCAGAAATTGTTAATATTTTTTTTGTGTGTTCTTATTATGAACTATAAGTAAGTGATCTTATTCATTTAAGTTAATTATGATTTTTACTTTTAAAGGCAACAGCCTGAAACTGCTGTAACTATTTAAACTTTTGGTTTTTAATTAAAACTGCATCTGTTTAATTGATTTTTTTTTAATTGGTCTTTTTGTTAATTTCCATTCATTTCTCTAAGAGGTCGTTTCCTAGTTTGGACCTCTTACTCTTGAATAAAGCATAACATGACATAATGACATAATTTAAAAGCTAGGTGGCGCCCTTTTTAGAAAAGTGACACACATTCCTAACCTAACACCTAGTGCTCACCGATGAACAGCTGCCGTCGCTGGAACGTCTTGTTGTTTTGGTTAATTATTCTAATTAATTAAAACAATAAAAAAATACGTGACAGGTAGAGACGACCCAACGTCTATTTGGGTTAGTTGGCTCACGGGCCATCTACCCCGGACTGTAAATGCTAAACTAAAATTCTTGTTATGACCGGTATATTTTTAATTTTAGAGTCGTGCCAACAAAATATAATAGAAAAGGTACAGTGCAAAGGGGAAAGTGGACTGAGGAAGCTCTAGTTAATGCTGCAGAAGTAGTCAGAAATTGTGTAATGCATGGGCGTTAGAGAAGCGTGTGGCACTTTTAACAACATCCCTCCTCCAACCTTTCGAAGACGATATAAAAATAATGATTTTAAGAAGAGAACTCTCGGACCACCCTCTGTTTTTGGCAGCCACAATGAATCAAAACTAAAAATTTCATATACAAGTAGCTGCTGTTTTACCGTCTTCAGACCATATTGAAAAAAGAAAAGCAGCTATTAAACACAAGAAAGAAGAACAAAAATAAATAATAAAGCAAAAGACCTTAATAATAAAAAAGAAAAAAGGAAAAATACAAAAAATAAATAAAATAGAATCATCTACGGATGAAGATGTGTCAGATGAGTGGGAGACTTACTCTCACGTTAGCCCAGATGAAGAAGACGCGACCGAATGCCTTGGATGTGGTGAGAAATATAATGCTACCAGGAAAAACGATGATTGGCTCCACTGCCAGAGGTCGTTCCACGAAAGTTGTTCAAAGTATTTAAACATTTGCGACCGGTGTGGAAAAATATTGTAAAAAAAAAATTTCTTGAATGATAAAATTTACCATGTGTCATCTCACCCTACATGCCTGGGTCAACTAACCCACAGTATGTGGGAGAGTTGGCCCAGATGGCTATTTAAAAAAAAAAACTTTTTATAAGCTATTTGTTTTAGTTTTTTCTTATATAATATTTATAACCTAATATTATATTATTTCTTATGTTAAATAAATATTTTGCGTTCATTTATCCTTCTAAATTTTATTTTTATTCCATTTTTAAAAAAGGTAAGCCAACTCTCCCGGACTTACCCTATATCCTGTATAATCATTTTTTTTTAAAGAATGCAATAATTTGACGAGTCGGAGCGATTCTCAATTAAGTGTGCGCAGGCTGATCCGTTTTTTCATCATAACATTCATGACGCTCTTTAAAAAACACAATTACATACCCACACACTGAGAAAATTATTTAGCCATGATGGCATTATATAAAGCAACTATGGCTAAATATTAGAGTAAATATAGCGCCAACCCTTACGTCGTGTTGTGACTGCCAAATATATTAAGCAGAGTCTATTTAGTAATCATTACTACATATTTTAGTAACAATATGATACATGAAAACCTGCTCTTACTAGAAAATTTGGCTGCTTCAGCATAATTGAATACCTATTAGTAAGGAACACATATTGAATAGTCCTAGCCAGTTTAAAAATTAGTAACTGTTGCATGATCGTGTAATATCAATGTACTCGTGTGGTAATTATTGTATTGTCGTTTAGTAAAGGAGCATACTTGTTTAGTAATCACAGCATAATTGTTTATTTATCGCAGCATGATTGTTTAGTAATTACTGCTTCTTTGTTTAGCAAGTTATACAGGGCATTCCATAAATATGTGCTGTTTAAACGAACGTTTTATATACGCTAAGATTTTTTAAACGCGGGCCATAAGAATTTACATAATTAATTTTGCACCCCTTGTTAACTTGTATTGTAATAAAAAGTTTTAAAAAAAGTTGGTATGCATGTTATAAACTGAGGACATTTTATACTTAACGTTAACATGTTTTTAGCGGCAAACTTCAATGAAATTAAAGAAATTATTCAGTTTTTTATTCTAATAAATTGTATTTATTCCAAAAAAGACATAGGTATATTTTTTAAAACTGATTATAGTTTATAGCTAAAAAAAATTTACTGTTAAATTATGCCCCATCTAATTTTTTTTTTCTAATTTTTTATTAGAACAAAAGTTAACAGGAGGTACAAAATTAGTCATGTATATAATAATATATGATCACAATAATCACATAAAAAACAACGAATTCTCTAGGTATACAGCATGCACATGCATACAGAACTGAAAAATAATGCGCGTAATGGGTATCGCGTCACACAACTATCTCGCGGAAGATACGATCGCAGATTGGAATTTTGACTTTTCTAATGTCCGAATGGCAGAGCAAGCGCTTTCTTATTGGCCGACGTTCAACCGAATTTACCCTTTCCTACATCCAAATAACGAATCTTAAAAAACCGTTTTGCTCTAGTAGAACCGCGATCGAGCTATCCTGGCTTTAAGTACCTGGCAAAGTGCATTAGGGTTACGATTAAAAATTGTAACGCTAGGATTGTTAATGCAGATAGCAATATTTACTTAACCGTTTAAGTTTATTTCTTTATAAAATTATTTAGCTGGTATAGACATAATAATATAGCAACAGTTAACAAATATGTTGTAATAACAACACTATAAGATTTGTAAAACCCAGCAAAATATCGCTACTGTAACGACTACAAGATTATCATGTCACCTTTAAACAATATTTTAACTAATATAGCGGTTTATTTAGTAACAGATGCTAAATTTGTCCAGCCCGATAACTTAGGAAACTTCATTTTCTCAGTGCACCCTTTCTAATACAAATAAGTGAATTGCCTATTATCTAGTTAATTACTTGATGCAAACGCCACCAAATTCTAACAAAAACGATGTAATATTATTCGTGAACAAACTAGTTGTCACCAAGTCGCGTCCCATAATTTGGGTTAATTTATGACATAAAACGGCCCTCACACGGTAGCCTAACAATGATGATCGAGGTCCATTGACGACGGCCGACAGCTGTTATCGTTATAAAGCCGAAGGACCGCATTACATGATGCCATTGTCCTAGTCGAGTCCTTTTGGAGTCAGTGTGTTGCGAAATGTCACTACGATTTAGTTATTTTATGGACTCGAGGATGTCTCCAATAAATTCCATTGCAGTGTATTTTTCTCTGAGATTAATGGTTATTTTAAAATATTCGTATTTTCAGGAGCTTTGTGCTGGTATATACCGTGCGAGCAAAAATTATGTGCATCAAAGAAGGCTTGGATTAAAAAACGTAGAGCTTGGTTTAGATCACAATGATATGGGGACGATATATCTTACCAAATCTAGGTTAAAATTTTGTCAAATTCATATTATGACATGATATGCCAAACTAATAAGTAATAAAATAAGTAGACAAATACAAATTTATTTTTGTTATTTACAAAACTAACAAAGTAAGAATATACAGAAAGAGGAAGAAAAATAATTACATAAATTGCTGAAAATGGCCACCGCCATGCTCCAAGCATAAATTCACACATTTTCAAAATATGCGGCTTGTATTTCTTGGAATACTTGCACTTTATAAGGAAATAAATTTAGCTGCTTCTTAAGAATAGCCCTGCATGTTCCATTAGATCTTTTCACTTCTTGGGACAGGCGTCTTATACAATTTGTTGGCGTACTTTGCATCATTTCACGAACGTTTGCAACAAGTTCTTCTGTTCTTACAGATGGTCTTCCTGCTCCTTTTTTGTGTTGTATAGATATAGAAACTGTTCCCTAAACACAGCCACGATTCTTTTTAGGCAATGATAAAAATCCCCCACAATAAAAGCAACGTAACAAAAATGTTCGTAAAAATCGTCCAGGCACAAACCAGGATTGTATTGCCACTCAACATTTACTCTAACTCCGTTACGAAAATACGCTTCAACCATGAATGTTTTGTGCTGTTCCGTAAAGCCCATTGTGTGAATTGTTCAAGAAATTGGAAAAATTAGCGATGAATCAAATTACTTGTAACGGCTGTCAAAGATGACGGAATAACTGATTGATTATTAATTCAGGTTCAGGTAGTAACTGACACCCAACAGGTATTAAGCTCTAAGGCTAAGCATTACGTTCTTAGATGCAAGGACCTCTTTGATGCAAATAATTTTTGCTCGCACGGTACAAGGTGGGGATTTTAAATGGAACGCTGCTTATTAGACCAGTTGGTGCTGAACCCTTTGAAAATGGTAAAAAGTGAAAAAGAATAATAGTAGGATGAAACCCATTGGAAAAGAATGAGAATAGAACAAAAATGAAAGGAAAAATAAATTACGGGCGGTCCGAAGTCGGGCAGGGGGGGAAGGGGGCTTTTAAGGGTACAAAACGGTTTATCTCGATTTCCGGTAAAACTACAAGTCCTATGGAAAAACGTTAAATCGCAAAGTTGTAGGTAATAAAAAGATCTACAACTTTTGTCTTTACACTTTTTTCACATAACCTCAAACTGTATGTGAAAAATTCAAATAACCAAGTTTTTGGTTTTTTATTTTTATCTTTTACAAAAAAATTTTTTTATCCACGAAATTTAGTGAAAACTTACCTTTTTATGTCCTAAACACACTGTAATTTTTTTGATTTAAAATATTTATTTTTTAACCTTATTTTGGCTTAATATAATTAATATAATATAAATAATATAAATTAACATAATTCTTACGTCAAAATATCTGCTTTTTTAAAAAAGTCGGTGGGCTTTTTGTTCGTTGAAATCTCTACTTTTAGATGGTGTTAAAAAATATATACATTACTATGGTAAATGTTCTCAAAAAAATGCAAAGAAACGAAAAAAACTCGAATCAGAATTTTTTTTTTTAGATCAATATGTACAATTTTGAGCTATTTATTAAAATTTATACTTTAATTACTCGAAAAACGTAAGATTCCATGTTACATTGATAAAAAAAGAGTATAAATTTTAATAAATAGCTCAAAATTGTACATATTGATCTAAAAAAAAAATTCTGATTCGAGTTTTTTTCATTTCTTTGCATTTTTTTGAGAACATTTACCATAGTATCTAATGTATATATTTTTTAACAACATCAGAAAGTAGAGATTTCAACGAACAAAAAGCCTTCCGACTTTTTTAAAAAAGCAGATATTTTGACGTGAGAATTTTCGATTGGAAATTAGGGTGTTTTTTCGATATTAAGTCAAAATAAGGTAAAAAAATAAATATTTTAAATCAAAAAAATTACAGTGTGTTTAAGACATAAAAAGGTAAGTTTTCACCAAATTTCGTGGATAAAAAAAAATTTTTGCAAATGATAAAAATAAAAAACCAAAAACTTGGTTATTTGAATTTTTCACATTAATTTTGCGGTTATGTGAAAAAAGTGCGAATACAAAAGTTGTGAATCTTTTTATTACCTACAACTTTGCTATTCAACGTTTTTCCATAGGACTTGTAGTTTTGCCGGAAATCGAGATAAATCGTTTTCTACCCTTAAAACCCCCCTCCCCCCCTTCCCGACCTCGGATCGCCCGTAATTTATTTTTCCTTTCATTTTTGTTCTATTCTCTTCCTTTTCCAATGGGTTTCATCCTACTATTATTTTTTTTGGTTTCAAAAATTATCGACCCTGGTCTAACATATGTATAGCGGTTCTGGGACTGAGATTTTTCTAAAATCAAAAATACGGTCTCAAAGATGTTTTATAGGCATCGATTTTGTCATGTAAAAAAATTGAGACCACAAAGAGCAGCCTTAACAAACTTTTATTTTGAAATTAGAAGACACCACTTGTGGCACCTTTTTAAAAAGCTAAAAAACGAATTTGTTCATATTTTTTTTTTGATATCTAATAAACCGTGTTCCAGATATTTATATACAGGGTGTCCGGAAATGATAAGCAAAAAATTTAGGTGATAATTCTAGACCGAAAATAAATGCTATCTTTTCCTATAACATTTTTTCTAAACTGGATTTTTAACGGAGTTACAGGGTGTTAAAGTTAAATTTTATTTGCAGGATTTTTTGCAATACCTTTTGCCACGCTCATAATATTTTGACGAAATCTCGTATACAGTGTCACCAGTAAAGTCCGCATCATATGGGATTTTTTTTTAATAATAGCTTTATTCGAAATTTGACTTTGGCATCAACTTCTGCTTCGATCGAGATGAAAATTAAGCAAAAAAATAGTAGTCACGTGATTCGCATTATCTGTCAAATTTTAATTTTTTCCAAAAAATTATTCAAAAATAGGGTTATTTCTGAAAATATCGAAAAAAGTTATTAGAAAAAGTTTTTTTGAATGCAGTTTCTAGCTCACATGCAAATTTTCAGCTAGATAGGATAATTTTGATTTTTTACCTATATTTTGTAAATTGCACCACTTTTGCAAAATAATACTCACCGCAACCTACATAAAACTTCTTAGTTTTAACAATGCTTTATTTCAGATACATTTTCTTTAAAGTAGCGCCATATTAAATGTGTGTTTTTCTACAAAATCAAAATTGGGCTATTAAAATTTGGTCGCATGTGATGCAAAGTTCATTTGTTTTGGACCCTGTATAAGATAACTTCATAAAATAAGTATTTTTGAAAACGTAGTTTGTGTCTGAAAGTAGTACACCTTAATATAAAGACAAAAAAGAACACAGTGTCATCAGTAAAGTGTTCATTAAGTGAAAAATAAATTTTAGTTTAACTTAACGTAAAGTTTATCTATTTTCAACGATTTAATGAAAAACCCCTTTATTTTATTTTTTTACTTTCGGACACAAACTACGTTTTCAAAAATACTTATTTTATGAAGTTACCTTATACATGGTTAAAAACAAATGAACTTTGCTCACATGCGACCAAATTTTAATAGCCCAATTTTGATTTTGAAGAAAAACACACATTTAATATGGCGCTACTTTGAAGAAAATGTATCTGAAATAAAGCATTGTCAAAACTAAGAAGTTTAATGTAGGTTGCGTTGAGTTTAATTTTGCAAAAGTGGTACAATTTACAAAATATAGGTACAAAATCAAAATTATCTTATCTAGCTGAAATTTTGCATGTGGGCTAGAAACTGCATTTAAAAAAACTTTTTCTAATAACTTTTTTCGATATTTTCAGAAATAACCCCACTTTTAAATCATTTTTTGGAAAAAATTAAAATTTGACAGATAATGCGAATCACGTGACTACTATTTTTTTGCTTAATTTTCGTCTCGATTGAAGCAGAACTTGATGCCGAAGTCAAATTTCGAATAAAGCTATTAATAAAAAAAAAATCCCATATGATGCGGACTTTATTGGTGACACTGTATAGGACTTTGTCGGGATGAGGAATACAATTTGTCCACTGCTTTTTTGCATTTTGTAGAGGGCGTCACATAGGAGCCTATACTTTAATTTGAATGGTCCCAACTTTTTTTGTCCTACATTGTATTCGCATTTTGACTGAATATTTTTATTCTTCCAACCTTTTGTTTCGATAAATCTAACCGTTTTCGAGAAAAACGCTAAAATAACATTGCTTGCATGTGATGAATATGAAATAATTTTAATTTATTTTCATAATAAAATAAAATTTAAATTTAACACCCTGTAACTATCAAAAAAATTACCATGTCTGACTTCCATTGTCTTTATTTTGTTACCTAACACAACGTTTTGGTTAGTTAGTATCTCTAAACGTTTTCAAGTGTAAACTAAATTACAATTCTAAGGCTACTCTCTTAAATACTATCCATGTGCAATGAAGCTTGATGACTCCGCCTACGTGCTTATTGGAGTGTGGAGTTTGAGCTGTTGGTTTTGGACAAGAAGAGGCTTCCAGATATTCGGGATATCTATACTTGGTTTACTGAATATATGTGTATTTTGATTCATGAAAGCTGCTTCCTTGAATTTTCGTTTTTTCCAGTGGGTATTGTAAGAAATGTTTGCTCCTCTATAGCTTCTCTATTAGTTTTTACTTCGCGATTTTTAATTTAATTTTGAGATGGTATTAGTTTCAAAAGTTTCAGAGTAACCATTTTGTTTTAAATCTCTTTTGATGCTTGAAATTTCAATATTTAGGTCTTCCGGATTGTTGCAAACGTTAGATGCTCTGTGATAAAGAGTTTGAATTATGCCCTGTTTTATGGAGTTTGAATGATTCGATCCGTGATTAAGGTATTGCCCGGTGTGAGTGGGTTTCCTGTATACTGAAGTTTTTATGTTATCAGCAATTCGTTTGACGAGAACATCGAGAAAAGGTAGACTGGAATGTTTTTCTGTTTCCATGGTAAATTTAATGGATTGTCTTATACTATTAATATGTTCCAAAAACCGTATCAGCTCTTCGTTGCTGTCTGTCCAGATAATAAAGGTATCATCAACATATCTAAGCCAAAGTTTAGGTTTAATCTTGGCAGTGTTAATAGCGTGTGACTCGAACCATTCCATGTACAGGTTAGCCACCACCGGAGAGAGAGATGAACCCATTGGAAGACCGTCATCCTGGGCATAGAACATATCTTTTACTTGAAAGTAGGAACTACGTAGACAGCACTCCAATAGTTCCATCACTCCATCCAGCGGCAAACTAGTGCGTTCTGAATGGGTTGGGTCGTCTTGTAACTTTTGTTTAATGATATGCAGTGATTCCCCTATTGGGACGTTGGTATATAAGCTTTCTACATCGAAACTGACAAATGTGTCTTGTGGTTCTAAATTGACGGTTTTCAGAATATTTACAAAATGATTAGAGTTCTGAACAAAAGAAAATGACTTACCCTGTAACGGTTTAATTATCTTAAGAAGAAATTTTGATAATGCGCTTGTAGGAGAATCCCTGGAGCTAGTGATTGGTCTTAGTGGCATGTTGTTCTTATGAATTTTGGGAAGACCGTAGAGATGAGGAGGTTTGCTATGGTGTGGTGTTAGTTTTGTTCGGAGGGCATCTGGAATGTAGGCTGAGTATTTCTTAAGCATTCGGTATATCCTTCCCTCAATCGTTGCTGTTGGTTCCTTGGCTAGTATCCTGTATTCTCCTTTGGTCAATTCTTCTTCAATCTTTTGGTCATATATTTCGATGTCCATAATCACGGTGGCATTTCCTTTGTCAGCTGGAAGAATTTTTATAGAACTGTCCTTCTGAAGGTGTTTTAGTGCTATTTCTTCTTGTTTAGTAACGTTCTTATTGAAGTTTTTGTTCTTCTCTATGGCAACCCGTACCTCGTATCGGAGTTTGTCTGCGACTGTTGATGGTAGGTTCAAGGTTTCTATGGATGCTATAATATCCAGGGTTGGTGACTGTTAAGGTGTAATTGAAAAATTAAGACCCTTTTGTAAAAGTTGTTGTTCTGCATCACTCAATGATCTCTTCGAAGTATTTATTATTGTTCTTACTGAGTCCGTTGCTTTTATAGCATCCATAGAAACCTTAAACCTACCATCAACAGTCGCAGACGAACTCCGATACGATATACGGGTTGCTATAGAGAAGAACAAAAAAGTCAATAAGAACGTTACTAAACAAGAAGAAATAGCACTAAAACACCTTCAGGACAGTTCTATAAAAATTCTTCCAGCTGACAAAGGAAATGCCACTGTGATTATGGACATCGAAACATATGACCAAAAGATTGAAGAAGTATTAACCAAAGGAGAATACAGTATACTAGCCAAGAAACCAACAGCAACGATTGAGGGAAGGATATACCGAAAGCTAAAGAAATACTCAGCCTACATTCCAGATGCTCTCCGAACAAAACTAACTCCACACCATAGCAAACCTCCTCATCTCTACGGTCTTCCCAAAATTCATAAGAACAACATGCCACTAAGACCAATCACTAGCTCCAGGGATTCTCCTACAAGCGCATTCTCAAAATTTCTTCTTAAGATAATTAAACCGTTACAGGGTAAGTAATTTTCTTTTGTTCAGAACTCTAATCATTTTGTAAATATTCTGAAAACCGTCAATTTAGAACCACAAGACACATTTGTCAGTTTCGATGTAGAAAGCTTATATACCAACGTCCCAATAGGGGAATCACTGCATATCATCAAACAAAAGTTACATGACGACCCAACCCTTTCAGAACGCACTAGATTGCCGCTGGATGGAGTGATGGAACTATTGGAGTGCTGTCTACGTAGTTCCTACTTTCAAGTAAAAGATAGGTTCTATGCCCAGGATGACGGTCTTCCAATGGGTTCATCTCTCTCTCCGGTGGTGGCTAACCTGTACATGGAATGGTTCGAGTCACACGCTATTAACACTGCCAAGATTAAACCTAAACTTTGGCTTAGATATGTTGATAATACCTTTATTATCTGGACAGACAGCAACGAAGAGCTGATACGGTTTTTGGAACATATTAATAGTATAAGACAATCCATTAAAATTACCATGAAAACAGAAAAACATTTCACGCTGATAACATAAAAAATTCAGTATACAGGAAACCCACTCACACCGGGCAATACCTTAATCACGGATCGAATCATTCAAACTCCATAAAACAGGACATAATTCAAACTCTTTATCACAGAGCATCTAACGTTTGCAACAATCCGGAAGACTTAAATATTGAAATTTCAAACATCAAAAGAGATTTAAAACAAAATGGTTACCCTGAAACTTTTGTAACTAATACCATCTCAAAACTTAAAAATCGCGAAATAAAAACTAATACAGAAGCTAGAGAGGAGCAAACATTTCTTACAATACCTTATGTCAAGGGGATTTCGAAAAGATTAGAAGAATAACCAAAAACTATAATATCAAAACAGCTTTTAAATCCGGAAATACGCTTAGAAGCTTTCTTACAAAAGTAAAACCCCCCAGTAATGAAAACACAAAAAATTGTATCTATCAAATCCATTGCGAGTGTGGCGAATCGTACATTGGAAAAACAAAAAGACCTCTTCCCGTACGAGTTAAAGAACATCTGAAACATACTCAAAGAGGTAAAACTTCGAGATCAGGTATAGCAGAACATGTGTATGGACTAAACAACATAATATACAGTGGTCAGAAGCCAAGGTTTTGGACACGGAACAGCACTGGAAAAAACGAAAATTCAAAGAAGCAGCTTTTATGAATCAAAATACACATATATTCAGTAAACCAAGTATAGATATCCCCAATATATGGAAGCCTCTTCTTATCAAAAACCACCAGCTCAAACTTCACACTCCAATAAGCACGTATAGGCGGAGTCATCAAGCTTCATTGCACATAGATAGTATTTAAGACAGTAGCCTTAGAATTATAATTTAGTTTACACTTGAAAACGGTTAGAGATACTAACTAACCGAAACGTTGTGTTAAGTAACAAAATAAAGACAATGGAAGTCCGACAAGGTAATTTTTTTGATATAACTTCATTTATTTATTTAGCGTATGGCTACATCACAGGTAAGTATATAACGAAAATAACACTAATATTACAAATACATAAATCTCACAAACAAACATTAAGATTACAAATGTATTCTATTGACTCTCTTGTTGCAATCAGGAAATCGGATGGGTTGCCACTGTAAGAACTAATTGGACAATCCTCTACCAGGTGTTTAATAGTCTGTCTTTCAGCGCCGCAGTCACAAATTGGGGAAGGTATATTTCCCCACCTGAAGAGTGAGTCGGAGCACCTACCGCAGTTTGTCCTTATTCTATTAAGTGTTGTCCAGATTCGTCTTGGTTGATCAAAGCCCTCTGGCTTGCTTGTTACGTATGGCATATCCCGGTTGGCAGGTGAGGCCTTCTTCTCCCAGTCTCCTTTCCATCGCTCAATTATGTTGAAGTTTTCTTCGATAAGAGTTTCTGCCGTTTTCAGAGGGGGTTTGCGTAAGCGTAGCCTATTAATGGTTCTGTCGGTTATTCCAACGTGGGAGCGTTGTCTACCACCTTCAAACAAACCCTGTAACTATGTTAACAATCAATTTTCGAAAAAAAATTATAGGAAGGGATATTATTTTCGGTCTAAAATTATCACTTATAATCTCCCTAGCGGCAGAATTATCGGGAATTAATTCTGCTGAGTGGAAAATTCGGTAAGAAAATTTCATAAATTTGAGTTTTTCCTATTGTAAATTTTTTATATAATTAATAAGTAACACTATGGTTATAATTTTCACTACCTATATGTTTTTATTTAAATTGCCATAACAATTGTTTCGGCACACAGTGCCTTCGTCAGATGGTCTAACGATCTACCAATCTCACTGGCATAAAACCATTGAAAATGCAGCCATAGTACAACAGTTATTGAAGTATGACTTAGGTAGAAGGGTAGAATTTCGTTATTGTTATGTTATGAATATACATTTTCTTCAAACTTTTTAATACCACAACTCCAAAGAATATTCCCTAATTATGAAAATTAGACCGAAGAATATTTTTCCAGCAGGATAGAACCCCTCCCCACTTTGCAAGAAATATATGAAAATTCCTAAATAGTACATTTCCAAGCAGGTGGATAGGACGGCGAGGATTTATAGAGTGGCCGCCCAGATCCCCGGATATTATACCCTTAGATTTTTATTTATGAGGCGATTTAAAAAGAAGGGTTTATGTCACCAGACCTAGAAATCTGGAAGAGTTAAAGGCAAGGATTTGGGCAGAGATATGTTTAATTAGGCCAGAAGTTTTGGAAAGAGTAAGGGACGAGTTCTATCATCTGCTGTTGGGTCTATGCCAACAGGTGCATAGGGTACATTTCAACAATTTTTATGCTTAAAAAGTCACATTACATTTTTAAAGTTATTGTTAATGTAATTATTCTTATTATATAGAATTGAACGTGACGCATGCGACATGTCGACCAATGTTGTATCGAACCCGACAGCTTCGGGAAGCATTTATTGTTGAAAGAAACACGATGGCGTGGTTCCAAGTGCTATGGAATATTGAGAGGTAGGTACTTTAGAGATTCGTAACTGTACCCAGTCAAAAAGAGCAATGTTAACAATTACTTTAACTTTTGCTAGAATAGTATTTCGATGGTTAGATCGTAGGAGTAACCTTTTTAAGAAGGTAACTAAGTTCATCAAAACTTATTCTCGTAAAATTTTTAAGCAGCGATTCATCATCGGCCAATAACTTGTTGAAAAATCATATTGTGCCTTATTATATCGGATCGAAAGTCGCCCTACCCACCACCGATGTTTTTTTTTTCTCTTTTGCAGCGGCAGCGGCCATTGTTATATGTGACATCACGTTGACCGTGTTTTTAGAGTCCGTGGAAATGGTTTTTAAGCGTTCGACATAATCGTTGCATGTTGCTTTCTACAGTGTTGGTTGTAGAAGTAAAAATCTAATTGTTAAATATACAGGGTGTCCCGAAATTAGCTGACAATATTTTAAGGGGATAAAGTACATTCAAAAATAAGACTAAAATCCTCTATTAATATACCTTCAAAAACGCTTCGTTATGGGGCTAGAGCCCCCCGAATTGGAGCTATGACAAGCAGTTTTTTTACAATATCTCAGAAACCGATTAGGGTATCAAAACAAATTTTGATACATGTTTTACCCATAGCTAGACGCAATAAATGGTTTAATTAGCTTAACTGTATTTCTTCCAGTGGCGTCCCACTGGGTAGGTAGTTGGCAGAATATTGCCCTAAGTTTTTTATTTGTAGGATTTTTTAACTTTAGGTGAACTTTTTAGAAGCCTTAAAGTCTTTTGTTCAAAAAAGGTACTCTTATTTCATTGCGCTAGGATTCACCATTTTCCAGTAAAATCGATTTTAAAATTTTCGGTTTTTTGAAATCCGGTGAAAAGGCTAAGGTTTTTTTTTGCATATCTCAGCAAACACTTAATATTAAAACATTAAATTTATTAGAATTTCTACTACTAGTGACAAGTAATAATAATACATGATCAACTTGGGGATTTATTAGATAATGTGCCACTGGATTTACGTTTAGGGCACTGCTTTCAACATGATGGGGCACCAGCTCACTACGGACGTCAAGTGAGGACTTGGCTTGAAGAAAATTACCAGGTGGATTGGTAGCCATATCCTGGCCACCAAGATCACTTGATTTAAATCCCCTTGATTATTATTTTTGGGGACACATGACTGGTACTTGCTTAAGAATTAACTTCCCGTGTGGTTCCCAATCAAATTTGATTTGCAATTTGTTAATATTTTATGTTTTATTTTAAAACTCTCTTAAAATCTTCATGAAAATAAATATTTAAAAAACAAAGGAATCTAAAAATATGTTTAATTTAAAAAGTTACATTGTGTCAAATTACAATAATGGAAGGTTTTATTAACAAAAAATTTAAAATTAAAAAAAAAATACATTAAAACTATGAAATTAAAAAAAAATAATAGTAATATTTACTTAAGGCTCCACCCCGTGCGACGTCACTGGAAAAATATTTTAAAGTAACATCCTTTAATACATATGCCTTATCGCTAGTGGAAGTTCTAATAAATTTCATGTTTTAATATTAAGTGTTTGCTTAGATATGCAAAAAAACCTTAGCCTTTTCACCGGATTTCAAAAAACCGAAAATTTTAAAATCGATTTTACTGGAAAATGGTGAATCCTACCGCAATGAAACAAGAGCACCTTTTTTCAACAAAAGACTTCAAGGCTTCTAAAAATTGTATCTGAAGTTAAAATATCCTAAAAATAAAAAACTTAGGGCAATATTCTCCCAACTACCTACCCAGTGGGACGCCACTGGAAGAAATAAAGTTAAGCTAATTAAATCGTTGATTGCGTCTTGTCATGGGTAAAACATGTATCAAATTTTGTTTCGATACCCTAATCGGTTTTTGAGATATTGTGAAAAAACTGCTTATCATGGTTCCAATTCGGGGGGCTCTAGCCCCATAACGAAGAGTTTTTGAAGGTATATTAATAGAGGGTATTAGTCTTATTTTTGAATGTACTTTATCCCCTTAAAATATTGTCAGCTAATTTCGGGACACCCTGTATAATGCCTTTCAAAATTTTAATGTTGAAACCTACATTTTCGCCTTCTACATGTTGAAACTGTTGCTTCGATGGAAGCATAAACAAGGGAGTCAATATTTGACTCCTTTCAATTTTGCATTGGGTTTCTTATGTTGAGAAGAATTGTTAGTTACATTCGTACATGAAATTAAAAGTAAACTCTCCATCTTTTTGTTCTCTTCGAGGGTACATGTCTGCAAAAACACGAAATTACCGATCCATAAATTGTTTTTTATTTTTTACTTCCTTGATCATTTTTTCTCCGGTGTCATAAAAAACAAAGGAAAGTTCATTCCGAAAACCTGCTGGTGTAATACTCAAAACCAATAACCACTCGTTATTTTCATGTTTACGCATTTGGCATATTATCGATTCTTATTAATATGCAAAATGCCTTTTCACTACCTACATTATGTACATACATGAAGTGTTATTTGAATCGGTTTGACGCAACCTATGAAACAGAAAAATTTGATTAACATTGTTTGTTTAATTTTTCATAAAAATTGTGGATAACTGGAATATTTTCCGAAGTTCTAATTACTTCCACCACGTTAGTGTTTATTTTTTCATTTCGATTATAAGTAAAGAGTTTTTCCGACCCTTGATTCTCGAATGAGTTTAAAACGGAAAGGTTTTCAGTAAGGCACAGATTTATTATATTTGTTCTGAATTAGATATATTTTATCAATCAACCATTAACTATAATTCTCTAATACCGTGCGAGCAAAAATTATTTGCATCAAAGAGGGCCTTGCATTTAAGGACGTAATGCTTAGCCGTAAAGCTTAATACCTGTTGGGTGTCAGTAACTACCTGAATTAACAATCAATCAGTTATTCCGTCATCTTTGACAGTCGTTACAAGTAATTTGATTTATCGCTAATTTTTCCAATTTCTTGAACAATCCACACAATGGGCTTTACGGAACAGCACAAAACATTCATGGTTGAAGCGTATTTTTGAATCGGGGTAGAGAAAATGGTGAGTGGAAATACATTCCGGGTTTGTGCATGGACGATTTTCACGAACATTTTCCTAACGTTGCTTTTATTGCTGGGGATTTTTATCATTGCATGAAAAAAACCGTGGCTGTGTTTAGGGAAACAGGTTCTATACAACACAAAAAAGGAGCAGGAAGACCATCTGTAAGAACAGAAGAACTTGTTGTAAACGTTCGTGAAATAATGCAAAATACACCAACAAATTGTATTTTTAAAACACTAGGTGCAAATTTAGAACAATTCAAGAATGTGGTAACATTTCTCCAGAGATGCTGGTCAATACTTTCAAAAATATGAAGAGACGTGTAAATTTATGCTTGGAGCATGGCGGTGGCCGATTTCAGCAATTTATGTAATTATTTTTCTTTTTCTTTCTGTACCTATATTCTTACTTTGTTAATTTTGTAAACAACAAAAATAAATTTGTATTTGTCTACTTATTTTATTACTCATTAGCATATCATGTCATAATATGAATTTGACAAAATTTTAACCTAGATTTGGTTAGATATATCATCCCCATATTATTGTGATCTAAACCAAGCCCTACGTTTTTTAATCCAAGCCCTCTTTGATGAAAATAATTTTTGCTGGCACGGTATCTATAGGTGTGTATGTGTAACTGTTATAAAAACCGGCATTTTGCACACGCCTAGGGTAGCTTGAAAATAGCATTTTGTAAACAATTATGCGACGATCTATAGCAACCAATGTCCTTCGTTGGTATGACCGCGCAAGCGTTTTTTTTTAATTCTGATCAATAATTATGATAACGTAGGCCTGACCATTAGTGGCAATTAAAACATTGACAATTTAAAAATGGCATAAAAAAATGTTATACAAGATAACAAAGTTATGTTAAAAGAAGCCATATTTCTTTAATCATTTAGGCTTTCATTATTAACATCAAATTTATGTTTCGTCGATTTTTGAATAAAGAATAGAGCGATTAGGTATGGCCATAGACAATTTACCTTTAGATAAACAAACAATAATCACGAAAGTGGCAGATTTATGGCCTCGCGCATGTAAACAAAGCTAGACACTATTAGACATGCGCACTGCGACATTATTGTTTGACGAATGGGAAAATAGATAGGGCCGGGATTTAAAATTTAAATTCTTGCCAAAAAATTGGACTTTTTTCTCAATTTTTGATCAAGTTGAAAAAAAAGGTAGTGATTTCTGACATTTTTAGTAGTAGCAAACCTATCAGATTTTAAGGATAGAAAACAAAACCAGCAAAATTATCAATCTAGGGTGTTATCGCGTGCCTAACCTCAAGTCAAATATTACTTGGTATATTGGTAAAAACTTGGGTACGTGTAAAACATTTTCAAGCAAAATTTCTTGTTCAAGAATTTGAAAAGTGTTTGCCCGAGAACTTGACCCGTGGAATACTGGCTTTATTAAAAGCTTAATGTCGGGGTGTACAGATTTTAACCAAAAAAATAACCAACCAGCAACTTTGACAAAATTAATTTTCTCACAATCAGACACAATTCACTAAACTACACAAAAACAAATCCGTATATATTAAACACCCACAATCCACGATAGCTAAGAAAACTACTACACCAATACACAACAAAAATGTCGGCCGAGCCGATTCTGGGGGGGTATTTGAGCATGTCGGTAAAGTAGGACAGGCCAATAACACGAGATTTGTGCGCATGCACGAAGGTGTCCAGAGGGAAGGCACCTGACCGGCGAGTCATGCGCTCGGACGTATTTTTTCACCCATAAAACGTAAGTTTTGTTTGCGTAGGAGATAAGCTGTACATATCTAAAGGTAACTTGTCTATGAGTATGACGAAACCACCAAAGATCAAAATCACTATTATTGTATAGATTCGACAATCTCACTTTTTGTCAGGACTGATCTTGTTTTCGATGACGTACGACCACTGAACTTGCAGTTTCTTCAAGTGTTACGAAGTAAAGGTATATATTTTTTTATTAGAATGTGGCCCATTGTAATTGTAGTTAGTAGTTGGTTGGGTAATTCCATTTTCCCTAGTCACAGCAACGTCAGCAACTCAGGCTATACAGCTATTAAATACCCTATATAGAGGGTAGGGTAACTTATAATAAGTTTGTGTTACGACAATTAAAGCTTTAAGGAAAAGGCCTAAATGAAATCGAGAGCAGTATGAATCATTTCATGATTTAGTTAATAATGGAGGATAAAGAGGGGCATGCTTTGTGATTTTATACATATTCTGATGGAAAAGTTGGTGAGATAATGCTTATAACGTGATAAAACGTGTTGGAGGTATTCCTCTTGTCCACATTCGCAGCTGGAGGTTGAGTTGATTTTAGCGTCAGTCAAGCAGCGATGTGTTTTGTTCCAGCAGCATTAAATAAAAACTAGTAAGGCGCTGTCGCAACATTCTCTGCACACTTGGTGCTCGGCATCGAGTCACTTTGTGATGGGTTCCTGGAAATTACAATAAACATTGCAACGAGGCTGCTGATGCGCCCGGAAGGCCGGACTAGCAGAGAATACTGTGGCTAGAATACTGGGACCGGTCAAAGAGAAAATAGATAGTATAGCTAATTAACTTGCACAAAGCAGATAGACATAGCTAATAATCTGTAGCATCTCCAAGCAATTGTGGCCTCTACTTGATAACAGGAAACCTGCAGCGTTATTACAACACATTCGAAAAGACCTAAGAAATATTACTGCCTTTTTGGTAGACAAAACGAGCGTATGCAAATACCAACTTCTGGGGAAGTTGCAGAGATGAAGAAGAGGAGGAAAGTATTCAACAATTCTTGTGTGAATGTCCTGACACTCCAGACCTTGCGATAAGAAGGTTTAATGCTTTAAGCGAACCATTCTTTAATAATCTGGAGGAAGTGAGAAGCCTGCAACTGGGTCGACTCACTAGGTTTATTAACAGTAGTGTTGGTTTGAATGAGCCATCAAGATTCTTCTGCGTTCTACATTGCGCTAGCCATAGGGTCCCAATTCTCGAGCGTAAGAGAACGTGAACGATCACATCACGAAAAGGAGCATTCCCTTCCGCGGCAGTTCTCCTACGATCATAAGTTAGTAAATTAAAATATTAAAGAAATCTAAAGGTAAATTGAGGTGGAGATTGTTAGTGCGGGTTTTTCTTTATTGTGTAAGGTAAGGTTATGAAACTTGTCAATGTCAAATATTATTACGACGTAAATATAATACTGGGGTTAGAATTGCATGGGATCGGTCGTTCCCACCAAAAATAGTAGGAGAAGCGCGTTCTCCCGTAAATCGGTGATGTAAATGGTCCCATGTGATCAAGGATACCGTTTCATGCGTTGCGTGAGAACTCCGCCCTCATTTCTCCTGAGAACAGTGTTCCCCAGTTTCAAGAATTAGGACCCTAGGAGGTTGATGCGAATAAGTTTCGCGGAACACGTGTGGTATCACAATGGTCCTCGTAGGACTACGTGGGACTTTTTGTGCAAGAAGTCTGTCATTATAATCTAACCTAACCTAGGTTGATTTTGAGTCTAAAAAGATGACTAGGATTTAGACATTACTGGCTTCTTATTCTATAAATAGTTGTTATATATCTTCTTGTTAGGCTGTGATATTGAAGGAGGCATGATTTTTATTGTCTGGTTTAATTATGATGTTGGCCCCTTTAGTTTCTGATAAATATTGAATTACAGTTAAGTATTTTATTGTAAAACTTTTTAAAACGTAACAAGTAAATACAGATAAGGGAAATGTGCTCAATGCGAAAACTATTTGATTTTCTAAAAAAATTAAGGTAACATAATATGATTAATTTTTTTACTAAAAACAACGAGGTAATAGCGTGTTTTTCTGCTGTCGCCGTTAATAGGCGGTCAATTAATCATGGAATGCAAATCATTTGATAATGAACTGTACGTAGATGAATAGGTATTTTAATGAGAAATTTGCATAAAATTCAACTCATGGATTTTATTTAAGTTAATATTTAATGACTTTATAATTAAGTGCGATTTTCTAATTATAAATTATAAATAAACGTTTAATAAATATATGAAACCAAGATTGATGCAAATAAGGATTGCACAAAAATAAATAACTAATACTCGAACAAGTAAGAGTTGTGCATAAAATCAACTATTTCATGCAAGTAAGTGTTGTGGAAGTAATTAACTGAGAGTAATACCAGTATTATAGTGTACCCAATCAGGGACGGAGTCATGGGGGGGGGGCGACGCCCCCCCCCCCCCCAAAGTTATCTTAAACATCAAAAGTTGGGAAAACTTGGGTAGGCAAAAATGTGTGCAGCTTATTTAACTTCCATTAGTTGCCCCGGTAAGACTGACTGTAATATATAGATAGATACTTTTGGCATTTTCAGTCATTTAAAGAGTGTCGTGTATCGTACACAACCTAAGTCTTTGGAGGACCTTAAAAACAGTATTTTAGATGCTTGGCATGTTATTTCTCGTAAACATTTGCAAAACGTGCTTTCCCAATTTCCCGAGAGGATTGGACACTGTCAGATGTTTGAAGGACGACATTTTTAACATTTAATTAAATAACTTTTTTTTATATTATTGTTTATTTAAAAATGATTACCAATTTTGTTTAAATAATCAAATGTACTACATTCATTTGCCCGTAATTTTGAAACAGTTGAAATTAGTCATATGGTATGCTACACAAAAAATATTTCAAAGTTATTGAAAATTTAGAATATCTGATAATATACAGGGTGTTTCATTTTAGTCCTATACCGGGTGTCTACGGAAGATGGTTCGCCCCTCTAACTTTTTTGTTTTTCAAGATAATGAAATAAAATTTGGGGGATTGTATATGACATAAAACTGAATTTTTTAAAGTTTACTCAACATTATGAAACTTCCAGTCTAACCGGAAGTGATATCAATTTTCGATTTTTAAATGGGAAACGTGGTATATTTTTCCTTTTTCTGACTCATATGACATTCTTAATATAACGATGACACATTGGTCACTTTTTGTTACCAAGAAAATATTTTTTTCCAAATTTATTGTTTTATCTAGAGGGCTATGAATACCTTAAAATCCTTATTGCACTTCTTTAATCTTGGGAAAAATACAATTTTACTATTTTTGGTCCAATGCTATGTGCTGTGTAAAATTTAATCTTTAAAGTTGTATTACCTACTCATTTTTTTTTAAAAGGCAACATGGTGGCTCGTCGGGTTAAGAAAAAAGAGGATTTTATTACGATTATTTGGTTTTAGAAAAGCTGCCATAAAAAAAACTTTAAAAAGTTAACTGAACCAGTTTTGGGCAATAGCACGCCGATTAGGATATCTTTGTACGTCGTGCAGCATCGATCGGTTGAATTCTTTCTACATTCTCCAAACACTTATGACATATCAACTTTTTCACTCCTTGTAAAACTATTATTTTCCATATTTTTTAAACAACAAACTAATTTACTTTGGCACAAGCTGTCGGCATGTCAATTTTCTTCAAGGCATGATTTTGTTTTATCAGTTTTGCTGGTCACAGACTACTTGATGCATTTAAATCTGAATTTATACTCAAAAGATGCTTCATTTTAGGAAAGTTTCAAGTTAACTTTTTAAAGTTTTTTCATGGCAGCTTTTCTAAAACCTAATAGTGTGTGGTATCAAAATAATTGTATTAAAATCCTCTGTTTTCTTAACCCGGCGAGCCACCATGTTGCCGTTTAAAAAAAATAAGTTATACAACTTTAAAGATTAAATTGTACACAGCACATAGCATTGGACCAAAAATAGTAAAATTGTATTTTTCCTAGATTATCCTGAAAAAAGTGATTTTAAGATATTTCATAGCCCTCTAGATAAAACAGTAAATTTGGAAAAAAAATATTTTCTTGGTAACAAAAAGTGTGACACATCGTTATATTAAGAATGTCATATGGAGTCAGATAAACGAAAAATATACCAGGTGTCCCATTTAAAAATCGAAAGTTTATGTCACTTCCAGTTAAACCGGAAGTTTCATAATGTTGAGTCAACTATCAAAAAATGCAGTTTTATGTCATATACAAATCCCCCAAATTTTATTCCATTATCTTGAAAAACAAAAAAGTTAGAGGGGCGAACCACCTTCTGTGGACACCCGGTAGATTGCCCAAAACCCGGATCCGATATTACTTTTAGTTCGCCTGTAATTAAGCCGTTCTGGAACATTTGCCCAACCCTGTATATGTTTTTTATACAGTTTATTTGATAATTATGGGTAGGTCTGAAATAAATACTTTTTGAATTGTGTTTTTTTTTTATATTTTATAAAGTTGGGAAATTTAGGAATTTCACCCCACCCAAACCAGAGGCCTTCGTTACGTCCCTGTACCCAAACTAAAGAGACCAGCAAAGCAAATTGTTTTTATTTAGGAGTTCATCATCGTACATTAAATAAACCCGATTTTTGCCCTTCGCTGTCACCGAATTTCTCCGAAACCGTTAATATGAATATTGTTACCTTGATCGTCTAGTAAAATTTTTAAATGAATTCAATGTAATATCTACAAATCAACATGGATTTCAATGTAAAAAATCCACAACTACTGATGCAATGCATGCCTTTTATAGGGAATTGACGAGGTTTATTGATGCAAATGAAAGCCCTGTTGGGATCTTTTGTGACCTCAGCAGGGCTTTTGATTGTGTTAATCACAATATCCTCATTCAGAACTTGAGGTACTATGGAATATGCGGAGCTGCGTTGGAGTGGATACAATATTTTATGTAAGGCGACAGTTTGTTAGTATCAGTAACTTTAACGGAAAGTCAAGGACGGATATACACTCGTCAGTCCTAGACATTAATGTAGGTGTTCCTCAGTGTTCCATACCCGTTTTGTTTTTGTTGTATTTGAACGATATTGACCGGATAGGGCAAACCGCACATCGAACAGCTTTTGCCGACGACGTGTCACTTTTGATCTGAAACTTGTTTTCAGGCAATTTAGAGCATATATTATGTTACATGGTGTTCTCCTGAAGTTGTTTGATTGGTTCTACGATAATTCTATGTACTTAAACGTGGACAAGACACAGTTCATCAGATTTCATGCCATACAAAAAACGGTTGACAATATTAATCTGCATATTAATGACAAACCACTATGCCCAGGTTCAAAGTGCTAAGTTTCTTGGTATTTACCTAGATTAATGTTTAAATTGGAAAGTTCATTGTCAACACGTATTGGATGAACTTAATTCGTCATATTATTTGTCAATAAATGTAAGATCTGTCTTAGACATGAATCAGTTACTAATGTTGTACTATGCATATATTGAGTCTTGAGTTATGTTTGAGATATGGTCTGGTCTTTTGGGGTACGTCTACCTTATGTAACAATATATTTATTAAACAAAAGAAAATTTTAAGGTGTATTGCTGGTGTACCTAGATATTGTAGCTGTAGGGGTCTATTTAAAAGGTATAATATTATCTTACCTCTTCCTTGTTTATATACAGGGTGTCCGGAAAATACGTATACAACGTTTGACGACTAAGACGATCTAAGCCGACTTAGTTATATCCAAAATTGTCTCGTTTAGCCGGTAGAGGGCGTCAAAAATTTGTAAAAATATTGGTTTTTCCTAAATTACGTGAAAACCTGCGAATCGATTTTAATGATTTTTAGTATGTAGGCTAGGAATACTATAAAATGACGTTTTCTAGTAGTATAGTCACCGGCTGTAAATAAGTGGAAGTGTTATAAAAGTGATATAAAACGTCAACATTTCTCCTCATTTTTTATATGAACGGCGTTATCACAACCCAGATATTTTTGTAGAGTGACTGGATATATTTGGAAGCTATTTTACCTCTTTAATATTTTTCGTTGAATGAGCTGTTTTGCCAGAAGAAAATATTTATATATCATCAATTATTAACAATAAAAATAAAACAAAGTACAACAAAGTTGAAAGTATGTATTGTAAGTAAAACAAAAACATTACTTAAGCAAATGTGTAAAATGACCGCCATCTTGCTGAATACACTTATTAACACTCCTTAAAAAATTATATCGGACCCTATCTAATGTCTCGGGAATATTAAAATGGTTGCCTGCATTTAAAATCCGCTGCAATAAATTATCGCGTGTTACCAGAGTCTTGTAAACTTCTGTTTTAATAGCGCCCTACAAAAAGAAGTCACACATATTTAACTCAGGAGAACGTGGTGGCCATTTTACTGGTGCATCATTGCCCCTTCCAATCCATCGGTTGGGATATTGATGATGTAAGTATTGCCGAACGGCAACGGAAAATGGGGCGGGGCACCATCATGCATATACCACATTTCCCTCCGAAGTAAAAGGGGCAAATTGTCCAGAAGAATTGGTAATGTGTCTTGCAAAAAATTTAAATAAATATTTCCCTCTAACCTGTCTGGAATAACAATGGGACCAGTAAGGTAGCGATCAATAATACCTGCCCAAATATTTAATTTAAATTGATGCCGATGATGTGTAACTTTAATGGCATGTGGAATTTCATCGGAATAAATATGTTCGTTCTACAGATTGGTTACTCCAGATCTTGTAAAGTACGCCTCGTCAGTAAACATAATTGTTCTACAAAAATTTGTATCACGGATTCTTTTGTTTCTAATAATTTGACAAAATGTAAGCCGCATGGGGGGATCAGTCGGCAAAAGTTCCTGGACTTTTTGCACGTGATAAGGATGTAACAACTGTTCTTTTAAAACCTCATTGACAATCGTTTTAGGAACATGTAACTCACGTTCTAAGCGACGGGTACTGCGTACTTGGTTCTTCTTCAACTCTTTCCAGAATCATCCCTTCTGTTTCCACAGGTCGAGTTGTTCGCATACGACCCCTGCCTTCAAAGTTTTTCTCAAAGCTGCCCGTTTCCCGAAGATGACGCTCGATATTGGCAAATGTTTGGTGGTTTGGTATTCGACGGTTAGGAAACCTCTCCATGTAAACCCTAACACTCTGACGCCCATTTCCTTGACAAAACCCGTATACCAGGAGCATGTCAACCTTCTTAGAGTTCGTATAATTTTCCATTTTTAATGGTAAAATGAACTTGTAATTCAAGAATGTTGATCGTATACTTGAGTAAATTTCATTGACTGGTGACAATTTGTCAATAATTGTCAAATTATTAAATGCCATAGCAACAAGGTCACTTAAAAAATTATTGCTAGGGTAGGTGATGCGTATAAGAGTTCGCACTTAGTGGATAAATTGCAATAGGTCTTTGATTTTTAATATGTATTGACCTTTTTGCATGTAATCCCTTATTTTGGTTATTCTTGAATATGTTTTTAATAAGTTAAACGACACCAAGTTTGATTAATGTAAGATACTTAATTTAATCGGAAACTCTGCAAGTGCGTACTCTTTTACACATATGTGTGTAAAAGTGCCCAATTTAATGCCTAAGAGTACGCAGTCAGTTTTGCCTGTTTAAAAGTCTGAAATAAATAAAAGTAATTTAACGAAATTACAGAACTGTATTTATTAAGTCCAAATTCCTGGATAAATGTTGAAAAAAGTTAAAATATAGTTTAAGTAATAAAATAAAAGGTGAAAAACCCAAAAAAAAAGTTTTAGTAAGTTGGTAATCTTAATGTTCCTCTTCACAATTAGAACAGGTAAATACCCCCGTTACGTAGGTGGTACAAGATTCATGCCACCATTTATTACATGGCGCACACATAATCCAGTCCTCGTCAGATTGTGAATAACCCCCCCCCCCCCCCCCCCGCACATCCTGGACAACTAACATCATCTTTAACTCCTTTTTCTTATGTTGTTTTAGTGAACTGCCAGACTTTGCACAACTTTCTACTAATTTTTTTAGCTGCTTCTGTTTTCTTTTCTTGTTTAGCTCTTTTTTTGTTTCAGCTTGTTCTTCCAATTATTCATGTTTAAATGGAGTACTAGAGAGGATTTCCGATTTTTGGGATCTTGATTTACAACGATTCGGGTTTTCGTTTATTTTTGGCAATGGCAAGCTATCTGAAGCCTTAATGACTGATTCCGACTGATTTAACGCATCTTCTTCAACCACTTCTAATGCGTTTGGTATTATAACACCATATTCACATATTATATCTAGCTATTTTCACAATAAAAGGTTTCGAGTATAAAGGCGCGCACTGCGCACTCTTATACCTGTGTTCAGTGCGTAGGTACTCTTATACACATAGGTAAATTTATTTTAAATACTCTTTTTCTTGCAAAAAATTAGATTTTCTTTATTTTTCACATGTAGAAGTACTGCAAAAAACCTAAATAATATTAAAAAATACATAGATTATATTATATTTTACCACTTACCTTCAAAAACACTAAAATCTGCATGCGCAAAACTACATCGCAGTTCACTGAAAACTTATAGTGGCCATGCTGTTTACACTGCGTCGTTAATGCAGATTTCTACTTATTATTCATTTATAATTTGGGGTTAAAAATGTAACTAACTGTTTAAAATATTTTATAGGTGGCGGCATATATTTTAAAACCCTTCTGCGCGCTCTTATACACATGTGTTCTCTTATAGACATTTACCCTACAGGTAATTTGATTGTAATATTATTACTAATAATACTAAATATTGTAAATATTTTCTTCTGGCAAAACAGCTCATTCAACGAAAAATTTTAAAGAGGTAAAATAGCTTCCAAATACATCCAGTCACTCTACAAAAATATCTGTGTTGTCATAACGCCGTTCAAATAAAAAATGAGGAGAAATGTTGACGTATTATATCACTTTTACAACACTTCCACTTATTTACAGCCGGTGACTATACTACTAGAAAACGTCATTTTATAATACTAGTCTACATACAAAAAATCATTAAAATCGATTAGAAGTTTTTACGTAATTTAGGAAAAACCAATATTTTTACAAATTTTTGACGCCCTCTACCGGCTAAACGAGACAATTTTGGATATAACTAAGTCGGCTTAGATCGACCTATTTTGACGTCAGGAATCTGTCGTCAAACGTTGTACACGTATTTTCCGGACACCCTGTATAATGGAATTGGCTTTATTTGTTTTTTGTAATAAAAGGGATTTTGTTCAAAATGGAGACGTCCTACACAGTTTTAATACTAGAAATAGGGACCAATTCACTAGTCAGCATTCTCGTGGTAACATAACGCATAATTTTCCTAGAATTCTGGGTGCTAAAATTTTTAACGTATCCTGCCGGATGAAATAAAAAAGTGTGATAAAATAACAAATTTTTAAAAAAAGTTTAAAGTGTTGCTATAGCTTGGATGAGTTTTTTGATTCTGTAAAATGACCAAGTAATTATGGCTGTATCTGTTACTATATGTTTTTTGTTGTTTATTTACTTATTTTCTTGTACTTAATTGTTTGCTTTAGGACTACTTTGACTATTCCCCTACAATAATTTTATATTGTCTTATGGGAAAATAAACGTTTTAATTTGAATACGAGTTACTTCAATTTAAAAATTTTAAAAGATCTCTGGCATTGTCCAAACAGTCACACGTAGTCTTATAAGGACCGTTGTGGTAGGTACCACACATGTTCCGCGGAACCTATTTAAATCAGCTACCTGATGGTTAACGCGATCGTAAAAGAATCTTGATAGCTCAATCAAACCAGCCACTGCTGTTAATAAATTTAGTAAGTCAACCCAGTTGCAGATAAAATTACAATAATTAGCTTCTGCATGGGGATTTGCTTGTGTTTATCAAACTTAAACCATTACAAAAATTGCAAAATAAAATTATTAAATGCATATACAATATAGGTACCACATCAAGAGCCAACTGTCAATCTATATGGACCTAAGGGATACCTACTCGGATACCTATACAGGGTGTTATTTAAGTATGCGGCCAACTCCAACGTGTGCTTCTTTAAGTGATTCTAAAAAGAAAAGTTCATATAATCGTGGTTCCGAAAATGCATAGTTTTTACGATACAGGGTGTCAAACTTTAAATAAACTCTGTTGCAGATTTTCCGATTAGCTTTCGTTTCAAAACATGCTATAATTTATGTTAGTATAAGTAGGTCAACTTTTAAAAATTATTTTCTTCCAAAGAAAGGTCTTAATTAAAAATCAGCAAAAACACTAACAACTCTTGAACCTTTATCCATCCAGTGATACTAAATCTCTCTAATAAGTTCAAAATTTGCGTAATTTTACACACTTTCAAAACTAAAATGCGTGCGGGAAAATGGGTTAAAACGCACTGTCGTAGAAAAATAGTTATTTACCTAACAAGTGCGGAAAGTGGTCCTTTACCGCACGCGACGGCAGTTGCACGAACGACGCGAAGCGGAGTTCGGGCAAGCCGTTAAGGGCGGTAAAGACACTTTACGCACGTGGTAGGTACACAATTTTTCCTTCGAGCAATAATATTTGGAACAAAAATCAAATTTAAAAGAAAAAATTTATAAAAAGTAACAAATATTAATTGTTAAAAGCTATAAATATTTTTATATTATGCATTGCGCGAATGCAAGTACATCAATTGCATTTTTTGAATAAAATTAATACAGTGCGGTAAAGAATCTTTACAGCACTGAGTGCGGTAAAGAATCTTTACCGCACCGGTAAAAAAAAGAATTATATTACAAAATTAATACAAAAAGAAACAATATTTTTTAAAAATATTTATTACATACAAACATTATAATATAAAAATATAGCTAACGATAAATATTAAAATTAAATGTACAATTTGTAGCGCAATGCAAATTAAGTGCTGAGCGAGCTTGATTTTGTTCATCAGATGTAGTTGAGCAGTTTTTGTAAATTACAGAAGCGTTATTTTCTTGCGCCATGCATGGTACAGTAGATTGTTGTGACCTGAAAATTGCTAAAGGTGTAGGCGTTGGGTTGTTTCGTGTTGATAGACCAGGAGCATCCTCTAAAGTCTCTGTCACTGCTACTGACGTTGATGTTAAAGTTGAACACTGCTCAGTGCTTCTATTTGGGGTACTAGAGCTTTGCAGCATTGGGTGCGGTAAAGAAATTTTACCGCACTTACCGCACTGAGTGCGGTAAAGTACTACTTACGACATGAAAATGAGTGCTGTAAAGTGTACTTTACCGCACGCGAGTAGGAAAAGTATATTTTTTAATATACAAAGAAAACACTATATAGTGTTAAATTCCACTATATTCAAAAACAAACAAAAACATTTGTCGACTCGACATGTTTCGCTACACTGTAGCTTTATCAAGAGTGAATTTTTACATTAAACAAACTACATTACTGTGAATTTATTACTTTAGATCTTAGCACTAGAGAAAAAGTTGATAGTATCATACATAAAAAATACTTAACTCAAAAAAATAAATTAAATTCTTTAATTTTAAACTCACATCATTCTACTGATAGTCCCACAAAAAAATCTATTAGCAATCATAAGTTCTTTGACAAATTTATAAACCTTACTAAAACAGATTTTACAGAAAAAGAAATAAATTTGTTGGAAAAGGGTTATAAACATAATAACCCTACAAATAATCTTTCTACAAAAAATTTTGAAATTTTAGGTTTAGAAACGGAATTAGCCATCAAGAGTATTTCGTCTTCTAATTGTTTAAAATATGAAGCAGCCAATACAATAAAAAAAGATTTTTTAGAAACTCAATATTCCCCTTCAAATAACAACACTTTAAAATCGATAATACAAAAATCGTTGACAGATAACATTATATTTACTAAAGCGGACAAAGGTAATACTGTTATAGCTATCTCTCAAAATAATTATATACAAAAGACTCTTGATTTCTTAAATCCTACTATCTACAAAATCCTAAAAAAAGATTCAACAGATTTATTTCAAAAAACTGTAAAAAATGTAATTCAAACTTGTAAAAGTTTATTTAATGATACAGATGTCAGCAAATTAACGTTAATGAACCCCCAATCACCGAAACTATACTCTTTTATAAAACTTCATAAAATAGATCATCCTATTAGACCGGTTGTCTCATTTTTTTCAGCCCCTTCTTATAAACTATCTAAACGTTTAATTGATATCATTAACCAATACACGAATTTCGCTGCAAAATTTCAAATTAAAAATTCAATAGACCTAATTAAAAAAAATCGAAAAAATAAAACTCCCAACAAATGCAAAATTAATTTCCTTCGATGTAAGTAACTTGTTTCCTAGCATTCCCACAAAAGATACTATTATTCTTGTTGAAAAGCTTCTTTCTTTAAAAAACACCAATTTTATTAAAAAACAAGAAATTTTACTGCTTCTAAGAACTTGTTTGGAACAAAACTATTTTGAATTTAACGGCTTAATATATTCCAGTAGTGAAGGCCTGATTATGGGAAACCCTCTCAGTTCTTTATTAGCTGAAATATTTATGGACTTTTTAGAAAATAAGATTAGCAAACATCCACACTTTAAACATTTTATCGACTGGTATAGATATGTAGACGATGTATTAGCTTGCTTTACTGGTACAGAAAGACAACTATCTCAATTTTTTGATTTTATTAATAACTTACACCCTAATATAAAATTTACAATAGAAAAGGAATCAAAGAATTCTCTTAACTTTCTGGACCTTACTATAACACGAGAAAATCATAAACACACCTTTTCTATCTTCCATAAACCTACACACACAGACATTACAATACACAATACGTCTAATCATCCTATACAACATAAATTATCAGCTTTTCACAGTATGATTCACAGACTCATCACAGTACCACTTAGTAAAATTAATTTTCAAAAAGAATTAAACATAATTAAACAAATTGCAATTAATAACGGTTATACAAGCCAAATAATAGATAAGATTTTAAATAAAAAATTATACAAAAAAACGTTAAATAGTGTATATCCGTTCACCAAAGATAAAATAATTTATAAGTCAATTACGTATATTGGTAAAGCAAGCCAAAATATATCAAATTTTTTATAAAAATATATTATTACAGTATCATTCAAAACCAATAACTCAACAGAGAAATTTATTAAAAACAATGAAACTAAAACAAAAAATGACAATAAATGCGGTGTTTATAAACTAACTTGCCAGGATTGCCCCAAAACATACATAGGTCAATCTGGTAGAAGCTTTTCAAAAATAATTCGAGAACACAGTTCTAGCTTTACGTTGGAAAAAACCGACTCCCTTTATGCAAATCATTTACTAGAATATTCTCATAATTTTAATTACAATTTTCAAATTCTTCATACAGAAAATAAGGGTAATAAACTTAATTTGCTGGAATCCCTAGAAATAAATAAATTAAAAAATACAAATAATCTCCTAAATTGTCAATTAGATCTTAATAACTCACCCCTATTAAATTTGTTTTGAATTGTTGGAAAACCCAATCTAAGGTATATATACTTACACCTAGGTTTTATCATTCACTCTTGATAAAGCTACAGTGTAGCGAAACATGTCGAGTCGACAAATATTTTTGTTTGTTTTTTGAATATAGTGGAATTTAACACTATATAGTGTTTTCTTTGTATATTAAAATGGAGTTCCACCAAGTAAAGGCAGAATCAATTCAACGTATATTTTTTACTCAAATGGCAAGCTAATCCGCTCGTGCCGTCCACCTTTCCATTGTAAAAAAACGAATATAATATGCTCTTATTGGCTACTTAAATAATAATTTAGTTCCAAAATTTAGTCACAGTCATATCTGTTTAAAAATTATGGTTTCTAATCGAGTAAGCATTGGGATCCTTCACATACAAAATAAACACACCGGGAAGTGGAATGAGCATCGCTGAAGAGATCTCCACGGTGAATTGAGTTGGATCAGTGACCACCAAATGAAGTGTAAGCAGCCGTGGCAAATAAATGTCCGCTTAATCGAATTAGTTACACTTCTTTTACGGCATTCGCCTGAAGCAAAGGTACTATTGTTATAAATGATAAAGAAAAAAAAGAAGTAAAAACAAAATTATAAGAAAAAAGGGAGTCAAGTGTTAATTAACTTTTGAGTAATGGGTATTTCGTTGCAAATAGTTTTGGAAGTGTCAATAACATAATATACAGTGTCCGCGGAAAAGTCGGCACAATGGAAAACATTTTTATGCGTTTTCTTTTGCAAATCTGTTTTTTGGTATTAGGTTTTGCAGAAACCAAAACAAAATGAATGCTTAAAATTTTTAACTTGTGACGTGCGCGACACCGGTCAAATGTCATTTGAAAGTTTCAAACTGGCGAAAGTGACATTTTTTAGAGATACGAAAAAAAGTTATAATACATATTATATACAGGATGTTTGGGGAGGAAAGGGCAATATTTTGGAAATGTGTTCAAAGGATGAAAATAAGAGAAATGAACCCAAATGTTTTAGTTCGATTCTAAACCATTTCTGAAATAATCAGTTCTGAATTTCTTTTATATTGAAATAATGAAGGAGGCTTTAGTTTTAAACGTCCGATACATTTTTATTGATAGTTTTGACATGTATAGTAGTAGTTGTTAGTTAGCTTCATATTGAGCGTATCGACTTGAACTAAGATTTTGTTATAAATGATAAAGAAAAAAAAGAAGTAAAAACAAAATTATAAGAAAAAAGGGAGTCAAGTGTTCATTAACTTTTGAGTAATAGGTATTTCGTTGCAAATAGTTTTGGAAGTGTCAATAACATAATATACAGTGTCCGCGGAAAAGTCGGCATAATGGAAAACTTTTTTATGCGTTTTCTTTTGCAAATCTGTTTTTTGGTATTAGGTTTTGCAGAAACCAAAACAAAATGAATGCTTAAAATTTTTAACTTGTGACGTGCGCGACACCTGTCAAATGTCATTTGAAAGTTTCAAACTGGCGAAAGTGACATTTTTTAGAGATACGAAAAAAAGTTATAATACATATTATATACAGGATGTTTGGGGAGGAAAGGGCAATATTTTGAAAATGTGTTCAAAGGGTGAAAATAAGATAAATGAACCCAAATGTTTTAGTTCGATTCTAAACCATTTCTGAAATAATCAGTTCTGAATTTCTTTTATATTGAAATAATGAAGGAGGCTTTAGTTTTAAACGTCCGATACATTTTTATTGATAGTTTTTACACGCATAGTAGTAGTTGTTAGTTAGCTTCATATTGAGCGTATCGACTTGAACTAAGATTTTGTTATAAATGATAAAGAAAAAAAAGAAGTAAAAACAAAATTATAAGAAAAAAGGGAGTAAAGTGTTCATTAACTTTTGAGTAATAGGTATTTCGTTGCAAATAGTTTTGGAAGTGTCAATAACATAATATACAGTGTCCGCGGAAAAGTCGGCACAATGGAAAACTTTTTTATGCGTTTTCTTTTGCAAATCTGTTTTTTGGTATTAGGTTTTGCAGAAACCAAAACAAAATGAATGCTTAAAATTTTTAACTTGTGACGTGCGCGACACCTGTCAAATGTCATTTGAAAGTTTCAAACTGGCGAAAGTGACATTTTTTAGAGATACGAAAAAAAGTTATAATACATATTATATACAGGATGTTTGGGGAGGAAAGGGCAATATTTTGGAAATGTGTTCAAAGGATGAAAATAAGATAAATGAACCCAAATGTTTTAGTTCGATTCTAAACCATTTCTGAAATAATCAGTTCTGAATTTCTTTTATATTGAAATAATGAAGGAGGCTTTAGTTTTAAACGTCCGATACATTTTTATTGATAGTTTTTACACGCATAGTAGTAGTTGTTAGTTAGCTTCATATTGAGCGTATCGACTTGAACTAAGATTTTGTTATAAATTAAAAAAATAAGTAAAAACAATATTATAAGAAAAAAGGGAGTCAAGTGTTAATTAACTTTTGAGTAATAGGTATTTCGTTGCAAATAGTTTTGGAAGTGTCAATAACATAATATACAGTAGGCTGGGCCGAAAAAGTGAAAAATTTGAAATTGCAAATGGCATAGTTGCCAATATCTGACTATACATCTAAAAGTAATTTGTGGAAAATTTTATTAAAATCCGTAAATGTTTAGCCGCGCCCCTGTGACCTTGAAAATGAGTAAAAAGGCAGATTTTTCAATATTTAATATTTTTTAAATCCAAAATTATAATTTTTTTGTGACTTCTTGTGGATGTGGGAATGTGTATAAAAATAATTTTTTCAATAAAATATTTTTCTGTTGGATAGAAATTACAAATTTGTCCTCAAAATCTTCATTTACACGTAATTTAACGTTTTCAGAGACAAATTTGTGATTTCCATCCAACAGAAAAATATTTTATTGAAAAAATTATTTTTAAACACATTCCCACATCCACAAGAAGTCACAAAAAAATTATAATTTTGGATTTAAAAAATATTAAATATTGAAAAATCGGCCTTTTTACCAATTTTCAAGGTCACAGGGGCGCGGCTAAACATTTACGGATTTTAATAAAATTTTCCACAAATTACTTTTAGATGTATAGTCAGATATTGGCAACTATGCCATTTGCAATTTCCAATTTTTCACTTTTTCGGCCCAGCCTAATATACAGTGTCCGCGGAAAAGTCGGCACAATGGAAAACTTTTTTATGCGTTTTCTTTTGCAAATCTGTTTTTTGGTATTAGGTTTTGCAGAAACCAAAACAAAATGAATGCTTAAAATTTTTAACTTGTGACGTGCCCGACACCTGTCAAATGTCATTTGAAAGTTTCAAACTGGCGAAAGTGACATTTTTTGGAGATACGAAAAAAAGTTATAATACATATTATATACAGGATGTTTGGGGAGAAAAGGGCAATATTTTGGAAATGTGTTCAAAGGATGAAAATAAGAGAAATGAACCCAAATGTTTTAGTTCGATTCGAAACCATTTCTGAAATAATCAGTTCTGAATTTCTTTTATATTGAAATAATGAAGGAGGCTTTAGTTTTAAACGTCCGATACATTTTTATTGATAGTTTTGACATGTATAGTAGTAGTTGTTAGTTAGCTTCATATTGAGCGTATCGACTTGAACTAAGATTTTGTTATAAATGATAAAGAAAAAAAAAGAAGTAAAAACTAAATTATAAGAAAAAAGGGAGTAAAGTGTTAATTAACTTTTGAGTAATAGGTATTTCGTTGCAAATAGTTTTGGAAGTGTCAATAACATAATATACAGTGTCCGTGGAAAAGTCGGCAGAATGGAAAACTTTTTTATGCGTTTTCTTTTGCAAATCTGTTTTTTGGTATTAGGTTTTGCAGAAACCAAAACAAAATGAATGCTTAAAATTTTTAACTTGTGACGTGCGCGACACCTGCAAATGTCATTTGAAAGTTTCAAACTGGCGAAAGTGACATTTTTTAGAGATACGAAAAAAAGTTATAATACATATTATATACAGGATGTTTGGGGAGGAAAGGGCAATATTTTGAAAATGTGTTCAAAGGGTGAAAATAAGATAAATGAACCCAAATGTTTTAGTTCGATTCTAAACCATTTCTGAAATAATCAGTTCTGAATTTCTTTTATATTGAAATAATGAAGGAGGCTTTAGTTTTAAACGTCCGATACATTTTTATTGATAGTTTTTACACGCATAGTAGTAGTTGTTAGTTAGCTTCATATTGAGCGTATCGACTTGAACTAAGATTTTTATACTTACAATGCCCCACATATTCAGTCACAGGGAATGCCGACTAGTAATGCCGCCGAGACGAGAAATTCTCGTGCCTCGTCTCGTCTCGTCTCGACGAGACGAGAGTGAAATTTTTTTCTCGAGAGAAGTCACGAGACGAGAGAAGACCGTTTCCCGTCGAGAAATTTCTCGTTTTTTCTCGAATTTTCTCGTTTGTTAGAACACTGAATTTTAGGTATCTCCTAATATATAGACAGAAAAATAATGTGTTTAACGTTCTCACTCTATCGTATTGTGAAGGCATTTACCTTAAAACAGATATTCAAGAGAACATAATCAAATTGTCTAGCCTCTTTCTTCTGTCTACGGTTAGTAGTTGACATTTTTAAATAATTAACCAAATCTGAAAGAAAGCAAGTAGAGTGCAAACCCGGAAATGGAGTCTCCCCCCACTCCTATGACGTCACACTCGACCTTGACAGCACAAGTGTGCAGGTGTTTATTTGACCTTGAGGTGTGTAGTTGACCTTGAGGTGTTTATGTGTTCTTTGTTTACTCATGTGACCTTGGCCAAACTCTTTGGCAGTTGTTTTTAATGACCTTGGGTTTATTCACTACCTTAGATGTCGTCGATGTCCTTGACCACCATGAGTGTTTCTACCCCTTACAGTGGCTACTCGACTCTCATTGTTGTCGACCTTGAAAATTCCTATAAATTTGATTCACCTTCTAAACTGTTTACAGTCACACAAGCATAGCAGTAGTATTAACTGTGGCATTGAAAAGTGAATAGAAATATTTTTGTATTGTGTGTGTGTGTGTGTGTTCCGAGTGTATATCGAAGGTAGTTTAAATTGTTTTATTACATATTTCAATAATGAACATTTCACAGCAAACCTTGAGTGAAATTAATAATACGATAAACAAAGATATGGAATTTCCTGAGCGTAGAAGGATTTCAACCTTGGAGGTGGGAAAAGGTTATATCATTAAAAAGCTTCAACCAACCACATCACGTTTTGGTAAAACTATTGTTGCCACATTATACGATTCATTACATGATGCAACATTTCAAACATTTTTACCTAAACGTGCTGTTGATGTAATTACTGTCGATATTATCGATATTGTAAATATATCAAGCGATAAATATACATTAACTTATTTGGGGCAAAGTTTAAATGGATCACCGGGAAATGTCAAACGATCAATTATAAATTTTGGTTGCTTGGAGTAACCTTTTTAAATTTTCATTTAATCCTATTGTTTATCATATTATGTAATCATTAGCCGAATATGTAATATAATAGTGGAAAACAACAACACACATGTAAGGAAGCACATGCACAATAATTTAAAGTATTTTCTATTTAAGATGTGTGACGAAGACGCTATTAGAGTCGCCCAAGATTCATATATTAAAGAATTATCATATACATTACGTGATATGGGCGAAGAAGCTCTTGAGGCAACCTGGGACCAGCCCGGTTTTGGTTTGTTTTTCAATCCAAGACAATACAAAAAGGACATGGTGGATGCAATACATTTTACAGTTGGAGCTCATCTTTGCCAAAAATTCATATATGGTTCCATTGGTTTAGATGAATTTTGTACCGGTATGTTTAATGAACAGCTGGAAAAGTTTCTTATTGACATTCCAAATATTTCAAAAGAAACATTGTTAAATTATGGTAAGATGGACGTAGACGATGATGGTGACCATAACAAAGATGAAACTGATACCAGCAACTTGGGGATTAAAGAAAGCAAAGAAGAATTGAACAAAGAAGAATTGAATAAAGAAGAAAAAGAAGAAGAGGAGGAGGAGGAAGAAGAAGAAACAGAACAAATAGACAATTCCTTGTATGTGTGTTGTGGTGGTGGTGGTGCCGCCAGTAATGGGGAAGCAATTAATGATTGGTGCAGCAAATGTATTAACCTAATTTTTTATAATGAAAATTTGTAAATAAATTATCTTTTGTGTAAAACAATGTTTTATTTCCACCAACGCATAAATAAGTATATATAAGTAAATGTAATATTAAAAACAGATTAGTTGTAAAGAAAAATGGGTCGTGTTAACAACACAATTGATAAATTTGGTCGTCATAGGGTAAATCAACAACAAGTGCAATTAGTGCGTGCTTTGCCTGGTATTGGTTTTAAACTAACCTCAGACGGACAATATGACATTGGTGGAAAGACTTTATCAAATGTTGCGAGCCCAACTAAAGATAATGATGCAACAACTCGAAAATATGTTTTTAATGAAATTCACACTTTACGCAAACAGGTATTTGAAGCAATGAATAAGGATTACTTCCCCCATTTCAATAAACTTCAAAGTGATTTTGAGGAAAAAACTAATAAGGTTATCTCAGACCTTGAGATGAGAATTGTAGCCCTTGAGAAAGGACGAACAAACGCATCCACCTATTTAGTTGTCCCAAGGTCAGGAAAACCAAAAGTCAAATATTGAACATCCAACTGCATTGGTTTACCCACTCCCAAAAAATCCTTGAAGGTCAAATTAACAGAAGGTTATCTGTTATGTATAAATACACACACACACAAATAGTAGTTACTCATTCTGTATACCTACACCCATACGCATCTGTCCAGTATTCTTCTGAAAATTTAAAAAAACAATATGTCATCTGAACGTCAAACTGCATTGGTTTACCCATTTTCCAAAAATGGCCGTCAAATGTGTGTCAATTGCGAGCACTGGGAAATAATAGGAGGGACGAGAGGTTTCTGCGATTGGTGCACAAAAGAGTTCCCAATACAAGATCAATCATCGTCATCAACAAGACCAAATCCAACTCAAACACCTAATATATTGGGAGTTGTTGGTGGTGGTGGTGGTGGTGGTGGTGTCCCATCCCAATACAACAACCCAACCGAAAACGTTGTAAGCGATGAAGAGGAGGATGCAGGAAATAATACAATAAGTCAACCAGTAGGACGAAGCCCATCACCATCAATGCCGGATGCACCGCTTGACAGTTCAGACGAAGAGTATTTCAATGGTGGTGAGGATTATGATGATGATGCAGATGATGATGAAAATGAAGAACGAGGATTTCGCGCCATCTGCATTCGTAAGAATGAACTTCTCCAGTTTGGATATAGACCATAGTATATAATAATAAAAAATGTAAAATATGTAATAAAACAATATTTTAGAGTTAAAACCGTTTTTTATTTCTTTTTACATACACTATCAATTATACAATATTAGACTTATTTATCCAAGAGTTAGCTTGGTTTGGAAACCCTAACCATTTTACAAACAACTGATCAACGTGATTTTTCTTACGTTTTCTGAGAATTTTTTCCACTAAATAAACATCTGGGCTGTTTGTTTTCTGCAACTCTGGCTCGTAAAAACATCCTTTAATCGGCTGTCCTTCTTCCAACGATTCCAATAGGTATGTTGGTGGGTTGGTTACATTAACTTTTGATATTTTAAACAGTTCCGTTGACCAAGAAGGTGTATATCCTTTGTCAAATATACTCTTATATTTGCTAATACGAACAATATCACCCAAACGGTATTTTCTTTTTTTTGGAAAGATTTTCAAATAGTCATAAGCATTAATTGGCGTATCTTCTTTCACATCTTTCGGTTTCATTCCAATAGTTCGATGTTTAGTGTTGTTATAAGTTTTCGTTATAGATGGTAATATTTGCAACCATCTATATGACCCCCTAGCTGAGAATTGCTTATACAAATTATTTTTCAGAGTTCGTATAACGCGTTCAACAATAGCAGCTTTCTTTGTGCTGTAGGTGGAATAATGGTTTATATTATATTTTTTCATAAGAGCTTGAAAGTTACTATTATAAAATTCTTTTCCTTGATCACTATTCAAATTGGATGGTGTATATGAGGCCTCTTTAATTATGCTCTTCATTGCATTAGTAACTTCAACACCGGTCTTGTTTTTAACAGCTCTAGTATAAACAAATTTTGAGTAACAGTTTATACAGACGACGATGTAACGGTAACCATCGTTTTCATCGGCATATTGTTGCATTTCAGCCAAATCAATTTGCCACAAATCTTTATATCCCTTTATTATAGTGTGTCTTCTATTAAAATTTTTTCTTGCATTTCTGTGTAGTTCGTTCACAATTTTAAGTTTTTCGGGGCTAGGATCCATAGTAGCTTGTCTTAAGGTTTGCTTAACACTAATGTAAGTAACTGATTGTAATACTTAATATATTATTCCCTCTTCTCGAAGTTCTTCAATAATTGACATAATTTCATTATCATGCCCTGTATGTCCGGCTAGTTTTGAACTCCACAATAGGCGTAATCGATCCACCAACTCATTGGGTTTATTCCAATAGACATATTGAGATTTCTTCGATGATAGTGTCTTCTTTACTGGCAACCGAGTTTTAGCCGTCTTCTTTTGTCGCACTACTCCAGCGCCAAGTTTAGTTTCCTCAATTAATGGTTTAATGATTTGTTTATATTTTGGCCATCTAGTTTCTGTTAAACCATTATTTTTATCATACTTGACGTATGCGGCATTTGTTACATCCAAAATATCTTTGTAATTTTGAAGAGTGTCTTTATTCAATTTATCTTCGTTGCCTAGGATTTTTGGTGATTTTAGGAAAATCAGATCATAAAGATCAGTATTACCATCAAATCTAACAATATTTCTCTCGTTTTTATATAATGCAACTTGTCCATTATTAAAACGCACCTCCGCGTTACCGATATAAGTTTTTTCTTTATTAGTTTTTCCTAATCCATAATGAACACCATAAACGGTATCATAATGAGATGGGTGCTTTTGTAACCCCAATAAATAGTTATGAATACTTTTAGAAGGTGATGTAGATGCATTAGATATATTTAATGTTTGTTCCGACTGGTTTGATGGAGAGGGTGTTGCAAAAACCGATTCGTACTGGCTATGCTTTGGTGTAGATGTTTGAAATGTTTCCTTCGGCAATTTATCAGATTTATCTTCATCTGATGCATCAGTCGATATATTTGATAAGTCCCTAGTTTTGCTTAAAGTGCGACGACTTGTTGGTTTAGTTTTAGTGTGTGATGGAGACGGTTGTTGTTGCTTCTGCTGCTGCTGTCGTTGTTTTACTACATTGGATATGGATGATAGTGGTTTAGTAATCGGCTCGTAAAACTTTTCTAAATCGACATGACTTTGCTCTTTAACTGCTTTAATTTGCTTAAATTTTTTTCTCACAGCATTGGTAGTTTCCAATAGCTTACGCTTTAAATCGATTTCTTCATTCATGATGTTTTCAAATTAACGGTCAATGGTGAAATGAACCTCTAGGGTTACATCTATAAATATATATAGCTATCAAATCCCTTGCGATATCTCCCCGCATTGATTTCACTATCTTTATCGATAACTAAAAAACCATACTTATTATCCCAACATTTGGCACACATCTCTTGAAATTGCGGAAACATTAGATCGGGTGAAACATGGTCGGAAAATATGTGTCGCATATTCATCTCATCCTGTTTAAACATTATAATAAAGTTGGCATTATCTCGCACTAGTTGCTTTGGAACACGTGAATATGTTTGGGCTAAGTAAAAGGCATCCACGTTTTTGTGTCGCCCCATACTGAAGTACGATCTTATAACATCCTGCTTCTCACACATAACATCATCAAAAATGAATACAGAGTTTGGTTTCGCATCTGATGGTTCCACTATATTATTTCCATCACTAAAAGTGTAGTAACCAAGCCCTTTAATTGGAGAAAGAATTTTTTTTAAATACTCATATTTCGGTTGATAAAGCGACTTTGAGTAAATATAGATATTTTCAAAACGTAAACCCAATGGGTGGGTTAACAATGATATCATAACATTGGTTTTTCCACAATTCGACGGTCCAATTAGTAATCCGCGAATAGATGATGGAAGCAGCGGCCCATGTCTTCTTAATACTTTCGGTTCATGACCGGATCCAACCTTTTCATCAAAATTATCGACTCGTAGTTTCTGTTTAAGCTCGACAATTTTCATTTTTACTATATTTGCTTATTGTTTTCACGTAGGCAATCATTCAGATGTTATCCGTCAAGCGAAGTAGACGGTCTCGTTTATCAAGTAAGACTGGAGCTGGTATTGTTAATTCACTTATTAATAGGCTACCAGTTGAGTTGCATATCCCCGGTTATCAATATTGCGGACCCGGTACCAAAGTAGTAAAACGTGTTAAACGTGGTGATCTTGGAATAAATCCATTGGATGCCGCATGCAAAAAACACGATTTAGCCTATTTGCATAACAGCGAAGATTTAAGTGCACGTCACCAAGCCGATTACGAACTCGAGCAAAGTGCTTGGAAAAGAGTAAAATCGAAGGAGGCTAGTGCAAAAGAAAAGGCCGCAGCTTGGTTAGTAACAAACATTATGAAAGCAAAACAGCGTTTCGGTATGGGTATGTCAACGACTAGTCGAAATAAGCGTCGTCGCTTTCGACGTGTAAAGGTTTCAAAAGGGAAGGGAGTGAATAAGCTTAGACAACGGCGGCGACCAAGACGAAGACGTCAACAACCCAAGAAAGCGCGGGTGAATAAGCTTAGACAACGTCGACCGCAACGAAGACGTCATCAACCCAAGAAAGCTTTTGGATCTGCTTTGAGACAACCAATTCGATCTCAATTACTGAAAGCTGTTGCAGGGGGAAAAAAGGTTCTTGAAAAAAATCTAATGCAAGCATCGAAAATAGCTATAACAGCAGCACGTAAATCTTTAAAGTCAGCCGGTGGTAAACGGAAAATTCGCACTCCCAGAATTATACCAATCCCTAAAACTGGTGGATTATTACCGCTAATACCGATATTCGCAGGATTGTCAGCATTGGGGTCCCTAGCAGGAGGTGCAGCAGGGATTGTGCGGGCTTTAAAGACTGTAAAAAATGCAAATGCTGAAAAAACAGGTGCCACCTTACGTCTATGTTCAAAAGGAAGTGGGCTGTTCCTTAAACCATATCGTAACGGCATGGGCTTATATCTAAATAACAATGGTGGAAATTCAAAAAACTAATTGAGACCCTACCTCGAAGACCGCTATCCAATATCGATCTAGAAAAGTATGCGTTGCTAATGAAAATACCACATTTTCGAGGGGTGTATATGAGAGATGCGCTGCCTCTGCGAGCACCGAAACGTTACGAAGCCGCAATTATTAATTTGGATAGTATATCGGGAGGTGGGACTCATTGGGTGGCATATAGAAAAAACCGATTAAACGTAACATATTATGATAGTTTTGGAGATTTACCCCCTCCCATCGAATTGGTGCATTATCTGCAAAGGGGGCCCGAAGCATCAAAGAAAATTTACTATACATATGAGCGTCAACAAGATTTTGGAACAGTCTGGTGCGGACATTTGTGTTTGAAGTTTCTCTCCGAAAATGGAAACAATGATGGATGTGATCACCCCACAAATGGATCGCGATGACTACACTAAAATGTTGTTATCACTAAAAGCATACAATCAAGTCGGTGGATTGAATAAAATGTCTACAAAACAACTAGAATATATGCCTAAGGAAGTGATGATAGCGTTAGCCCCAAATGAAATTGCATGGGTTTGGCATAAGTTACCTGCACATTTAAAAAATGATTGCGACATGTTAAAATATCAGTACTGTAATGAACATTACAACGATATCAACGACAGCAGTAGCGGCATCGGTAGCAGCACCGGAAATAATTTGGAATATGACGAAGGAGATGGACCAACACCTAAAAGATTATTTTGTTGTTATTGTAAAATCAGCGATGTCAAAATAAAAGCTGAAAGATTGAAACGAAGTCCCAGCTTAAACCCTTTAAACTGTTGTAAACAACAATAAAATACCCACATAATATGTTTCATCATCAGTCATGTCTTACACATTCACGCTAACAGGACACTCTAGTGTTTTAAACGCGGATTTTTACCCGCCTATTGAATTGAATCCAGCCCATAAGTATGGTCTCGCATTGTTGGGATTTTACACATATAATTCAATTTTCAACGTCGATGAAAGTAATTGTTGGTTTGCCTACAGGAAAAACGATGGTGAAAAGTCGATTGATGTAAGGATTCCACCAGGAGCTTATGAAATAAATGAAATTGCCAATGCCATGCACACAAGCTTAGAAAAGTCGTGCAAACAAGAAAAGTGTGATGGATTATTCTCATTAGTGGCCAACAATAATACATTAAAATGTGAACTCAGGTCGTTATATAGGATTGATTTTAGTGGAAAAAACAGTATCGGTGGGTTATTGGGCTACGAACCGGTTGTGTTAGAAAGTGGGAAACTACATGAGTCAACTAGTAACGTGGACATAATGAAAGTTCGTATTATAAGGGTGGATTGTAACATTATTTCCGGAGCATATCTGAACTCCAAAGAAAGCCACACCCTATTCGAATTTGACATCGATGTTGAGCCCGGTTACAAAATTTCCAAAGAACCTCAAAATAATATTTATATGTCGATAATGCCAGAAGGACGTCAGTCAATAGACAACATTACTCTACGCATCTTGGACGATAACGGTGTTTTGATAAATTTTCGAGGTGAGAAAATTATTGTTAAACTGGAACTGAAAAGAATTTTATAAATATGGGTTTCTGTTATAATCGTCAACTGAATATGTTGTCAAACACTAAGAATTCTAGAAGCATTAAACATAAAAGTCAACATATAACACATCCCAGACTCATTCGCAATCCAGACGTTAGAGTGAAAAGACGTAAACAATTGTCAGCGAAAGATCGCAAATTTCTACAATCGATTGGTTTGAAAATACGAAAATAAAAATGGCTAGCACCAGTGACAAAATTGAAGTTTTTACCGAACCCATTTTCGATAATTCCATAATCAGTTTACAGGAACACACATACAAGCCATATGGTTCTCCGTCGTTTAACAACTCTGACGAAATTCGCATCCCAGTGCACTTTCAGGATATAATTTTGGACATATCAGACAGTTACATTTACATCGAAGGAAAATTTAAAAGTAAAGATGCTACTAAAAAATGTTATCTATCAAATAATGCCATCGCTTTTCTGTTCGATGAAATCCGCTATGAAATGGGTGGTGAGCAAGTTGTCCTCGTTCGAAAACCCGGCATTACTTCAACATTGAAAACTATGACGTCGTTGGGTGCATCCCAAAAAAGGACTCTCATGGCATGTGGATGGGGTTTGGATGATAAAAACCAGTGTATTTTTGATCCCACCAGCAATGTATTTTCGGGAAAGTTACCTCTTAAATATCTGATGGGGTTTGCCGAGGATTATACGAAGGGAATATTTAATGTTAAACAAGAACTAATTTTTATTATCGCCCGCACTTTTACCAATTGTTACATTGGTGAAGTAGATGCAGACATTACTATAGAAAAAATAGAATGGAAAATTCGTCACATTATTCCCGACGATCGGCAAAAATTAAAAATTTTGTCTCGCATTAATAAAGGCGGAAATAATGCAACCATTCCAATGGCATATCGTAAATGGGATCTTTACGAACTACCTGCTTTGCGACAAACATCATCAGATGTATGGGCCTTAAGAACAAGTACGAATCTTGAAAAACCAAGATATTTGATTATCGGGTTCCAGTCAATCTCCGCTTCCGATAATAGAGAAAAGGATGCTACTCAATTTACAACCGCTGATATCAGCGACATTAGGCTTTATCTTAACTCTACGGTATTTCCTTATGAAAAATGGAATTTGAATTTTGCGAAGAAACTGTATGCGCCAGCATATTACAACTATGAGAATTTTCAAGTAAGCTACTACCAACGAGAAATGAACGACCCAATGATGAGCTTTGCCGAGTACCTGAATAATCCCATATTCGTAATCGATTGCAGTCATCAACCAGAAGCGATTAAATCATCTACTGTGGACGTAAAGTTGGAGTTTGAAACACGTAAGGGCAAATTTCCAAAAGACACTAAAGTATACGCACTTATAATTCACGACGCATTCTTTAGCTACAATATATTAAACGGTTCCGTTACTAATAAATCAATGTATTAATTTTAAGTTAATATTATTATTCACGTAATTTAGAAATAAACTCATAAAATAGATATTCTGTGTTTTATTTTGTAACTATAAGGTACTACTACTAAAACTACATTAAAATATTTTGGTGCCCCATAAGGGCGGGTAGTCCAGGTGCGCAGCGGTCGTCAACATTGAGTGAAAGGATGCTTTACGGTGTGCTTGAGTCCGCAGGGCCAGATTCTACAGCGTCCTCGAAGTCCCACCATGAAGTGGAGTCGCAAGGGCCGCTAAATTCGTCATCGACGACGTCTAAAGACGACCCTGCTGAGGATGTTGTAGAATCGGGCTGTGCGGCACAATCACCCCCACTGTTGCCAGAAGGAGGCAAACCGTGGTCGTAAGCAACATTCCACTCGACATTTTCGAAAGTTGCGGCACTCCAAGTCGAATGGGAAGATGACCTGCTTTCAGGTCGTTCGCCTTCAGCCATGACTTGGTTTTGCATGAAGAAATAACAAATAGATTTCAAATATGAATAATTTATGTAGTTACCAGACGGTGTGAACTAAGCAGTGGAGCCCTCTTATATTAACTTCAGAAACTAACGCTGCGGTTCTCGAACCAAGCGTCAGACTCTGGTACTTCTTTCTTGACACATTTATTGATCGTATAGGAGTACTGATTAGCTTATGTACTACTCATAGAGATGGCGCTAAACGCAATATGTAACCAATGAATTTCTATAATATAAGTTTAAGTATTTTGGTGGATTGGCTAACGTCATTCCTCCGCTGGACTCACTACGTCGAGACTTATGCTTAAGTCAACAAGAGAGCCAATTATTGCGGATTATTGGGAAAAATGGAGGCTAAAGAACAGCCATAAGCCGACTCAGGTTGTCGAACCTGTACGTAGGATTCCGACACCACCACCACCACCTCCGCAGGTTCCTACCGAGCCTGTCGAGATGGTGGAAGGGGAGGAATTTGTCCTCGGGCCTGAGGAACGCGATGCTCTTTTAAGAGAGCTTTCGGAACGCCGACGCGAACGTCGCGCTGTAAGGCGGCTTCAGGCTGAAAGGCCTCGAAACCGCCGAGCACCGGCGCCGCGGTCGGTGCAAATCGCGAGGGGAGAGCAGCCACTCTAGCCGCATCTCAAATGAACCCTCCATTTTTCCTTGCAATCAGCCCTTTTCAGGGCTACCTGCCTCTTCGGAGGCTAATAAGAATTCAAAGTAGTTAGTAGGTCACTAAATGATACGATTTTCGACCGAAGCTAAACGGTTGGAATAACTAAGACTCTCTCTTAATAGGAAATATTTAAAAGTTCTTTACATATTATTATTGGAAAAATGCAACGTTTATTTCATAGAAAAAGTATAGGTTACAAGAAATTATTATACCACATTGTATAGAACATATTGTCGAAGTTGTTACTATAAACATGTAAGCTTAAACTCTAGGAACTTTTTCCAAAGTATCGATTGAAAATAAATATCCCATATCTAGGTGAAATGACCACACTCAAGTGTATATATGTAAAAACTATTTAAAATACACTCGTCATACCTCAAGATCAAATAAACATCCAAACACGTGTGTCGTTAAGGTCATAGGGTTGGTGGGGGGGAGGAGTCAGTTCTGGCATTTGCACTCCACTGAAATTATTGAAATGAAGTTTTTGGGTTTTCACTCCACTGAGATTATTATTAAAATACTAAATAATAGCAATTAATGCTTTTTTCGTACCATCTTAATACAACACAATAAGTTAGATAGTGCCCGCCTTTAGTTTTTTCTTTAAAATAAATTATGAACTTTGCTCTTGGGCAAAATATATATTTCTGACAAACCCCGTATACGCTTCAAATAATTTAATATCTGATAGTTGCATTTAAGGTTTTAGACCATGCAAAACTTTTTATTAAGAATACATTTTTTTCGTAAAAGTAATAATAAAAAAGTTTTCCATTTTTCGCGTATTTAAAACAAGTTAAAGTAAGTTATGTATATGTTTATTAATCGCTCAAGAACTGTTAAAAAATTTAATTTATAGCTTACATAGCTTACATAGCTTCTATCTCTAAAAACACTTTTTTGTGCTACCAAGCTAAAATTTGGTATTCGTGGTTAACTTTTAAATGCAAACCACATTTCCATAATAAAAAAACTTTATACAGTGAAAAATAAGGGTACTTTATTATTTAGGGTAGTTGTCGAAGCGGACGACTCGGCTGCCGGCTCGACAAAAACCGCTCCGTCTATTTTTACGTATTTAAAACAAGTTAAAGTAAGTTATGTATATGTTTATTAATCGCTCAAGAACTGTTAAAAAATTGAATTTATAGCTTACTTAGCTTCTATCTGTAAAAACACTTTTTTGTGCTACCAAGCTGAAATTTGGTATTCGTGGTTAACTTTTAAATGCAAACCACATTTCCATAATAAAAAAAACTTTATACAGTGAAAAATAAGGGTACTTTATTATTTAGGGCAGTTGTTGAAGCGGACGACTCGGCGGCCGGCTCGACAAAAACCGCTCCGTCTATTTTCACGTATTTAAAGCAAGTTAAAGTAAGTTATGTATATGTAAATACCGATCCGTCTGTTTTAACGTATTTAAAACAAGTTTATGTAAGTTGTGTACGTGTTTATTAATCGCCCAAGAACTGTTAAAAAATTGAATTTATAAGTTACATAGCTTCTATCTGTAAAAACACTTTTTTTTGTGCTACCAAGCTGAAATTTGGTATTCGTAGATAACTTTTAAATGCAAACAGCATTTCCTAATAAAAAAACTGTATACAGTGAAAAATAAGGGTACTTTATTATTTAGTGCAGTTGTCGAAGCGGACGACTCGGCTGCCGGCTCGACAAAAACCGCTCCGTCTGTTTTAACGTATTTAAAGTATTTAAGTTTATTAATCGCCCAAGAACTGTTAAAAAATTGAATTTATAGCTTACATAGCTTCTATCTGTAAAAACACTTTTTTTGTGCTACCAAGCTGAAATTTGGTATTCGTATATAACTTTTAAATGCAAACAGCATTTCCTAATAAAAAAACTTTATACAGTGAAAAATAAGGGTACTTTATTATTTAGTGCAGTTGTCGAAGCGGACGACTCGGCTGCCGGCTCGACAAAAACCGCTCCGTCTGTTTTAACGTATTTAAAGTATTTAAGTTTATTAATCGCCCAAGAACTGTTAAAAAATTGAATTTATAGCTTACATAGCTTCCATCTGTAAAAACACTTTTTTTGTGCTACCAAGCTGAAATTTGGTAATTATGGATAACTTTTAAGTGCAAACAACATTTTCTAATAAAAAAACTTTATACAGTGAAAAATAAGACTCTGTTTCATACAATAAAAGTATCATTTAGGAAGTGCCGCTTATGTGGCGGACTCGGCTGTCGTCTCGGCAGCTTTTAGTTTATTTTTAAAATATGTTATTAAGTAAATAAATGATGATGAAAAATATCAATGAAAAATTATAAGATGGTATGTATATTGACGGTAGAAATACGAAAAAATATCTCCTATCAAAATTTAGTATTTAGAAAAATCATACATGTACAGAAAAACACATTTTACATTCATTAAACTAATTAACTAAAAGGTGCATGTCTAGCATTTTTAATTATGGGTCAAAATAATTCTAAAAGGTGCATTTCTTACTAAAAATGGGGGCAAGCACTTATGTTCTATTCCATATAGGATTAAGGGTTGAGGGATTATGTTATCTTAATGAAAATATTATACTAAAAATCTAGGAAAGGCTCAGTTTAAACTTTAATGAAAATGACTATTCAATTGCAGTAGACAGTTGGATTCTTGTATCAATTTGTTACGGATTCAAATTCAAAAAAACGTGAGTGTGTCTTTACCGAAATTTCGAAAGCGCGTAGTAAAATCAATTTGTTCGAACAAGGACCGAAAACCGTGTGTAGTGTAGTGTTTTTAATAGTGAGAATTTATTTTACGGTAAAAGCGGATAATTAGTGTGTGACAAAAATACGTTAAAATTGGATATATGGATATTTATTTTATTTGGTAAGTGCTTCTGCTGTTATATATTTATTATGTAGTAGATGATTATATTCACGAGTTAAAAGTTGTATTGGAACGTATTGTTTTGCCTTATAGACATGTGTGTGGCTTCGCCGCCCCCGACGCCGCAATGCTTAGGGGTACTTACAGCGGTCTGTTACGGTTGTTAACGTAGGTATTATTGAATTAATGTATAATAATTCTTAGAATATCGGAAAACATGTGTAGCTTACAGAGCTAAAATTCAATACTCCCTGATACCGCGCCTAGCTGTAGAGAGAGATAGCATCAACGGACGCCGGTCTCTCTCGCACTTATAGACATTTTTGTAGAGTTTTGTACACTAGAAAGTTTGAGTTCCTTTAATTGGCCGTCGCCGTGGCCTCGTTGGTTCGTCCTTCGCCGTCTTATGATGGGTGGGAAAGGTGGGATTAAGACAGCAGGGTCGAATCCCACGCTGTCACGGCAGTTGCAGGCTAAACTTTTTTTTGCCAAAATCCGAGAAATTTGCGCTCGCGCGCGCAGCGCGCGCAAAAATCGTTCTTTTTTTGGTACCAGTGCATTCTCCATAAAATTTCAAAGCATTTTGGTTTTTATAAATTTTCTGTGGGCTTTATATTAAGGGCGCTACGATTTTTTGAAAATTTAATATTATAATCCATACCGAAAAAACCTACTGGCGCCACCTCACGTTCTTATTAAGAGAGTCTTAGTTTACCCGCAATATATTTACCGAAACAAACCTACTGGCGCCGCCTCACGGTCTTAGTTTATCATCTGTCGAACCTATTCTATATAATGTATCCAATATTTATGATTTTTTTCTTAAAAGTGAGATTATTTTAAATGGAAAATAAATAATGCACAGTACTTTAAAAATCAAATTTTATTTTAAATATAATTAAAAAATATACTTACAATACAGTGTGACCAGTTAAATCTGCATCATATGGGCTTTTTTTTAATAATAGATTTATTCGAAATTATATATAATAATTTTGATTTTATACCCACCACTAAAATTTATTCTCCACTTAATGAACACTTTACTGATGACATTGTGTTCTTTTTTGGTTTAATATTAAGGTGTACTACTTTCAGACACAAACTACGTTTTCTAACATACTTATTTTATGAAGTTACCTTATAATAGTAGTAGTATATTATACAGTGTGACCAGTAAAGTCCGCATCATATGGGCTTTTTTTAATAATAGCTTTATTCGAAATTTTACTTCGGCATCAAGTTCTGTTTTGAGCGAGATAATAATTGAGCAAAAAATAGTAGTCACATGATTCACATTATCTGTCAAATTTTAATTTTCTCCAAAAAAAAAATTCAAAAGTAGTGTTATTTCTGAAAATATCGAATTGAGCTATTAAAATTTGGTCGCATGTGATGTTAAGTTTATTTGTTTTTGGCCCGGTATGAGGTAACTTCATAAAATAAGTATTTTTGAAAACATAGTTTGTGTCTGAGTACACCTTAATATTAAGACAAAAAAAGAACACAGTGTTATCATAAAAAGTATTTTTAAATGCTGTTTCTAGTCCACATGCAAAATTTCAGCTGCATAAGATAATTTTGATTTTTTACCAACCCCTATACAACATGAAATTTGACTTCGGCAGCAAGTTCTGCTTCGATCGGGATAAAAATTAAGCAAAAAAATAGTAGTCAAGTGATTCACATTAGCTGACAAATTTTAATTTTTCCCAAAAAAAAATTCAAAAGTTTGGTTATTTCTGAAAATATCGAAAAAGTTATTAGAAAAAGTTTATTTCGATGTAGTTTCTTGCCCACATGCAAAATTTCAGCTGCATAAGATAATTTTGATTTTATACCCACCACTAAATATTATTCTACACTTAATGAACACTTTACTGATGACATTGTGGTCTTTTTTTGGTTTAATATTAATAATTATTTTATGAAGTTACCTTATACAACATCAAAGCCAAATAAACTTTTTATCACAAGCAACCAAATTTTAATAGCCCAATTTTGATTTTGATGAAAAACAAAGAACACAGTGTCATCAGTAAAGTGTTCATTAAGTGGAAAATAAATTTTAATGGTGGGTAAAAATCAAAATTATCTTATGCAGCTGAAATTTTGCATGTGGGCTAGAAACTGTATTTAAAATAACTTTTTTCTTATAACATTTCTCGATACTTTCAGAAATAACCGCACTTTTGAATTATTTTTGGAAAAATTGACAGATAATGTTTATCATGTGCTACTATTTTTTTTTCTATTAATAAAAAAAAACCCATATGATGTGAACTTTACTGGACACACACTGTATAATAAGTAATGGTACTTATGTATCAAGAAACAACATATTACATCCAATATTTAGAATTTTTTTCTTTAAATTGAGTTTATTTTAAATGGTAAAAAAATAATGCATGGTAATTTAAAAATCAAATTTTATTTTTATTTTAAATACAATATATACACATTATACACTTTCTACACATTTACATACAAACTTAAATTCACATTTCGTTAAATTAAGTTATGAAATCTCTTTTTTTTTTACCAATGTCTTTTATGTTTAAAAAAATATTATTTATAATAACTACATTTATATATACAATCTTAAATACTAATCTAACCTATGACTTAGACTTTTTCTTCATTTACAAAACTTATTGCTATTCTTAATCTAATTATAACTAAACATTTATTTACAAATAATTTACTTAACCTACTGTACATTACTACCATATGTTTCTAACTTAACCTTAAACCTACATACCTTACTCTTAACTACACCTAAACGCTCACGAGATTCCATTAACTTATTCTCTAAATCTAAAATTGTTTTTTCTAAATCTACAATCTCACTTTCACCATTGTCTATTTTAATTCTCCATTCATTCTTCATATTAACAAAGTCTTTAATGATTTTTCTTTCGTCGTCTTGGCTGAAACCATCGGTCACCCAGTCTGGAGTAGATGGTTGGATCTGGACCACAGTTGGCGATACTGATGTCTCGTACACCATCTTTTTCCCTCTCAAACACTTTCCTCGCCGCTTAGTGTTAAGAATCGGCGACTGCGGCCGCTCGACGGTTACAGTGGACGGCGATTGAGTCCGCTCGGTAATGATTGTGGTCGGCGATTGCGGCCGCTCACTGATGATAGTAGTCGGCAATTGCGGCCGCTCGCTGGTGACAGCGGTCGGTGATTCCGGACGCTCGGATTTGACATTGGTTTCAATTGTTCTCACCCACTGAGGCAACACATGTGGGTTTTTTGGTGTCTTAAAAATAAATTTTTTTTCTTGCTTCCTCCGATTGCTTCTGACAGGTGATGGTGTTGGCGATGATTTTTGAATGCTGGTGCATGGCTGGGGTTCGTCCGCCCATACACGTTTCTTGCCTCGAGACGTAGTTGGCTGCTTTTTATTTATTGATGAATAAAAATCAGCTTTGTTCGCCGGTCTAGGGCCTGTTAATAATTTCGCCAACTTGGATGTTGTTGGTGAAGACTCTGCCGGCGTTATTGGAGACACAACCACCACATCACGTGTTGACGGAGTCTCTGACGGCGTTATTGCAGGCACAACTACCACATTACTTATGATATTCACTTTTCGCCGAGCCTCTTCTTCGGATTTTTGACGCGATGTAATCTCGTCCAAAAATCGTTCACATTCTTCTAATTGTACCGAATCCATCTCCGGCATAATGTCCTCATCGAATGCTGTGGTAGTGATCTCATTTAAGAAGGTCTGGGTAAGATCACCCAAACCCATATCAATATCGCAACCGTTGAGCACTGGCAAACTCATTATTAATATTATGTAGAATATTAAACTAACTATCTTAACTTTACAAAACAAAACTGAACACACTTTAGACTTAACACGAACACAAATACAACTGAATGACAACAACTGAAAGATTTAAACTGAAGAAATTTGGCTGCTGTTCATTCTTTTATGGTCACCTACCTACTTCCACCCCACTTCTACTATCCCTTCCTTACCATCCCAACCTTATGCACTTCCAAGAATCCGATACACCATACCCTCAAGGTTCAGGTACGTCCTTGTGTGTTACAATGTATTCTTCTTCTTTGAATTCGGTATTTATTTTTAAGGTTATTTTACCTGCTTGGGTTGGAATGTGGCCTCGGTGCCGTTTGAAAGGTAACAAAATAAGTATATAAAATACCAAATACCATAATGTATTTTTCCTCGAATTACGTATTTATTTTTTAGGTTATTTTACCTGCTTGCGATGGAATGTGTCCTCGGTGTAGTTTGAAAGGTTACAAAATAAGTATAAAAAATATAATTTTCAATAAACAACTATTTAAAATATTATTTCTTAAATTGTTTATCATATATATAAAAGCGTCAAATATGGATTTTCCAGTAGGTTAAAATTATTTATGAACTTTCATTCTCATTAAAGGATTCGATAACTTGAAGCAACATTTCCAAATTATCCTCGGGCTTGCTTTGATAAAATTCGATGTCTTGATGACCCCAAGGTAAAGTTTTTGTCGTCGATGGAATAATGTAACGTTTGTCATCATTGTGGGAAAGAGCAACTTTATTTAGAACTTCCGTATATACATCATGTTTATTACTACGAAAAGTTTTCATTTTTCTAAATATAAGGCCACCGCGTTCTACTATTTTTCGATAATCTTCAAGGTGTAGATGATTTTCAACAACACATTTTTTAATACCCTTAGCCTTTTTTAATTCGTTGTTTAACGAGCTCACATAATAAGCTTTCGCCCCAGTACCGTAAAAACATGTTATCGGGTCACCTGGAAATTCATCCTTCATTCTACCCAATACCGATTTACTTTTTTTAATATTAAACAAATTTTGCTCGGGATAATTTGATGTATCAAATTTATCCGGATTCTCTGAAATAGCGCGATAGAAATTATCTGTATAAATTTTAAGTATAAGAGAATCGGTGTCAGTGTATAGCAAGGAAGCATTATTACCAAACTTTGCCTTAATAAAATTGTAAAAAAAATCGTAAATAACTGTTTTTGACATGTCCAATATGGAGAATCCAATATAAATTGGTTTATTGTAAATTACTTTTGTTTTACCCATATGAACTGCTACTAGATCTTCTGAAAATATTGAAGCACTTTTAAAATTAGGGCGAGCGATTAAAGCTCTAGCACCTACCTTACCTGAAGAATTATTCCAGGCAGTTATTAACTTTATATCTTTACGATTCTCCACGTTTTCCATTGTTTTACCAAAATTCGCGTTAATCATTAACTTAAATAAATCTTTACCAAACTTCGTTGTGGATTTATTTCGCAACTCAGTATTAAAATCTATGTACTTTTTTAACCATTTAGATTGATCAAATTTTAAAATTCTATGTGTTTGCATTACCATTAGACCGTTATTGATGGCTTGTTTTAACGTTCTATAATGTACAATGTAACGCTTTTTATCGTTTAAATTTGGTATTAATTTCGGTAGTTTTGCTGTTTCTGTAGGAGGGACTATGTTTTCCACTAAAAATGGAAGGTCGGCATGAGCATTATGTAAATATTCTGGATAATGCACATCCACCTCAAGAACATAACCTTGGGGGCTGTTATCGTCAATCGCCATAATATTTAAATCAATTATTTCACGTTCTGTCAGCCACCTGAAACCGCCAAATGGTAATGCCTGTGACATACTATGACCATATAGGTTAGTAGCATCAAGATATGTTATAAATGAAGATGGTTTTGTTGCGTCGTAGTTTGGTAAATATATATTATTGGCAATATGCTTTCTTTCCGTACACTGACTTAAGCCGCCGCGAATACCCTTTTTAAAAAAATGTATTGTGTCTATGTCAGTCAGTAGTTCTAACTCTACCTTGGTCATGCGCAGCATACAATCAAATGATAAACTTGGAAGCGTGTAGTACTGCGCAGGATCGAGCTTGTAAACACGTAAACACATATCTCGAAACTGCTCGAAAACATCTGTTAGTAATAATACATCTGACTTGAGATACAAATCCGAGTATTCCCCCAAATTCTTACATCCAAACATATGCCATACTTCTTTAGCGCGTTCATAACTCTCATCGCTAATGTGCTCTTCCCGTAAATTATCATAAAATTCATTTTTTAATGGAAGTGTTGTATTGTTCATTTTTTCAATGGAATCTACGAAACTATAGGGAAAAACCCCTTTTCTGCGCATCATATTGAATTGATCAGTGTTGGGAAAAAGCTTTCTTGTTTCTCTAAATTCAGTGATATCTAACCCATTGCCTAAATTCTCCAAGGACGATGATAAAAATTTAAAACTATCAATAAATCGTAACTTTAAATATTTACGTTTAGTAATACCACTCTTTTTCTCAACATAATCGTGCACGTAAATGCTCTTTGTAAACGATACATACTTTTCCTTGCTTTGAGCTATTACGTCAATTCTATCCCCATGCTTACACAATTCTTTTATAAAAAGATGACTATCGTAACCACTTAAATTATGAAAAACTATCGGAATAAAATTGGGTAATTTATAATTTAAATTACAAATAGAGTGTGCGGCACCAAATCTTTTTTCCCCCGTTATATGACAGTGATCTCTTACTTTTACATCTGTGTCGGTAAAAGGGTGTTCACATATACCACAAATATTAGCATTTGTGAACTCTTCCTTTTCCTGATCCGTTAAGTCTTTCATTTCTTTTATATCCTTTAAATATGTATTATAGAAAAACCTTAAATCGTTTTCAATCCGGGAAACAAAAACTTGAGCCGCATCAACCCCCCTATATAACTCAAACTTGGAAATTGAATCGTCAAAAGAACATTTAATTAAATACGAAAAAGAGTATGGCTCATGCTTAAAGCTTTGCATTGTGTAAGAATTCTGAGGGTTTGGTTCCACATTTACAACTGGTTTTAAAATAGACTCAAAGTCTGCATACACTACAAACGGAACTCGCATTTGTTTCTCAATGTTTTCAAACTTTAAAATGTTTTCAGCTACATTCTTTCCAAATTTATCAATTTTAAAATCCACTGAGGGAGTCAGTGAATATGTATGGTTACAATCATATTGTTGATGTGTTGCTAATTTATTTTCTGAACTAAAATAGGACAAACAACCATCACAAAAGAATAATTTATAATGATTTTGTGATATTTGACTAGACACTAAACGTGATAAATCCTTGATCCAACAATAATGACTTTTTGAACACTTTTCATCACAATTGTGTCTATTATTGTCTTTCACATTGCAATCTTTTGTTATTAACAGCAAATTAACGTGATTTAAACGTTTTTTTCCCGAATAATGTAATGGACCAACAATTTCATATTTTAACTTTTTAGCCACAAATAAAGATTCTAAACCATACACATTCACTGAAATATTATTCATTTCTTCAAATTTCTTTATATCACGTAACTTTACTGGAAAATCCATACCTGTGAAGTTAAGTACGCTGGAATAATGTGGATAGGATGATATCTGTGATGACATTGTTGTGGCAGGAAACAAAGCTGACACTATCGCCCATGCAAAACAACACTCGTCTTGATTGATGACATTAATAATGGCCATCTTAACCTGAATTGGGCGTGGTAATGCGATATACGACGACCCCCCTATCGGACTGTACTTATTAATGTTTACTTCAAGGTAGAGTATTTTCTCCAATGCCCATCCTGTAAAGAAAAACAACGCACAATTAATACCATTCCTATCAATACACTAAAACGTTTAACATACCTGAATCTTTTTCTTGAAATTCAGTTGACTGAGTTTTCATTGCTTCCGTAAATATCCCATACACCATATTTAAATCGCTACCTACAACAACTACCTCATTTGATGTATTAAACGATTTTTCGGCTATAATGTCTTGTGATGGTAAACTGTATCGTCCCACCACAACCATATTTATTTTTAATGACTGGTATACCACCAACAACTCTTTTATCAAATCTAACACTTTCGATCTTAATTCATCGAAGAATGCTGTAAAGTCTATATGATCGTTATCACTATTTACGCGGTAGGTCATGATTCTGTTTTTAAATGCAGTGTCAATAATTTGAACATTTTGAGACAATGGTGAACAAGCATTATTTCTATGTTGTAATGTTCTTTGATGAGCTGCCATCTGATTTGCTGTTAAAGTAACATTACATGCAGCGCAAGTCTGCATACGTGATGGCGAAGCCCTACCATCTAGTCTGCGACGTTTCTCTCCACCCACATTAGCGAATCTTAAAGCACATGATTCTCTTTTATGACGCAACATATTATAACTTCGCGTAAATGACAGTCCACATTTTTCACACACGTAATTATTCATGGTAACAGATAGGAACTCTTACACAGTCGATTGACGAGCAAATACTGAAATATCCAACTCCTCCTCCCTTTTTATAGTATGTCTAATAAAGTCACACAATGTAAATAAACCCAAGGTCATTAAAAAACATCTGCCAAAGAGGGTGGTCAAGGACATCGACAACATCTAAGGTAGTAAATAAACCCAAGGTCATTAAAAACAACTACCAAAGAGTTTGGTCAAGGTCACATGAGTAAACAAAGAACACATAAACACCTCAAGGTCAACTACACACCTCAAGGTCAAATAAACACCTGCACACTTGTGCTGTCAAGGTCAAGTGTGACGTCATAGGAGTGGGGGGAGACTCCATTTCCGGGTTTGCACTCTACTAAAGCATTTTCGATTGAAAACACAATATCGAAAAGGACCTCAGTCAAATTTCATTCACAAGGCGAAAGACGATAGATTTTGACTAAATTTAACAATTTTGTATCAAAAATTCGAAATTTGCCAAAAACTTCTCACACAAAAATCATTAATAAAAGTGTGAATTTTATTTCACATCTCTCTTACCAGTTTTAATATTTGACATTACTTTCATAACACCCTGTATATCAACCGAAACGTTATTAGGAAATCACAGATAAAGACAACGGAGGGCCATGAAACTAGTGTTATAACAATAGCATTAAGTTAATAGTCTCAATATGACATTAGTAAATAAATTAAAAATAAAAAGTCTAATATAATAGGTAAAGTGACATTCAGTACGAATAATTCAAGTGTATGCCTTATTTTGCCTCATTTTATTACACAGGTCTCAGACATAAATTTGGCTATTGAAAATAATTATTAAGTGCGGTAAATGATACTTTTCCGCACGAGGTGGCAGTTGCACGAACGGCTCGAAGCAAGTCCGGGCATGCCACTAAGTGAGTGTGGAAACGGAACTTTTCGCACATGTTACTTACAATATTTTTCCTAATTGCGTAAAATAAAGCTCGTTCGTAATAAATTTTTGTATTTTTTGGGCAAAAGGAGCAAAAAATAAAGTGAATTTTTAAATTTTGATATGTCAAATAGAGCATTTTCGGAAATACTTCTTTAAGTTCTTTCTCTTGCACTTTCTATTATTGTAATAAAAAAATTAAGGTTTTCCCCGGATGACATTCTGGGCTGATCCCTTTATATTTAGTCGAATATTTTCCAAACTATTGCAGTTAATTATGCCCCGAATTATGCCAAAAAATAAATAATAAAAGAAGGGTAGTTCAATTATGAATCAATTATTAATATTATAAATCGTTCTCTATTCTGTATCTTTTACCACCCCGTATATTTTGGACTGAAAATGCCTCGGTGCCAAGCCTATTACATTACGTGAATTATGTCTTATGGCCGCTTGCAATATTTTGTTGATCTAAGAAAAATAGTTTCTAAGTCACATGACTAACAAACCGACTTATATTAAACCCTTCTGCGATACGACCAGATACTTTAAGATTCGTATAAAAAAATATTTTTTATGATTCCCTACTCACGAGAAAAAACGAGACGAGACGAGACGAGACAATGGCACTCTCGAGCAAGAAAAACGCTTTTCTCGTCGAGACGAGATAAAAAAAAATCTCGCCTCACGATACGAGACGAGAATGGGCCAATTCTCGTCTCGTCTCGTCTCGCGGCATCACTAATGCCGACATGATATTCGTAAATGGTTATTGTAACGGTAGTGCGATGCATGCAGTTAATAAATATCGGAAAGTATTTGCAAGTGCTCAGGAAACTGGAATGTTTCCAGGCGTAAGAATTGTTTCTGAAAGAGTGCAGGGTCTAGATGTGGAAAATGAAGAAAATGTTCTGGATATTTTCGCAGAGAACAAGAAGTACAAGACAAGTTGCAAGTAAACTTTATATGCCATCACATCTAGCCGTATGGGAGTCACTTAGAAAAAACGGTTTAAACCCTTTTCACGTTCAACCCGTTCAACATGGTGATCCTGCTTCAAGGGTACAATTTTGTGAATGGATCCATCAATATCGAAGTCTGCACAAATACATTTTATTTAGCGATGAAGCTCAGTTCACTCGTGATGGAATTAATAATTGCCACAATGAACATCGGTGGTCAGATGAAAACCCGCATGCTACATTTGAACGAAACTTTCAACATCGATTCAGTATTAATGTCTGGTGTGGAATGCTCAACGACCAGTTATTTGGTCCATTTGAAATGGATGGGCGTCTTACTGGAGAAGGATATTTATGGATTTTTGGAAGACCATTTGATACATATTTTGGATAAAATATTCGACAACGAATGTACTTCCAACATGATGGAGCCCCACCTCATTTTAGTCTACGTCTGCGAAATTTCTTGAATTATCGTTTTCCTAATCGCTGGATTGGCAGAGGCGGTCCGCAAGTTTGGTCACCGAGGTCACCAGACTTAAACTCGCTTGATTATTGCCTTTGGGGATGGATAAAATCGCTAGTTTGTGAAACACGAGTGGAAACGAGAGAAGCACTCCGCGATCGAATTTTCAATGCTGCAGCTTTTATAAAAATCAATCCCCACGCAATGCAGATGACATCACCATCATTTGGCATCATGGGGATAAGTCTGTTCTACAAAACTTTATCTCTTATGACCTGAAAATTCTTAAGGAATGGTGTAATGCTAATTCTCTCTCGCTTAATATCTCAAAGACAAATATAGTATCTTTTAGGTGTGACTTAGGTCAGATTCTCTTGGACACGGATGTGGTGAGTGATTGCATTGAGGCTAGATTTTTGGGATTGTACATTGATGGAAGGTTAAGGTTTGACAGGCATATTGAGCAGCTTGGCTCTAAATTGGCATCGGGTTGTTTCGCGATAAGAACAATTAAATGGGACCTAAGTGCGTCAGTAGCTAGAGATGCCTATTTTGCATTAATTGATTCTCATTTGAGATACGGGGTTTGTTTTGGGGGAACTCATCCGCATACCTGTTGGGTCCATTGTTTGTTCTACAGAAGCGTGCCCTGAGGTATCTGTGTGGTCTTGGGTACAGGGAGTCATGTAAACCGTATTTTATTACGCAAAAAATTCTGACTCTCCCAGCAATTTTCATTCTTGAGACCGTTTGTCTGATGCATAGAAAGTATGCCTCTATAATTCACTCACCCAACCCGGCTAACACTCGTTCGTCATATTTTATAAATTTACCTATTCCAACATCAACATTGACACAAAATTCAATTTATTATAGAAGCAAAAAGATTTTCAATCATCTTCCACAGACACTTCGGAAGATAGCAACATTTAAATTATTTAGGCGGCGGGTAAAGAAGATGTTGCTAACAAAGGCATATTATAGTATAGAGGAATACCTTTTAGACCATTTTTAGATTTAGATATATATATATATATATATATGTGTTTTTTACTACGTAATTGTTTATTTGTTAATTTAATTTTGCACTTGTGTTTTTAATGTTTCTAGTTTGTAAGTATGGCTTGTCAATAACTAAGAATGTTCACGACAATAAAGCTATTTTTGACTTTGACTTTGACTTTGACTGACAATCGAACGTGCTACCCGAGCGATTAACAAACGTGCCGAAAAATGTATTAAAGTTGGTGGAGGAGTTTTTGAAAATATTCTTAAAGTTAGTTTGTACTGCAGTACCTGCAATTATTCGCTTTTAAAATAAAAATTAACTTACTAAAACTTTAGAACCTATTATTTCAGAAATGGTTGAGAATCGAACTAAGACATATGGGTTTATTTCTCTTATTTTCACCCTCTGAACAGATTCCCAAAATATTGCCCTTTCCTCCCCAAATACCCTGTATACATAATATATTGAGTCTATACCCAAATTTTTGTTTAAAAATTTATACTTTTTTTTTGTTTTTAATTTATCTTATTGTCACTCTTTTTTTTACTCCTTTGTGTCAGTTTATTTAAAATACTTAGGTATTTTAAATCAGACTAACTGCATTTTAAAATTTAGTTATCGCATAAACCCAATTTATAGCAAAACGAAATTTTTCTTCAAAAGTTTTAAGGCGCCTCTGTACTATTTGTCTTGTTTGCCTAGGGCAAATTGAAATATTTTTTTAACTTCTATTTAAACTGCACTGTAATTCTTCAGTATTTTTCAATAAAGTTTCCGAATTTCTTGAAAGAATTCTTAATAACAACACGACAAGAGAAAAATTGCACCAATCAATTTAAATTTTATCACGTTAAATTTTACAAAATCTTCTTTTATGTTTATTGTATTATATTGTTATTAAGTAATTAAAAAGAAAATAAATTCTATCATTCACCCCTTAAAATTTAATAATAAGAATATTCAAAAACAACACATTTTTAGGATTAGTTTTAGAAGAAAATTTAATTTGGAAAAGCGATATCCAGTATATTATAAACTCGATATCTCCATTGCTATCTGTTTTGTACAGGGCTAGATATTACATTACTTCGAAACATATATTTTTCATTAATATAATCAAAATTACAATAATTAGCTTCTGCATGGGGATTTGCTTGTGTTTTTTAAACTTAAACCATTACAAAATATGCAAAATAAAAGTATACCACATCAAGAGCCAACTGTTAATCTTTATGGAACTAAGGGATACCTATTCGAATACCTATACAGTGTCACCAGTAAAGTCCGCATCATATGGGATTTTTTTTTTATTAATAACTTTATTCGAAATTTGACTTTGGCATCAAGTTTTGCTTTGATCGAGATGAAAATTAAGCGAAAAAAAAGTAGTCACGTGATTCGCATTATCTGTCAAATTTTAATTTTTTCCAAAAAATAATTCAAAAGTAGGGTTATTTCTGAAAATATCGAAAAATGTTGTTAGAAAAAGTTTTTTAAAATGCATTTTCTAGGCCACATGCAAAATTTCAGCTGCATAAGATAATTTTGATTTTTTATCTATATTTTGTAAATTGCACCTCTTTTGCAAAATAAGACCCAACGCAACCTACATAAAACTTCTTAGTTTTGACAATGCTTTATTTCAAATACATTTTCTTTAAAGTAGAGCCATATTAAATGTGTGTTTTTCTACAAAATCAAAATTGGGCTATTAAAATTTGGTCGCATGTGATGCAAAGTTTATTTGTTTTTGACCCTGTATAAGGTAACTTTATAAAATAAGTATTTTTGAAAGAGTAGTTTGGGTCTGAAAGTAAAAAAATAAAAAATAAAATAAAGGGGTTTTAAATTAAATCGTTGAAAATAGATAAACTTTACGTTAACTTAAACTAAAATTTATATTCCACTTAACTGATGACACTGTGTTATTTTTTGTCTTAATATTAAGGTGTATTACTTTCAGACACAAAGTACTTTTTCAAAAATACTTATTTTATGAAGTTGTCTTATACAGGGTCAAAAACAAATAAACTTTGCATCAGATGCGACCAAATTTTAATAGCCCAATTTTGATTTTGTAGAAAAACACACATTTAATATGACGCTAATTTAAAGAAAATGTATCTGAAATAAAGCATCGTCAAAACTAAGAAGTTATATGTAGGTTGCGTTGGGTCTTATTTTGCAAAAGTGGTGCAATTTACAAAATATAGGTAAAAAATCAAAATTATCTTATGCAGCTGAAATTTTGCATGTGGGCTAGAAACTGCATTAAAAAAAACTTTTTTAATAACATTTTTCGATATTTTCAGAAATAACCCCACTTTTGAATTATTTTTTGGAAAAAATTAAAATTTGACAGATAATGCGAATCACGTGACTACTATTTTTTCGCTTAATTTTCATCTCGATCGAAGCAGAACTTAATGCCAAAGTCAAATTTCATATAAAGTTATTAATAAAAAAAATCCCATATGATGCGGACTTTACTGGTGACACTGTATATACACGTTCAAAATATTTATAAATTAAAAATTTCTATTCTGATAAATTTTATTATTTTAAAAGAAAAAAATTAAACTTAACACTTCAGGAGAATAAGACATTATATGAACATAACATCAGATATTGTATAAATTATCAAACTATACCAGCGAAAGTAATTTAGGAAAAAAATCGCTTTTGTATAACGGAATAATGATGTATAACAATTTTCCAAAAAATATCAGAAGAATTAAAAAATTTACAACTTTTAAGAAACAATTAAAGAGAGTTTTAATAGATTAAATGATTTATAAGTACAATTTAATCAATTAAATTAGATTAAATTAATTTGTTTATATATTACTAGTACTTATTATTTTCTATATTATTTTGTCAGTTTACACTGTAAGAGTTAGTTTGGAATAAAATCATTTTAATGCAAAAAAAAATAACCAATAAAATCCTTTTTATTCTATATAGGATCAAACATAAATCACTTTAAAGAGGGTAGCAGACCTAAATCATTATGTCGATTTTAATGCTAGATAATATATTGTGAAATTTGTTTCCTACAAAGCCAATAATAGCCCCGTATTTGTGTAAAACTGCTAATAGTTCTCAATAGGTAACATGGAAACACACTGCCAGCATAGGAACCCTTGAGAAGTTTTCTATACAATAATGAATGATTTATAGTAAAGTAGTCCTGGTACATCCTAATTGGACAAGTATTCTTCATTTTCAATTTAAATAGGTAGTGATATATCGGTAAGTAATACTCACAGGCCTACAAAATAGTTATTATTGATACTAGTTCGATATGAACACTATAATGAAACGTGTGCAACGTTAAACCACGAGGCGTCAGCCGAGTGGTTTAATTGCACAAGTTTCATTAACAAAGTTCATATCGAACGTGTATCATTCAAAATGTAATCTACGACAGTGCAAATAGATTTTAATTGTCTAAATTTCATTGATATCACATAACGTTTTCGTAATTTTTAAAATTTTCAGGTGTCCATATTAGTCGATATCATGGTAACCGCATTTTTGATTGTTTCAATTTCGATTTTGACAACGTCATTATTGCCGTCTAATTTTCTATTGTATGCAAAGTGTTGGCCAAAAATAATTTAAATATGGGAGATTCTGAATCCGAAAGTGTCCCTTCGGATGTCAAAGATATCGCGCAAAGCGTAATAGATTCCCTACTTCCCGAAAAGTCAAGGCACGTGTACGAACGGACCTATCTAAACATCTAACATTTGGATGTTATTATGAATTCATAATGGCACTGAGTACTATTATGAAGGTCATAATGACATCTAAATGATAATGCTAAATACGTCATAATGGCACTGTCGTCGATTAAAAAACTAGAATGCTTATTTCCCATAAGACCTGTGTTATTAAAATGGCATCTCTAGGAAAGGCTGTCTTGTCGAATTTTTCGAATAATTAGGGTACCGGAGAATTGCAATGGGCTGCAGGACGATATTAATGCCTTGGTACGATTCTGTGAAAGTCGGAATTTATTTCTTAATCTAAACAGGTGTGTATCGACAATGTTTATCAGAAACAAAAATGTACATAAGTTTTGTTATTAATAGTTATATTAAATGGGTAAATCGGTTAATAAAATACGTGATTTATGTGTTATAATGGACAGTAAGTTAATTTTTAGCTCTCACATTGAACAGGTTGTCAATAAGTGTAAGTAATCAATTTTGGGGATTTATTATAAGAAATAGTTTAAATTTTAATAATTCTCAAACAGTTATAAAGTTGTATTATGCGTTTATAGTAAGTAAACTTAATTTTGCATTAGTTGTAGAGAACCCTCGGTACGTGGTTTTCCTCAAGATACATTTTTACGGTTCTTATCACGTAAGACACACATAGCTATAGTCAATAGCAATTATAAACATATTATAAACAAATATTCAATAATGACTCTTACTGGGAGACGGATGGGTTCCGATCTTACTATGATTTACAAATTGGTGAACTGTCATGTTGATTCACCAACACTCAGATCAAAATCAAGCTTTAATGTACCGGTAAGGGACTTAAAGCTTCCAAATCCTTTTACTATTCCACTGGGAAATACTAATTCTGGAAAGAATTCTCCTCTCTGCTGTCTTTAAGCTTGGAAATGTTCGATAGGTCTATAATTAGATTTAAAAAATATGTGAAATAACTACTGTGATTTTTTTACAATTTTCATGTTACATAAATGTATGTAAATACTTAATTTAAATATAATTAACTCCCACTAACTAATACCACAACGTGGATGCTATATTGGGCTCAGTACCTGATGTTGTATCCCTATTTGTAAATAAATAAATAAATAAATAAATCATAAGTACGCTTCAAAAACTCTCAAAAGGCGGAGAACATGCAGAGTAATTCTGTAATAAACATTAATAAAATATTAAAAAGCCAAAGTGTTTTACTAATAATATTTAAAAAATGCTTCACAAGAAACCAACTGCTGAATCAATGGGTGCATTTATTATCGACCTGTAATACACTATAACAAGTTAAATACGGTTTTTAGGGGGTTACCTTTTTTACAACTAACCTCTTGATCCTCACCAGCGTGTAAATTTAAACATATTATAAAAAATATCACTTAGATTTAGCGCTAAAGACGCGAGTTTTCAATTATTCTGGCAGTTTAAAGAAATATCTAAAATGAATATTTTATTATTTGGACTAGTTTGGATTTATACTTATTTCATTTCTATCTATAAATTCAGGTATGTTAAATATATCGTGAATAACATCCTTCTCAATGGAGATACTCGTAAATAAGTGTGAATAGAACTCTATAATACCTCTCAAACTCTACACCTTTTAAGTTATAAATACTTTTAGATCTATTATTCGCAGCATTTATGAAAGGATATACCTACCTACGGAGCAGTGCCGCCTCATGTAGTAGGACCACAGTGCCATGATCCTAAAGTCTGTTCAATGACCGCTGACCGTTACGTCACGACTAGTGCTCATATTTTTAACGTTCGTGAACTAGGTGAGATAGTAAATTTGCGTGAATAATGAATGTCGTATAATTTTCCCAGTCGAAAAAGTTTTATTGTCATTTTTGACAGTGACATTTTTAATCAACAATAGTTCAAAAAGGTCACGGTGTTGTGAAAAAGAACAAGCATTAATTTTAAAATTATTTGATTATTTTCAGGGAGAAAGGGATGCCGGAAAGACTCTCTTACCCTTTAACGCAGTTTACGAGGTAAGTAGATATAATAAAGCAGAGATTGTGAAAACCTAAATTTTAATGATAAACATAAAAAATATATGGCAATGTTTTTATAAATATCTATCAGTTTTAGAGAGTTTCTAATGCTTTGGGAGTTTCGCGTTCAACAATCCAACGAATTAAGGCCAAGGGGATAGAGAAGGATGTAAATTTTAAAAATTGCAACAATGTAGCTGTTTTGTCATTTTTGAGTCTCTCATTGCACATCAGCTGACTGACTATTTTAATTCAATAAAATGTCTTAACGACAACCAATTTGGGTTTCGCAAACACTGCTCCACTGTGCAAGCTGTATCGAAGGTCATATTTGATGTGGTCGAGAGCCTTGAAAGGGGTGAGCACGTGGGCTTGACTCTGTGCGATCTTAGCAAGGCTTTTGACTGCGTCTCTCATGGTCTTCTAATTGAAAAACTTTCAAGGTATAGTGTTAGGGGTCTTCCTCTCAATCTAATCTCTTCCTATCTAAAATCCAGATACCAATGTGTCCAACTCGGGGAATCGAGGTCATCGTTTAGGCCTGTTGAGAGCGGCGTACCGCAGGGTTCTGTCCTCGGTCCGCTTTTATTATTGTATATATCAATGATTTGAGCCATTACTTAGCCCCAAATAAATGTACTTGTTTTGCGGACGACACTTCATTTATTACCTCCGATGAGGACATTCTAAGTATACCACGGAGCATGTCATCTTTGGAATCTAAAGCCCACGACTGCTTTACAAATAATGACCTACAGCTTAATCTTGAAAAAACGCAGCGTATTATTTTTTCTACCAATAATACTGTTACGTGTGGTAAATCGGCAAAATTACTGGGAATCAAACTGGACGATCGATTAAACTGGTCTGCACATGTTAATAGTCTGACAAACAAACTAGCATCCACTACCTTTGTCCTGCGGAGATTAAAAAGTTCAGTTAATCCATCTACCCTTTTAACTGTTTACTTCGCACTTTTTCATGCTCACTTGAGTTATGGTGTCATATTGTGGGGCAATTCTTCATCGGCCATTAAAGCTTTTAGACAGCAGAAAAAAGCTGTTCGTGTAATTGCCGATGCTGGTTACTTTGACCACTGTCAGCCCCTTTTTAAGAGGTTTGGAATTATGCCACTACCTTCTTTGTATATATACTATCAACTGCTCGAAACTCATAAAAACAAGAATAGTTTTTCCTTAAATTCAAATTTTCATAACTACGCAACTGGAGGCTCTGACTTAATCAGACCTAAAACTTTTTGCTACAAGAAGGCCAAGGATAATTCTATTAATATCTCCCTGTATAATGCACTGCCTGAAAATGTGAAGCTGCTTAGTCATTCAAAATTTAAATCTATGATTAAAAAATCTCTTCGCCGACACTGTTTTTATTCAGTTCGGGAGTATATGGACACAGCCACAGCGGATGGATTGTTTTGATAATTTTTATCTGTTGTGAGAAATATTAAAATTGTTTTTTTACAACGTATGTCTGTACTATGTTCTTATACAATAATTATGTTTTAATATATATTTTAATTAGTTAAATGCATGCGTTTAGGAATGCTTTATATTTTATATATTTATATTTATACTTATATATATATTTTTTTTATGACTTGCTACAATTTGTAATTTGCAAAAACGTAGTCAAATAAATATGTCTATGTCTATGTCTATGTCTATTCCGTGGTCGACAACTTCACGAAATTCATGAACATACCATAAGAAAGCGCATTTATAGGATGTATAGAGCAGAAGAACACGTGTCAATACAACTAAACCTTAAAATCATTGAAGGTGTTGATGATGGTTCTTTAGCGGGCCGTTTAAAAAAATTTAAATTTAAATGGCGTATATGTACTGTATCAAACATGCGTTTTTTAATAGAGCAACCCCATATATCCCAAAATTAAATTTTAAATAATATTTATGAATAACGACAACTCAATTTCCCTTAAAACCTGTTTTTCTGGATGCAAGCTGGATATTTAGTAAAGGTGCATTTAGACGAAATTGGCACGATGGATACTCTTCATACAGTTAAAAAAAATCGTCAGAGAGTGTAAGGTATATTATTCTACATGCTTATTCGGAAAATGGATTTATGGATAATGCAAGTTTGATATTCAAGTATGGCGTGAAATCTGGCGATTGTCAGGATTGGATGAATAGTGAAAGCTTTGAGAAATGGTTTGAATAATAATAAGAATATTAATTCGGACGAATTTGATGATGATAATCATTGCGGAGATGATTTATTTTAATTATAAAGAAATTGTAATTTGTCGTGTTATCATTTTTTATTATATTTTCTTCTTTATGATTTTATAAATAAGATGAAATTATTTAAAACAAAATTTAGAGACTGATGCACTAGAGAAAAATTATATGATTCAATTTTAAATTTTATAAATGAGTTTTATATTGATATTTTTTTATTATGTGAAAAACTATAAAAATACCTATGTTTTGGCGAAACCGCAATTACTTTATTCGTTTTCGACTTATTTGCAAAATTTGGTAAACGTCACTCAACCTATAGCCAACTTAAAACCTATTTCGCATTGTCTTTTTTTTTTAGTTTATTATTTTGTAATTAATATTTAAATAAAATCAATATCTTCTGCACTTTATTTAGGTAATATTTATTTAATATATTATTATAAAAATATATTGTTAATTTTGGGAGAATTATATAGTAAAAGAACATTGACATAATAATGTTTAAAAAAATGTCACTCTATTTTTCGCTACACAATTATCCTATAATAATTTATGACATTCCTTGATATTTATTTATTATGTGAATTATTACCTATAGAATATGCAGTCGATATTGATTTTGTTTAAATTTTGGGTAATGATTCATAAATAAATAAATAAGTAAAAGCGGTTAGAGATACCGCAACGTTTTGTCGAAGCCAAGACATAATTAAAAAATAAACATTAAACGATAAAGCAATAAGCATGAGAAATAAGATTTGAATTTAATTCTCAAAAACTGGGCTTGGAATATGCGTAAAGTTAATGGTGAGGAGTATAAAGAACATTGCGTTAAAATAATGTGGAACATCGTCACCAAAAAGCTACAGGAAACTTTTTTTGTGGATTACAACACTGTATTTAATCCGTTTTACGATATTGAATTTAAAACATCTCGTGACGCTCGAAACGCAAAAAGAAGAACTCTTCAAAAACAAGAAGATAAAAGAAAAACAAGTTCGACTTCACTAAAACTTGATGAATACCACAAAATGGTATCTTTATGGGACGTAAATACACCTAGTGGGCTACAACGCAAGTTTTACCTTATAGCATCAATGGAGCTGGCGTGGAGAGATGGAGAAGCCTTAAATTGTATGATGCACTACTTCAAACCAGAGACAAACAATGATGAAATGAAAACAGGTACCTATGTTTTTCTACTAATTTTTTCTTTTTTGCGGTTTATTTTTTTTTTTTTTGTAAACATATGGAAAAATTATATCTTGACAACCAAGTAATGAAATGTTTTTCTCTTGTTGCGGAAAAAATAGAATACAACCCAGTTTTCAGTAAAACCGTTCAAGGAAGTGTAAAAAAAATGTGCGACAGCAAATGGTTAGTTCCAAACACTAAGCGCCCTGAATTTAACCCGGTACGCTTGTATTACATGCTTATATCAAAACGTTCAACAAACATTAAGACGGATAGGCTGTTTTTGACACCAAACCCAACATGGAACACTGTACAGACCTTAGGATGGTTTAAAAATATCCATGTGGGAAGAAACAAGCTGTCAAAATGGACAAAAGAAGCTGCGGTTAGAACTGGTTTAAACACAAAAGATAAAAAAATTACAATCCACTCACTAGGAGCGATAGCTGTCAGCAACCTAGCAAAAGCAGGGATCGAAGAGCAACAGCTGATAAATATAACAGGGCACAATCAAGCTTATTCCATAAAACCCTATTTACAAATGGATAGTAACCATCATTCAACAATTATAAATGCTTTAAGAAATGGAAGCAAGGAGCATCTTTTTCTCAGGGGCAAATAAACCAAAACACTACTACTGCTGCAACCTGCAATGTCCTCCGAAGATGATGTGCATTTATCTGAAGTATCAAGCATTATAAAAATCATAACAATATATCAAACAACACTGCCGTAGTATACAATAACTGTAATTTGTATGTAAATTGTAACTTTAGCAACAGTACCCAGTAAAATGCGTTGTACATTGCTTTGATTGATTAAATTATCATATTACTAGTAAATAGGCTTTTTTGTTCAGTCAGGAAATAATATTGATAAACATCATTCCTGCATCTATTTTTTTCGGAAAAATTAAAAGCACTTATGATATTACCCCGAATAAATTGATATTTTTATAATATGTCCTAAATAATGTGCAGACGATTGATTTATGTTAGTTAAATGACATAAACTTCAAAAAAAACTACGCGAAATAGGTTACAGGTTGGCAAGAGATTAAAATAAATGACGTAGAGTTCACGTATCAACAACCTAAAAAATTGCAGAAGATGGGGGACGGGGTGCTTATTCTGCACCAGGGTGACACAGATGTAGCTACGCCACTGCCCATTAGCATTATAATTTTTAAGTTTTAAATTACTTGCACAATTTAACCCCATATATGAATGTCCGTACACATAAACTTGAACCATTCCTGATATAAAACAAAAGTTATCCCAACAAACTTCCTATAAGTGTACAGAAACGACGATAAGACAAAAGTTTCAAAAGTCACATTCTGGAACAGCGATCATGAAAATTTACAATAACGCGACCGCGGCGCACACACCGCTCGAATATAAATTCTTTACATATCTCGATAGCCCGTTATTATTTTCCCAAATGGAAATTAAAAATTATTTCCAGAATGTTGCCACAAAGACCTAAAACGATGTTTGGAATTCCTTTTATGCCGATGAAAACAATTTTGGAACATTTTTCTAAATCGATGGATTTAATCAAAAGACTTGGTAAAACGGTATAGGACACTAGGTATATACCTATATAGGACAAGTGAGGAATTGACATCCAAAGCAAAGGTTTATCCACCTGAGCAAACCCTGAATTAAAAATTTTGGTTTGTTTCGTCATTTTTACTGTCCTGGCAGAGAAAGTAGGTATACAGGGTGTCCCAAAAGTAATGGGACACAGAGCAACAGACTCCTTAAGGCGAAATAATGGCATTTATTTAATTTTGCCTTATCCCAAAATTGATAACAACCAAGATACAGGGTGTGAAATTTTTAATTTTGTTTTCGTTTCTTTGCGATTATTTCTTAACAAAATGACATAACAAAATTAAGGATTTTGGGGTTTTTTGACGTGAGGAATTCAAAATTATTTATAGTTTTTGTATAACCAGTAGAGGGCGCTGCCTACGATATGGCCCAGTCTTTTAGCTGGCATAACTTTGTTTAGGCTTCTTATATCGACCCGACTATTAAAAAAATAAGTTACTTTACTTCTTTTACATCAAAAACGTATAACTTATTGAAGTCGCTAGGAGCAACCATTTTCGAGATAATCGCATTTGATATTTTTAATGCAAGAATGCTAAAATATTTAAAATAATTGTGTATTTGTATTAGTATTTATTACAGCTGGCCTTGATTAAAAACAACGACTTTTCTAAAGCAACAACATGTTACACAAAGTATCATCTGTCAAAGTTATTAATTTTTTACGTACAATACCTAGATATTATAATTTTTTTAGTACTAATACCTCGACATAATTTATTTTCCAATGCGGAAATGTGCGAAATTATCTAAAAGAACAGTTCCCTGAACGTTGGATAGGCCGTGGTGGCCCTTTGCCTTAGCTGGCGCGAAGTCCGGATTTTAATCCAATGAATTTTTGCATTTAGGGTTATTTGAAAACCAATGTTTATAACGAGTTATAATGAGGTAAATCAAAAAATTATAAATTCTCCTAATCTGCTTAGAAATGATGAAGATCTCTTGTTTAAAGTCCGACAGTCTCTTGTAAAACGTATAGCGAAATGTATTAAGGTCAATCAATGGTAGCAATTTTGAACAATTGCTATCGCGATGTTACCATTTTTATTTCTAACTATTTTGTTACTTTTAAATATTATTAAACTAAGTATTAACTAAAATTTTTGATTAGAATAAAATTAGTAATTCCGTGTACGAAAAAACGTTTTTATTAGAAAAAAATAGTCAATCTTAAGTATCTACATTAACTTTGACACTTAGCACATGTAGCTCGATTTTCCGTTACTTTTGGACCACGTACTTAGTTGCATTGGACATATGAAATGCGATTATTTCGAAAATTTTTGCTCCTATCGACTTCAATAAGTTATACGTTTTTAATGTAAAAGAAGTACAGTAACTTATTTTTTTAATAGTCGGATCGATATAAGAAGCCTTAACGAAGTTATGCCAGCTAAAAGGAGTAAGCCATGCTGTAGGCAGCGTCCTCTACTGGATACACAAAAAATCTGGATAATTTTGAATTCGTTACCTCAAAAAAAACACAAAACCCTCAATTTTGTGCTGCTATGTCGTTTCGTTAAGAAATAATCGCAAAAAAAAACAAAACAAAATTAAAACTTTGACACCCTGTATCTTGGTTGTTATCAATTTTGGGATAAGGCAAAAAATAAATCGCATTATTTCGCCTAAAGGAGTCTGCTGTTGCTCTGTGTGCCATTACTTTTGGGACACCCTATATAAGTAAGGGCCCCTAGATCACGAAAAATATGGTTCCCATTTCTGTCGACATGTCTGTACATTGGCGAGAAAGCTAGAAATTACTTGAAGAAGAATAATAAAATTTTGTATATGAATTAGATATTAACCATAGACATAACATACAGTGTATCCGCGGATGGAGTACTCAAGAGGGAAAAAATCTTTATTATTCATTTTACTAGAAGAAGTCATTCTTAATAAAAAGTTCTGCTTGTTGAGAAATTTAATTCATGATAAAAAAAACTTTTAGATCGGATGTACAGGGTGTTAATAAATTAAATACATACATTAAATTAGAAAACAAAGAAATGTTAAGAAGAGAACAATAATTAAAGGTCGTTTATTTTAACATTGATTAATATTGATTACAAATTCGAATAAGTATAGCGGGAATGAAAGTAGGCAATGAAATGACACAATTTTATTTATCCCAACGTTTCGTTTTATATAAAAACTTTATCAAGGGTCAATAAAAAAGTCTTTGGGCCTGTATATTCTACAGTATGAATATGTGAATGATTGTGAAACAGAATTAGGTTATTATTTATGTACTATTTTATTTGCTTGTGTTGTAAAATTAGTTAGGACACATGTTATTAGTATATTTTTAAGACAGTGTGAATTAAAATTAGAGTTAATTTTTTTTAATCCGTCACTGATATATTTTCCTAAAATACCTGTCGTAAAATAATAAATTTTGGCTAGAAATTTGCATTTTGTTAATTGATATCAAAAAGGCAAAACGATGTACTTTGAGATATTCTTTACAGACTCTATTTAACATATTGCGGGAAATTGGTTAAGGCTTTCGTGGCCAGTCGGTGAGCTAGTGTAGTCATCATTCGGGTCTAAAGGCCATCGTCGGTTGGAATTGCTTCCTAACGTTTCGATAGCACGCAGCTACATAAAAGACTCCGCCGACTTCGTGCGCAAGATTAAAGATATCAACGTTGGACCCAACGACATCCTGGTGAGCTTCGACATCGTCTCGCTCTTCACCAAGGTACCTGTAAAAGAGTGTCTAGACGTAGTGACCAGGTTCTTCCCGGCCCACATCTGCAAGCTATTTGCGATCTGCCTCACCGAAAGCTACTTCGTGTGGGGAGGAGACTTCTACGAACAAGTGGACGGAGTGGCAATGGAAAGTCCACTGAGCCCAGTTATAGCCAACCTCTTCATGGAGAGCTTTGAGAAAAAGGGGATTAACACCTTGCAGTACAAGCCGACAACATGGTTCCGGTACGTGGATGACACATTCGTGATTTGGGGACACAGTATGGACAAGCTCAACGTTTTTCTGCAGCACCTTAACAGTCAGCATCCCAGCATTCAGTTTACCGTGGAAACTGAGAAAGACCAACAACTGGTATTCCTAGATGTGCTAGTAAGGAAGCGGGGAGACAATCTGGGCCATACAGTGTACAGGAAACTAACACACACGGACAGATACCTACACGCTCTTTCCAACCATCACCCAAGTCAAAAGTATGGAGTCATCAAAACCCTGACAGAACGAGCTCGAAGGATTTGCGAACCTGAGAACCTCCAGGCGGAACTTGAACACCTAAAATCTGCGTTCGAGGCAAATGGCTACCACAAGAGAGAGATCGAGAGATCAATGGGCTTGAGATCATCTAGGCCACGGGAAACCGAACGGACATCCACCACCTCTCGGATATATCTGCCATATGTTCCTAGAGTCACGGACAGGATTGGCAAAGTTTTGAGAAGACACGACATCGGGACAATCTTCAGGCCAACAAAGAAGATCCAGCAGACCATTAGATCAGCAAAGGACAAGAGGGACCCATTTTCAGCTGCAGGCGTCTACCGCATACCCTGTTCCTGTGGAAAGGTCTACATTGAAACCACTAAAAGATCAATGGGAACGAGACTCAAGGAGCATAAAGCAAGCTGCCGACTAGGACGAACTGAGAGGTCTGCAGTAGCCGAACACGCACTGAGTAACGGGGACCACAGGATACATTTTGAGAACTGTAGGTTATTAGCTTCAGTCGATGGCTATCACAAGAGGCTCGACAGAGAAGCCATCGAGATCCATAAGCATCCTGACAATTTCAACACAAAAGAAAAGACCCTCAGGCTCAACCAGATCTGGAATCCTATCCTCAGACACTCCCGAGTAATGCCGATAGATATCCCGAAGTCAACCGAAGCGGAACAAGCTCCGCCCCCTGCCCACCAGTATAAATACAACCTGCGCCCGATCCGATAATTCGTCAGTCTACTTCCAGCACCGGAGATGGAAGGACCTCTGAAGAAGCTCGCCACTCGTGCTAGCGAAACGTTAGAAAGCAATTCCAACCGACGACGGCCTTTAGACCCGAATGATGACTACACTAGCTCATATTGCGGGAAGTTGGCTCTTGTGAAAAATTGAAAATTTTATATTTTGAATCGTTGATTACATTGATTTAGAACGATTTGTTTATTTAGTCTTGGATTTTTTCAGTTAGGTTTAATTATCATTTATTATTTACCTCTCTTTGCCCTTTTCTGTAATGCGGCTGTATGTATTAATTCACCAGTGGCGGCGTGGCATACCAGAAAAGAAACTGATTAATTTTCTTACTTATTATAACAAAGCCACATTTTAAACTATTTTTCTGTTAAGTGTGTATGAGTCTTTCATATAAGTATTTCGAGTTTATTTATAATAATAAGGCTGAGTATCAAAAAAACTTGATTCCATTTAGAAAAAAGAAAAGCACAAAGTCTTTCTCCATAAGTTTATTAGAAAAACTGGGCGAACCTAGAATAATTCGAGTGTAAGAACGCTCATCATCAGGAAAACAACGTAAATAGTACAATGCTGATGTTGTTAGCAATAGAGAAAATAATAAGTGGAATTAAGCTGTAATGGAGCTTTTAATGGTGTACACGAAGTGTAAAATATGAATAGTCAAAAAACTACAAGAATTCAGCATACTGGAAAGTCAAGGGGTAGTGAAAAGGCCCTGTCTTGGACATAACAATGAAGAGAGCAAAAGAAAATTAGAGAGTTTTAACAGACTTTGTGAAAAATTTTTGGGTATAAGTAGTGAAAAATCTTAAGTTTCAATAAACTTTGTCGGAGACATGTAAAAGTAGTGAAATGAGAGGAAAAAAAAATTGGTTTTCGTAAAAGTCAAAGTATCTGTAAAAGATATAAAAAAGGGAAATGCTGCAAATCGTCGGCTTAACCTGCTAAACCCGTAAGTCCACATTTGATAAAATTTTACATTTTAACGCCATCTTTTGTAAAAAAAAATTATCTATTTATCTAAGAAATTTAAGTAACTCCAAAGAAATCCTTAATGTATGGCTCTCGTATTTGCTTAACCCGTAAGTCCAACCCTGGATAAACTCATAAGGCAAACGCCATAAGTCCGCCAGTATGCATTAGGAAAAACATGTATCTCCGTTTTTCTTATTTGATTTGTAAATTAATTATAACGCGTTTTTGGTCTCCCCCGTAAAATTTTGATTTCTGGACTTACAGGTTTAGCAGGTTAAACCGACGAAATGAAATTTAATAAAATGAGGTAGATACCATTTAGCTTGAAGTAAAATGCTGTTGGGGTACCAGGCTTGTTACGGCCCAGTTACTTCGGCTGGAGTCAAATTATACATCATATTGTGTGCAAAATTAATAAATTTAAAAAATTTTAAAAAACAATTTTAATTTTACTAGAACATCTTAGAATTGTTTATTAAAATCCTTTAAATTTATTATTTTTGCACACAATATGATGTATAATTTGACTCCTGCTGGGGAAACTGGGCCGTAACAAGCCTGGTACCCAACAGCATTTTACTTCAAACAAAATGGTAAGCCAATCTACCTCATTTTATTAATTTCATTTGCTACATTTCCTTTTTTTATCTTTTACAGATGCTTTGACTTTTACGGAAACCAATTTTTTTCCCTCTTATTTCACTACTTTTACATGTCTCCGACAAAGTTTATTGAAACTTAAGAATTTTCCTTCCCTCAATTCACTACTTATACCTAAATGATTTTGAGAAAGTCTGTTAAAACTCTCTAATTTTTTTTTGCTCTCTTCATTGTTCTGTCCAAGACAGGGCCTTTTCACTACCCCTTGCCTTTCCAGTATGCTGAATTCTTGTCGGTCATCTGACTATTCATATTTTACACCTCGTGTACGGCATTGAAAGCTCCATTACGGCTCAATCCCACTTATTATTTTTTCTGTTGCTAACAACGCAGCATTGTACTATTTACTTTGTTTTCCTGATGATGAGTGTTTCTACACTCAAAACATGTCAAATTATTAAGAATTATTCTAAGTTCGTCTAGTTATTCTAATAAACTTGTGGAGAAAGACTTTGTGCTTTTCTTTTTTCTATACATTTAACTCCACTTTCAGCATGGACTACTTCTTCAAAATTGATTCCATTTCTTTTTCGTTTAATTAAACTCTGAAATTTCAGAACAAGAGTTGTTTCCTTTTATTTCGTCAAAATCATCCTCAGTCGCATTTCATCATATCATGTCTCATTAATGAAGCTAGAAATCGACGAAAGAAAGGAAACCATTACACGACGAGAACCGTTAAAAGAATCAAGTATTGATGTTGGACACTTAATATCCTTTAATTTGATGTAGGGGTTCATGTTAATAGGGTGCCCATTATCATTTTATTTAACATCGTTTTAAAACTAAAACAAACCAATTTAGATATTGATAGTATGAAGACATAACTCAATCACATACAGTTTCATTATTTCCAATCGACAGAATTTTAAAAACTCATCAAATGATAAGCATTTTCTCTCGTATTAACACACATCAGAGTACGTAATGAACATGTCAACGGGCATTGTTACAGGGGATGATGTTGCGACCCTTATCTCACCCCGTCTATCTCGTTTGCGCTTATCTCTGGTCACTATCAGCGCTTATCAGTTAATGTCTCTTGAGGCCCGGACCCTAATAAGGTACAGGGTTTAATGGAGACTTCAATATGTTACTTATTTAATAGTGGAATAACTATCATGGGAATATCCCTTATGTTTAAAGTTTTTATAGGTGGAGAAAGGGGATACAGGAACGGGATAACAAATTATATTTTGGTAAAATTAAGAAGATTAAAAGCTTTATCCATCGATAAAAATATATCGCTTATCATAGAAACGTGGAAATAATGTTTTAATTATTTTTGTAGGTGACACGATTTTATAGAAGTCAGGCATTATTTAAGTAAAACTTAACTATTAACTGCGGAAAGTGCTGGAAGTACTTTGAGAATTGAGAACGTTTAATTCTGGTGACTTTCAATTAATACTTACAAAGTACTTGAAATTTTTGTTACTACGAAAAAAATGGACGAAACTATCAACAAAGCCATTGAAAAGGAACTACTCACTAAAATTCCTACCACCCTTTCTCACACGCAAGTGACAGTTGTTAATCTATTGCCAAAATCGAAACATTATTAAAACACGTGCAAAAATTCTGACAAGTCGGAAAAATGATTTATTACATCCATACAAAGAACAACTATTGCAGGAAAAACAAAAAGAAAATAGAAGAAAGCATCAGTGTCCGAATACCTAAGATAAAGAGCATGACAGTAAAATAAATAGGTATACCTATACTTAATATGCTGAAAACCAAAAAATTAACAAAGAGAGTGCATTGTGCAATGAAAAGTTTCTCATATCTAGGAGTGATATATACAGGGTGTCCCATAACTTATGGGCCGTAGAGTAACTGGAGATACTAGACATCAAACTAAGCTGATTAGGTCATATAAGTTTTTTCGGATTGTTACTCGTTCTAGAGATACAGGGTGTTGAAAGTAAAAGTTTATTCTCGAAAATAAGCCATAATTTTAAAACCGTTTAATGAATCGAATTGAAAGTTTGCAGTATTATGTTTTTATGAGCAAGACATAAGAATTTGTAGAAATTTTTAAGTTTCACACTAGAGGGCGCTAGTTGCATACACTGGGCTTCATAAATCTATGATTTTTTTTCTTACCTGTAATATTAGGTGTTTTTCAATTAAAGTTTCTTAAAGAAGGGCATTTTCTGAGTCAAAAAGGTGTACTTGATTGATCTTAATATCTTTAACGGTTTTCGAGATATTTCCCTTTAAACATCCCAAAGCATAAGAAAACATAGTACATAATTAAATTAATATTTTAATTATCACAACGCAATAAATTCGAAACAGTGGAACAAAAACAAGAAGCTCACTTTAGTAAATATTGAAAGTGACCACCGTTGACCTCAATACACTTTATTAAACTTTTAACTAAATAAATAATAATATTAATAATAATAATAATAAACTTTTACTTTTAACACCCTGTATCTCTAGAACGAGTAACAATCCGAAAAAACTTATATGACTTAATCGGCTTAGTTTGATGTCTAGTATCTCCAGTTACTCTACGGCCCATAAGTTATGGGACACCCTGTATACAGGGTGTTCGAAAAATAGACGGAGATATTTTAAAGGGTGATTCCTTGTTATAAAATATGAAAAAAAGTTTCTATAAACATGGGTCCGGAAATGCAGGGTTTTCAAGATACAGGATGTTAAAAAAATAGAAATAAAAAATGTAATTATTAATTAAATTAAAAATACTTACTCGATGCTGTTGAAATTTGGCAATGATATTTGTTGTATTAAGAGGCTAATTTAGCTCTAAATAGATTAAAATTATTGAGTCCAGTGGCGTCCCCGGGGGCACCTTAGCGAATATTATTATCAAAAAAATGTACGCCACTGTCTTTTTGTGGCTTTAATATTTTTTGTTTAATTAAGCATCTAAAGATACAACTTCTTTGCCTCCTGTATTTTTTTTCTATCTCACTTCATTTTCGAGAAAAAAAATAAAAACCGTTTTATTGTATGTCATTGGACAAAATTGGTTTATTAATTTCTACTAAAATAAATCACAAGTGCATTGGAAAACAAATAATCATTTCTGCATGAAGGATTGACATTTGCGCGTTAGTTCTTTTAGAAAAGAATTATACACTTTTTTTGGCGAAATTGTTCTAAAAAGTTTTTGTCTCGGTTTTTGTGATGGAAAATTACACTTTTGAGGAAATGGCAGACATGCATGTAATGTATGCACGTGCCTATAGTAATTGTTATGCAGCGAGGCGCCTGTATGCAGAAGCGTTTCCCAATCGGCAACTTCCAGATAGTAAAACCTTTGAAAGCGTAGACCGTAGATTACGGGAAAGAGGTAAATTTTCTTATTTTTTTTGTGATGTTTTTGACAATAATGTTATTTAGGAAGTTTTGCCGTTCCCACCAATGATAGAGGCCGGCCGAGGTCCATAAGAACGCCCGACTTTGACGAGGCTGTTTTACGTGCCGTGGAACAAAATCCTGGTATCAGTACTAGGACTATAGCAACTAGATTAGGGCGTAATCATTCCAACAGCACTGTGTGGTAGGTTCTCTCCGAGCAACTCTTGTATCCCTATCATGTCCAACGTGTGCAAGCATTACTACCAAGAGATTTTCTTCCTCGTTTACAGTTTTGCCAATGGTACTACCAAGAGGTTAATAATAATAGGAATTTTAATAAAACCATACTTTTTACTGACGAAGCAGGATTTCGGCGGGATGGTATTGTTAATTACCATAACACTTACGTATGGAGTAACGAAAATCCCCATGCTTTCGTGCAGTGTCGCCACCAGGAACAATTTTCTTTAAATGTGTGGATGGGTATTGTTGATAACAATTTAATTGGTCCTTTCTTTTTACCCTTAAGATTAAACGGCGAATCTTGCTTAGAGTTTCTTCTACAAGAATTGCCCGTACTGCTAGAAGAAGTTCCTCTAAATATACGTAACCAAATAACTTTTATGCACGATGGAGCTCCTCCTCATTTTAGTAGACCTGTCAGAACTCATCTGAGTAACACCTTTGGTGAAAATTGGATTGGAAGAGGTGGACCAATTAACTGGCCACCTCGCTCCCCTGACTTTAATCCATTAGATTTTTATTTATGGGGACACCTTAAGACGATGGTTTACACTTCTCCCATAGAAACAATAGAAGAACTAAGAAATCAAATCGTAAATGCTTGCTAAGAAATAAAAAATAGACCTCGAATTTTAGCTCGAGTTCGTCGTTCAATGATGCGTCAAGTGAGAAGGTGTACGGAAATGGATAGTGGACATTTCCAACATTTGTTGTAGTTTATGTTATGGTATTGAAAAAGTTGCAATAACATTATTTCCTAGAAATGTTTTTTATTATTTGTGGTCCAATGCACTTGTGATTTATTTTAGTAGAAATTAATAAACCAATTTTGTCCAGTGACATACAATAAAACGGTTTTTATTTTTTTTTCGAAAATGAAGTGAGATAGGAAAAAATACAAGAGGCAAAGAAGTTGTATCTTTAGATGCTTAATTAAACAAAAAATATTAATGCTACAAAAAAGACAGTGGCGTACATTTTTTTGATAATAATATTCGCTAAGGTGCCCCCCGGGACGCCACTGGACTCAATAATTTTAATCTATTTAGGGCTAAATTAGCCTCTTAATACAACAAATATCATTGCCAAATGTCAACAGCATCGAGTAAGTATTTTTAATTTAATTATTAATTTCATTTTTTATTTTTTTAACATCCTGTATCTTGAAAACCCTGCATTTCCGGACCCATGTTTAAAGAAACTTTTTTTTATATTTTTTAACAAGGAATCACCCTCTAAAATATCTCCGTCTATTTTTCGAACACCCTGTACATAACAGGGTGGTTGTTCCCAGACAGCACACAATGTCTTAAAGACGTCGATTTTAGGTCTTAATTATGCCTGAACGCCTGCAGACCTACAAAAGACATCTTAAAGACGTTTTTTTCAAGACATACATAAGATGTTGTAAGATGACGTCCATAAGATGTCGCTAAAATATCGTAAATATGACGTTCGTGTTTTTTTTAGGTTATAGCACAGAGAGAGATTTGTCTCTCTTCTGTCTTTGTAGTATCCCTGTCTTTCTCTAGCTTACATATTTTTTAAATGGACACTTTGGATTGCCGCCATCTCGGATCGTCAGCTCGAACAAACCCGACCGTCGCCGTTCTCAGAACTTTTATTATTTTTTTGTATACTTGTCTAATCGAGTTTAAATGACTCTTACCAATTCGGACGTTTTCTTGAATCATTTTTTTTTTGTAAACGACAAACAATAGAGTTAAATTTTAGAATCGGTAAATTTGGCAACATCGCGAACAACTTAGGATTGGCAACAAAGCGCTCCCCTTTGCCATTTGAAATTGACGCAAGGTCAACACTGTCAACTTTCGATGGGCTTGATTTTTGATAGTTTTGCTAATGATGACTTGTAGTTACATATCGCGCTACACCGCGATATGTTATACGGCGCTTCGGTAAAAATGATGTGCGTATGTTGTCGGCGTCGTGGCTTTTGCTATTTTCACATTTGCGATTTTTTTTCTCGGAAACGGTTAGAGTGGGACGATTGAAACTTTTTGGGTTTACAGAGGAATAGTGGGGGTACGTTGTGTAAAAATTTCGAATATACAGGGTGTACCGGAAAAAAGTTATTAAACGTCAAAGTCGAAAAAAGTCGGGTTTCACGCGGCCCACACCGTGGTCCCAGGAATGAACTTGATCGATTGAAACTTTTTGGACGTGTAGAGAACCGCGAGTTACAGAAGCCTATTGTTTGTGAGCACGATCGAGAGATTGAAAGTAATTTTTTTGATTTTTTCAAAGTCAAAATTTGGTCGAAAATGGTACCTCTTGGATCGCTAATAAGTCGAATTGGGTGCATCCAAACGACATGCGGTTTGGATAATCGGTTAGGCCATCTCAAAATCTACCTTTTTCCAATATATCGTTCTATACCTAACTGGAATGGAAATTGCCGAAAATTGTAAGAAAGTGGAAATCATAAAGTTAGGCCTGATTTTTTCACGGTTTTTATTTTTTTTCGTACTGAAAACGACTTTTGATCGAAACGTTGTAAACTTTAGCGGATAGAGCTCGTCAAATTGTATTTAAGAGATATTTTTTCGTTTCTTTATCTTTAATACGGAAAAAACGGCAGCTTTTTTTTTACTATATCGACTGTAGCTTATTCAATTTTTAACAAAACCGTTTTATTTTTTTCTCAAAAAATGCGCTGATTACTTCGCAACACCTCTACATATTCAAAATCATTAAAATATATTCGCAAAATTGAGAAAAGTCGCTTTTTTGGGTGCGGAAACAGGCAATCTTTACAAATTCTAACACCATTCACTTTTGACTAAGAGTGCCTTGATATTTATGTATCTAAATTAATTATTAATTCTAAAAATCCGGCTGTCAAAAATGGCAAAAAATGGGTGTTTTGAGATTGACTTGCTAGTCTTATAAGAACATTTCCTGATTTTAAATTGGATGGAATATCTACCTTGAACCTTCTTCTAATTTTATTGACCAATATTTTTGCCCAAAATGTTTTAGAAATAGTTGTAATCTCGATTTTAAAGATGGCGTTTCGACATTGATAATCCGTCGCCACGTGGTAGGAGGTTATTCGACATTTCGATATTCGCGAATTTTTTCTTCGAAAACGGTTAGAGCAAAACGATTCAAACTTTCTGGACGTAGAGAGGAATAGTCGGGGCACGTTCTGGGAACAATTTCCAATATACAGGGTGTACCGGAAAAAAGTTATTAAAGTCAAAGTTGAAAAATATGTTTTTTTTCGTTGTAGGGCGATACAGGTGGCAAAAATCATTTTAATCGATTTAAACTTTTTCGACGCGTAGACGACGTTGGGCTACAAAACACTGTTGTTTGCGAACGCGATCGAAAGTTGGGAAGTCATTTTTTTGATTTTTTTAAAATCAATGTAGGGTCATATTGGATCGTTAATAAATCGAATTGGGTGCGTCCGATATACTTTTGGTTTGGATATTCGTTTAGGTCATCTCAAATACTACTTTTTTCAAATATATTGTTCTATACCTAAACAGCATAGAAATGGTAGCAAATTATAAAAAATAAGAATTACTATTTAAGTATATATAATTTGACAGCTGTCGTATAGAACTTTGTTATTCTGGTACTGAAAATTTTTTTAATTTAGTTTAATTACAGCTTTAACCCTCGCTACGAAAAAAGTTGAAATAAATTGATACTTACCTGTCAAAATTTGACAGTTGTCGTATAGAACTTTGTTATTTAGGTAACGAAAAAATTTTCAATTTAGGATTCTTACAGCAATAACCCTCACTACAAAAAAGCTAAAGAAAAATTGACACTTACCTGTCAAAATTTGATAGCTATCGTATAAAACTTTGTTATTTAGGTGCTGAATTTTTTTTAAATTTCGGATTCTTACAGCTATAACCCTCGCTACAAAAAAGCTAAAAAAGAATTGACACTTACCTGCCAAAATTTGACAGCTGTCGTATAAAACTTTGTTATTTACGTACTGAAAAATTTTTCACATTAGGATTTTTGCAGCTATAACCCTCGTTACGAAAAAGCCAAAAAAAAATTGACACTTACCTGTCAAAATTTGACAGCTATCGTATATAACTTTCTTATTTAGGTACCTGATTTTTTTTAAATTTCGGATTCTTACAGCTATAACCCTAGCTATGAAAAGACTAAAAAAAAATTGACACTTACCTGCCAAAATTTGACAGCTGTCGTATAAAACTTTGTTATTTACGTATTGAAAAATTTTTCACTTTAGGATTTTTACAACTATAACCCTCGCTACGAAAAGGATAAAAAAAAACTGACTCTTACCTGTCAAAATTTGACAGCTATCGTATAAAACATTCTTATTTATGTACCTGAAAATTTTTTAATTTCGAATCCTTACAGCTATAAACCTCGCTACGAAAAAGCTAAAAAAAATGACACTTACCTGTCAAAGTGACAGCTCTCGTATAAATAAACGAACGAACTAGAACAGTGCCGTGCCCGAAGGGCTCGGCACAATAATATTTCTATAAATTTATTAGCTGATAATTGATAGCTTCCATGTAAGAATAATTTTTTGCTTATGTTTTAATCGATTGAATACTTACATATTTTTATAGAGCAAATATGGAAAGTATATCCCACATTGCACAAAGGTGTGCGAGTTTAAAGAGCACCTATACGGCGTCGTCTCAGAAAAACTACCTATCTATACAAGAAAACGGAAATTTTGCACCATTGTGTAGTTTTGGTCAGTTGTTATAATGACAATTTGGCGATATGTTTTCCCTTCACGTTCCGCAGGAAGGTGAGGCAAAAAAAGCAATAGTAAATAGAAAAAAAGAAAAGTATTTTTTTATTGTAAATTTTTGTAAATTTTTTTTTTAGTACTAATATTAGATGCACTCTCGGCTGACGATTAGCGATATGTACCCAGTCTAGTTTTTTACTTTCTACTTAGTGAACCGTTAAAAGAAAACGAATTGTAGATTAAAAAACGTTTTGTATGGTACATATTTTTCTGTGGTGTGGTGTTTGTTTTTAGTTTTCGAATAATTAAAATTGGTCTATAATCAGTGGATGCAGTGTCAATAAATCTGCTGACAAAACATGGCTTCAAAACAGTAGAAAAGATGCCGAGGATGCCATCGCGATGTGGCTAAGAAGGGCCACAGATAGGCGAAATTCATTATTAAAAAAGTTTTTTTAACGATTAATTCATTTTCTTCTATATAAACACTTTTAGTTCTTTCAGTTTTTTCATATTCCACTTTCTCTGTCCGAGAGAAACGATCCACTAATTTATAAAATGCCTCTTTTCTTGGTTGCCTTCTATCAGGATAAGTTTCCCGATAAAGCCTTGCAGCAAGTAGACAGTTTCTGTCACTTGCTCCTAGTAAGAAAACCATATCGACTAATTCGTTTGTAGAAAAATTCATAGCGTTTTAACAAAAAAACAATTTTTATAATCTTAACACCATAACGTTGTTAGGCCAAATATGTCAGAAATATAAATTCATTATGATTTTGACAGTACGAACTCTTGATTTTTGTTCAACTCATTGCCAACTTAATGAAAGTGCTGATATTTTGCATTTTTTAAATAAAACATAAAATATTAAAAGAACGTTGCGTTTTAGAGCATTTATTGTAATTGCATATTTAAAGAGGTTGAAATTATTTGTAAACTGACACAATAATATATAGGGGGGTCCATTTGAAAAAAACGAGTAATAGTTATTTAAAGATTGCTACATTTGTACCGATGTGAAAGACATCCTGTATACGATGTTAATGCTTTATTTTGGTAGAATTATTCGGACACCTTTAAGGTTTAAAAACATATAAAATTTTCTTTTTTAGTTCAGATTAGTAATATTTTAAAATAATTTTTTTGATATGATGTTTTCCGCGAAAATTTTAGGAAAAATTGAATAATCTGGCAACGTTGTATAAATCACAAAAATAAAATAGAGTATCTTATGGGTGGTACCATTTAAAAAAAAAACATTCATGATGCCCCGCTTTTTTGGCGCATCCTGTATATCCAAAAATATTTTTAAAATGTGCGCTTTTGATTATTCTAGAACCTTTGTATTTAATAAATTTCGATATTTCTAAGAACAACGGAGATATTGGACTTCCTCGCACTAAACAACCACCCTGTATATAATGTGTGTAAGTTTCTGTGGCACTTACTATGCAGCCATTACCATTGCATATAAGTAAATACATGTCACTTATACCTGAATGCGGATACTACTTGCCCCCTTGCATAGAGGATAAGTGTCGGCATTTCTAATGTTTTTTAAAAATGTATTTTTATATGAGGTTTATAATTAAATATGTGTTCTTGTTTCCTTATAAGTGAAAAATAATAAGTGTGTAATAGTGTTCTTTAAATAAGGAAAAACGAAGTAATCCATAACCGTTAAAACAAGGTGATCTAGGTGGAGGTGGGAATTCAACGTCTGATCGAAAACTGATTAATCTGTCGTCGAAAAAATTGCGTAAGTAGTTAATAGTTTCGGCGGCTGTACGGGCGGTTGCACCGTCCTGTTGAAAATATCCGAAACGTAGTTCGTCGTCAAATAATTGCTCAAACAAATATTGTCTCTATACCTCTGTGCTGTAACTGTGTCATGGAAAAAAATAGGACCAACAATTCTTCTCGGGAAACAGTTAACCAGACACCAAATTTTTGAGGGTGCAATGTGGACTCAACAAAAAAAATGGGGATTTTCACTACTCCACATACGTGTATTCTGAGAATTCACATAACCGGAGAGGTGGAACCAGGCTTCATCCGAAAGAAATGTCAGGTGTAATAAATAATTTTATTCCAATACATTTTGGGTAAACCATAGAGTAATTCCTGCGTGAATCAAAATCTGCCACTTGTATTTCTTGGAATACTTGCACTTTATAAGGAAATAAATTTATCTGCTTCTTAAGAATAGTCCTGCATGTTCCATAAGATCTTCCCACTTCTTGGGACAGGCGTCTTATACAATTTGTTGGCGTATTTTGCATTATTTCACGAACGTTTACAACAAGTTCTTCTGTTCTTACAGATGGTATTCCTGCTTCTTTTTTGTGTTGTATAGAACTTGTTTCCCTAAACACAGCCACGGTATTTTTCAGGCAATGATAAAAATCCCCAGCAATAAAAGCAACGTTAGGAAAATGTTCGTGAAAATCGTCCATGCACAAACCCGGACTGTATTTCCACTAACCATTTACTCTAGCCCCGTTTTGAAAATACGCTTTAACCATGAATGTTTTGTGATGTTCAGTACAGCCCATTGTGTGAATTGTTCAAGAAATTGGAAAAATTAGCGATGAATCAAATTACTTGTAACGACTGTCAAAGATGACGGAATAACTGATTGATTGTTAATTCATGTAGTTACTGACACCCAACAGGTATTAAGCTCTACGGCTAAGCATTACGTCTTTAGATGCAAGGCCCTCTTTGATGCAAATAAATTTTGCTCGCGCGGTATAATACATTATCCTATCACTTTTTTTGAATTATTATTGAGTTTATTTTTTCCGAAAATACTTTTTATTGGTGTTTCTATAACTAATTCAGAAAATAAAATTTTTTTTTTATTATTTATTTTACGTCGGCCTTTTTCCGCAACGAGGCCAATCACCGACGCCAGGGAATTTGTCACACACTATCTGGTAATTTTTGCCGACTCCCTCTTTGTCGAGGGTAGGGTTCTTTAACGTGCCAACATCCATGACACGGGGCCCACAGTTTAACGTCTCTTCCGAAAGACGGCGCTTAAACTAAATTCCAAATTTAACATCGACGTTGCCGGCACCGGGAATGGAACCCGGGAGTACGATCTGTGAGGCCGCTGCGCTGACCACCAGACCACAACGTCGATAAAATAAAATTTTAAAAAATCTATTTTATTGGTAAAACATAAAAAAAACATATAAAGATTTATTCGATAACTAAGAATTTCTTGCATAAATTATTAAATAAATGTACCCAAGTAATAATTTGTAAATGTGGAGTATAGTCATTCGATGTAATTAAAAAATAAATGAATATTTTTTTATGAAAATCCATTCACTATACAGGGTGTCCTAAAAGGTATGGTCAATACTTTGGGATTTAGTAGATTGGTTAAAAATAAAGTAAGAACTTCAAATATAAATATTTCGAAACCTAAAAATTTTTGGAATGGACAATCTTACATAAATTTATTCTTATCTTTTAATGCTAAATAAGAAATAATTATAGAATTTAGTAGTTTTCATTGGATAATGTCTCGGAGAATGTTGATTTTTTGCAGTCTTTTAAATTTGATTTTTACTTATATTTTTGGAATAGGTACCATGTATGATAAGTTATGAAATGGTCACACACTCACACTCTTGGGTCAGACTCCGACATACTCCGAGTCGGGGGTCACGCATATTCACTTTCTTGAGTCAATTAAGCGTCGCTCTAAGGGTGGCCGACCAGTTCAATAAAGACGCATCCCGACTGCCCGTTACGGCACTCACCGCCTTAGCCAGCAAAAGCTGCCTCTGGTCAGGTATACAGGGTGTCCCACTACGGTTGAAGAGGTAGGATATTATAGAAGCCACAAATCCTATGTCTTTGAAAAAAAAATGTATTGACCAAATCGACCAAGAAAAATTCACGGAAAATATTTTTAAGTTTCCAGAATGATCGCAAGGGGTCGCAATTACTATGATATAACTAAAAATTCAATTTTTCTCGGAATAATCGCAATTAATGTTCTTATTTAATAACGGAAATAAAAAGACTATTTATTTCTCCGATACTTTGTTTTATTAGACTTTTTTGTATCGTCGATAATAAGGGCGGGGAATTTTGCGAAAAAATCATATTTAAAACTGCTGTAACTTCCATACCCTCTATCCAAATTTAATCAACTTAGTTTTGTTTTAAAGCTTATTTTACATTTATTAAATATCCAAATGTTGTGGTGATGGTTAGTTCACCCTGCGTCTTCTAGAAGGCGTTGATTAGCCAAGATTCGGTTTTTTAGAGTTTTCTTAACAAAAGTAAATGGCATGCTATATTTTTATACGATACTGTGCTTAGGCAGCATAAAAATAGCTACATTTTGGCGTAATCCGTAATTCGATATCTTTATTCCTTCTCGAGTTATTTGCAAATATCCAGTTTTTTTTAAATTAGCGTAACATTACTTTAATCATGATATCCATGGAAACAAATTTTTGCCAACCATTGCTGGTTGCTAGGCAACGTTGACATTAATTAAGTTAATTTTTACATTTCTTCTGTATTTCCAATTTTGTTCAATATTTAATATTAAAAAGTAAAAAAGTTGGTTTGATTATCTTTGAGATTTTAAATTTAATTTGAAACCTGTTAAAAATGCCTTTCTCTACCGCAGAAGCCTATCTCATGTTGGCGGTTTATTTTCAACGTTATGAAAATGCTGCTATGTAAGAACGAGTATACGCAGCTAACTATTCTGGTAGAAGACATTTTGGTAGAGGAGTATTTGGCCAATAAGCTAGACGATTGCGTGAAACAGGTCAGGTGCATAATATTTCAGTACCTAGGAGAAATAGGCACATTAGAAATGAAAATAATATTATTAATGTTCTCGCCCATATTCAGGTTAATCGTTATTTAGGTACAAGGACAATAGCATCTGACTTAGGCATAAGCAAAACGTCGGTGCATAGAATTTTAAAGAACCAATCTCTTCATCCATATCACTTGCAATTATATCAGGCTCTGTCGGAAACTGACTTTGAACACAGACTAAACTACTGCCACTGGCTAAGAAATATATATTGCACAACATGCACTTAACTACTGGTCAGTGAATAATCCTCACTGGATGCGTAAAAAAGTAGACCATCAAAATCGATGGAGTATAAATGTATGGTGTGGCATTTTGGATGGCCGGATTATTGGTCCGTTTTTTTAAATAAATATTTAAATGGCGATCTTTACTTGAATTTTTTAAGGAACCAATTGCCACCCCTATTAGAAGAGGTCCCATTAGTAACCAGAAGGGACATGTGACTTCAACATGATGGGTGCCCTGCACACTTTTCTCGAGTAGTCCGTGACTCTTTAAATCAAACCTACACGAACTGCTGGATCGGACGAGGAAGTTTATTTCCATGGCCGCCTAGGTCTCCAGATCTCACTGTGTTAGATTTTTATTTATGGGGCAAACTAAAAGACATTGTTTTTCAAACTCGTCCGACTACTGCGGAAAACATGATGAAACGGATACAAGATGCCATTGCCAACATTTCAAGAGCTGAAATTGAGGTCGCACTATCAAGTACGAAACGCAGATTAAATCGTTGCATTGAAAATAATGGAATGCATTTTGAACACTTGTAAAGACAATTTTGTCGATTTAATTTTTTCGTTTCGTTTTCCTTATTTAAACATAATATTTCATTGTTACTGTTGTCTTGTTCATTAGTTCTTAAGAGTATTTAAAATAAAAGTTATTTTTCGTTTTCGTAGTTTAGTTGTTAAATAAACTTTACGATTTTGCTTTTGATGGTGCCTTTCATAATAACCAGCAATGATTGGCAAAAATTTGTTTCCATAGATATCATGATTAAAGTAATGTTACGCTAATTTAAAAAAAAACTGTATATTTGCAAATAACTCGAGAAGAAATAAAGATATCGAATTACGGTTTGCGCCAAAATGTAGCTATTTTTATGCTGCTTAAGCACAGTCGTATAAAAATATAGCATGCCATTTACTTTTGTTAAGAAAACTCTAAAAAACCGATTCTTGGCTAATCAACGCCTTCTAGAAGACGCAGGGTGAACTAACCATCACCACAACATTTGCATATTTAATAAATGTAAAATAAGCTTTAAAACAAAACTAAGTTGATTAAATTTGGATGGAGGGTATGAAAGTTACAGCAGTTTTAAACATGATTTTTTTCGCAAACTTCCCCCGCCCTTATTATCGCCGATACAAAAAAAGTCTAATAAAACAAAGTATCGGAGAAATTAATAATCTTTTTACTTCCGTTATTAAATAAGAACCTTAATTGCGATTATTCCGAGAAAAATTGAATTTTTAGTTATGGAAACTTAAAAAAATTTTCCGTCAATTTTTCTTGGTCGATTTAGTCAATAATTTTTTTTTCAAAGACATAGGATTTGTGGCTTCCATAATATCCTACCTCTTCAACCTTAGTGGGACACCCTGTATAATGTATATATAATAGGTTTGTTTGTCTACAATATATTATAGTTGTTTTTAGAAAGCCTGCCTACCTTTATTAACCTCGCGCTAAACCTAGCTAGTACCCCTACGCGACATTTGGTGGAGGCTCCGTATTTATACGCGACAATATTATAAAAAATCTGCTAAAGCAGGGCCTTTTCAACAAGGAATGCAATACACATTAAATAATAAACATGGTGTTCCATGCAAAACAAGCAAGTTGGCACCTACTTTCGGTATAACTGGAAGTGCCACCATATTGAAAATATTTTAGCCGGGTTGCCTCCATCAACATACATAGGTACTGTCAAATTTTTAAAATTTTTCTATATGTATACTATATACTACCTATATGTACAACTGGGAGTTGTGCCTGCACTAATGTTGTTTTAGGTACGCAGTTTCGTTGACGGTAGACTTACATCGGGTTGTGACTTTTTGATGAGTTCTAATATGGACGAAACGGTCCGTCATTACCTATCCGGTCACACTTATTTGTCGGCGAGCCGAAATATACCTATTATTCTTTTTTGATTATTACCGACACGATTCCCTTACAATTTTTATATACAGTGTGTAAATAATGTATGGAATAAATTCAATTACAATTCAGGTAAGACGGTTTGAGAAAAACGCTGAAACACGTCAACTAACTTATAAAAATGCGCTTTCTTTGACGCTTACAACATTTATACGGGGTGTCGCGTTTAGAAGATATGATTGTATGAATGTTTTTTTTTAATAGAATGCCCTGTATATTACTTCAAATTTTGATTCCTCGAAAGAAGGCGCTATCAAAAACCACACATAAGGTCCAAAATTCGTTGTTTAGAAACCAGAGCAACTAGAAGAAAAATCATCAATTTATTTTCATGAAATCTAACAAAAGTTAAACCAAACAATTATCTAATTAGATGTTGAAATTGTCTTCCCTCTTGCGCCTGACAATATCCTAATCGATGAATAAATTCTCGTTGCACATTACTTATAGCATCTTCACTTATTTTGGCACATTCAATTCTTATCCTACTTTTTAAATCATCGATACTATCCGGTCTACTTTTGTTTACTACATTTTTCAAATGGCCCTACAGAAAATAGTCCATGGGAGTAAGATCCGGGGACCTGGGTGGCCATTCAATGGTACCACGCCTTCCAATCCACTTGTTGGGAAAAACTTGATCAAGGAATGCTCGGACCTCTACAGCATAATGTGGACGTGCGCCATCTTGTTGATACCATAAATTTTCACAGTGAACCCCTGGTTCATTTCTACTTGGAAATAAATTAACCAATTTAGGTACAAGAAATTCTTGCACAAACTGAAGATATTTCTGCCCATTTACGTTACCGTCAAAAAATATGGTCCCAAAATTTTATTTCTAACAATACCCGTCTACACATTTAATTTCTGTGGATATTGTGTATGATGCTCTCGCATCCACCTAGGATTTACTTTTGCCCAGTATCTGCAATTTTGTTTGCTTACCTCGCCGTTTAATTTGAAAGTCATCCGAAAATATTATATTTTTTACCAAAAATGGGTTACCATTGCACATGTCTATTAATGTTTGACAGAATTCCATTCTTCTATCAGAATCGTCATCCGACAACTCTTGAACAAGATTTACTTTAAAAGGGTGCCATTTTTCTATCCTCAGTAAATTATGCACTGACATAAAAGAGGTTTCTTGTTCAAGACCAACCTGACGTGTGCTGTTATGAGGATTTTCTTCGAAGGTTAATAAAATATTTAATTTGGTTTCCTCGTCAAGCGCTGGGCGTCCTGCTTTTGGTCGATCTTCTGCAGATCCAGTTTCTCGAAACTTTCTTTCTATTTTGCTCACAACTGATTGAGTTATGGGCCTTTCTGGATATTTACCATTAAACAACGTAAATACTTGCTGTTGTGTCCGAACTCTATCACCATACCCAATCATCATGAGTATTTCAATTCTTTGTGTCACTGATAAACGCATTTTCTTTTGATTCTATGAACTTTAAACAGAACAGAAAAAGAAATGTCACTGTCAAAGCATCATAATAAGTTTATACCTGGAAAGTAAACATACAGGTAACCTGACTAAAAAGACGAAATTAATTATAAATTTAATAATTATAATAAATATTAATTGATGATTTTTCTTCTAGTTGCTCTGGTTTCTAAACAACGAATTTTGGACCTTATGTGTGTTCGGTTTTTGAAAGCGGCTTCTTTCGAGAAATCGAAATTTGAAATAATATACAGGGCATTCCATTTAAAAAAAAACATCCATACAATCATATATTCTAAACGCGACACCCCGTATAAATGTTGTAAGCGTCAAAAAAAGCGCATTCTTATAAGTTAGTTGACGTGTTTCAACGTTTTTCTCAAACCGTCTTACCTGAATTGTAATTGAATTTATTCCATACATTATTTACACACTGTATCTATCTAGCTTTTAATCGTTTTGATGTTATGTAGTTTATCTTTTTTTTACCACAATATGAGCCAATTACTTAACAAAAATCTAGTGTTTATAAACACTATGACTAATGTTTTTTGTCACAATTAAAAACTAAATCGCAAAAAGAAACTAATACCTCCTTAATGGTATTACATTGTTAATCTTATACCAATTAAATTATATTATAATGTCTTTTATAACAGTAATGCATAGGTACATAGTTCATATGTGTATGTATTCATTGGCATAATTTATCTGTGTAATAATGTATTTACATTTATTTGCATAGATAGTACCAAAAATTTTATTATTCTAATAAAAAACATAGGCAGTAAACCAAAATCATAATTAATAAGTATTTTTAAATTTATCTATATAGCTATCATAAACTTAAACAATACCTAGTAATAGGGTATTGCATGAAGTAAAATAATTTAGGCAATATAAATTTGTACTTTGTTTAGGTGTTTAACAATGCCCTTATCAAATTTACAAAGTTAAAACCTCATTGATTAACAATAGTTGTATTACCTATACGTACGTAAATATCGTATTTTAAAAAAATTTCTTTAAATTATCCAATGTCTAATGTAAAAATCTGTGAAATAAATTAGAAGAAAATCTTTTTCAATTATGACTGTACAAAATGGAAAAGTATTTAATGAAAGGCAACAAAAAATTAATTACGTTCATGACAATGGAAAGCAATGGCCACAAATTTTAGCTGTTTTTACAGGTAAGGATTTTACAACATCAAAATCATTTGCAATCTAAACATTATGCATATTACTTATACAGTGTGAATTTGAAATTTGGAATAAATTCAGTAAATCCAGGACAGTTTTTTTTTCGAAAAAATGCTTGGACACAGATATTTTATATCATATCACATTTTAAGTTGTGATCTTTTTTATAAAAAATATTGATACAGTGTGCCCCAAATTGGAGATATGACTATATCGACAATTACTTAAATTTATTCTCAACCAATTAGAAGGCTCCTTTTTGTTTACGTTGCTTATATAGTCCGGGAGACAGTAGCAGATTGAGGTCGATCATTTCATCTCGACCGATAATTTGAAGAATGATTCAGGCAGTTGTATCATGAAGCCTCGTGCACGTCAGCTGCTGCACCAGCGGTGGGTGGGCCAACGGCAGCCGCAAAATCACGTTAAAAAAAAAACAAATTTTTTTGTTTCATCCCGGTTGAAAGTTCGTGAGTCAATAGTAAAAAAAAAAACGTCAGCTGGCTGTAACGCGGTGGATTATACGTAAGCTGCTCATACGAACATGAAAAAAAAAGTATTTTTGGTGATTTCATCCCGATTGAAAATTTGTCAGATGATACACTGCGCAACTTATTTAACGCACAATCAAAAATTTGTCTCAACTTTGATCTTATGTATTTTCGTCATTTTTTGTTCGTTTTTATTGATTTTTTTGTTAAATTGTAGGTTTTTCTGTTGAGAGTGTCACTGCGATTATTGTTTTGGTTAAAAAAGTTGTCGTGGTATTATACCGGGTGATAATAAAATGTTATTTTTTTTTAGAAAATTGCAGACACCCTGTAGGGTATATTAGCTATTGCGAGTTATTCCAATTATAGCTAAATTAAAGCCTCTAGTTTTGTTTACATTTTCTTTTTTTTATTTTTTTGTTTATCTCTGATACTTTATGAAATACACTGTTTTGAAACACCACGTGCTGTTATTACCTGAAATGCATTTTAGAAAGCTATGGAAAATAAAGTGAAATCTGTGTTATTGGTTTTTTGTTGACAGTCCAGCAAGAATTAGCTATTGCATGTTATTCCAATTATAGCTAAATTAAAACCTCCCGACATCTGTTATTCATAGTTAAAATGAAGTTTCTTATTACGTTTTGATCTAAGCCATCCCATAATTCGACCAGACGTTCCTCCAATTCTTGTAAATTTTGTGGTTGTCGTCCTTCACTTCGTAACCGTCTACCAATATAGTCCCAAAAATGTTCGATGGGATTTAGGTCGGGGCTACGGGCTGGCCATTCTATGTAATTTATTCCAACTTCTGCAAGATAATTTCTTACGATACGAGCCGTCTGGGGACGCGCATTGTCGTGCATGAGCAAAAAATTAGGTCCTATATAGGGTGCATAACGCACAACATGTTCTTCAAGAATATCTCCTCTCAGAATTAAGATTTCCATTTACAATTGCCAACTGTGTTCGCCCGTCAAAGATATTCCACCCCATACCATGACGGATCCACCTCCATATAAAGTTGTGTGCAAAAAATTGCATTGACTGTATCGCTCACCTGGTCTGCGGTAGACGCGGATACGTCTGTCACAGTTATACAAGTTAAACCTCGACTCATCAGTCCAGAGAACACGTTCCCAATCTGCTTCCAACCAATTAACATGCTCATTAGCAAAATTTAGTCTGGCTCGTCGATGATCTACTGTTAATGCGGGTCCTCGAGCAGCAATCCTGGGTCTTAAATTTTCTTCTCTTAGTCGTCGAAGCACAGTTTGAACACATGAGTGGACCACCTTGAAGTTCTGATCTTAAATTGCTTGCAGTTGTAAATCTTTCTCGTACAGCACTTACTCTTAAAAAACGATCCTGGTTAGGAGTTGTAACACGACGTCTACCTTGACCGGTCCGCCTGGAATGCTCTCCAGTTTCTGCGAACCTTTCAATTACCCTCGCTACAGTTGTGTGCCACACTCCCAACCTACCAGCTATGCGGTTGTAACTCCACCCTTCACCATGTAATGTAACCGCCTGAACACATTCATCACGTGTTAAATTTCTGTTTTGCCGTTCCATTATTCACTAATTCTTGCTGGACTGTCAACAAAAAACCGATAACACAGATTTCACTTTATTTTCCATAGCCTTCTAAATGCATTTCAGTTGTCACTTGATTTCTCATAACCTCCAAGCTGTTTAAGGTTTCCGATAAATGCATTTCAGGTAATAACAGCACGTGGTGTTTCAAAACAGTGTATTTCATAAAGTATCAGAGATAAACAAAAAAATAAAAAAATAAAATGTAAACAAAACTAGAGGCTTTAATTTAGCTATGATTGGAATAACTCGCAATAGCTAATATACCCTACAGGGCGTCTGCAATTTTCCAAAAAAAAAAATAACATTTTATTATCACCCGGTATAATACCACAACAACTTTTTTAACCAAAACAACTAACGCAGTGACACTCTCAATAGAAAAACCTACAATTTAACAAAAAAATCAATAAAAACGAACAAAAAATGACGAAAATACATAAGGTCAAAGTTGAGACAAATTTTTGATTGTGCGTTAAATAAGTTGCGCAGTGTAGTTTACATAATTCTTTGAATTAAAAAAATCGTCAGCTGTGTATATGTCGGTGGAAAAACCGTCAGCTGACGCAGTGAAATGTGTGGTGCGATATGTAGCTATGAGTTCCGCTCGTCTATTAAAACACATCAGCTGACGAATTTCCCCCCGGCATACAGTCAGCTGATTTATTTGTTTACTTCAGCTACTATGTCGACTATTATCTGACAATATTTCAATCGAGATCGAGATCGAGATACAACGATGTGTCACTTGTCACTTTTTGTCACCAAGAAAATATTTTTTTTCCAAATTTTTTGTTCTATCTAGAGGGCTATGAATACCTTAAAATCACTTATTTCAGTTCTTTAATCTTGGGAAAATACGATTTTACTATTTTTGGTCTACGTGCTATGTAAAATTTAATCTTTAAAGTTGTACAATTCATTTTTTTTTAAATGACATCATGGTGGCTCGTCGGGATAAGAAAAAAGAGGATTTTATTATGATTGTTTTGATACCATACACTATTAGGTTTTAGAAAATCTGCCATTAAAAAACTTTAAAAAGTTAACTTACAACTTTCCTAAAATGAAGCATCTTTTGAGAATAAATTTAGATTTAAATGCATCAAGTAGCCTGTGACTAGCAAAACTGAAAAAACAAAATCATGCCTTGAAGAAAATTGAAATGCCAAAAGCTTCTGCCAAAGTAAATTAGTTTGTTGTTTAAAAAACATGGAAAATAATAGTTTTACAAGAGTGAAAAAGTTGATAATATGTTATTATTGTCAGGCTCATTTCGCATTTTCGGAACCAGTTTTGGGTACCTAATAGTGCCGGGTTGGATGACGCCGATTAAAATATCTTTGTGCGTAAAGTCGTGCAGCATCGGTTGATTCACATTTTTATTCTTTGTCATTTATCAGATATTAATCAAACAAAAATTAATTTAATTAAAAATTTAAAAAAAACCTTCCATCCATCTTCAATAATTTTTGATCAATAAATGTTCTAAATGTAGTTCTTTCTCTATTTGACAATATGCTGAACGCATGTAAAACTCGTTTTGAACATTTCTAATTACTTCGAGATAAATTAACCTACACTAATATCTTATTCGTGCTTTCAACCTCTTAACATTTGACAAAGAATAAAAATTTGAAATTAGGTTCTTATAATAATAATAGAAATAAAAATAAAAATAATAGGTTATAGGTTAGGTTAAAAGTGAGTGAGTTACAGCTAACCCTCCACTGCGACCTATTGTGACTCACACCTTGTTTATATTTCCCCCAATAGGTCTAACTTTTTAATGAAGTTAATGATGGGATTGGGAGAAACATTTTTCATGTCATCCGGCAGCAGAGTCACCTCGCCGAATAGGGCGAATCTGATTCTTCCTGCTGCGAGGCAAGCGCACATTACGTGTTCTGCTGTTTCTGCATTCCTCAGTTGGGGGTATCCAATATTATATCCGATTTTATACATATTTTGGTGTCGCAATCTGCAGTGGCCAGTGTACAATCCCACTAGTGCTTTAAGGCATGACCTGTTGAGTACTTGTAGTTTGTCAGTTAGTTGTTGGTTATATGGCTGTTTAAAATGCTTTTGAGTATGTTAGACCTGGTAAATTTAACCAGTGTCTTTCCCATTTGCTTTTTGCTTCAGCTATTATTGTTTTCCAGGCCGTAGCATGAGATATACCTATTACCGGCTCGGGTCCTGTGAATTTTAGTGCTGCACCTCTCTTACCGAGCTTGTCGGCAGCCTCATTACCCTCCAGACCCATGTGTCCCGGTATCCATATTAAGGATATTTTGTTGTTCAGAATTAGTTCGGATAGTGTTTCGTGACAACTCCACACCGTTTTTGAGGTACACCATCAATTTGTGAACGAATATCAATTGCTTGTCTTTAATTTATTCATCACTACTATCACTTTCCTCATTTTCACTGAAATCTGCCATATCACAAATATAAGTTTCCTCTTTTCCACAAAAACGTAACAGATTACTATTGTACTAAATAAATATACCAACGTTGTTGTATTTGCGTCAACTCTTTTGCAAATTAGGCGCCAAACTGAACATGAAATCTATAATCTGAACAAGTGAATAAGCCACGTCTGAACTTGTGTTGAATAAGCATTTGCTACAGAGGTGTAAGAAAAACAGCAATTGCTTCAAAATTTTATTCATATCCAGATCTAGCAATTGCTTTTACTTATAGGATTTGCTAGTCAAGCAATTGCTTTTACTAAAAAGTAATGGCTTCAAGTAATTGCTTAATTTTTATTCATTAGGCTTATTGACCTATTATATAACACTTAATACATATGTATTTAACACTTTTGCTACTATTTATTTTATCAAATATTTTTTTTAACTTAAAACTGTAGGTAATTAGTACTCAAAGTGTATTTTGCCCCTTTCTAAAGAAAACAAAAAATAAATGATAATGATATATGAATGTTTTCTCTTAAATAAACTTCTCAAAAAAATTATATTAAATTATTGTGGTAATTTTTCTTTCTTTATAAGTGCAGGAGTAAGTAAAAATTCGTTAACCAGTGTGTAAGACTACCCCTCCCATGAAGAAAAGCTATGTATGGTAATAATGTCTTTACATTTTAGTTGCACTTGGATCCCTCTCATGTGGAATTATTTTTGTGTGGAGCTCACCCTTCACTGTAGTAATAACGAATGATAAAGAACACTATAACATAACAGAAGATGAAGCATCATATTTTACAGTGTTTCAACCTGTAGGTAGGTTTTGGTAAAACATATTTTACTATAAAAGTTTAAGAAATTGAACCGTTTTATTTTTGGTTGTGTTCACTGTAAATTATTTTATTTTTAGGCATGATTTTGGCAAGCATTTTCTTATTTAGGGTCACTGAATTCTTAGGAAGAAAAAAGTCGGTACTACTTATTGCAGTACCGCAATTATTAAGTTGGATCACCATAATTTTTGCAAAAGACAAATGGGGATTTTATGTTGCTAAAATTCTGGGAGGAATAGGTGACTGTTGTTTATTTTGCAGCATACCTCCTTACGTAGGAGAAATTACCACCCCTAGAGTAAGAGGATTTTGGGGAAATATTCCCACGTTTGTTCTCTATGGTGGGCAGTTCGTTATAACAGTGCTGGGTAGGTAAAAATATTTTACAGATGAAAATGTTTCCTTTAAATTTGTTAGATCCATATTTAGACGCATTTTGCCATATCATACCTCATGAGTAAGTCTAGGATCTAACGAAATAAAGGAAAATGTGTACAAACTAAATATAGTAAAGACAGCGATAGAGCCGAAAGGATGAAACGCAGGGTGACATCCAGGGTCGATTTTAGACACCTTTAAATCATACCTACAGCCCTTGTAAAGCAAACTCAATAATATACCACAAATTTATATTCCATATTGTACCAAAGATTATTTTTAAGTTTATAACTTTAATGGAAAAACAGGAAAATGACAAGGAAGCTTAAAAAGTTGAAAGCTATTTCTTTTTAAATTTTAGTTATACAGGGTGAGTTTTTTAAAGTGTTACAAGGCGATATCCCGAAAACGGTTCAAAATATTTTCTTAAAATGTTAGTGGGAGAATAGGGAGATGGGGGGACATATTTAAACATATTTTTGACGTCTACCCCCCTTCCCCATTTTGAGGGGTGGGGGGTAACTTTGGAATTTTAGATGAGACAATGTACTTTTTTTTGGTAAATACGAACCTACGTAAAAAACTACGTACGCATACAAAAAATGTTTTCGATTTGCTCCCCTGGTTACGAAATTCTTTTAAAAACCAATTACCCTAATTATTAAACAAAAACATAAGTTCTGACATGTGGTTTCAATAGGACGAAGTATTATGTGATACAGGCCCGTAATGAGTTAAACGAATTGTTTGAAAACAGGTCGTCGCCCTTCTCACGAAGTGACCTAACTAACATATTTGTAAAAATTGAGATATTTTGGGGTCTAACTGTTCTCATGTAACTCTTTTGTCTAACAAAGTGGCATATCTCCATGTCGGATGGTATAGGACCTGCACAAATTAAAATACATACGGACTATCTGCATAAACCCAACATAATATTCACACGTATCGACCTATCTAAAGTTAGGTCTCTTCGTGTGTTAGGTTCCTCCTAAAATATCAAATTTAATAATAACACGAACAGACCAATCTTCAGACAGGTCTATTCCTGAGAAAAACCATTCACTTATTACAGGTTCAGTTGTCGAGAGCTATTAAGGAAGAGAGCAGTGTTTGTTTTATTTCTGCAGTGTTTAATTATTGGTATTGGCATTTGTTTTTATTTTGTCGTGTATTCTTTTAATTTCTTTAAGATTTTTTGAGTCCAATCACGGACATAGTGAAGGAGACTCTGTCCACAGCGCGATCCATACGGCAATATCTGGAGCTGGGGATATATTTGAACCCTTACAGTTACATATGAAATTAGCAAGACGAAAGCAACCTTATTTAGTAGAGCCCATGAATTCTTTAGACTTTATTGATTTTAAGAAACTATCGCAAGAATTAAGAATACTCTCTGTTAGAATGAGCGAAAGAGGTCAAAATGTCAAATGCACTGAAATGAGAGAGTTTATGGTTACAAAAGATGAACCCACGAAACTTTTTTTTAAGTTCAGTCACTGGGATGATAATTATGATGCCATAGAACTTGAAAGACTGAAAATAAACATAAGAAAATCAAAGCTTCAACCATTAAATAAAGGGCCTGTTTAACTTACAAAAAAAAATACAATGATTTAGTTTCCCAATATGAAAGCCTTACGCCAGCGATTCGTCTGCCCGATATTCAACAGTTTTATAAAAATGTACCCCATGAAGAAAATTAGTTACTTACGATCGTTTTTTTTTTTAATTATAAAATTAAACCTAATACTAATAAATTAAAGAGCTCTTGGTTTTATAAACCCAACGTTTTATGGTTTTGTTTATTTTAATTAAAGTTTAATACAAAAATTACTGTTGTTTTATTATTCAATATATAGGATGTAATTTTTTGCTTCACTGCAAGCCACTTGTATTCATTTCAATTTATAAATTTCTAAAATTTTACAAAACTGCGGCTTAACTAACATAACCCGACAAATATTTCTCACGTAGTGGCATATATACAAACATAACCAAAAATACAAACTGTGTGTAACTTCTTATAGGTGACACTATCATTGACTTATTGTAAGCTATATTAGCTAACTAAATACCAAAGAAAGAAATTCATAGCTTCAAAGCTAAATCGACTGCGTTGTCTTAAACCTAACTCATTTTCGTTTTTTAGCTCTCCTGTAAAATTTGCCAAATGCTAGTTAGGTCCCTTCGTTAGAAAGGCGACGAGGTGGATAAGTCGAGCTGGTTCGGTAAACGGCCTGCTAGGTCTCCGGATTTGAGCCCCCTTGACTTTTTTCTTTATTTATTTTTTATTTTATAAAAGATAAAGTGATGGCGGCTTCACCTACAACTTTAGATGATATGAAATACCGAATCCGCGTTGCATGCTTATTAGTGAGACTTAAAATGTTACAACGGGTACGATATTTATTCTGAAAAAAGTGACAAAGTGTTTGGAAGTTGAAGGGAGACATTTTGAACATCTTCTGAAGCGTGACAGACGATAAATAGGTTGAAATTAAATAGTAAAGTATTTTTTGTGTTTTATAACCTAATAAATCATAATTTCGTAACCAGGGGAGCAAATCAAAACATTTTTTGTAAACGAACGTAGTTTTTTACGTAGGTTCGTATCAAAAATATGTTTAAATATGTTCCCCCATCTCCCTATTCCCTCACTAAAATTTCAAGAAAATATTTTGAACCGTTTTCGAGATATCGCCTTGTAACACTTTAAAAAACTCACCCTGTACATATAGGGTGGACTTTTTAACTGGAATAAATTCAATATTAGGAAGCCTCTTTATTTGCTTAAAAAATATAGAAATGGGTTTATTCTGAATAACAACATTTGCCGGTAAATTGTAGTTCGGGACCTATATAAAACAGTAAATCCCATCTGGCTGACAGTACCCAAACGTAAAATGGGGTTTGTTCGATTTTAAAAAATGAAACCGTTCAGAAAAATTTATTTTGCTCTTTGCGGGCCAAGATTAAAATTTAGTTCAAAATACGATTGCAGTGAAATAACACACTTTTTAATTTTTAGGTAGCTACCTTAACGTCAAAACAACTGCATACATATGCATTGTTATTCCTATTTTGTTTTTGATCCTGGTATCTCTTTTACCAGAATCTCCATATCAATTAATTAAAGATGGAAAGTATGATGAAGCCAGAAAAAGTATTAAATGGTTAAGAAGAAAAGTTGATATTGAAAATGATTTTCAAGATATGAAAGCTGATGTTGAACGGCAAATGTCAGAAAGTGGAAACTGGAGAGATCTTTTTAAAATCCCCAGTAATATGAGAGCGCTTCGTGCTGGTGTTTTTCTCAGATTTTCTCAGCAACTCTGTGGAATTGCAATCTTTGGGACATATACTCAAGTTATATTCGCAAAAGCTGGTGGAAATTTAAGTCCACAAGTATCATCAATGATTTTTATGGGACTTATGTGGATACTTAACCTGTTTTGCAGTGTAGCTGTGGAGAAATATGGAAGAAAGCCGTCCTACTTTTATTCCCTTTTAACTAGCGGTTTGATCCTTATAATACTGGGTATATATTTTTTCTTGGAACAATTTAATCTGGTAAATTTGGAACGGTTAAGTTGGTTTCCTCTAGCAGGAATGCTGGCTTATATTTTTACTTATTCTTTCGGTCTGGGCGTTGTACCAACTTTAATGTTAGGAGAATTATTCTCAGCGAGCATCAAGTCCAAATCGCTCTCTATTCTTGTAACCTGCTTTGGGCTTTCAGTTTTTGTGACAACAAATTTGTTTCATCAATTAACATCAAATGTTGGACTATACAGTCCGTTCTGGTTGTTTGGAGTTTGTTGTCTTTTGTCAACTATTTTGACGTTGCGCTGGGTTCCTGAGACAAAGGGAAAAACGCTAGAAGAAATACAACAAGCCCTTAAAAAATAAAACTAAATTAACTGAGTTACAATCGCTTAAAAAATAAAGATTTTAAATTGTAACTTTTGCCAATGTACCCAATAGATCTAAAATTAATTTTAAAGTTATACATTATAAGCAAATATTACAGCAGATGTCAATATTAAAATGATTAAAGTTATACTTAGAAGTATTTTTTACACAGTATTAAAAATATATTATAATAGCACACGGTCATTATTTTGTTACGTATACATTTTTTCACTTATACCTACTGAAAGTGAGTGTGTCCCAAATAAGTGCCGTCCTTTGATATTATTATACAGGGTGTCTCTAAAAGGTGCGGAAAAATTATATCACAAATTCCTGAGGCTTAAATTATGACAATCTAACCCAATGGTGGACGATTTCGAAGATTCGTGTCAAAAGTTTAATTTGGTTTTAGTTTTTCATAAATAATATTTTTAATAGTAGTAAGTATACATGCATATGCAGGGTTAGTTAAAATAACCGGAACAGCTAATTTTCTTCAAAACTACCAAGGCTAAATCAATGAATTTTGGTACAGGTGGATAACTTAAAAAATTGAATAGAAAATTGACAATTGCGACGTTGCCAGATTTTTAGTTTTTTCTGTAACTCAAGGAATGTTATTTTTTCAAATGTAACACTACTCTTTTTTTTATTGAATTCGATTCCTCCCATCAACATTACCATTTTTTGATGGTAGATAATTCGGAATTTTCAAGGTTTGGATAATTATATAATATTATATAGTTTTTAAATCTATTTTGACACTTTATCTTTTAACCATATAAAAACTCATGTTTATTATTACCTACCTTAATTTATAATAATATTTATAAAACAAAACTTTCAAAAGAAATTATTATTAGATATTATTTGGCATTATTTAAGCGGTAGAACCGACGAGACAATTGTATCAATTGTTTTAGAAGGTATCATATGTATAATTTTTAAGTCCAGTCCTGGAATTCATGCCAACTTTTAAAAATTTAATAGACCAAAATTGACAGAGTGTCACGTGACTTTGCCTCCATCTTGCGAGAGTATTCAAAATTTTTACTATATGTTATAATTTATTCCAATTTTTTCTTCACTATTCATATACACGTAGGGAAAATGTTTGTCCGGCCATCTCTTAGTAATAAGTTAGAATAGTACAAATATGAAGTATCGCAAAGCAAACAGAGGTAGGTAGATTATGTTTCCCCCGCTCTATCGTATTGCATCTCGCTCATGGCACTCGCAGGTCGCACGCCGCGCCGCTTCGATTCTATTAAATATCAAATAAATATTCATTCTTTCGTACGTTGCTGCCTGAATGAAAGGAAGTAGGTGTTCCGATCCGATGCGATGGAGTGGGGGAAACATAATCTACCTACCTCTGTTTGCTTTGCGATACTTCATATTTGTACTATCCTAACTTATTACTAAGAGATGGGCGGACAAACATTTTCCCTACATGTATATGTTATATATCAACACACCACTTTCGATTCCATAAAAGCTCCATTAAGGTTATTACCTTTTACCATTTTCTCTTCTGCTAAAACCATCAGCAAAGCTTTTTCAGTCCCCTGATGATGAACGTTTCTACGTTCGAAACATTGAATATTTTTATTCTAATAATTTTTGTGGAGGAATACTTTTAGTTTTTCTTAGTCTTTCTTTTAGTTATCATGTTTTTTCTTTGTAGGAATTTATGAGGCATTTTCAGCAGGAATATTTCAAATAGTATATTTCCAATATTTGCCGTTAACAAAAGATAACGAATTTAACCACGTCATGCTATCACACATTATAGAAATAAGAGCGTTGCATTACATATTTTAAACCCCAAAATGAGAAATTTCCGAAACCGCGATAGCAGCGTCGAGACTACGCTGGCTTCGCGGCGCTTTGTCGGGAGCCGATCATAAATATGAAGCGACATATCGGGCCGCAGTTTTCCGCCGGAGGCCCGCTCAGGAAACGCGCTAACAAATGGCTTTGTGACATCATATTTACACCCTCCGCTACAAAAATAATATATGTCTATTCGAATCATTGAACACGCATTCGAAGGCGTCCTGTCGAGACGCGGAAATCACCGCAAACACATTATCGCATGTATGTTTGGAATGGTGCCGTTGGCGCCCGCTACAACAATATGGATATTATGACAATAAATATAGAGTGAATAGAAAAAGTAACTTCTAGTTACCGTGCTAGCAAAAATGATTTGCATCAAAGAGGGCCTTGCATCTAAGGATGTAATGCTTAGCCGTAGAGCTTATAATACCTATTGGGAGTCAGTGACTACCTCACTACCTGATTTAACAATCAATCAGTTATTCCGTCATCTTTGACAGTCGTTGAATTTGAATTTGAATCATCGCTAATTTTTTCAATTTCTTGAACAATTCACACAATGGGCTTTACGGAACAGCACAAAACATTCATTGTTGAAGCGTATTTTCGAAACGGGGTTAGAGTGAATGGCGAGTGGCAATACAATTTGGATTTGTGCATGGACGATTTTCACGAACATTTTCCTAACGTTGCTTTTATTGCTGGGGATTTTTATCATTGCCTGAAAAGAACCGTGGCTCTGTTTAGGGAAACAGGTTCTATACAACACAAAAAAGGGCAGGAAGACCATCTGTAAGAACAAAAGAATTTCTTGCAAACGTTCGTGAAATAATGCAAAATACGCCAACAAATTGTATAAGACGCCTGTCCCAAGAAGTGGGAAGATCTTATGGAACGCGCAGGACTATTCTTAAGAAGCAGCTAAATTTATTTCCATATAAAGTGCAAGTACCTATTCCAAAAAATACAAGCCGCAGATTTTGAAAGACGCAGGAATTACTCTCAATAGTTTACCCAAAATTTATGATTAATGAGAATTTATACTTGAAGCATGGCGGTGGCCAATTTCAGCTATTTATGTAATTATTTTTCTTTTTCTTTCTGTATATTCTTACTTTGTTAATTTTGTAAACAACAAAAATAAATTTGTATTTGTCTACTTATATAATTACTCATTTTAACAAAATTTTAACCTAGATTTGGTTAGATATATTGTCCCCATATCATTGTGATCTAAACCAAGCCACACGTTTTTTAATCCAAGCCCTCTTTGATGCAAATGATTTTAGCTCGCACGGTAGGTGTAGAGTGAATAGAAAAAGTCTAAAATACTTTAAGTCTACTGTCGATTACTCCAAAGAAGAGGAGTACCTATTATATTCCAGCAAACACGTTCCGAGATAGCAAATGTACATTTCGTTCCATGGACGTATTTTGCACAAAAGTCGCCGCAGGTATATACCGGGTGGCCAAATAAGAATGGACGCCGGCAATATCTAAGGAACCGTTTGTCACAAAGTTCTGAAATAAAAAACTGTAGGTATGACAAAATCGACCAGAGAAATTGCTGGAAATTATTTTAAAGTTCCTCGGTTTACCGCTAGGGGGATCAACCTATTACTAATAAGATTATCGGGTTTTTATCGATAATATGCCAAATAAAGTTATATCAAAAATGTAGTGTCTATATATTCTTTGAAATAGAAAAATATAATTGCTTTAATAATTCAGAAAATGGACTCCCAGGAAGGAGGGGGAACATCTTTTGACAGAAACACTCATATCTCCGGTTTGCCTTAACCAAATTTAACAAACTTATTGGTATTGTTTAAAAGAGTTTATCCCATTAAGTAACATTTAAAATTCTGTATGATTATTATTTGTTTTACCCCTCGCCGCTAGAAGGGCTTTGTTCAGTCTTTACGTTTTTCAATTTTTTTTCAAAAATTTCATATGAAAGAAACCATAGTTATATCAATTAGAAATAATTTTGCAACAAATTATACTGTCAGTATATCAAAATGCTTCAGCAGTTGAAATTATCATTTTTGTGCAGAAAAAAAAGCTTAAAAACTAGTTAAATGTGTCAAGTAGATATATACTTAGCTTTACAAAACTAATTCCTTCAGCAAAGGGTTTAATTATTTTTTTAAGTGATAGCTTTTTATGTTCTTGTTTTACAGCCTACTTTATAAAAAGTAATATTTTATTACTAGTCGAAGTCGACATTATTTGATAATATGCTGACAGTACCTATATAGTTTACTGCAAAATTCTTTTGAGTGGTAAATTAATTGTGATATTAACGAAAGTTATAAATTAGGTAATTTAGTTAAACCTTTTAACATCATTGGTGTTGCTAAACTTCCCACCAAGCAAAATGTTGTTGCAGCAACGTTCTAGTAACTTTTCAAAGAGAGCTGCAATGTTGCTCTTTTCCTTGCGGCGTGAGGTTGGGGACATCCCTGCAAGCCTTAATCGGCCGTTCAGGAACGTTTCAGTTGCAATATTGACAAATATATCGCTTCGGCAATATTCTAGCGATATTGATATTTAACCCATTAAGTACTAGCGTTCCATATAAGGCACGCAAAACAACGCATCATAAAATGGTTAAAAAAAAATTGTTTAATTTCAAAAACTCTTCTTAGGTCGATGTTTTCAGGTTGTTAAGTATTTCGGTAATGTTTCATATCAGTTTTAACGTTGAGTAAACAAAAAGAGTTCTTTAAAAACCATTTGCTCCAATCGGCTGTCTGGTGCATACACGAAAATGGCGCGTCAAGAGGGGTAAGTACAGATTTTGGTGGTTTTACAAATATTTAGACTGAAACTAGTAATGTTTTAGTAAACATTGGTGTACCGAACATTGATTTTTATTGATAGAATAATTTATAATATTTTGGTTTTTCTTAGTTTCGCATTTTATTCTGCTGTTCCTTATATGGAACGCTAGTCCTTTAGGGTCCGTAAAACTTCTAATGGAAAAAAAATTAAGAAAGTGATTTAAACATTTATTTAGATGATATAATTAATAAAACAAGATTTTTTTATTTCATTTAGTATGAAAATCAACAAAGCAGTCAATACATAGTCCTACGTCACATTTGCGACACTGCATGTGTGCGCACAGAACTACCTTTATGATTTTGTCCGGAGCATCGTCGGCGTTTGTTGTTGGGGATATATTCCACCAAATGATTTTGCTGTTTTTCAACAGTTTCTAGAATCTCTCCAGATATACGGCTTGATGAAAAAAATCATTTGGTGGAATATGTCCCCAACAACAAACGCCGACGATGCAATATAATAAAGGTAGTTCTGTGCGCACACAGTGTCGCAAATGTGTCATAGGACTATGTATTGACTGCTTTGTTGATTTTCATACTAAATGAAATAAAAAAACCTGTTTTATTGATTATATTATCTGAATAAATGTTTGAATCACTTTTTAATTTTTTTTTATATTAGTAGTTTTACGGACCCTAAAGGACTAGCGTGCCATATAAGGAACGGCCGCCATCTTGAAAATAACGAAATAACATTGAATAATTTGACCTAAAACGTATTTGTATTGCTAATTAAAGTATTAAAATATAATTTGTTCCTTAAAAATTCGAATATGAAAAACTCAGGCCTTAATGGGTTAAATTACAGCAACGTTTCACGCAATTAATTGCAGCAACCTTGGCACAAAAACATTACAGCAACCTTGGCACAAAAACATTACAGCAACCTAATTTTTTGAAATTATATTCGTTAAATATTATTCGTTTATTCATTATTCATGTTATAAAAAAAAACAAATGTATTTATTTTGCTATATATAATATTATTATAGGTATAACATATATTCGGGGTGATTCACGGTGAATGGTGCGTTAGACGTTTATGGAGAACAGGCGATACGTTTTATTTGAAAATTTGGTCGTCCAAATAAACGACCATGGTATATCGTTCTAAAATATTTTCAGCATTGCGGCGTTGCCGCTTCTGCCCAAAACAGGTGGCAACATCGGTATTGTAAATGAAACCCCCCATATATTTTTAAATTTTTAGATTCTACGTAAAATTCAAATAATTTTTTTAATACAATATTCATTGTTATACGTTACGTTATATATATACTTAATAGTTTTCGAGATATTGGCTCTTGAAAAATGACAATTTTAACCTTTAACATCTTCTAGCATTCTAACTGAATGTCTTAGAGCAAAACGGCTGGTGTTCCTTCCTTCAATTTTTATTATCTTCCCAAAGAATCAACCAAATCAATCAATCAAAGTAATTAATTTCCTGCTTTCGAGTTCCATTCTGTTTAACCGAAAGTTGACAATTTTGGGAACATAATAAAATCAAGGACATCAGGAACATGTGAGCCGTTTTGCTCTAAGAGACATATATAGTTAGAATGCTAGAAGCTGTCAAAGTTGAAAAATGCCATTTTTCAAGAGTCAATATCTCGAAAACTATTAAGTATAGACTAGTAATGAATATATTAAAAAATAATTTGAATGTTACGTAAAATCTAAAAATATATAGGCTGTTTTATTTAAAATAACGATGTTGCTACCTGTTTTGGGCAGAAGCGGCAACGCCGCAATGCTGAAAATATTTTAGAACGATAGACCATGGTCGTTTATCTAGACAAACAAATTTTCAAATAAAACGTATCTCCCGTTCTCCGATTCACTGTGAATTACCCTGTATATATATTAAGTATACACTTTTCTTATATTTAATTCCTTCAAAGTTTGGTTTTCTTAACCCCTAATCTGTTTTAATTACTTCGTTCAAAACGTGTCTTAGCATGCTGAAACCAGTTTTTGTAAAAATTTTCAAAATCTTGATCTGTAAGTTCTTTAAAATTAGTTCGGACAGCATCTAAAATTAAAAAAAAATGACAATCACTAATAGATATAGTATACAGTGATTAAGTTATTACCGGAAATTTTTCTGAAGACTTGAATATTCATGATCGAGGAAAAATTTACCGTTTATTAATTTAAGCACGTGGGATTTCGGTTAGAAAATTTTAAACTCATTTATTAAAGAACCTACGTACAAATTAATTTTTTTATTAGAAATTACATATATTCTAGAAATGTCTTTGAAATGGCGTTTCAGGAAAATTTTCATTTATTAATTTTACCACAAACGTCAAAAATTTCCGGTTATTCTGTGGGTTTTAATGGTAACCGAAGAAAAATCAAGCTTCTGATTGGTTGAAATTAAGAGTGTAAAATTTTCATTAAAATTTTTAATTTGATTAAATACAAATCTGATGTATTTAATATAATATAGTATTGCCAAAGAAAAATTAAAATCTACCTGTTATAAGTGAAGTGAGTTTTAAAGTTTTTTTTTTGAAGAAGTAGTCCATACTTACTTACTTAAAGTTTTTGTTTTGTAGTTCCCCTTGGCACCAGTCCAACTTAAAAACTGCCCCACATAATTGGTGAAGACCTTTTCCAAACATCTGTACACTGCATCTTTCAAATTTCTTCCTCCAGTTAGTCTCAAAAAATGTATCTAAAATTTCAAAACACTGCTATTCTCACTTATGATTTGTGTGCAATTTCTCATAATAATTTTCTTTTTAAAAATAGCAAAAAATGGACAAAGGTCTAGGGTAAACTATAGGGTATTGGAATTGGCTTGTGACATACATTCTCATTCTACTGATTTGGAACCCGTAACTATATAAAATTTACTCGTGTATAGGTTATACGAATGAAAAATTTCTGTGTAGGTTTCGCAAACACATTTTTTACTAGTAACCTATTGCTAGTACTAGATGCCTACAAATTCAACTTCAATTAACTTTAGGGAGTACACTATCTTAAGTTGTCTATTGAATTAACTTGCAAAAATTGTGTCTGCAAGCCTATCCAGTGAAAACTTTGGAATATCTGCAGTTATAATACCGTATGCATGCGCTTTTTGCTTTAATTTTGGTAATTTTTTTGGAAGGGGTTCTTTCAGTTTAGTCTCCAGTGACGTGTAGTACCACACACAAGACACACCAATACAAATTAAATAATAAAATACCTAGGTTATGTTTTGTGTTTAACAGCACGACCTCCATTTCCAAAAATTACCTACCTAACAGAGAACTACTTGTTCTCTGCTAAAAAGTACCTAAGCATGCATAAACTTTTATTAAATTTAATGTAACCTACCTTATTTCTTAATAAAACACTGTACTTCACTCTTTTAAAAGAAATACCAAGCCAAAATAAAAATGGCCGATCCGATCTGACATTGAGACCGAAAACATAACCCCCCCGACCGACGCGTGGCGTACCTATTTGAAGCAATGATTGGGCAGCACAATTGCAATTACAAAAATACATTCATAAACCAACATCGCTGCTAAGTCGCTATGTAATTTGCCTGAAACTTTCTAAACTGAAGATTGCTAAAATATTGCACGTTACAGGTTGCCCTTGAAACATTTCTCTAAATTTATATATCGAACATAGCATAGAGAATCCGAAAGCTAAGTTGTAACAATATTTAATATGAAAGGTTTCAAAAGTCAACGTTGCGGGAATTAACTAAATAGAAAAGTTGTTTTAGAGAGTTCCACGGTGTTTACCTACAAGCTTTCAAATACAATATTGCTCTTGCAAGAATTTTGAAGGAAGATTGCAATGTTGCGAATGCGAGTGCGAGGTTTTTTGCTTGGTGGGTTACGATACGTAATTTTTTTATGTCAGTTCCTTGCGCGGCCGATTTCATAGTATTTTTCCTGTAGTAATTGTAGTAGTAGTTGAGGGGAAACTTAGGCTCCTTTTATACTGGGATTCTGTATGCGAGATACAGCAGTATCTTGCATACAGAAATTCGGAATGCATACTTTTCTTTATCTTGTGTTATTCCGAAATTTAGAATCGCGATTCTGTATCCGAGAAAGCGTCCGTCTAAACGCTTCGCTTAAGCGCTACGTTAAATGTGAATTTAAAAAATTATTTTATGTTTAATTTTGGGTCAAGTCAAGAACTGTGGACGTTGATAAAAAGCTGCATGTGGCATTTTTAATTCAAATGATGGTTTTGTCTGCGTTCTAAGTTGTGGGGTTAATTTTTTACAAGAAAAAGTAGGACAAGGCGTTTTTGGATCAAGTCTCCCCAACCATTGGGAGACATGAACCGGGTAGTGAGGAGACTTGACCATGTACGATTCGAGTACCTACTTAAAATTATCTTTTAATAATTTGGGAGTATAAGCTTTTAAGTTGTAGTCCAGTAAACAGCTAACAATAAAAAAAACATTATACTTATTAATAATTTTAAAGATTATTAACACAAACGAAAAATTGTTTTAATTGACATAAGGAAATAAGAAAATAATTCGGTAGAAACAAACTTAAAAATACCAGATATAATTTTTTTTACTATCTGTTTCAAATAAAGTATGGTACAGAGTCTTTAAACAGCATTTTTTCTTCGTCTTGAGAAAAAAATTGAGAGCTAGCTTTTATATTAACTGCCAAATTCATTAATTTTCTTTATTTTTGTCGGGTCTTTACAGTATCTACGTAAAGTATATATATAGGTTCTATATTAAACTTTAATGCTGTTTTCCTGATAGAATTTCCTTTATTTACACCTTCTATGGCAGCTTGTGAGACCTCAGAACTTAAGGTATTTCTTCCTTTGCTTTCCTCTTTTGATTTATATTTGAAAAGCATCGCAATCTGCGAAAATAATACGATACTAAATAAAAATTATTTGAGAGAGAGGGAGACTTGACCCGCTGTTCAAGTCTTCCACTCGGTAACGTCTCAAGTCTCCCTCCCGGTACCCGCCATTATTTTTCTTATCTTTAAAATACCTACTTATAAATTTATTTGGCATACTTTGCTTACAGAACTTTATCTTAAAGACTAAAGATAACTACCTACCTGAATATCAAATTGGACACTTACCTTATGTACAGTTAGTCAAGGTAAACATAAAATGTCACATTCTTACTTTTTTTATAGTGATCAAACATAGAAACTTGTCTAAATTCTTTTGCTAAGATGCTTTGTGGGTATACCTACCGCCAACACGAAAGGTCATTGCTTAGGGTCGGTAGATTTCGGTTGGCGCGAAACATAAATCAAATATGGTGAGTGGTTTAAGTCTCCTCTATGGTCAACCCTCCCACACTCCCCCTATATTTCAAGGAAAAAAGACATTTAATTTTTGAGATAACTTTATTTGGCATATTATCGATAAACACCTGATAATCTTCTTAGTCATAGGTTGAACGCCCTCTAGCGGTAAGTTTAGGAACTTAAAACTAATTTCCAGCAATTTCTCTTGATCGATTATATAATAAAAAAAAAAATCTTTCAGGACTTTGTGTAAAACGGTTCCTGAAATATGGCTATCTTCCATTTTGGCCATCCGGTATGGTGGTATAGTCCACTTTATCTGTAATTAAAAGTCACATGTAGGTACTAAGTATTTTATTCAATTTTTTTTTGATAAATAAATTCTGTTTAAATTTGAATTTAAATAATATGTGATACAATATTTCTATAACACTAGAATAATAATACAGATTGTGTAAAATTAGTCATGTTAAATTATCCAACGTAATATTTTTACAGGGTGTTCATTTGAAAACTTCCCACCTCGATTTTCCTGCTTTAAAATGAAAATGTGGAAAATCGCTCGGACCCGTCGATTTTTGTTTCGCGGGGGACATCTGCTGCGTATACTGTCAATCTTGTTACTTCAAGCCCCTAGGAGGGAGGGGGGGGGGGGGGGTAAGATCTAAATCTTAAATGGATACCCCTATTTTATATAATTTTCTTGGATTCTGCATAAAATTCTGAATATTTTTTAATAAAAGTATTATTAGTCTATACTTAACAGTTTCCGAGATATTGACTCTTGAAAAATTGCATTTTAGAACTTTGACAGCGTCTAGCTTTCTAACTGTACGTCTTAGAGCAAAACGGCTTACATGTCCCTGTCTTCGATTTTTATTATCTTTCCAATAGTATCAACTTCCGGTCAAACCGGAAGTACTAAATTTTTTCATCCGGTTTAACCGAAAGTTCACACTATTGGAAAGATAATAAAAATCGAAGATATGGACATGTAAGCCGTTTTGCTCTAAGACGTACAGTTAGAAAGCTAGAAGCTGTCAAAGTTCAAAAATGTCATTTTTCAAGAGTAAATATCTCGGAAACTGTTAAGTATAGACTAATAATGCTTTTATTAAAAAAACAGAATTTTATGCAGAATCCAAAAAAATTATATAAAATAGGGGTATCCATTTAAGATTTAGATCTTACCCCCCCCTCCCTCCTAGGGGCTTGAGGTAACAAGATTGACAATATACGCAAAAGATGTCCCCCTCGAAATAAAAATCGACGGGTCCGAGCGATTTTCCACATTTTCAATTTAAAGCAGGAAAATCGAGGTGGGAAGTTTTCAAGTATAATAACTGTTACTTGTATTTGTTCATTATATTATTTATGTAATAAAGAGGTACGTACCTATAATGTTGTTTTCGAAAAAAGTCTTATCATTTCAAATTTCCACCGGTGGACACTGACAATATATTTGACGTACCTATAATAAAGCCTGTTTACATCATAGACATTTACCTTTAGATACTTGCAGCTTATCTGGTGCGCAAACAAAAGTTACGTTTTATGGGTGAAAAAATAAGTCCGAGCGCACGGCTTACCGGTCCGATGCCCTTTCTCCCAGCAGAATTGGGCATGCGCACAAACCTCTTGTTATCGGCCTGTCCTTCTTTATCGACATGCTCAAAATACACTCCAGAACCGGCTCGGCGTCATTTTTGTTTTTGTGTTTTAAGTTTTCTCTGTGGATTCCTTGATGTTTTCTCCGCTATTGTGGATTGTGGGTATTTAATATTTACTGATTTCTAGTTTTTGTGTAGTCTATAATAGTGAATTGCGTTTGTGCTTCAAGTGACTCGTATACTCGGATTGGAATATAAATAATGTCTGCATGGTAAAAATCACTGTATTAAATGAAACATTCTTTTTTGTATTAAGCGTTCCTAATTTAATTACTATTGCCTAGCGCTTTCGGCCCATCATGAGGCCATCAGCAGGGCTTAGGTTTCGTCAAATTATGTCCAGGAGACAAGAAACATACCAACTAAAAAGATATTTGAAAAAAAAATTATATATTTTTTTATACATTTATCATCACTATTTTAGCTTAGACATATTATATTTTAGCTTCGCGCAACACCTGTTGTTGACGTCGTCATATACAGGGTGTCCAGTTTTCGTGTGTTTTCATATACCAGCTCCTTATTATAAAAGATAGAAAGATGGGGTTTGTGGCTTACTGTTCTATTTTTTTATGAAACTTTCATTACCGTAAACGAAATTTTCATAGCCCTCTCAGTTTCTGACATACAGGGCCATTTTCAAATTTTGTCATTTTTGACGCTCCCCTGTATCTCGATTATTTGATAACTTATCAATAAGGTAAAAATGGATTGTTATATAGTTTTTTATGTTGAATTCAGTGACGTAGTTAGTTTTTTTCTAAAAAGTTTTGTTTATGAGTTATTACCCAAATTTATATTTTTTTCAATGGGACACCCTATATATTATTTATTTTTCTTGTTCCTCTTTTTAAGAGCCTTTTAAAAATATATAATAGTCCATATTTTTTTCTTTTAAAAAGGGACAATTTAAACTTTTTTTGTAAAATTAATCATTTTTCGAATAGAGGGCTATGCCCGCAAATAAAAAAAAAAATTAACATTATTTTTATTAAACCTTACTTTAAACCAACAATTAAGCAATTATATTAAAAACAAAGAAGTGGTTCGTGTCTGTGAAAATTAAAATAAATTGCCACGAACTTTTCACTAAAATTTCAAATATATTAAATTACAAAAATTGCTCGAATTGGGCTCCATTGTGTTCTAAGCACTTTCGACACACCGTTTCGATTCTTCGCAATGCATTTAATAAAGTAATTGGTCTTCCCTGCAAAAGCCTAAAGGTTTGATGTGTAGCTTCCCGAAGTGATCAATATTATGGTATTGTCTCTTATATAGCTGATTTTCTATATACCCCCATAAAAAAAATCCAACACAGAAAGATCAGGTGATCTTGGAGGCCACCTGACGGGTCCATGTACCAATCCACTTATCGGGAAATGTGGTTTCTAAATATTCTCTTACTATTCGAGAATTATGACCAGGGGCGGTTCTAGACCCAAAATATTGGGGGGGGGGGGGGGGGCACCACATTGGCGCAGCCACAATTTTTGGTACCAAATAACGCTTCATTGTATTTCTCTCGAGATATTTTAAAGTTTTTTTCAGAAATGTTGGGGGGTCCTGGGACCCCCCAGGCCCCTCCTTAGAACCGTCACTGATTATGACTAGGCGCCATCTTGCTGATAATAAATATTATTTAAACCAGCTAAAGGAACATCCTCTAATAGTTCCATTAGTGCGTCTCGCATTATGTCTAGGTTCCTAATTCCCGTTAAAGTTCCTTCAAAAATAACATATTTAATTTTAGTGCCAAAAATAAAGCATGACACGCTAAATCCAAACCGACCTTGACGTTCTCTTGGAAATATTACGTGCTGGTTCTCTTGCGACCAGTACCTTGAATTGTTTCGGTTAAGGATACCAGAACTTGTAAAATATGCCTCATCGGACCATACCACCCTTCTTTCAAAATTTGCGTTTTCCTGCAATATTTGTAGGTACCAGTTGCAAAAAATTATCCTCCGTTCTTCGTCACCGGGATGCAAATGTTGGACGAGATGGAATTTGTATCCTTTGAATTTGTATTTTTTTAGTATTAACTGCGTCCTTAATTTTCTAACCCCAACTTCATCGTATACTTTCCTGCATGATATGGATGGTTGTACCCCAACAGAGGCCAAAACATTTGTTTCTTCTTCTTCCCTATTTTCCTTATTGTAAAAAGTATGCCTTGGTTGTTTAAAAGATCCGTGCTCAATGAGATTGGCTTGGATTTTTTGAAATATTCTTTTATCGGGTTGTTGCTTTTCTGGATATCTACGAAAAATTTAAGTATGTATCAAAAAGCTAATAATAGATAACAATAATTATGATTAAAACTTTTTTATTTTTATTATAAACAATAATGGTATCTAAATAACAAATGGTTTTGAAACTTACCTATTAAAATACAGTTCCGAGGCTGCGTTCGCGTCTTCATTAGCTCGGATAAAACAAACATACATATCGTGTTTTTCATAATTTTCATAATATCTATTATTTTCTGCCATGCTAAATAATTAAATAATTTTTCACAAAAATATCAAATAAACTAACAAAATCAAACAAATACCATTAATATTTGACAATAATCCGTAATGGCGCATTTACAAAACTTTGTTTTCTGTCATGTCTATCCATGATTGATCATGGCATTCTGGATTCTAGATGAAAAATTATTAATTTTACAAAAAAGTTAAAATTGTCCCTTTTTAAAAGAAAAAAATATGGACCATTCTATATTTTTGAAAAGCTCTTGAAAATAGGAACAAGAAAAATAAATAATATATAGGGTGTCCCATTAAAAAAAATATAAGTTTGGGTCATAACTCATAAACAAAACTTTTTAGAAAAAAACTAACTACGCCACTGAATTCAACATAAAAAACTATATAACAATCCATTTTTACCTTATTGATAAGTTATCAAATAATCGAGATACAGGGGAGCGTCAAAAATGACAAAATTTGAAAATGGCCCTGTATGTCAGAAACTGAGAGGGCTATGAAAATTTTGTTTACGGTAATGAAAGTTTCATAAAAAAATAGAAAAGTAAGCCGCAAACCCCATCTTTCTATCTTTTATAATAAGGGAGCTGGTATATGAAAACACACGAAAACTGGACACCCTGTACACTATCGAAAGGCTCTCCTTTTAAACATATTATTTTATAAATAGGGACAATCATTTATAATATTATAACAAATTATATATTAATATACAATTATTATCATAATGAAGCAAGAAATACATAATGCCTTCACAGAAGAAAAAGGCTAAAAGTAGGCATAAAAGTGGACGTTTTTGATGTAGTGAGCTATCTGGGAATAGCACCAGCCCGCAATTTTTCTAGTACCTATACAGGCCATGTGACAGGTCACTTTGGTGTAATTGCAAGGCTGAGTTAAGAGCAAACACTGGTAACGCATCCGCCATTTCATTTTTTGATCAATATTTCGTTACTTCTTCCTTTTATCCAAAATTCAGCAAATACAATAGGGAACTTGACAAAAATTTTAAATGGGGAAAAAATTCTATAAATCATAAGTACATATTGTCATAAAACATATGGCATAAAAAAAAAACAACATATTTCGTCCCAAAAGACCGCTAGAAAGATTTAAAAATGCCCCAAAATTCAAATTATTCCAAGCGGGTAAAAACGCGCTGCTAGTAGTCGTGACGTCAAAGGGTATCATTTGTCAGATATGTGTGTGACATCCACGAAATAGGTTTTCAATAAATTTGATGATTTGTCAGATTTGACATCCAAGCGTCAAGCGACACGACCTTAAAACAATAATACAATAACAATAACACACGGCAATCCAAATGCAAATTGGGTCGCTCGGCACCTGTCAGGAGTGTCAGGATGACGGATGACCAAAAGTCATACCCCCTGACGTCATCGCGCTTCGGGCGCTTTAGAGATCGTTTGAAATGCTTTCGACACGCGCGAAACTTTAAAGAATTTTTACCAAGTTATTTTTGATTTTTAAGGAGTAATAATTGGGGAATACTTTTTTCAGGCCTAACAAAATCATATTATTGAAAAAAAAAATTGGAAAGTTCCCTCCCAGTAAACCAAAGCTGGCGGTAAAAGTTCGGCCGCCTTCCGGCACTGACGGGAAATCGACGGCTCTTGTTGCCGATTACTGACCACTTCTGGCTATCGAGTTACCTTCCATGCCTCGAACTACCACGGCTAATAGTCTGCCACCCGATGGTGGTAGTAGCGCAGCACATAAGAAATGGACCTTATCTTTCCAATCGGACACGGATAGAAGATATCTCGCCGGTTGTGACAAAAGAGTCCACATGCCGTATACCACCCGCGCGCGGGTAGCTGACTACTATACGTTCCTCGTTTTACTTGTTTGGCTACGGCTAATCGCAAGCCAGCCGCGTATTTTTGAAATTCGCGCCGTTGTGCTTCTGCGAAAGAACTGACACTTGACAGGTGAATGACGGTAGACAGAACATTAAAATTATTTTTCCACGAGCACGAGGCGTTCCTTTATTATTATAAAAGCTACATTTCTCAAGAAGATTCAGTGCCTGTAGGCGGAATACAGGATTCATCATTAGACGAACTTACTGATTTCCAAGATAAAAAGACACCCCTCAGACAGATGATTCAGTACCAGCTAGAGAACAAAACTATAAGTGAGTTTAAGTTTCATACCTAGTTATATAATTTTATTGTAAATTTTTTTATACCTCTGTTACTCTCATAATATGTAAAGTTGAAAGTGTTAAAACAAAAAAATAATGCATGCTTGGCTATTCTTTGTATGCAGTATTTTATAGTATATAAACTTAACCAAACCAAATGGTTTTTAGGTGCTGTACGAAGAAATCCAATAACGTCCAATGCAACAAATTCAGATATTGTTCTGACCATTAGAAACTGGATAAAAATGCTTCCGACAGGGAAGGCAGGCGGATGAGTCGCAAAAAAAATAATAAAAAGTTATGTGTACCTAAATGAATCAGAATAACGTCTTATATTTGCAGGGTTTGTTAAACAATAAAACTGTTGTTTTCTACTTTACGATGATATATTACAAAAATATCAATTTATTTCATTGCTTATTTTGGGAGAATTGTATAGTGAATTGTATAGAACAATATGACATAATAATGTTAAAAAAAATCTTAACCCATATTTTTTGATATACAATTCTCCTTAAATAACTTATGAAATTCCTTGATATTTATTTACCATGTTAATTATTACCTATAGAATATGAAGACGATATTGATTTTATTTAAACTTTATATAAAAGTTAAAAAAAATAAATAAATCTACGCGAAATATAGGTTATAGGTTGGCAAGCATGTTGATACACCCACCTTAACTTGCACCTAATGCCCAGTTGTATAGGTTCTGATTAATTTGAACGCTAAAGATAAGATTAAGTGCCACTTTAATCTTAAGATTAATAAAATATATCAGTTTTATAAGTCCCGGTTAAACCAAATAGTCGCTAACTTCATAGCGAATTTTAAAAATGCGAGGCGCTCTTGGAGCCTCCACAATGACAATAACGTCCTCGTCATCATCACCTAATAATTCGTCCATTTCGAAAAGATTATTTAACATAATAATAAAATCACATCATCATCATATTTTAGGTATTTTAGGTTATATGTTAGAAGTATGTCACTTTTTCCTATTTTAATCCTAAGATTGATTTTCAACGGGTGCTTTTTGGCTTGTTAAATTAACTGTTAGTTAAACCCCAAGTTTGGCGCTAATCGCAACCTATATATAATTCCAAACTAACGGTTAATCTGAACATTTTTAGACAACCGCAACCTATAAAAATGAAATGCCGATTAACCGGAACCTATATAACTGGGCATAATGTAAGGTTTTTATAACCAATTGTATAGGTTCTGATTAATTTGAACGCTAAAGATAAGATTAAGCACCACTTTAATGTTATGCCCAGTTGTATAGGTTCCGGTTAATCGGCATTTAATTTTTATAGGTTGCGGTTATCTAAAAATGTTCAGATTAACCGTTGGTTTGGAATTATAGGTTGCGATTAGCGCCAAACTTGGGGTTTAACTAACTGTTAATTTAACAGGCCAAAAAGCACCCGTTGAAAATCAATCGTAGGATTAAAATAGGAAAAAGTAACATATTTCTAACATATATAACCTAAAATACCTAAAATATGATGATGATGTGATTTTATTATTATGTTAAATGATCTTATCGAAATGGACAAATTATTGGGTGATGATGACGAGGACCTTACTGTCATTGTGGAGGCTCCAAGAGCGCCTCGCATTTTTACAATTCGCTATGAAGTTAGCGACTATTTGGTTTAACCGGGACTTATAAAACTGATAGGTATATTTTATTAATCTTAAGATAAAAGTGGTGCTTAATCTTATCTTTATAGCGTTCAAATTAATCAGAACCTATACAACTGGGCATTTAGATTAATAAAATATATATATCAGTTTTATAAGTGCCGGTTAAACCAAAATAGTCGCTAACTTCCTAGCGAATTTTAAACTAAAAACTGAACTTAACCTATACCTAATAATTCGTCCAATTCGATAAGGTCATTTAACATAATAATAAAATCACATCATCATCAAATTTTATAATATAAGTAGTTTAGGATTTTTAGGTTATATGTTAGAAGTATGTAATTTTTTTTCTATTTTAATCCTATAATGCCCAGTTGTATAGGTTCTGTTTAATTTGAACGCTAAAGATAAGATTAAGCACCACTTTAATGTTAAGATTAATAAAATGTATCAGTTTTATAAGTCCCGGTTAAACCAAATAGTCGCTAACTTCATAGCGAATTTTAAACTAAAAACTGAACTTAACCTATCATATCTTACCGTTTTACCATTTGTTGCCTTGAACGTATAATATAATAATAAAATCACATCATCATCATATTTTATAATATAAGTATTTTATTAGGATTTTTAGGTTATATGTTGGAAGTATGTCATTTTTTCCTATTTTAATCATAAGATTGATTTCCAACGGGTGCTTTTTGGCCTGTTAAATTAACTGCTGGTTAAACCCCAAGTTTGGCGCTAATCGCAACCTATAATTCTAAACCAACGGTTAATCTGAACATTTTTAGATAACCGCAACCTATAACAATGAAATGCCGATTAACCGGAACCTATACAACTGGGCATAAGATTGATATTCAACGGATACTTTTTGGCCTGTTAAATTAACTGTTATTTAAACCCCAAGTTTGGAGCTAATCCCAACCTATAATAAATGGTTAATCTGAACATTTTTAGATAACCGCAACCTATAAAAATGAAATGCCGATTAACCGGAACCTATACAACTGGGCATTAGAGACATACAAATGCAAGGACTAGACATATATTTTGAATTTGCACGCGGGTTGCAGCAGTTTACATTATCCGATTCATTTTCCTACTTTACGGCTACGGACATCTCAGCAAACTTCATTTAAAGTTTTTTCTTGTTTTTTATTCATGTCTACCGGTAGAATATATAAATATACCTATAGTCACTTTTTCCCGAATCACCCTGTGTACGTTCAAGTTACTTACTATAATATGTAAAATATATTATCTATGTAATTATACTACATAAAAAATGTTATGTAATAATATAATACATACCAAAAGTCATATTATAACAAAATATAGATTTCGATCTTAAAAATAATAATAAAATTCAAATCTATTAATTTTTTAACAACTTTTGTGGTAATATTATTAAATAAACGCCCCACAATGCTTATTATTCCTCTGTGGTTTTAGATCATGCGGCCACGTCGCTAAATGGAACGGTTATTTCATGTGGAGCCGCCCTTACCACCGTATTTTTAGGTATATGGTTAAAATTACGTGTGCTATACACCGTGTGGATCAACAATTTTTAAACCCACCCGAACGGAGCTTGAGAAACTACATTTTTGTCAAGCAAAAAAAGTGGTCGTCGTAAAAAAAGTAATAAAAAAGTAGTCACAAATTGATTTTTTTGCAGGTAAATATTTTCTGGGCTTCCTTTTGATTAATTTGTTATTAAAATTAACTGTTAAACCTCTGGATCGTTTCTAGACCTTGGCTGTCTTTTTGAAAATTTTTGTTACTTTAGTAGCCCCATCTTGATAAAATGCCAGCCGAAAACTCTTTTTACTGGTACTGTTTTTATGGGCTAAAATTAGGAACAGATTTATTCTTTATTCCATGATTTTTAATCAACTTATTAGTTATTTTCAAAACCTAACCCTACATTTTGTAACTTGCCATATTTTTCTTTTAGCACTGATAATTTTTTCTCCAAAATGACTGATTTGGAATCCCCCAAAAAGAATAATGACTGCTATTTCTATTATTATTCAACATGTTCCAAGGTATGTACTAATTATTTTTCATTAGAATAATTTATTAGTAGCTATCCATATGGTAGAACTTTAGTCCATGCGGTATGTAAATAGGAAGGTGTTATGCCTCAGCAAATTATTTTAATTACTTATATACTTAATGCATTATATTTTTTATCCTGACTTAATACCTACTTACAGTTTACACTAGGTATAATTTTATTTATTTATAAACAATTTATCATACAAAATACAGATTAAGTAGGTAAGTAAGTAGGTAATTTAAAAATAAAATGGGAATTTTTACTAAAGACAATTTATTTTATTCAAGGGAGATAGCTGTGGTTTTAGACACGAGCCATCAGCATTAGGTTGTGAAACAATTTGCTCATTTTGGAAGGAAGGCAAATGTTTAAATGTGCATTGCAATTTCCGGCACATGGAGTTACGAGTAAGTACCTACATTGAATTAAGGTAAATTTTAAATTTTCATAGGGCCTACTTAATTTTCACTTAATTCTAGCAATACTTTCCTGCTTTTTATGGGTTCCTGTTGTTATTTAGGGTATGGTCCGAAAGTAACTAGTGTCGTGGTTTAGCATTCCGTAATTAACCAAATTATAGCGGTAACCAAAAAATAGGTTCATTTTGGAACACGGTTTTCGGATATCACGTCACCCAAATGTCAAAATGCTCACCGGCTTAAACGCCCGGTTACAAGCGGTTCCTCCTGTCACTTGTCATTATTATGAAATATTTTGTTTTGTTATGAATTATTTCAAAATGTTTGGCCGTTGGTTGGTAATTTATTAAGTTTTTCAGAGAATCAATCTCAATCAAATTATAAGAAGTAAGTGTATTTAGCATTCCTGTAAATTATCACTCTGTCATGGACTTTTCAAAATTAAAGGTTATGCTTTTAACGAACATGGTGATTTTTCGTCCCGAATATAACCGGATTTTTATGGTTGATCTGTCATTTGTCGCGGTTAACAGTGGTTACTGGTGGTGATATTCGGACCATACCCTTAATTTGATAGAATCGAATTTTCATAAGAAGATAAAAAGTACCCATAATGCAAAAGGTGACTTAGTTCTTTGGTGAAATTGGTCCCTCCCTGTGACTCAAAATATGGCATAAACGTGTGGATTGTAGAAGTTTTTGTTTATATACCTACCTACTTAACAGTGGTACAATAAAGGGAAGGTATGATAGGAGAGTAACTTTTTAAATAGCCTAGGGAGATGCATGTCTTTATTAGCTTTAGGACATTATATCATAGTTCTTTTAAGCAAAAATATATTATATTATCTGTATATTTTAGTGCTAGCTGCACAGAAATGATTTAACAGAAAATTTAATTAAGGAGCCATTAATTTTTAATAAAACATTTATTTGTAATGATAGCAAATGAAGCTTTAATTATCTGTCAAGTGGTTTTGTGCAACTTGGTACCTACCTAGTTGGCAAAATAAAAATAAAAAATCAGGATTAGGTTAAAACTGAAATAAAAGTATGTTTGAAGACATAGATACAAAATACAGGCTGTTTCCACAGGAGCGAAAAATTTAAAGGGGTTAATCTTGAGCTAATTTTATGCATATACAGTTATAGGATAATGCTTCGAAAAGTTTCATCGATAATAAGTAGGTATATATATGGATTGAGAGTAATAGAGTGAAACTAAAATTGCATTTTACAAAATTTTATTAAATTGTTTTCGTCCTATATTTTTTCCTGTAGGCTCCCTCATTTTGATTTTGTTGTAAATAAAGCATACCTACCTACACAAAAATTATACAAATTTGGATTTACAAAATTAAAAAATTTTGAAGCATCAAAATGAAAGAGCACAGAAGAAGAAATACAAAAGCCAAATAAAGTTTTTTAACTTTTCACCTAAGCCTTCACCACAACCAACATCGACACATTAAAAATAATCAGTACCTACTACAAAAGTTTTAAAAATTCTTTATTAAAACTGTTTATTAATTACACGCCTATTTAAAAAACCTTCTAGAAGTTGCATTTTCTTCTTTATTCCTAATGAAATTCTCTAACAGAATTTTGCTTATCTTTCCTTGATATAGGCAAAATATTAGAAGGCATAGCTTCTTTCAGTGGTTGAACTCTACCCCTTCTAGGTGAATATCGAAGTAACTTGTGTTGTAAATTTCCCACATAATCTTCTTCAACTAAATGTTTTAAGCACATTTTTGCGGAAGTTCCGTTAAATTTATTTTTATGTTTAGAAAAGCATAGGTATACAGTGTGTCCCCGGACGGAGTTGACAAAAGAGAAAAAAGATCTTTATTATTGATTTTACGACGAAAAGTTATTCTTTATAAAAAATTCTGCTTGTCGAGAAAATAAATTTACCATATAAAAATCTTAGATCAGACGTACAGGGTGTTGATAAGTTAAGAAAACATGAAAATGTTTTAAGAGAGACCATTATTCGAGCCATTATTTATTATTTTAGACAAAATGTTTATGAAACAAAGTTGTTTATAATTTAAAGTAAAGCCTAAATACAAAATTTGAAATCTGTATTCTAATTTTTGATTTTTCTTCTTTTTTACAATAGAATTTATGAACATTCAAAATGAAAACCTGAGAGTGCTGACCTGTCGATAATATTGAATTGACAAACGTCATTGTGTCATTGCCCCAGTACTACCTTACATTTTACAAAATGTTTCAAGGTTGGCAAGATATACAGTGTGTCTACTATGGAGAACTATAGGGTAGGAGGCCGATCGACAATGGCAGCATTTTCAAATTCTGTCCCGGTTTTTTGGTTAGTTCGCTATTGGCCGATAGATGGCTCTCGCGTCCGAAGTGGGCTGATGTTGTCTTCTTCTTCTTCGTTTTTAATATGGAAAACTAGATCCTCCGTAGTTTTTAACTTTTACTTAAACCCTTTATTTTTCTGTGCTTTTACTTTTGACAATTGACATTTTATTTTTCGAAATAACAAATAATGTTTGAAGGCAAGACAAGACAAATAACGTTGTATTGTAATTAATTTCCATATTTATAATGAATAATGGTACGATTTATAAAAGTAGAGTTTGCTTTGTGTCGGGGTGTAAGACAGGATCTTTTTCAGAGAGAAAACGCAGCCCAATAAGTCTTTCTAGCTCCAATAAGGTATAGCTAGAATGTTTAATACCCTGTATTTTAAAAACCAAGCATCGTTGGAACTTTATACAGGCCGAGTTTAAGTACTAATAAATATAACAAAGTAAGTGTAAATTCATTAAAAGTCCTTATTTGTTTCTTAAAGAACTAATTTAAATAAAAATAGTTATTGCGTCCATAAGAAACCATTATTTGATAGCCCACTTCGAACACGCGCGCCATCTTACAGCGACTCGTAAAGCTGAATTACCGATGCTAATTTGGGACCGAATCCAATGCATTGCGATCGGCCTCCTACCTCAAGTCCTCCATAGTGTCTACTTAAGTTGGCTACATATAGGAAACTTTTTTATTATTAACTTTACGAAAAAAAGTTATTCGTCATAAAAAGTTCTGCATGGTCCAAAACCTAAAATGCAACCATCAGATATTAAATTTTTTCAGTCGTATACGAGGTTTGTCAAAAAATATGAATTTTGCCCAAGAGTAAAGTACCTTTAATTTTGACAATATCGAAAACTGTAATTATGAAAAGTTGTTCGGAATGTAAAACTATATTTTAATATGCAATAGCATCCTTCTACTTGATTTTTTTTTATTTTTACAATTTTTTCCCAAATTACGGATACACGAGGGGTGTCTCACTAGTCAAAATTTGTACACCTACTGCCAAATTTGGCAGGACTTGTCGTTTTTTCCTTTGTCCTGCCATGGTCCTGCTTGTCCTGCCAGGGTCCTGCTTGTCCTGCCACGGTCTTGTTACTGTTCTACCGCGGATACACAACTTCTAAATATTTATCTTCTTTCTTAACAAAGAAATAAACTCGGAAATAAACAATATATTTTATCAATAACTTGCATGAACATATAAATGAGACTGCAAACTCGACTAGTCGACTGTTGTGATTCACCAGTGTTTACAAAGAACTCAAACAGGAATATTTTGCCGCGACGCGCGCCGAGAACTTTAAAAACTGCGACGTCTGTTACACGCACTTCCATTTCACTTTCAATTAATAAACAAAAGCAAACAAAAATATTTTTTGCCTCCCGCTATTTATCCCTACTCCTAAAGTTATTGGAGAAATCTGATTGGATCTGAAAGGTACTGCCTGTCCTGTTTCCATCCTGCCACGGTCCTCCTATAGTTCTGCCAGGTCCTACCACAGTCATGCCAGATCCTGCCAGGTCCTTCTACAGTCCTGCCAGGTCCTGCCACAGTCCTGCCACGGTCCTGCCACGGTCCTGCTAAGTCCTGCCTTAACATGTACACCTACTGCCACAGTGAGACACCCCTCGCGGATACCGAACATTTTTACTTTTTTATTTGTTAAAAAAATCATGAAACATTTCTGTTTCGTTCAGAAAATAACTCGGAAGATAATAAATCTCAAAACAAAAAAAAGTAAAAATAAAAAATAAATTAAGTAGAAGGATGTAATTGCATATTAAAATATAGTTTTACATTCCGAACAACTTTTCATAATTACAGTTTTCGATATTGTCAAAAATAAAGGTACTTTACTCTTGGGAAAAATTAATATTTTTTGACAAAACCTCGTATACTCACGACTGAAAAAATTTAATATCTGATGGTTGCATTTTAGGTTTTGGACCATGCAGAACTTTTTATGAAGAATAACTTTTTTTCGTAAAGTTAATAATAAAAAAGTTTCCCATATGTAGCCAATTTAAGTAGACACACTGTATATCCGTGATAAATATCCTGATATATATCTTGATAAATATCATGATATTTATGCGACGATATTTTTTATCCTGATATATATCAATATTTTTTTCTTCTAAAATTCTATTCATCAGTATAAAAATATGGCCGCTGCCGCTGAGCCGGCAACAGCGTATTATGCTGCTTACGATGCGGTGATTCCCCGTCTTTCCGAGACGTTGACTACCTATTGTTCTTTGCCGCGGCGTGGCATTTTTATTCAGATTTCTGATTGAACGGAGCAATATTTTGCTGTTTGTTTTATGAAATAAAAATTTTACAATAATTTTAATAATTAATTTAATTAACAAGCCCAGTAATTCTGGGTTTTTAGTTGAACCATAGTTAAAAGCAAAAATATATGATGTGTTCATATTCATAAACTTTTATTTTTTACCTACATTTTACATTCCTAATAATAAGAGTACTAAAATAGTATATTATTAACCAAGGTTTAGACAGCCATCATTATTGCCCGAGCGTCAAGTTTAAATCACGAGGAGCGGAGCGACGAGGGATTTAGGGCGCGAGGGCTATAGGCTGTCTAAACCGTGGTTAATATAATTTTTTTTCCACTACTAACACTTTTATTTTGTACAGTATTAATAAATTATAAAACATATTAGGTAGGTATAAATATATATTTTAATCAAGTTACCTGCTTTGGCATATTGGCAAGATAATTTGTTCTCTTGTCAGTTGGCTTGGCGTCACCTTTCATGTTATTTATTGGGGAATTAACAAATCAAGTTACCGGGTTTTAAGGCACCCATTCACGTTCAGTCGGCCGGCCGTATTTTGCCGGAGAGATAATGGCCGGGCTGCCGGTACTCACTACACACACGCAGTTAAATGACGAGTCGCGTTCTGCCGGCGGCCTGTCGTCTGTTAAAACTTAACGTGTGTAGTAGTTTACCGGCCGGCATTGGACTGCAGGCCATGTCATGTCATGTCATGTCATGTAGACATCCATTTAACCTTATCTTTTCAGAACTGTCAGCTCCAGTTCACATTTAAAACTTTTTAAACTTTAATTTCTAATTAAGTAATGTCGAGAGCCAAGAATGTATATACTATTCGATATATGTATATATTCGATATATGTATATATTCGAAACATGTAGATAATTTACCATTCATTAAAACTTTATTTTAATATACCAGTAGAGAAAGACTTCAAGTGTCTTATTTCTTTCCTTTCTAAAATTTTATAGTTTTTATTCAGTAACGCCGAACAAAATCGCAAACCATCCTAACTTCATCAAGAATTTTATTGAGTTGTACCGCAAACATAAATATTTGTGGAAAATAAAAGACTCTTCATATGCTAATAGGGCTTTGCGAATTAAAGCATAATATGAAGAATTACTTTTACTATATAAAACAGTAGATGTCGAAGCTACTTAAAGACTCGGTGAAATATAAGATAAATAATATGAAAAGTGCGTTCAGAAAAGAACTGAAAAACGCATTACGGTGTCCTTTCTTGTAATATACGGTTTTAATAAATTTAATAAATACTGGAAACAATGATCAATCATCCTAATAAAGTTTTTTAAATCACTTGCACTCGATTGCCTCAGCTCTCGTACAAGCTCCATGTGGGAGAAAGTGCAACGTCTTTTTAGCCAGTCTTTCATCCAAATTGTTTTTCTTTTCCCTTTTCTTTGTTCGTGTGCAATAACAACAATTGCCGCTGCGCCCTGTTCTTGTGACATGTTTGACCTGTCAAAATAACTGCGCGTGTATGGTGAAATAACAAAAACTGAAGGCCGCTATCGAATCCGGCAGAAATCCTCCGGCCGTAATCGGTGAATAAAACTGTACGTGTAGTTTGACTTTCGATAACGGCCGGCCGGCCAGGACGGACAGTCCACGGACTGACGGCCGACTGAACGTGAATAGGTACCTTTAAATAGATCGGTCAATAATGGATTTCAATGCATTATTATTGACCGTCGTCAATAGCAACTGAGAAGGGAGAGAAAAACGATTTCTGGCGTTAATTAATCGGTCAATAATGGCGATGTTATAGGTTAGTAGTGGAAAAAACTTGTTATTGTGGTAGCAGCTATCATTGAATAGAATTGAAATACAAATTTACAGGTTTATAACATGTTTATATTAAATTAAGTGATTTTAAATTTTTAAAATATATCTTTAAAGAAAGCAGATGAAATAATTTAAAAATAATTAAAAATACAAATAAATATCCAAATTTGGATATCCGATATACAGGGTGCCCAAGATAAGGAGGGCCTCTATGGGGATCTCGGTTATGGTAAGAGCTACAACTTTGATTAAATGGGGAAAAAGTTGCGCAATCAGAGGACTAATAATATGGCATAAAAAAAGTTTTAGTAATATTTGTAAGTTTTAAGATATTAAATAAAAACTGATATTTTGGATTTTTGATTTTATTTGTCTTTGGCGTTATTATTAAAGTTAGAGCAAAACTGACAAAACTCTCTCACAGCAACTTGTTATGAACTTAAAGATTACATCGCAATTTTTTTATACGACGTTTCGTTTCCAAGCAAACACCATCAACTTCATTTTTTCTAATACGGCCCTGATTTCTTATTGTCAAATTTTGAGAGCATTTTTTATTCTTAATTCAATGATGTACCAGACAATGTTGTTTAATTACGTTTCGAGCCTTTTTAACCATCTTTATGAAATTTTCAGGGTCCGGACCTGGATCCTAGAGTGTTGCATATGCTTTTTCAGCTTTTTTAATTAAAAAAATGAAAATGATGGATGTAGAAGGTAACAACGTAATCTTTTTAGTTTCATTATGAATTTAAAAAAAAATAATAAAATTACATAATAGATTTTTAATTATTTATTTAACATTGTAAAATACTGATTCCGAACCCATAATAATTAAACTTTAATTAATTGAAATAAAACTAACATTAACTCATTAAAAATTAATTTTCCAAAAGGTGTTCAAAGTGATTTCCGTCGTTCTCCAAACATAAATAGGATCTTAAAACTGTATTATTTAGGACATTAGTTAACATTTGTGGCGTTACGCTGTGAAAGGCTGCAAGCACTAGTTGTCTAAGCTCTTCTTCTGTTTCAAAATTCTGCTTATAAACACAATTCTCGATATATCCCCAAAGGAAAAAATCAAGCGGGGTTAAATCTGGGGAACGCGCCGGCCAGGGTGTTACAGAATAAGTGCTGATACTTTTTTCTGGAAATCTTGCTGAAATGTACTCTCTAACTACCCTTGAATTATGTGCAGGTGCACCATCCTGCTGGAACCAAGTGTCGCGTTGTTCTGCCAGAGGTAAATTATCCAGAGCCTCCTCTAAGTCATTTTGGAGTAAATTCAGGTAATGCTCAGATGTTAAATTATGTTGATAGAAAAAAGGTCCTATTATTCTTGTTCCCAAAATTCCAGCCCACATATTAAATCCGAAACGGTATTGGTGTCTTGATTCTTTGAATACACGTGGATTTTCCTTAGACCAGTAATGTACATTTTTTCTGTTAAAGATCCCGTTTCGATTTACCATGCTTTCATCAGACCAAATTATCTGGTAAGGAAAATTTATGTTTTCGTGGCATTTTCTGGTGTACCATTCGCAGAATGATCGACGTCTTTCTGCATCACCTGGCCTCAGTCCTTGACAAATTCTGTATTTATATGGGTGAAATTTTTGTTTGTTTAAAATAAATTGAGCAGTTGATTTCGCTACGCCTACATTTTCATCAATTTCTCTAGTTGATACTCCAGGGTTTTCAGTAACAGCTAATAATACGCTGAAAACCTTTTCCTGGTTACTATTTTTTTTTTCGGGAGAGCATGGGTTTTTTAAATGCACCGTGTTCTTTAAGGTTAGTTACTAACTTACTGTAAGTCCGTTTAGCTGGTTGTCTCCTTTCCGGATATTTGTCCAAATACATCCGCTTCGCTACATTACAATTTTCTCCGCTTAAAATAAAACATGATAACATATCAAATTTTTCTTCATTTGAATAATAACCTGCCATATTTAGTTCAACTGAAGTAATGCCAAATTGTCTGACACCATACCTACTCATTTTTTTTCCAATGCCTACTTCGCTAATTTGGGAAAAGAACAATACTTAGTTTGCAACAGCGTAGATTTGTTTTGTTTCAAAAAGAAAATAAACCCAGGAAGTTTTTATTTTTTTTTCAACAGTATCGTAAGGTTTAATTAAAAAAGCTGAAAAAGCATATGCAACACTCTAGGATCCAGGTCCGGACCCTGAAAATTTCATAATGATGGTTAAAAAGGCTCGAAACGTAATTAAACAACATTGTCTGGTACATCATTAAATTAAGAATAAAAAATGCTCTCAAAATTTGACAATAAGAAATCAGGGCCGTATTAGAAAAAATGAAGTTGATGGTGTTTGCTTGGAAACGAAACGTCGTATAAAAAAAATTGCGATGTAATCTTTAAGTTCATAACAAGTTGCTGTGAGAGAGTTTTGTCAGTTTTGCTCTAACTTTAATAATAACGCCAAAGAAAAATAAAATCAAAAATCCAAAATATCAGTTTTTATTTAATATCTCAAAACTTACAAATATTACTAAAACTTTTTTTATGCCATATTATTAGTCCTCTGATTGTGCAACTTTTTCCCCATTTAATCAAAGTTGTAGCTCTTACCATAACCGAGATCCCCATAGAGGCCCTCCTTATCTTGGGCACCCTGTATATCGGATATTTGGATATTTATATAAATATCATGATATTTGCCAACCCTGAAATGTTTACCAAAGAACGAATTTATTTGATTACATGTTATGGAATTGGAAACGTCTCAAATTTTGTATGTAGGCTTTATTTTGGATTATAAACAACTTTGTTTCAGAAACATTTTGTCTAAAATAATAAATAATGGTACTTCTCTCTTAAAGCATCTTCATGTTTTCTTTATTTATCAACGCCCTTGTACATCTGATCTAAAATTTTTATATGGTAAATTCGAGGGTAAATTCATTTTCTCGACAAGCAGAATTTTTTATAAAGAATAACTTTTCGTCGTAAAATCAATAATAAAGATCTTTTCCCTCTTGTCAACTCCATCCGGGGACACACTGTGTATTTATATTGTGTTTTTTATTTTTCGGAAAAGTGTATAATCTTATATTCTTATTGAAATTATTTTTCTGGTTATCCACATCACAACTAAACATAGCACATACACCTCATATTATATAATATATTAATACAAAATACAGAAGTGTTTAGCACTAAATTCTGCTTCTTTCGAAACACCGTTTGAAGTCATATGGCACTGCAAGCCACGTCTCATCTGCGCTATAACTTAGCTTCCGTTTATTGTACCATGCTACTACTTACCTACCTAAATAAATATAATTTTTTTCTTAGAAAAATCGGAAAGCTATTCCTTGTTACTGGGAATCACAACCTGGCGGTTGTTTGAAACCGCATTGCCCATTTATGCACCAGAATCCAAGACCTCCTTTGCCTGAAGATGAAGGAAAATCCAGCACATGTAAGTAGGTACTGTTACCTAAACCATGAAAGATTGTTATCATAAAACACTTCATTGGCCAAAATGTAGGTTCAGTGTTGTGCGAATAATAATAATAAAAAGTCTGTTCAAATATCTTGTTTAAAATGAATAGGTACCTATATCATTTCTTGAATTAACTATATAACAGTTTAGACGTGCTCAATAGTTGCTTATTATTTGACCACTTGTCTTGGCTGAGCTGACCTAAACTGACTACCTTGCCGTTTTATTTGACCAAGTAAGTCAGATTATCTCAGTCAAATTTCCTCCCCCCTTACCTACGCTAAGGTTACCGGATTTGTGACTGAGATCGTTCGTTTTGACTGATTTATGTGTCAACACTGTCAACTTGTCAATGGTTGTTTTATTTGCAATTTAGTCAAGAAATTTCTTTTAGTTAGCTCAGCCAAGACAACTGGTCAAATAATAAGCAACTAATGTGCTCATATAGTAAGCTACTTGTGAGTTAATTTGAAAATTATATTTATCAGTATTTATTAGGTATTAAGAATAGGTTTGTAAATCAGACACAACTAGATTGGAAGAAGACGAATAAGATAGTATTTTAATATACTTTAATCACCATAATACATCCATAATTCACACACCGCGTATTCTTCATAATTTTCTGAATTATTAGTGACATCCTGGAATATGTGTCTTGGATTAGTTAATATCCAATTTTTAATTTTATATTTATTTAATGACTTAATTAAGGTAATTATTTTAATTGACTGTGGTAAAATATCAAAAATATATGGATTGATGTTTAAAAATTTTTTGTGTCCTATTGTTTTGTTTACTATACCTAATATGTAATTTTATTTTTTTAAATATATGTAGGTATTACCAGGTTTTAAGAAAATAGTTGTCTGATGTTCATTTTTTTGCTTTCTTAATGTAGTTAGGTAATAAGAAGAATATTGGTAGTCTTTTGCGTAAATAATTTTCAAAATGTATTTTTGAATAGGTAGTTTCAATATAATTAAGATGATTTTTACTTATGCCTCCCCATCCATAATTTAAATGCGTTTATACTAAAGAATAATATAATATTTCTAATTCTTTAATATTTAAAAGTTATTCAAGGTGTTTAAAGTTTGCTATAAGAATTCTAAGTTTTTCGATAATGTAATTAGTACTATGTAAATCCCATTTTAAATGTTTATCAAAATTTATTCCAATAATATATTCAGCTTTTATGGTGATATGAGTGGACCAATATTTGGAAATTTTTTTTATATGAAGTAAACTGAATGAATTTTGTTGCCACTCCGCGGGAAACAGGCTTCATCTGTGAATAAAATTCTTCATATAAAATTCCTATCTTAATTTCTGTGTTCTTGGATAAACCGACAGAAAGCTAGGTGATTCCTGTTTACTATATATCCAGTAATAGTATGACTGTAGACACTTTAATTTGTAACTGTTAATGGCTGTTGCTGTTGATACTTAAATAAATATATGTGTCAAACTGAAAGACTGTGTGACAGTGCTCTCTGTAGGTACAAACCGGAATTGATAACATATTCTCATAGTGTTAATCTAATGTATTACTACTCAGTCATGAGTATGGAGAACTAGAGGGTAGGAGGCCGATCGACAATGGCAGCATTTTCAATTTCTGTCCCGGTTTTTTCGTTAGTTCGCTATTGGCCGATAGATGGCTCTCGCGTCCGAAGTGGGCTGATGTTGTCTTCTTCTTCTTCGTTTTTAATATGGAAAACTAGATGCTCCATAGTTTTTAACTTTTACTTAAACCCTTTATTTTTCTGTGCTTTTACTTTTGACAATTGACATTTTATTTTTCGAAACAACAAATAACGTTTGAAGGCAAGACAAGACAAATAACGTTGTATTGTAATTAATTTCCATATTTATAATGAATAATGGTACAATTTATAAAAGTAGAGTTTGCTTTGTGTCGGGGTGTAAGACAGGATATTCTTCAAAGAGGAAACGAAGCCAAATAAGTCTCTTTCTAGCTCCAAAGGTAAGCTCACTTTAAAAAAAAACCTCTGTAGCTAGAATGTTTAATACCCTGTATTTTAAAAACCAAGCATCGTTGGAACTTTATACAGGCCGAGTTTACTAATAAGTATAACAAAGTAAGTGTAAATTCATATAAAAGTCCTTATTTGTTCCGTAAAGAACTAATTTAAATAAAAATAGTTATCGCGTTCATAAGAAACCATTTATTTGATAGCCCACTTCGAACACGAGCGCCATCTTATGGCAACTCGTAAAGCTGAATTACAGATTCTAATTTGGGACCGAATCCAATGCATTGCGATCGGCCTCCTACCTCAAGTCCTTCATAGTCATGAGTAAACAAAAGGGGTTTAGAGTTCTTTTATGCAAATAATATAAATATAAATTCACAGCACAAACATCTTCCATCATTGCAACCACATGTTAAAACTAGGTTACTTTACTTATGAATAAATAAATAACACAGGCCTGCATAAAATTTGTGATGACGTGATTTCTGTTTGTTAAGCTTAGTTATTATATAGAAATAACCAATTAAAATACAATTGGTCTCTATTACCCACAGAATTTTTTTTTGCAAAAAAAAGAGAAAATATAAAATAATCTTGTAATAGACGTTTTAATACATTTTAAAATGAATGTGGTACTTTAAATTCTACGTATTAACCAAAAATGATTTCCTGTGATGCTACACACCTTCTGACTGGAGACTTTTCATCGACTCTTCAAAAAGGAGCCTTTTAAAGCTGTTCTTTTACATAATGGCAATGTTTTTGCTTCTGTTCCTATCTGCCGTTCAGTTCATTTAAAGAAAATCTATGAAAATTTAGAGGAACTTTTAAGAATAGGTACATCAGAAAATCACAACTGGGAAGTGTGTGGAGATCTAAAAATTTTAGGCCTTCTCTTGGGTCAGCAGTACGGATTTACTAAATTTCCATGTTTCCTGTGCGAGTGGTCTAGTTAGCGAGAACAGCATTGGATAAAAGAGACTGGCCACAAAGAGAGACTTTAACACCTGGAACCAAAAATGTAATTCGCGAAAGTCTTATTAACCCTCAAAAAGTTTTACTTCCATTTACTTCCACCACTTCACATAAAACTTGGACTTATGAAACAATTTCAGTGGCGAAGCGTACGAGTAGACAAGGTAGACATTGTCTACCCAAAATTCTACACAAAAGGTTTATTTTTTTATTATAAAACAGTTTTATAAAATAATTATTTGTTAATGTACTTTGACTTTTAACTTTATTAACGTCCAACAAATTGCAGCATTGTATCAAACATCAAACTATTATAAAAGAAACTCAAACCGGCCGACCGGCGGCGTGTTGAGACCGCACGTATGGTAAATAAATGTAATACGCACTACGCAGCCGGGGTATAGAGAGACACATCGAGATTTGTCTTTTAAAAATGCAGCCACCATGCAGGCGGGCGCTTCCCTCACTGCTGAAAGTGTCGATGCAAGCACGCGAATTTCGGGCGATCCGAAGACACTTGAGCGTTTGTCTTTGTTGTTGACCAGCTATTTACTATGTATTACCGGCGCGATATAATATGGCTTTAGGAATCGTATGCGACTTGGTCGATTTCTATATTGCAGTTCTGTGTTCTCTCTCGCTCGTTTATTTAGTCTGGTAAAGACGGTTGTTGGTGGCAGAGTAATTATTATTTTATTTTATTAACTCTTCGTTTGATTTTGTGTTTTATGATTGTATTGATTGTTCGATAATAAAATAAAATGGCAGATAATAGAAGACCCGATTATTTATGTAAAACAACGTAGTTTTTCAACTCTATCTCTAAAAGAAAAATTACATTTGAAAACTTCCCAAAAGCAGCCAGAACTAAATATATCGCAAAAAGATGGAAAAACTATCCGGAAATTTCAAAAAAGTTGGTACGAATCTTTTAGCTGGTTGACGGAAAGTGTCAATACGAATGCATTATATTGCTTTCCGTGTAGTCTGATTGGTGGAGAGGAACCCTGTGCAAAATCTGGTGTTAATGTGATAACAAAATTTTGTACAGAAAGCCAATATTTTTCTAATATTATTATTATCTAATTTTAAATTTTAAGTCTTCCAAATTTTGTGGTTTATCCTTATACACTTTTGATTTCAAATAACCCCAAAGAAAGAAATCCAAGGGTGTAAGATCGGGAGATCTTGCAGGCCATTCTATGGGTCCTCTTCTACCTATCCATCGCTCGGGAAATACAGTATTCAAATACTCTCGTACTTGTCGAGCAAAATGAGGCGGAGCACCATCCTGCTGAAACCAAATAGACGCTTCTGGTAGATGAGGCTGATTCGGATTTGGAAAATCCGCTGCTAGTGTGGGAATTAATTCATTTTGAAGAAATTGTAAATACCGGTCTCCTGTAAGATTTCCATCGAAGAAAAAAGGTCCAATAATTCTATCATTTCTGCCCAAACATTTACTTTTTGTGGGTATTGCGTGTGCTGTTCTCTCATCCAACGGGGATTATTTGTACTCCAATACCGAAAATTTTGTCTGTTTACCGAACCATTCAAACAAAACGTGGCTTCATCGCTAAAAAGTATGTTGCGATGGAAAAATAGATTTAAGTTGCAAATTTCCATCATAGTTTCACGAAACTGTAGTCGGCGGTCGGGATCATCTTCGTTTAGCTCGTGCAGCAACCTAATTTTGTACGGATGGTACTTTTCTTGTTTCAATACCCGCAACACAGATCGTCGGCTAACATCATTATTAAGGGCTACTTCAGTGGATGCACTATGAGGATTATCTTCAACCTCTAACAAAATGTTCAATTGTGAGTTTTCACTAATTTTTGGACGACCTGGCCGTAGACGATCCTTTACATTCCCTGTTTCCCTGAATTTCTTCTTAATTTTACTTACTGTAGATCTTGTAATCGGCCGTTCTGGCGTTAAACAAGTTACAAAATTCTTCTTGACTTCTTGTTTTGTCTCCACATCCAATTAAAATTAAAATTTCGATTCTTTGTGTTTCATTTAAATGCACCATGATCACCGTTTTTCAAAATTATACCTAAACTAATTTTTAATTGACACATGACTTGCTATCGTAGTAACAATTCATTTAAATTTACCTGTTTATCTTTAAGTACCTAGGTACATGTACCTTTTTTTAAAGAATTTTTTTTATGATGTAATTTTTCTCTAAAACCATTAGAGATAAGGATAGAGTATGCTACATGAATTATGCGCAGAATTTGGCGTAGAATTAGGGTAATAAGTAAAAATAGGGGGGTTCTATTTAAAAAACAAAAAATTTTTGCTACATCTACTTTTTGACACACCCGGTATAATTTCTTTTTGAGGCAAAAAATCCGGAAGAAAGAATTATAATCGACGTGTCCGAGCGTTTTTTCAAAAAATGAATACCTGATTTTTAAATGAATTTGTTCCATATTTTAGCCCATCACTGTATGTATTTTTGAATTTTACTGGTTTGAAAAATAACCTTACGTGATATAAAAAACTAAAAACAGATTTGAAATCAGCGCTATCCAATTACTAGAAAACAGTTAAAATTTCTAAATCAACTTTAAAAGTGTTAAAAAATGTAGGCCTGTGAAATTGTATGACTGTGTTTCTTGCTTTGCTACATTTAAATAATTTAGGTATTGTTTTGTATAAAAATTTATAATGAAAATAATAATTTTAAATATGCGTTATATCTTTTATTAGGTATATTTTAGTATATTTGACATAAATAAAAAGGTTCTCAATGTGTCCTATATTTTGACGGTTGTTAAAAAGATTACATCCTGTGAATGAAAGAATTAATATGTAAAGTTATCACTTTTATTTCTAGATAAATCCGAAACCAATTTGACTGAGAACTGTAACCAAGCTGGTAACTTTAAAACGACACCATCAGTCGACAGTCTGGTCGTCAATTTCGAAGAAGGTATGCGACTTGTTAAGTAGATTACCTAAATATGCATAGTTATTTTTTTTTATACATCTTGTTGCAATTTTATAGAGTTGATAACTCAGTTGATTCGTTTTGCACTAATTATTTAGTGCAAAATTTAGTCCTTTTGATTTTTCACTTTATCTTTATTACTAATTTAAGTATAGAGTTTTTACTTTGGTTGAAGAATTTTTATAGTGTAGAGTTTATCCTTTTGTTATATTTTGTTTGAAACATGTTATTGCAAATTATCTTTATGTGATAAACAAAGAAATTATTGATGGCTATTTGCATGGGGTGTAGTTGTATTTAAAGTTACAATAAAGGAAATTGTACAGAAAACGAATCAGATAGGAATTGTTGTAAATGGCCATACGTATACATATAACCGTTAGATAATTTATTAGGGAAAGTGGCGACTGCAGTTTGTTTTTGATTCATTAAAAAAAATCATTTCTCATTACAATGCTAAATCAATTTATTTTAAATAATTTTTTTTCAAATTATAATAGTTGATTTAATCTTAGTGGGCGATTTTTGGTAAAGAAATTAAAATTATTTACGTCAAAAGTTATGGTGTCGTGAAATGTTGAGAAAAATATCTGTCAAGGTAGTTAAAGATAGATTAAGCTTATGCCAAAAATATGAAACTTCTGAACATATACCGGGTGTTTCTCAAAAGACGTTCACCCCTATAACTTTTCTGTATTTATAGATATTAAAATAAAATTTTGAGATTATGCATAAAAGATGAGTCTGCATTTATTGGCATAATTTTCAATTTGTTAGCACTAAGGGTTTGACCGGAAGTGACCTTGCCTTAGGTATTTTAAATGGGACATCTCACCTCACTTGTAATTTTTTGACCTGTTATAACATTTCTATGTTTATTTTTTTATTTTCAATCTAGAGTGCTACAAATGAATTAAACCTGTTAATTTATAGTCAAGCAGTATATGAAAATTAAAATTATGTCATAATAATTGACTTTCTAAGTTTCACAAGCGTTTAAAAAATGAAATTTTGATTTCTTGACGTTTACTCCATTTTTCCAAATGGAACGATGGTGGTTCACTAGTATATTTAAAACGAGCTTTTTTCCAACAATTTGATACCATACACTCCTATTGTGTTTTAAAATTGACACTGAAAAATTTTGCCTTAAATCCCAATCGCAAATTTAAAAGCGTTATGCATTATTGCCGCCCTGTCTTTTCTAAAGAAATATATAGACGGCTTTGAAAAACAATGGAATGGTTTTGAAAAGCAATATATTATCTTTAATTTAAAGTTTTAATGTCATTAGTTTATAAAACATACAATACATACAATCTGCGGCTTCAGAAGAATTTTTCTGGTCACTCCAAAAATTGTTGGAAAAAAAATGCTCGTTTTAAATATCCTAGTGAACTACCATAGTCCCATTTGGAAAAATGGAGTAAACGTCAAAAAAACAAAATTTCCTTTTTTTAAACGCTTGTGAAACTTAGAAAATTAATTATTATAACATAATTTTAATTTTCATATACTACTTGACTATAAATTAACAGGTTTAATTAATTTGTAGCACTCTAGATTGAAAATAAAAAAATATACATAAAAATGTTATAACAGGTCAAAAAATTGCAAGTGAGGTATCATTTTACTCATAATGTTATGCTAAATCCCAATAAGTAAAAATATACAAGATGTCCCATTTAAAATACCTAAGTCAAGGTCACTTTCGGTCAAACCCGAAGTGCTAACAAATTGAAAATTATGCCAATAAATGCAGACTCATTTCTAATGCATAATCTAAAAATTTCATTTTAATATCTAAAATATAAAAAAGTTATAGGGGTGAACGTCTTTTGAGAAACACCCGGTATACAGGATATTACAAATTCGATTCGTTAGCATTGCTATCTCGGTAACTATAAGAGATAAAAATTCATTCAATGAAGGCAAAGGTACATACCTATTTTAATACTGAATAATGTGTTTAAAAGCAATTTAAAAATTCCTTTTCAAATTTAGATTTTTTTATGACAAAATACTGATTATTTTGAAAAACCAATAACACTTTCTTAAGGTCTTTTCTTATGCTCATCGAGGAAATTATTTTATTTTTCAGATACGACGTTTCGTTTTTTAGATACAACAACTTAATTTTTTTAAATTCGGATCTGTATTTTTTTGTGTAAGTTTTCACCTCCCAAACCTAATTTAAATCCCAGTCTAATACCTTCTTGAAAAATTTTGAATGTCAGGTCTTAAAAAGGTCCATAATATTGGTTTTATTAGTTTTAAATTGGAAGCAATTCGAGATAAAAGGCCGATTCTTTCCTGAGGAGCATAAAAATTGGCTTAAGAAAGGACTCTTATAATTTAGGGAAACGTGTGATGCATCATTAGTTTTATGAGATCAAAAGCTACTCAAAAATTAAAAAAGTTTAGGTCCGTATTTAAAAAAATGAAGTTGATGTGGGTATCTAAAAAATGAAACATCGTATCTGAAAAATAAAATTATATTCTTAAAGAGTATAAAAAGTGCTTTAAAAAAGTGTTTCTCGTTTTTCAAAATAATCAGTATTTTGTCGTAAAAAAAACAAAAACAAAAATTGATTTTGTCGGATAGTATACATGCAGGGTTAGTTAAAATAACCGGAACGGCTAATTTTCTTTAAAAGTACTAAAGCTAAATCAATGAATTTTGGTACAGGGGGATAACTTAAAGAATTGAATTGAAAATTGACAATTGCGACGTTGCCAGATTTTTAGTTTTTTCTGTAACTCAAGGAAAGTTTTTTTTTCAAACGTAACACTACTCTTTTTTTATTGAATTCGATTCCTCCCATCAACATTACCATTTCCTGATATTATCAAATTTTTATCTCAAATAGTTCTATGGGAAAAAAAGTTAATTAGTTCTAACTCCAAAAAAAATCAATCTATTTCCATTTAAAAACGTTTCAAATAATGTGAAAGGGAAGGTTGGTAGACATAATGTAACTAATAGTATCGATAACGATAATAGCAACAAACAACTACTAAGAATAACATAGCTAGTAAAAATTACTTACATATTATAGTTCACTACATTAATTTGATTATGAAACCGATAATCTGTAAGTAATTTTTACTAGTTATGTTATTCTTAGTAGTTGTTTGTTGCTATTATCGTTATCGATACTATTCGGAACATTATGTCTACCAACCTTCCTTTTCACATTATTTGAAACGTTTTTAAATGGAAATAGATTGGATTTTTTTAGAGTTAGAGTTGTAACTATTTAACGTTTTTTCCCATAGAACTATTTGAGATAAAAATTTGATACTATCGGAAGGAATCGAATTCAATAAAAAAAAAGAGTAGTGCTACATTTGAAAAAAAAACATTCCTTGAGTTACAGAAAAAAACAAAAAATCTGGCAACGTAGCAAATTGTCAATTTTCAATTCATTTTTTAAATTTTCCACCTGTACCAAAATTCATTGATTTAGCCTTGATAGTTTTGAAGAAGATTAGCCCTTCTGGTTATTTCAACTAACCCTGTATATTCGGATATAAATAAATATACAATGTTGCGTTCATTTAACCAACCCTCTATCTTTTATAGTAGCCAAGATAATATAAGATTATATTTTTATTAAATGTTAACAGTTATTAGTCCTATTACTTATAAATGTCAAATCTAGTAAGTACCGACACTCAATCCTATTAATGTCTTCCAATTAAAAAAGGTTAATTTTAATTAATAAACCCCATTTTTTTCTTCTATATAAAGACGACAGTGTTCGGCACGCTTATTTTGGCATTTCAGATTTTTTTCTCGTTTTACGTTTCGACTTTCTTTTTCTATTGGCTTGAATGAATTTTGTGGTCATTTTGAACAGAATTCTGTCTATTAATATGAAAAATGTACATTTATCTGGGGTAGTGTCCCTTGTCCGATATTAGTTTGTTATGTATACATGATGTCCCCCCAGGAACCTTCGATCCTATATATGGAAAACTATACATTGAATACTTTGAAAATTTGACGGTATACTAAAGTTGATGGGGGCAACCCGGCTAAAATATTTTCAATATAGTGGCATTACCGATTATACCAGAAGTAGGTGTCAACTTGCTGATTTTAAATGGAACACCTTATATAATATTACATTTTTGGAGTCTGCGCAAGGTTTTATGCAGATTTCGTATGTCATATCTTATACCTAAGTAAGCATTTTTGACATATTTAAGTTTTTATGTCAAGATGGGCGTTTACAAGCCCTTAAATAATTTCAATTTTTCCTATAAGGAAGCCTTTATTACTTAATTTGGGTTGTATTCCTTGTTAAAAATTAACTGCTTTAAGGTGAAATTATCAACGTCATTCAATCTATTGCCAATCTATAACCTATTTCGCGTTGTTTTTTTAGTTTATTATTTTATTAACTAACATTTAAATAAAATCAATATCGTCAGCACATTATTTAGGTAATATCTGATATATTACAAAAATATCAATTTATTTCATTGCTTATTTTGGGAGAATTGTATGTTAAAAGAATAATGACAATATACAGCCTGTCCGCGGATAGGGTTTACAATAGCACAATAGGATGAAAAATTTCATTTTTCGGGAAAAAGTCATTCTTGATAAAAAGTTTTGCTTGTGAAAAAAATGCAATTCACGAAGAGAACATTTTTATTTTTTATACAAGGTTCGCAAAAACTTCAAAAACATGATTTTTCTCCAAGAGTAAACTACCTTTATTTTTCATTTTTGACCAAAATGCCAATTAGAAAACTTATTTAGAATAACGTTTGTAATTGAAATCCGAGATTTAAAATAAATCTTCGATTTTTTGAGTTTTTTTAATTTTCAGAGGTGAATGGAAATTTTGCTGCTTAATTAAAATATTAATATAAATTTTTTATGAGACTCTATTTTCATAATGGGTGGTTGGTGTCTTATTTTAAAATTTTAAATGCATTCCTACCATCTTTTGTAAAAACAAGGAATTTTTTACCTTTTTATTACTTTGCTTTCCGTATGGGGCATTGTTGAAGCTGTTCAAACAACTTCCACAGAAGATATTTGTAGAAGTTTTGACCACATTCGTTTACAGCTGGAAAAATGTGTTGACTATAGAGTGGGAGTGTTTGAATAGCATACTATGAAATTATTATTTGTTGTTATTTTAAGATTTTTTTGTGTTATTTTCGGGGTCATTTCATTTGTGAAATTAAAAATGCATATTTCTAGTAACACCAGAAATCAGTTTTTGAAACTATTTGATACCCCTCTGTCATTGATAATGTATGTATTTCGACCGCTAAGACTGCTATCTAAAAAAAAAATGTTACCTCTAAAAATTGAAAAAATCGAAGATTTATTTTAAATCTAGGATTTAAATTACAAACATTTTTCTAAATGAGTTTTCTAATTGGCATTTTGGTCAAAAATGAAAAATAAAGGTAGTTTACTCTTGGAGAAAAATCATGTTTTTGAAGTTTTTGCGAACACTGTATAAAAAAATCAACATTTTCTGTTCGTGAATTGCATTTTTTTACAAGCAAAACTTTTTATCGAGAATGACTTTTTCCCGAAAAATTAAATTTTTCATCCATTTGTGCTATTGTAAACTCTGTCCGCGAACAGTCTTTATGTATACCGGGTGTCCACGGAAGGTGGCTCGCCCTTCCAACTTTTTTGTTTTTTAAGATAATGAAATAAAATTCGGGGTATTTGTATATGACATAAAACTGCATTTTTTGACAGGTGACTCAACATTATGGAATTTCCGGTTTAACCGGAAGTTACATCAACTTTCGATTTTTAAATGGGACACCTGGTATATTTTTACTTTTTTTGACTCCATATGACATTCTAAATACAACGATGTGTAACTTGTCACTTTTTGTCACCAAGAAAATATTTTTTTTTATTGATACCCTATTTCGCTTATTTAAAGTACGCCTCAGCGTGTTTCAATCCCACTTTCAAAAACGCGCGTGTTTTAAAGTTACCATGGCAACATCAACAACCCGTGAAACGTGAAGTCTAAATATGTTAATTGATTTGACAGAATTACCTTTTAACGTCAAATAAAATATTTTTTTAAGCAATACACAACCAATGTCAACGGTGACAACAATGAATCTTACGTGACAGATTGTAAGTTATTTTTTGTTCTCCTCATTTTCATGACAACGACAGGTATATCACATCACGAATTCGACCATTTCACTTACTTACTAAGTTATTATTTCCATTTTTTGTAATATAAATACCAATAAGTGTACTTACCAATAAAAAAAAATAATGTAAAGTATTCGTGGATAACTGGTCTTTAAAACACTTGCTCTATTTCAAGCACTCCGGCTGCGCCGTCGTGCTTGCAAAATCGCGCGTGTTTTAAAGACCTTAATATCCACTTATACTTTAATATACTATTTTTCCCAAATTTATTGTTTTATCTAGAGGGCTATGAATACCTTAAAATCACTTATTACAGTTTTTTAATCTTGGGAAAAATACAATTTTACTATTTTTGGTCCAATGCTATGTGCTATGTAAAATTTAATCTTTAAAGTTGTATAACTAATTTTTTTTAAAATGGCAACATGGTGGCTCGTCGGGTTAAGAAAAATAGGATTTTATTACGATTATTTTGATACCATACACTAGGTTTTAGAAAAGCTGCCATCAAAAAACTTTAAAAAGTTAACTTAGAACTTTCCTAAAATGAATCATCTTTTGAGAATAAATTTGGATTTAAATGCATCAAGTAGCCTGTGACCAGCAAAGCTGATAAAACAAAATCATGCCTTGAAGAAATCTGAAATGTCCACAGCTTCTGCCAAAGTAAATTAGTTTGTTGTTTAAAAAACATGGAAAATAATAGTTTTACAACGAGTGAAAAAGTTGATATGTTATTATTATTAGGCTCATTTCGCATTTTCGGAACCAGTTTTGGGTACCTAATAGTGCCGGGTTGGATGACGCCGATTAAAATATCTTTGTGCGTAAAGTCATGCAGCATCGGTTGAATTATTTCTACATTCTCCAAACACTAATAACATATCAACTTTTTCACTCCTTGTAAAACTATTATTTTCCATGTTTTTTAAACAACAAACTAATGGGCTTTGGCAGAAGCTGTTGGCATTTCAATTTTCTTCAAGGCATGATTTCGTTTTATCAGTTTTGCTGGTCACAGGCTACTTGATGTATTTAAATCTAAATTTATTCTCAAAAGATGCTTCATTTTAGGAAAGTTCTAAGTTAACTTTTTAAGGTTTTTTAATGGCAGCTTTTCTAAAACCTAACAGTGTATGGTATCAAAATAATCGTAATAAAATCCTCTTTTTTCTTAACCCGACGAGCCACCATGTTGCCATTTAAAAAAAATGAGTTATACAACTTTAAAGAGTCAATTTTACATAGCACATAGCATTGGACCAAAAATAGTAAAATTGTATTTTTCCCAAGATTAAAGAACTGAAATATGTGATTTTAAGGTATTCATAGCCCTCTAGATAAAACAATAAATTTGGAAAAAAAATATTTTCTTGATGACAAAAAGTGACAAGTGACACATCGTTGTATTTAGAATGTCATATGGAGTCAAAAAAAGTAAAAATATACCAGGTGTCCCATTTAAAAATCGAAAGTTTATGTCACTTCCGGTTAAACCGGAAGTTCCATAATGTTGGGTCACCTGTCAAAAAATGCAGTTTTATGTCGTATACAAATTCGCCGAATTTTATTTTATTATCTTAAAAAACAAAAAAGTTAGAGGGGCGAGCCACCTTCTGTGGACACCCGGTATGTCGTAGGCTGATAGTGAAATCCGTCATTTCATGAAACGCCTAGTCATATTATGAAGCGTGGCTAAAAGGTATATTGCAACTGGTTTGTTCGTTGTTCCCCAGAGCATTTTTTTCAATTTTTTCAACTAATATTATTTTATAAAAATAAAACTTAAATTAAATTAAAAATTTTTTTTTAAAAAATGCTCTGGGGAACAACGAACAAACCAGTTGCAAATATACCTTTTAGCGTGCAGCATGATATGACTAGGATTTTCATGAAATGACGGATTTCACTATCAGCCTACGACATATATACAAGGTAAATATCTACTATTTTGGACCATCTCTTGGGCCTCTTATATTTTCCTACTTTGAAGACGTAATAATAAGTTCGAATCACTTTCTTTTGACCAAACAGTTGCTAAGGCTTTACATGCATGTTGGGGCTACTGATACCCATTGGCCGCTTTTTCGAGAAAACGAAAAATGAACAAAATATTGATAAGAAAATTAAATGGCGAGTACCACTAGGGTTTGCTCTTAAGGTAGACGTGGAAACGGGAATAAAATACTTTAGAATTTGTTATATTCCTCACATTTTTATTTGGACGTTTTTGCTTTTGATCCCTGAACTGCAGTCGCTACTTGTACTATACTATAAATTCAAAAATATTATTCGGTGACTAAGTTGGCAACGTCACTTTAATCAAAACGTCACTGATATTATTTTTGATTTTCTAGAAGATATTGTATTATAATAATGCAAGTAAAAGATGAGATATTTAATTAAAATAAATGTTACTTGACGATAAATAATTTATCTTTTACGCATAATTTTATGATAAATAACTAGGGTGCATTCTTGGCTAACTTATTTTTGCTACTGGTATTATTGCGTATTGACTGTATCTCAGATACATATTACTATTTAAGTCATAGATAATGTCAATTATTATTACTTCATTCGGCTCAATTTGTTTGAAAACGTTTCGTATACAGGGTGTCCATTTTATCACACCTACCCCTGAAAAGGTGCGAGCTAAGAGATGGAATTCTAGATTCGTTTACAGCGGTGCCAAAGTGTCTCTCTCTCTGTATATTTATACAGAGTAGAGAAGGTCATCCGAAATAAGCTGCCAATGTTGGCTGGTGAAACATAAATAAACAATTTAATATAAACGGTTTTTGTCAATTGGTGGATTAAACGAATTAATTGTGTTACCGCAGACAAAGCCGCGGGTGCAAGCTATTTGGAATAAATTTAGGTCAAATCGATTAACTAGTTTTTCTGGGGATAGAACAGATTTCGTGACTATGAGCGAAGCTACGAGTACTAGTATTTTCTCAGTTTTTCATCGAAAGCCGAACCTACACTATTGGATAAAAGTAGAGCAACAAAGTGCTGTTATTTCTTTGAATTTAAAAATTTAATTATATGATTGTGATCCCCAGCTAATTTTAATGAAATATGATCCCCACAATATCAGTAATATTTCACAATATTTTGGTACACTTTAAACAAAATAAAGGTAGAGAAATATTTATAATTATAAAAATCGACGAAATGAAATGCGACATAAGTAAAACAACAAATTGTGTCAACAGTATTTTATTTTAGATATTACGATGAAAGAACAATAAACACATTTAATAATTACAATAGCCAGAAGTATTATATTAATAGTTAATAGAATATCCATTATTATTTATTACTTGCCAACAATGTCGCGGCATTGAATCAATCAATTTTTGAAAAGTATTTTCGGGAAGATTTGTCCAAACTTCATTGATTTTATTTACCAACGATTGTTTATTTGGAAATAATTGTGTACGTATTCCACGTTCTACTTCCTCCCATAGATTTTCAATGGGGTTAAGGTCTGGGGATTGTGCCGGCCACTGCAAAACCCGAACGTTATTTTCTTGAAACCACTCTTGAACAATTCGTGAAGAGTGTTTTGGATCGCTATCCTGTTGGAAAATAAAACGCAACGGCATTATTTCCCACTCTGCATAAGGCAACATTACATTTTGCATTATATCTCTATAGACAAATCGATCCATGGTGTCATTAATAAAGCTTAAAGGACCCACCCCATTCCATGAGAAGCAACTCCATAGAAAAACACTGCCTTTACCATGTTTAACTGTGGGTGTAACGTATTTGGGATTAAACCTTGTGTTGATTGGCCGTCTTACACGCTTCATTCCATCATAATTGAAAATCTTATAACGCGTTTCATCGCCAAATAGAACTTTTTTCTACTCGTCTACTGTCCAATTGAAATGTCGACGTGCAAATTCAGGCCTAACCACCCTATTTCTTGCCGAAATAAGCGGCTTTTTAGCCGGGCGTCTACTAAATAGCTTTGCGTTTACCAACCTTCTTTGCACTATCCGTGGACTAACCATAATTCTGGGAATTTCAGCAATAATTCTAGGCGCAGACAACCAAGGATCGTTTTGAGAATTTTTTTTAATACGCCTGTCTGTCCAAATTGTTGTTTTTCTCGGTCTTCCCAATTTTGGTAGATTCTCAAAATGTCCCCTTTCATGGTAACTTGAAACTATTTTGGATACGCTGTATCTGGGTAAAACAAACCGTCTTGAAATTGTGGCTTGTATTGTACCTTCCAAGTGCGCATTCACTACTCTCTGCTTTAATTCTTTCGCAATTGGAATACCTCTTGGCATGATTAATCCAGCACAGAAATATCAGTTAAACATAAAATAAACTCGGCAACATTTTTTAACCTTTTACTTTCACTAAAACCTTTGTTTTTTAGAAAAATATTAAAATGTTGCTTTACTTTTGACGCATTACAGTACGGTATTTGAAAGTTTACGTCAATATCAGTTCATTTGTTTTGATTGTTGGAAAAAGCTGTTGCCGTCGATAACAGCAGCCTACTTTGATATTTAAGACACAATGTATTTAAATACGATATCATGCATTTACTATTATAAAATCGAGATTTCTTTCATTTTTCGAAAGAGTTGCTTTACTTTTGTCCAATAGTGTATTTTACATACATAAAAGAGAGTTTATGGTAATTTGATTAATCCAAGTTCCAACGTAATAGAAAGTAATGTTTGTAAAGAAAAAAAATGGGCAATCCTGCGAGTGAATTTTGAATCTCCTCTAAAATGATTGCTTTTGCAAGTTTACTCGATTTTGTAGCAATAACCGTTTTAAAGATAGATAGTATTAGATAGCAACAGTAATATCGTTTAAAATTGATACCCTTTATACAAAACCGTCGAAAATTACGGAATGAATATTGTGTTTTTCAATGGTTCTAATATAAGGAATCATAATATAATATAATTTTATTTAAGATTTTTCGCCTATTATATTAATTTTACAAAAAATAAATAAATATTGTTCTCTTTATTTCTATATTAATCGGGCTTTAAAGAAAGTCAACAGAATTTATCCACTGTTGATATATTACATGCTTTATTTTCCTTTTGAGTCGCTCATATTTGTGTATTTCGGATTGTGGGGCCTGAATTTGTTTGTATTGTAAAGAACCCCATTTCGAGGCATCGCACTAGTAATTAATAGAGAATATGACTTCATGACTATACTACGATTGTTTCTGTGAAATAGCTACCCCCTCATAGTATGATGGATGAGATTACCTCATAGACATTTACCTTTAGATTAGCAAACAAGAATTACGACAGTGGCAAATTTATGGCCTTGCACGTGTAAACATAACCACACAGGAATAGGCATGCGTACTGCAAAGTTATCATTTAACGAATGGGGAAAATAGACAGGTCCGGGCTTCAACATCTTGTTTGTCTGTCCTAGGCCTAGTTAGATGTGTTTGAATTGATCATAATAAAATGAAATTACATATGAAGAACTATCACTACTTCTTACTTACTGAAAATACTAAATACCCGGTATTTTACTCCTATTTGGGCATAATAAGATGATACAATGGTCTTTACTAGTCACTGTATCCTAGTCACTAAAGGCACAAACATAATTTACTAAACTACATAAAAATTAGAAATCCATAAATATTAAACACCCACAATCCACAATATCCATAACGGCATTATTGGAAAAAAATACGAGCGATTCAAAAGGGTGTGGTACAGTACCAACCCTATTTTATCCAATTCTAAAAGCCTTGAAAAATTGTAAAACGGAAGATCATACTGCGGAAGGTTATTAAAATAGCTAGCAACTTCGGGCGAAAATTAAAGCGGAATGATTTTCGTTTTGTTTCCACTCTACCAGGTTATCAGCTTTTTTACTATTTTTCGTAATATGATCCTCTACTTAACAATATCTTTATGACGATGACGATTCAACACTATATCATATAGAAACGAATAGAAATAAGTAAGTAATCATTATAAAATTATATGCCTATAGACGGGAGAGTTGGCGCTATTTTTATTTACTTTATTGCAGCAAACGCTGTTTTGTCAGATTTTCTAATTTATAAGTCGAAAAAAAATTTATGTCTGATCACCTAACGACGATGTCCCTAGGGCTCAGAGCCCTACAAAGTAACGGAACAAGAGGTCACTACGTCAATTTAGCAATGCTGATATTTTGATATATTAAGCAGAGTATTTTAAATTTTAAAAAGTTCAGCCAAAAACTTTGCGCGGTCTTAAAGATGTGCCAGATATTTATAAATTGGTTGAAAAATACAGGTGACTTACTTCGCAGTAACAAGACTGAACTTTACCTAAAATGTCTCGATACATAATATGTTATAAAATACACACGTACAGTACAATCTCGGTAACGTGAACACAAAAATTGTAAGTACAGTAGAACCCCGATTATCCGAGGTAACATGGGGGACACCCTCCTCGGATAACTGAAAACTCGGATAATCCGGATTTATTTTTTATTCATTAAAAAAATAAACACAAATGTACTTTAAACGGTTTATTAACGTTTTTACCATGTAAATAAGTATATTATAAAACATTGAAATAGTTATCTATGCGCTGCTGTTTCATATTGCATCTGCTTTTTCTCGCTGCCATGTTTCTCCATCTGTTAAGAAGAAGCAAATCCGCTGGGGTTGTAACTTTGATTATACGTATACCCGCTATCTTTGATCGGCTTTTTAAAGTTCTGCTTAAATTTTTCAATTGATTACACATCAGCAGAAAGTTTTTCTCCACATATGGTCAGTTGACGTAGACCGTACCGTTTTTTCCAGCGGTCAAGCCATCCTGAACTGGCGGTAAACCTATCTGTCTCTGGGAGTTGCCTACTAATCATTATTGCTTTCTGTTGTAAAATTGGACCTAACAGAGGCACACCTTTTGATCTTTGCTGGTTAAACCACATGAATAAAGCTTCGTCGCCTTTTTTCATTGATTTTCTTCTTGAAGACGAAGAGGCTTGTTTTATACACCAATCTTCTATTTTAATGCGGTTTCTTTTCCAGTCTCCAACTGTTACCTCACCGACTCCATAATCTTGTGCAATATTTTTAATTGTCTCTCCTGCTTCAATTCTTCTGATGGCTTTTAATTTCTGTTCAATAGGAACGACAATTCTTTTACGCTTATTTTGTTCCATTACGGCAAACAAATATTTAAACTTAAACGTATATGCACTTCTCTATAGCGAAGGCAATAACGAAATGTATTTACGCAAATTTGCATGCTGAAAATAGTCTAAAACATAAATAGGGGAACCACCACTCACACGGATCAAGGGGATTCCCCGTCGGCCCCGACGATTTTAAATGGAAATATGTACATTACATTATATTATGTATTATATTTTAGAAGCTCGGTTAATACGGATATTGGGTCTTTAGATTGGCTCGGTTAATCCGGATCATAGACGCGCGTACCTCGCATTAGATTGGCTCGGTTAAATCAGGAGCTCGGATAATTGCCACTCGGATAATCGAGGTTCTACGAGGTATATTAACGGAACGTTTATATTAACGAAGTTTACAAAAAATACGTTACAAATTATTATTATTGTACCTAGCATACTACATAGTGTGTATTGATAGAATAACCTAACTTAAGATACTTAACTAATCTTTTATAGCAAAAAAAGATGTTAATTTAGATTGTGTTTTTTTAGCAGAGATATTTGCTGAAACAGCTTACTCATGAATGTTTTTTTAACCCGTGATTTCCGTTATGTTTAAGCAATTCTGCTTAGCCCATTTCATTGCTATCCTGAGGGCTTCAACTGCTTCACCATGCTTAATTTTAACACTTGGCTAGTCTTGGATTTACAAGATCACTTTCGTCCTCTTCATTCTCATTTACGCCTTCTTCCAAGTTTGAGTCTTCAATTGCGTCCTTGTTCCAATCTTCTATCTCTTCAGCTTTTATTAACATCCTCTATGATTTTTGCTTTTTCGGAAAGATAAAGGTATTTTGATTTTTCCTTTTACTTTAACCATTTTGAACTAATTAATGCATAAAATTAAGTACGATTTAAGGTATAACACTCTTTAGCACTGAAGATAAACACTACACTAATATAATGTTCACTTTCACAAGGTACCTACATAATATTATACTACAATGAATCAAGAAAGAAATGCTAAGGCCGAACAAAAACAAATAAGATTTAAAAAGTTGTTCATATTACCGTTATTAAACACTGTTTATACTACAGAGTGGTCAATGTAAAAAATATTATGTTTATATTACTGAGTCGTTCATAAGAGTGCATATTCATATTATCGCGATTGTACTGTATACAGTGACCGGCAGAAAGTGCGCAGCATATGGGAAAGTTTTTATCTTTAAGTTTAGAAAATTAATTTTATTTTAGATAGGTTCTGCATGTTCTCAAACCAAAATAACACCAATTAAATCCGGTAATAGTCTTATGGTATACGAGGTAAGATCAAAAATTTGAAATTCCGCTAAGAGTAAAGTACCTCTATCTTTCGTTTTAGAATATTTTTTTACTAAGAATTATTGTTTTAATATCAAAGTTAAACCTAAATTCCAAATTTTGCTTATTTTGGATAAAAAAATGGATTTAATCGTGTTTTCTGAATACTGTATAAAAAATAAATGGCAACCGAACAGTACGAAAATAAGATTTTCTGCAGACTTTGTTAGAGATAACCGTCGATCATAAGTTCCGATTAGTTTGTTTTCATAAGATTATGGCCTTTTAAAATAAAAACATAAAAATATTAAATATTTTTGCTGCACACTGTATTTTATTTTCTGATGGAACAAGTTAATTTCATCTAACTGATATTTTTTTAATTACATTCGCTTAAAGCTTCTCCTAAATAGTTGTTTATACATTGAAGTATGCATAGAAAATTTCCTTTTGATTTATAAAGAAAAAAATTTAAATTAAAAATATATTTTGAACGGATTTTATTCGTCACGCAAAATAAGGATCATCAAACCAGGTGCATAAGTATCGGCCTTTTAGAAATTTGGACCATCTGGAAAATGTTATAAGTGTATCGCTAGAATCAATCCGGCTTTTTTAAGGAACGTAGCCAAAGAATTTAACAAAAGAACTATAAAATGTATAGAAAATGGAGGAGGACTCATGTAGAAATATAAAGTTGATAATGTAAATAAAAATATATCAGTTAGATGAAATTAACTTGTTCTCTCAGAAAATAAAATACGGTGTGCAGCAAAAATATACTTATAATATTTTTATGTTTTTATTTTGAAAAGCCATAATATTATGTAAAACAAATTAATCGGACTTATGATCGACGGTTATCTCTAACAAAGTTTGCAGAGAATCTTATTTTCGTACTGTTGGGTTGGCATTTATTTTTTATACAGGGTTATTCAGAAAAGACGATTAAATCCATTTTTTTGTCCAAAATAAGCAAAAGTTGAAATTTGGGTATAACTTTGAAATTAAAACAATAATTCTTAGTAAAAAATATTCTAAAATGAAAGATGGAGGTACTTTACTCTTAGCGGAATTTCAAATTTTTGATCCTACCTCATATACCATAAGACTTTTACCGGATTTAATTGGTGTTATTTTGGTTTGAGACCATGCAGAACCTATCTAAAATAAAATTAATTTTCTAAACTTAAAGATAAAAAAACTTTCCCATATGCTGCGCACTTTCTGCCGGTCACTGTACTTAATTCCGCGCAAATTGTCTGGTATTACTTTTTCTAAATTTAATTAACTATTTTGTATAATACCAACTTGGCAGATATACGTATCCAACCCTAGAGAGACTGAGGATCAGTTTTTATTTTTGACTTGTAAATACAAAGATCTTAAAAAACATGAAGCATGAGTAAGTAAAAATGTGACCTGCTCCTGGATTACTATAAGGCAAATCTGGAACTTTATAGCATTTTTATATTTAAATAAAATTTTGATGTGAATTGAATTTATTATTTGTTACCATATTTAAACTTATTTATTAGCATGACTATGATTGTTTTATAAAAAGGCAGCTATTAAAGATCTGTTATAAATTGTACATCATTTCCTAAATTAAAGGTTATTTTTACCAATTTTGTTTTTTTTATATACTGATCTTAATAATTATTACTCAGAATTTAAGTTTCGTAGTAGTTTTTAAACATTGAATTCCGGTGTGCTTTAGGCTTCTACAGAATTAGTGAGTTGAACAGATCAATTTGTTTCTCCTCACAAGTACGGCTAAAGAAATTGCACAGATAGTTCAGAATGCGAAATTTCCATTAAAATTATTAATTAATATTACATCCTTATTACAGACCTGTATTTCGAAAACGACATCACGGATTTTATTGCGGTTTGCAGAGTTTGAAAAATTCTTTCCTGCAGATTAATTGTGGTTTACCTATAGCACTTTAATATTATACAAGGTGGAAAAAAAGCCGTGCAAAAAATTAAAAATTTCCAGTAAGTTACATTTGGTGTTGCAGTGTTTTTTCGTGTTATATTTTAAAGTCCTTTTTCGGTTTTGGAATTTTTTTTTATTTCAAGTCGTAGGACTGGAATTATTCTAATTTTTGACAAGCAGCTTTTTTTATGACAGAAATTGAAATGTAAACACCTAAGCAAACTAAGCATGTATTCATATCAAATTTTTCTCTTAAGCGGGAGCTGTCATTTATTATTTTTCTTTTTAAGAAATAAATTAGTGCGTTTGACAGAAAACACTGAGTAAATAGTAATCTTTGTTAGGTCCAAAACAGCTGTATTTTTATAAATAGGATACTTCTTGCCCTAGGGCATATAATAAAAAAATACCGAACTTGTCCTGAGATATTAACTCATATACAGTGTGACCAGTAAAGTTCGCATCATACGGGGATTTTTTTTTATTAATAGCTTTATTCAAAATTTGACTTTGGCATCAAGTTCTGCTTTTTTTTTTTTTTTTTTTTTTTTTTCGTCTGCTTTGATCGAGATGAAAATTAAGTAATAAAATAGTAGTCACGGGATTCGCATTATCTGACAAATTTTAATTTTATTCAAAAAATAATTTAAAAGTGGGATTGTTTCTAAAAAAAACGAAAAAATTTACTAGAAAAAGTTTTTTAAATGCAGTTTCTAGCCCACATGCGAAAGAACCCCGCACTTCTCTTATGGAAAATGGCCTTCGGTTAAATTTTCTAAATTTTTAGTATGTTGTAAAGAATGCCATTCTGATCAAAAGTGTTCATGGCCACAACAATATCTGCCGACCAGTTTTTGAGATACAGGGTGTCCAAGTGGCAAAATATGAGTTCTCAATACATTATATTTTCCTAGTTTATAATATGAATTCGTTTTGTTTTTTTAAATTTTTGATGGCTCTGTCGTAGATAGGATAGAATACTATAAAAATAGTTAAAAAAAATTTATTATATACCTGGTGAGTGACGAAAATTATTATATGTTTTTTGTTAAATCATTGTATTTTCCGCATTAAAATAAATGTTTACAAATTAATAATATAGATGACATTAGCTTGGAGCAAGCTATTAGAATTTATATTATTTATATTTATACAGGGTAACTCAAAAAAGTTAATATTTTTTTTATTAGTTTTGAAAGAAATTTTGTAGATATTTCTTTATGTACTACTTGTCGCTTATCGTATGCTTCCAAATATATATAATTATCAAGGTTATACAGGGTGTTCCCGATGATAAGTGATAGAAAAATAACATAAAATTGCATAAATCACCCGGTATATTAAAAATGGATCGGTTAAATTTCGTTATTTTTTAATATCTTTTGCTTAAAGTGTCTTATTTACATGTTTGCTATTGATTTCCCTTTTTTTATGACCAGTTATGGAGATATACAGCGTCGAACAGACTCAAAACTCAAAAAATAAGCAAATAAAAGGGCAATTTTTTTTTAATTTCAATAAAATTTGTTATGTAAGTTTATTTTATGGTTAAAAATAAATATATTTAATGCTATACAGGGTGTTTCGAATAATTAGGGGCCTACTTATTATTTTTGGATAAAATAATTTGGATATAATAAATTGTTCATAGTTTTATATATATTTCTTATTTGCAATACAGTGTTAGAATACCCTAATTATTCGAAACACCCCGTATAGCATTAAATATATTTATTTTTAACCATAAAATGAACTTACATAACCAATTTTATTGAAAATAAAAAAAAATGCTATTTTATTTGCTTATTTTTTGAGTTTTAAGTCTGTTCGACGCTGTATATCTCCAGAACTGGTCATAGGAAAAGGGAAATCAATAGCAAACATGTTAGTAAGACACTTCAAGCAAAAGATATTAAAAAATAACGAAATTTAACCGATCCATTTTTAATATACCGGGTGATTTATAAATAAATGCAATTTTATGTTATTTTCTATCACTTATCATCGGGAACACCCTCTATAACCTTGATAATTATATATATTTGGAAGCATACGATAAGCGACAAGTAGTACATAAAGAAATATCTACAAAATTTCTTTCAAAACTAATAAAAAAAATATTAACTTTTTTGAGTTACCCTGTATAAATATAAATAATATAAATTCTAATAGCTTGCTCCAAGCTAATGTCATCTATATTATTAATTTGTAAACATTTAATTTAATGCGGAAAATACAATGATTTAACAAAAAATATTAAATAATTTTCGTCACTCACCCGGTATATAATAAAAAAATTTTAACTATTTTTATAGTATTCTATCCTATCTACGACAGGGCCATCAAAAATTTAGAAAAACAAAACGAATTCATATTATAAACTAGGAAAATATAATATATTGAGAATTCATATTTTGCAACTTGGACACCCTGTATCTCAAAAACTGGTCGGCAGATATTGTTGTGGCCATGAACACTTTTGATCAGAATGGCATTCTCTACAACATACTAAAAATTTAGAAAATTTAACCGAGGGCCATTTTCCATAAGAGAAGTGCGGGGTTCTTTCAGCTGAGAGATAAGATAATTTTGATTTTTTATCCATATTTTGAAAATTGCACCACTTTGGCAAAATAAGAGTCAACGCAACCTACATAAAACTTCTTAGTTTTGACAATGCTTTATTTCAGATACATTTTCTTTAAAGTAGCGCCATATTAAATGTATGTTTTTCTACAAAATCAAAAGTGGGCTATTAAAATTTGGTCGCGTGTGATGCAAAGTTTATTTGTTTTTGACCCTGTGTAAGGTAACTTCATAAAATAAGTATTTTTAAAAACGTAGTTTGTGTCTGAAAGTAATACACCTTAATATTAAGATAAAAAAGAACACAGTGTCATCAGTAAAGTGTTCATTAAGTGAAAAATAAATTTTAGTGGTGGGTAAAAAATCAAAATTATCTTATGCAGCTGAAATTTTGCATGTGGGCTAGAAACTGCATTCAAAAAATCTTTTTCTAATAACTTTTTTCGATATTTTTAGAAATAACCCCACTTTTGAATTGTTTTTTGAAAAACATTAAAATTTGACGGATAATGCGAATCACGTGACTACCTACTATTTTTTGCTTCATTTTCATCTCGATCGAAGCAGAACTTGATGCCAAAGTCAAATTTCGAATAAAGTTATTAATAAAAAAATATTCCATATGATGCGGACTTTACTGGTCACACTGTATGTTATAAAACGACTTTAAAATATAGCATGAAAAAACACTACTAACAAAATGTGACTTCCTTGAAATTCTTAAGTTTTTGCACGGCTCTCTTTTCCACCCTGTATAATATTAAAGTGCATTCGTTACGTTATGGGCATCCTACAATATTAATGGGCAAGAAATAATCTTTTAAACTCTGCAAACCGCGTTGAAATCTGTGATGGTGTTTCCGAACAACTAACATGTAATTAAGGTGTTAAAAACAAATTGTCAAACTTTGTGATGGGCAGTTTACTTAATGTGCGTTTTGATTGTATTTGATATGTTGTCCAGTTTAGTAATAATATTCTTGACAAAGTGGAAGATCCTGTATACTATTTTTCTAGTTTGATAAAAATGGTATCTATTCCTTGTAATTTTTTAAGTTTAAGATTCCAAGAAGTAGTTATAATTCATATTTTATGCATAGTTATATCAGTTGTCTTTGCAAGACTAATGTCGATATCATATGAGGACCTGAGTTAGAAATGAGATCAGATTACATAAATCCCTGGTACTGCTACGATGTACCATTCAAACCCGTAATTAACGAACGGGATGTGTGGAACAATAAAACACCAGACACTCCAATAATCTGGTACACAAACGGCTCAAAAACCTAAGAGGGTACCGGAGCAGGAATACAGGAGTAAGACCGAGAAAAGATACTTACTTCTCCCTGGGCAAGTCTCCCACGGTATTTCAAACAAAAATATACGCCATCTTGCAGTGTGCGTATGAAAATAACAGGCGAACTTATGCCAATAAGCGAATCCATATATACTCTGACAGCCAGGCAGGCCTTAGAGCGCTAATATTTGCAACAAGGTGACATCCAGACTGATTAGAAATGCCAAGAAGAACTTGTCGCTCTGGCACAAACTAACACCGTAAACTACAATGGGTGCCAGAACATGAAGGTATTACAGCAAATGAAAAGGCTGACGAACTTGCAAAAAAATGGTTCGGAAAATACATTGCAGGTGTGGCCAATTATTGTGGTGTATTTCCACAGTGGCTCTTAGTAAAATGACGTAGTTGTTACTCACAAACGTTTATTAGTCTAGTTCTACATAGTAAGAGTTCAGAGGCGGCACTCGGTGTCTCAAGGTGCACAGCCCGAGACCCCATAAAACGATGGACAAAGAATGCTCACAAAATCTACTGGAAAAAGAGACCGTGATTGAACCCTAGCAAATCTTTCATCGGGGACCCTGACCCGAAACTAGCGAGGCAGGAGGCAGCTACTTCTGATGAGCAGAAACCAGATGAGAACCATCACAGGAATTCTGGCAGGACACATGGCTGTCGAGAAACGCCTGCATCGTAAGCAACTGTACAACGGGGATCTAAGCTGCAGGCTCTGCGGACGAGATAGGGATACTGTACAGCACATAATCTGCCAATGCGAGGCACTGGAACGAAGAAGGCCCCAAATACTCAGGCAACCAAGACTAGAAGCCGAGGATATACCGACACTCTCCCCAGTTGACTACACATGCAAGTGCAAGGAACTGGAATTAATGAGTAGGTGTAAGACTAACAACGATGGGCCAATCCTGGCCCTGGTCTATTGTCTACTTTATTCTCTATTATAAAATTATGTGTACCGGGTGAGTCAACGATTGCGCGGAGTAATTTTATGCTTTTCCAATAAGGTATGGTTGGATATCTGGCACATTTTAAAAATATTTTGAATTGTACAGGGTGCGCTCAAAAAGTAGGGTGTCATAAAGTTACATTTTTTTAAATGGGTCACCCTATATTTGAATACATTTATTAATTCTACGTGTTATTTCATACATTTTTATTATGGATTTAATATACGATAAAGTTATAGTTTTTAAGATAATTCGACTTATAATGAAAATTTTGCATTTGCAAGCATCTCGTTGTTGTGAAAATGCTACTTAAATTTTGACACTAAGCGATTCATAATTTTTATACTTACTAAGTAAAGTCAAAAATACATATTCACTATAAAATATTTGACGTCTCATTTACAGGGTGTTTACTTTCTAGGACCAAAGTCAGAAAACTTCTAATTGAAAAATATCACTTTTATTAAATGGAACACCCTATATATTTTTCTGTCATCTTATAGCTCGTCATAAACTCTTCAACTTTCGTAAAGAACGTCCTATCCCTATCTCTAATAGTTTTTGAAATATTTTGATATTTCGAGATTTAATATCCTTGTTATAGCATTTTTTGTCAACGGATCACAGTAGCCATGGAAAATAATGGCAGTGGATGATATTAAGAATCAGATCAATGTAAAAATTAAGCCTATTTACTGCAAAGTTTATTGTCCAGTCTCTTTATATGTTGGTACTTACTCAAAATGAATTTTTCAAAAAATAAATTAATCGATATGATTTATGTTTTGGGCGAGGCGAATAAAAAGTGTTTTTTTGCTGAACGACTATACTGGATAAAATATCCAGAGCGGCGAACACCCAGTCCTCGAAGTTTTCAAAATTTAATGGAAATGTTTGATTCAACAGGCGTGATCCATTGACAAAAAATGCTATAAAGAAGACATTAAATTTAGAAATATCAAAATATTTCAAAAACTATTAGAGATAGAGATAGGACGTTCTTCACGAAAGTTGAAGAGTTTATGACGAGCTATAAGATGACAGAAAAATATATAGTGTTCCATTTAATAAAAGTGATATTTTTCAATTAGAAGTTTTCTGACTTTGGTCCTAGAAAGTAAACACCCTGTAAATGAGGCGTCAAACATTTCCTAGTGAATATGTATTTTTGACTTTATTTAATACATTTAAAAATTATGAATCCCTAAGAGTAAAAATTTAAGTAGCATTTTCACAACAACGACATGCTTGCAAATGCAAAATTTTCATTATAAATCGAATTATCTTAAAAACTATAACTTTTTCGTGTATTAAACCCGTAATAAAAATTTATGAAATAACACGTAGAATTAATAAATGTATTCAAATATAGGGTGTCCCATTTAAAAAAATGTAACTTTATGACACCCTTCTTTTTGGGCGCACCCTGTATAATTCAAAATATTTTTAAAATGTGCCAGATATCGAACCATACCATATTACAAAAACTCATTATCAAAAAATCTTATCTTTAAGGCATAAAATTATCCCGCGCAATCGTTGACACACCCGGTACATGAAACTTTTTTTTGAGTTTATATTTTTTTTTTTTGAAAATTGGAATAACTTTTTAAACTTTTTTATTTTCCGATTTTCCCAATACATTTTTCGATTTAGATACAGTCAAATAAAACACGATTTAGGTACAAAATTCTATCGAAGCTGCGAAAATACTTATAACAAAAGCGCAAGGTATTACCACAGAAAACTTTAAACAGTATTTCCTATTTTTCACCTTAATAGTACATAATTATTATATCGCACCACCTTACATGATGAATTTTATTTTTATAAAGAAAAGCACAAAGCCCAGAATCGTATCAAATATAATTATCGCCAAAAATTTAAAAGGTGAATAATTCGTCAATATTCTTAAATTAATTTAAGTAAGGACGCTGCAAGAATGCACCTTGTAAAATAGTTATAGTTACTTAATTTAGGTGTATTCTTGCAGAGTCCGACAGTGAATCTGCACCGACAACGTCTCCTGCGAAGGCTGGAACTCCGAAAGTGAAAACTTTGGAAGAAATCAAGTTGGAAAAAATTGCAGCTGCGTGTGCAGCTTATTATTCATATCCTAGTAAGTATAAAATATTTTTTTGCTATTAAAATTTTTAATTTAAAAACTTCTCCAAATCCTTAACTATGTATCAATGCCGCAGATTCAATTTATTTTAAGAATGAACTAAAAAGTTTACAATAATTGTACCGAAATAATAACACAAATGTAAGGTATTCACTTATTTTTATTGTTATTAACCATAACAATTGTTTCGACACACGGTGTCATCGTCAGATGGTAAAAACCAGCTAAATAACGGCTCTGTAAATAATATTAAACTTACACCAAGTATTATCTAGATTTAACAATTGTTATATTATATTCAATTTTTCGTAATTATTCATTTCCATACTTTGTAAAAAATTAAGTTTTAAAGATTTATTTTCTACATCCACTATCAAAATTATGTTTTTCTTCTTTAAGGTGTACAGCATAACGAGAGTTAGTGTGTTTTTTATTATAACTAGTTTTGCGTCCTTTAACTCTGGTCAAAGTACCCCTATCTGCCTGTCCTATCCTATGTGATTTTTTGGGCAAGTTCCGCATTTAAGTTTATATACACCGCATTTTGGTATTTTTTATTGAATTCCTTAATTTGTTCTTAGTTTTAAATGCAATTTTTAGGTTTTTGTTTTTCAGATGTTGAGCTATCTTTTTGGTCAATCTACGTTAAAGTTTAATAGTTAGAAGTAGCTTTGGATTTTACTACTGGGTAAACTAAACTTATTGCTTTTTGTATTGTTTTTTTATTGATAATTTGATTAATCATAACTAAAGGGGATATAAACAAAAAGCATATAGGTACGATTCGTAAGTCTTGGGGGAAGCGGTCTATGGCTGAAGTAAAACTCCTTTTTTACAAACGCCGAGCTTTCGGAAATTTATTTTTTCCTTTTTCAAGGCTACAATAAAGAAACAGTGGGTAAAAGATCCAATATTTATGGACATTAGTATCAAGAGAAACCATTTTTTGTATTTTAAGAAAAAAAAATTATTTTTGTTAAATTGGAACTATTGTTCTACCTGTATAGAGATAAGCTTATTTTATGTAACAACAACTATTAGTTCTATGTTAAAAAAACCAAAAGAACATTAAATTAAAATTGGTATGCAGTTATTGCATTTTTACAGAAAAAAATATTTTGTTTATTAAAAATGGTTTTAAATTCAATCTACTTACGTGCAAATTAAGTATTGCGTTTGCAAATATTAGCTTGTGAATGTAAGACATCATTTGCTGCTTATTGACATTTTTAAAAGCATATACGAGCCCTGTCTCAGTGAAGTTGGCCCAACTATCAAAACTAAATTTTTTTATGAAATTTGTCATATTAACGAAAACGTATTAAAAACTAAAAGGTATTTCTGATAACATACGATATTTTTATTTAATATTAGCTTAAGATACTACATTTTTTTGTAACAGAAAAAAAAACTAACAAATCCAAAAAAAACTGTCGATTAATAAAAATCAACGAAACCCCCTGCGTAACATCGCCTTTTCGACTGATTACTGCTTCGATACGTCTTGGCATAGTGTCAACTAATGTTTGGCAGTCATCTGATATAAAACTGTTCCAAATTTCTTGGAGACGGGTTCGCAATTCTGGAAAGGTTCTTGCGGGATTCGTTCGGAGCTTTTTCTTCATGATATGCCACAACGTTTTAATCGATGATAGATTTGGACTACTCGACGTCCATTTTAAAACGGGAATGTTGTTTGTTTTCTAACATCCAATCTTTTACTTTTTTAGCCGTATGGCAAGCGGCACCATCTTGTTGGAAGATACATTCAATATTGTTTAAATACATTTGTTCAATTTCGGGTGTTAAGTTATTTTGAAGCACATTAATGTACTTATCGGCATTCATAATACCTTCCACAAAGTGTAATTTTCCGACTCCACTTGCTGACATGGATCCCCAAATTATAACAGAAGCCGAAAACTTTTTTTTAAACAGTCATTCTCAAATACTTCTTCTTTAGTTCTTATGACACGACTCCTACTATCACCAAACGCATACTTCAAATCTGGCTTCGTCACTCCAAATAATGGAGTTCCATTGGTTTAGAAATCATAATGCGTGTTCTTTGGACCACGCACAAACCAAAAATATTATACTCTTATTTGAAATAAAATTTTAATTTACCCTCAAATAAATTCACAAATATCATGTTTTGGGACGTTGCACATACGGGTATTTAGCCGATCTAGGCGGCCAAAAGTCTAATATTAAAATTTTAACGCAGGTAGAAACTAATGACCGATAAATAGGGCCAAGGGTAACAAGGGTTGTACGCTTATAATGTCACACTTCCCCCGCTTTCCACACAACGCAAGCGCTCTTACGACTGGTCTGAACTTGGTCGTTTATAAGTGAAGAGTATCATTTCTCGGTGTCTCTTGCGTAAGCGAACGTTTCATAGTGAATTTATTATTTTAAAGAATCATACCTAATTAAAAGCCATGGATTGTGATAGTGCAGGTAAGTGTGTCTACTTTTCAGAGCTTTTTGTTTCAAATGCTATATTATTTGCTGTGATATTTGATTTGAATAAGTGTAATTTTTTTGTTAAATTTTTTTATTTTTTTTACTTGTTAGCATTTAAGTTGTATTTCCCAAGAATACCCAGGGCTATTTCTTTTTTATATTTGCCAAAAATTTTGCGGAATGCTGCGATATTGCAAGATAGAGCATTTTGAATGCAAGGGAAGGAAGAAATAAATACCCACTTCAAAATTTTGAACAGAAACAAAGTTTTAAATTTCCATAATTTTAATTTTTAAAAAACCGTAACATGTTGCGGCACACGGTGCCTTTTTCGGACGGATTAACTATAAATGTGCCAAATATGAATTTAAATATTCTAGGTAGTACTAGTGTGCTGAAACATGTTACGGTTTTTTAAAAATTCTTATCTTGCAATATCGCAGCATTCCGCAAAATTTTTAGCAAATATAAAAAAGAAATAGCCCTGGGTATCCTATTTTACCAAAAAAATTTGCCGGGAAATTTTGGGAAATACAACTTAAACGCTAACAAGTAAAAAAAAAATTAACAAAAAAATTACACTTATTAAATCAAATATCACAGCAAATAATATAGCATTTGAAACGAAAAGCTCTGAAAAGTAGACAAACTTACCTGCACTATCACAATCCATGGCTTTTAATTAGGTATAATTCTTTAAAATAATAAATTCACTTTGAAACGTTCGCTTACGCAAGAGACACCGAGAAATGATACTCTTCACTTATAAACGACCAAGTTCAGACCAGTCGTAAGAGCGCTTGCGTTGTGTGGGAAGCGGGGGAAGTGTGACATTATAAGCGTACAACCCTTGGCCCTATTTATCGGTCATTAGTTTCTACCTGCGTTAAAATTTTAATATTAGACTTTTGGCCGCCTAGATCGGCTAAATAGCCGTATGTGCGTTGGGCCAACTTCACTGAGACAGGGCTCGTATATATGCATTTTTTTCGTATTTTGTCAATTTTATAACAAAATGCATATTTTTCATACATTATTATTTTAAGAGAATATTTTTATGTTTTCGGCTTTATCAAAAAATTTAAAACGTTAAAGTTTAATGTCCAGTTCGGTACTTATTTCAGGGATTTTCCAATCTGAAGATTTATATTTTTACATTTTGGTTATACACAAGGTTTGGGGGTTTTCGGGGTTTGCAGGTCCTATATTGTTAGCGGTTGATTGTCACTTAATAATGCGTTATTATTACCTGCTTAACTAACTGTATTTCGCAGTGTGTTGTGCAAAGTAAAGAGTTGTTAAAAAGTGCAAGTGTAGCTAAATATCTCGTTTTTATTAAGGTTGATTTCAGTTTTATACCGGACATAATATCCTCGTTGTAGAGTAGAAATTTAAGTTTAAGAGACTCAATTAGTATTGTTGAAACTTTTTCCGCTAAATGTAACAACATTCCCGGTAAAGTATGAGGTCAAGTAAGGAACAAATTGGATGTAACTGTAAAAAAGAATGAAGGATTTTCATGATTAACTGCAGTAAAAGGCATTTATGAGGGTAAACCATCCAAAGAAGTTGTATCTTAGCGTTATATTTGCTACCTAAGTTGTAGTATTGTCCAATTACATCAGTAGATGTTGAAAAAAGCTTTTCTTTGTATAAACATATTTTTACTAATAGAACACAATCCTTTTTAGTTAAACATTTTGAAAAATATTTAGTAATAAATGCCTTTTATACAATTTTAGGTTAAAAAATTGTTTACTTTTATTTTTCTTTGTTTTTTTTACATTTTGCGTATTTTTTAGAACCCAATGTGTTTCTTTACCTCATTTTACTATAATAAATTAAGAAATATTGCATACCAGTTTGCATATTTGGTAAAAAAAATGCAAATAACTGCATATTTTAAAGGCAAACAAGGCATACAGATATATGCGCATATTTTGGCTGAATTTAAGTGCATAATATGCCCTTTAATAATAACTTTAACGTTTACTAACAGATTGGCCCAAAAGCTCACCTAAACCTTAAAACTGCATTTAAAACTATAAGAACAAATTAAGAAATTTAATAAAAAGTAACAAAACAAAAACTAAAAAGAACATAAGTGCGGTGTATCTGTCGTAGGCTGATAGTGAAATCCGTCATTTCATGAAAAGCCTAGTCATATCATGAAGCGTCGCTAAAAGGTATATTGCAACTGGTTTGTTCATTGTTCCCCAGAGCATTTTTTTCAATTTTTTCAACTAATATTATTTTACAAAAATAAAATTTAAATTAAATTTTAAAAAATGCTCTGGGGAACAACGAACAAACCAGTTGCCAATATACCTTTTAGCGACGCTTCATGATATGACTAGGCTTTTCATGAAATGACGGATTTCACTATAAGACTACGACATATCTAAACTTAAATGCGGAAGTTGCCCAAAAACGTACATAGGATAGGATAGACAGGTAGGGAAAGAGTTAAAGAACGCAAAACTAGTTAAGAAACATACTAACTCTCGTTATGCTCTTCCACCTACACCATAATGAAGAAAAACCCAATTTTGATGGTAATTTTGAAATTTTACTTTTAGAAAATAAATCTTTAGAACTCAATTTTCTAGAAAGTATAGAAATCTCTATATCTAAATCTCAAAATTATTTGGAGAACGTTTATTATTATTTATAGAGAAGTTATTTAGTTAGTTTTTACCATCTAACGAAGACACAGTGTCTCGAAACAATTGTGGTTAATAACAATGAAAATAAGTGAATACCTACAAGTTTGTGTTATTATTTCGATAGGTTTTAAATGAATCTTCATCAAGTATCGGCTACTTCAATTGAACATTTACAATTATGGTTTCCATGCATTAATCCGTTTTTATGACTCTTTAAAAAGTGGCAATCTCACTACTCACACACACTATTTCGCAAATACTCATCAACGTTTATATTTATTTTTTAATCGTCTTCAACATTTCACGTTTGTGTGTATTTTATTATATTTTTTAAGTTGTAATATTTAAAAATTGAAAAAGACAAATTATCAGTCTCGAAATAATAACAAATAAAAGCTATCATCAGACCTTGCGGTTCTAAAATTATGCGTCTTGTTTATATTACATTTAAATGTAGGGTGGGTGTATTTTTTATTTTTAGAACAGCAAGGTCTGATGATATCATGTGCCATTAAAAGAACACCTATTTTGCGCACTCAATACAAAAATAACTATTTTATTGTTTATCTGCAGGTGAAAACACAGACGAGAAAAATCAACTTGTACAGACTCAAACAATATCCGGAGACGATCTGCGACAAAGAATTTTACAGAGAGTTAAAACAAAAGACAATTTGTCCCAAAAAGCTAGCCGCAAGCTTAGTCGAAACGAGTTGGCGCATATTTTAGGGGATGAATCATTAAATGCCACTGAGAATAGTCTAGATGAGGTACCATCGGCATTGGATACTGGTACGCAATATAAACGACGAAAATTGACAGATAAAGAAAGCATAGAAGAAATAAAAATAAAGACATTAGACGAAATTCGTGCAGAAAGAAATGCTCAGAAAGTGGAAATTGATACCTCAGAAGAAGTTGAAACAAAGAAAAGGAGTCATTCGCCGATCAGGCTTGCAAGAAGAAAACTTCTGAAAACAAATGATAATGAAACTAAACTCTATAGTCAGATTATAGATGAAGCAGAAGTTAGTAGTACCAGTAATGACGAACCTGAACAGCTCTCCTCTTCCAGAGAGAGAGAATCGGAATTGCAACTTGAAAGTGAGAAGGTTGAATCTAAACCTTTCAAGCCACTAAGAAAACTTAATTTAAAGAAAATTAAATCGGGTAAAGAAGAAGCAAATCAGTGCGAAAATGTCAGCAGCAATAGCAGAAGCCTAGAAAAGGAATACATCTCACAAGAGCAAGCAAGTGGGAAAAGTGGTTATATCGATAGCATGCAAGGGCGGAGTCATTCAGATAAAATAACTAAATCATTAGATTTAGATTCACTAGAAACCTTGTTAACAAGTAAAACAAACATTGATAGATTAAGCACAGAAGGTGAAATGGGCGCTTTTGATGTAGAAAATATCAACAACCCTGAATTGGTACGAAGTGATTCAGACAAAACTTTAGATGAATCAGTTTTGTTGTTTGATGACTCGGAAGTGGATATTAATGTCAACTTAAAGGCCGAAGATGATCTCCTCAATGAGATAGATGATTTATTAAATGATTAAGATTACAATAAATTTATGATAAATATTGGCTCCTGAATTGTTCACATAAATTTGTTTATAGTTTTTGTTTCGTCTATACCTGACCTTAGGCGTATATATAAAAAAAAAGGTAGAGTAATCTCGTCCGTATAATTTATAAGAGTACAAAATAATCTCGGCTAGTAGACTTTAAAAATGTAAAAAATCTGTATTTTTGCATTGAAGTACACAGTGTTCCAAAAAACAATGGATTCCCTGGGGCTGTCAATGTCTACTCTCTACTATAGTAAAAATTATAATAACCGTGTTGTAGAGCGGAAAACTCTCCGGATCTATTTTAAGGGAAGCTGCTTACAAAATATACTTATTATTCTTATAAAATGTTGCTTACCTTTTTCAAACTCTTCATTACGTCGGCGACTGTTTCGGCCTTCCATGGTCATCATCAGTATTGTACTATTCGGGACAAACAACAGACAGCCGCTTACCCGTTTAACTTCACAATCACCTAAAATGTAAGGGGTTGCCAAGAATACACAAGGATACAAAGGTCTTGACCACTGATAGTATATTCTTAAGTAAGCTAAAAGGAAAACAATTTAGTTACAAAAACGATGGTTTTGTTCATCAACATTGGGAAAATGTTGGACAAAACCTTTTAACACCTAATCAGCAATTATTAATGTGGCCTAAAAACAAAGGGGTAAATTTACAACGATGGTTTTGTTCATCAACATTGGGAAAATGTTGGACTAAACCTTTAACACCTAAAAAGCAATCATTGATGCGACCTAAAAACAAAGGGGTAAATTTACAATAACGGTTTTGTGCATCAACATTTGAAAAATGTTGGACTAAACCTTTAACACCTAAAAAGTAATTTAATTTGGCCTAAAAACAAAGGGTTAAATTTACAACAACGGTTTTGTGCATCAACATTTGGAAAATGTTGGACTAAACCTTTAATACCTAAAAAGTTATCATTAATTTGGCCTAAAAAACATAGGAGTAAATATACAACAACGGTTTTGTGCATCAACATTTGAAAAATGTTGGACTAAACCTTTTAACACCTAAACAGCAATTATTAATGTGGCCTAAAAACAAAGGGGTAAATTTACAACGATGATTTTGTTCATCAACATTGGGAAAATGTTGGACTAAACCTTTAACACCTAAAAAGCAATCATTGATGCGACCTAAAAACAAAGGGGTAAATTTACAACAACGGTTTTGTGCATCAACATTTGAAAAATGTTGGACTAAACCTTTAACACCTAAAAAGTAATTTAATTTGGCCTAAAAACAAAGGGTTAAATTTACAACAACGGTTTTGTGCATCAACATTTGGAAAATATTGGACTAAACCTTTAATACCTAAAAAGTTATCATTAATTTGGCCTAAAAAACATAGGAGTAAATATACAACAACGGTTTTGTGCATCAACATTTGGAAAATGTTGGACAAAACCTTTTAACACCTAAAAAGCAATCATTAATGTGACTTAAAAACAAAGGGGTAAATTTACAACAACGGTTTTGTGCATCAACATTTGGAAAATGTTGGACTAAACCTTTAACACCTAAAAAGTAATCATTAATTTGGCCTAAAAAACAAAGGAGTAAATATACAAGAGTGGTATTGTGCATCGACATTGAGGAAATGTTAAGCAAAACCTTGAATACCTAAAACAAATAGTATTTAAAGCAAGTCCATAGTTAAAAACTTTGCATATGTGCTTAGTAAAATTTTTGTTCATCTATATATTATCCAAATCATCATGATCATCATCATTATCATTTTTTCTAAATATTACCTAAAAAATAGCCCTAAAATTGAAGAAGGTTTTAATAGTCACAACTTACATTTAATTAATCACTTTGAAATCACAAATACCTACTTGATGTAATGTATATAGCTACCTACATTTCTTACCTTTCAAGCATGACAGTAAAAGTTGTAAGTTTTGAAATCAGTTAAACCCAAAACATTTAGCACTTTAGCACTTTTATGCACTGGCGTTTATTGTGGACATGTGGACGAACTCTACCCGTCACCCATGTGTACTAACCTGAAACAATAGAGAAAACTATTAAATACATATAGTTTAGCGATCCCTAACACTCCCAAAACCCGTGTAATATATTTTTAATTAAGGACGATTTTTAGAAAAAATGACAAACAGTGTCAAGAGTGGCGTTTTAATGTTTCTTAATTGAAGTCAGTTACTGATAATTCACTTTTTATACTGCTATATAGGTAGCACTTATTAAAGCAGCACTTTGAGATTGTATAGTAGGTATAGGTATAGAAAGTTTTAAAAATCTTACCTTAGTTAATTCTCGTAGTTTGCTCTAATCCAGCTTGTGTCCCGAACATTTAGCATTTTGGTTTAAGTTTTCATCGTCACACCTAATCGAAGCTCTTCAGACAGATCCAAAAGCCAACTGTATTTTGCAACAACTTGTCTTCAAAGCGACAATTAAACAGATACAGCAACCAATTAAATTAATAATATAATTTTTATTGCTCTCGTCTGTCATCTCGAAAAGAAACGTCCATGGTGTTATTTTCAGTTTAATATTTATTGAAACCCGAACACACAAAATATTTTGAGTAAATTTTGTAGCACCACAGATACTATACCAAAAATATTTTTAATTGTGTAGCTTTTATTTAGCCCGTCATGGCTGCTAATTTAATGATTATGTAGAAAAATCATATGTTTTGTGATATCTATTGTTTATAGGTACTTTCAATCAACAAATCCAAACCACGATCAATCATATCCTTTCTGTACGTTAGACTAAAAAAGATCGGATTAATTTTAATGTGAACTGGGTTCTGTATTTTGCGCTACCCTGAAAACATCGCGACTCGGATTTTACACGTTGCTTTAGGTGTTGTTCTGGTTGATTCTGAAACAAGGAATGGATGCCTTAAAAGTTGAATATTTTTTCTTTTAAAATATTGGCTCGTAGTAACGTCAAAAATATATAGTGTCAGATATTGAATTGTGTTACAAATACGGTCCAAAGTAGTAGTAAGTATAGGAAAAGAAAACCTTAGAAACAAATTAGTTATACCTCCTTGTCCATTTGCCCGATGACTTCATCTTCATTCTTCTTTCTTCTTGTTCTACTCTTCAAGGTGCGAACAAAAAGGGCGTCGAGATACCCTAGCGACAAGCCGGCTTGCCATTGACCTTTTCCATGCAGACATTTGATGGTCTTTAAACGGGCTTATTTTACCGCGCTTCTAAATTGCGACGATGTTTAGACAAACCCTTAAAGAGCAGAACCTTTCTTATATCACTCGCGTGTGACTCGCACTTCTGTTTTAGGAGTCGTGGCGCGTAGGTACCCAATGTCTAAAATTTAAAAAAATATATTTTACAAAATAAAATTATTAATTATCGTCGAAATGGGGTTTTAAACTAATAATCGACTTAATTATTAATACCGCGTATATCCATAAAATAAAATTTCTATAGAAAATCGAAAAAATAATTTTATAACCGCTAGAAGAGGATACTCTATGAAAACATCAAAAATTAAACATTGAATACACGTGTCCAAGCATTTTTCCAGAAAAAAAAACAGTACAGGATTTACTCTCTGAATTTATTTCAAGTTACAAACTCACACTGTATAATACTAATAGCTTTTTGTCTTATATGTTAATTAAGAAACGTTCAGAATTGGCTGAAGACAGCTAATATAATATAATATTTTATTTCAATTTAATTCAATTCATTTTAATTGATCTTTAATTTTAAAATTAATTGGGTACAAATTATAAGCTTACCAAAATATTTTTTAAGCCAGCTCCAGCGATGTTGGTTTGTGACGCAGGCTGCTCTGTCCCATTCCATAAATAACGAAATTTATTAAACAGTCCAAATTAGAAATTTTAAAAGCCCGTTTTCGTCCCGTGTCTTCTCCAATGCTCACAGGATTTTTGCCCCGTCTTTCAATTTTCAAAATGCTGCTATACACATCGACCATCGGGGGCGCAAAATCCGTTACGCTCAGTCCTGCACGCCGAATCCAGGATAAAGGCACCTCTATACTGCACGAAAAGCTTTATTTCGCACGGCGTACAGGTTTGCTGCGGCCTTTTAGTCACTTTCAACGACTTTACAGAGCTGCACGCAGGTGGCTTGGAGTCGACCGCGCCTGTTAGTGTGGATGTTTGGTATAGAGTCCGTCTAAAAAAGGAAACAATAACGTTACCACATTGTAGTTTTGTTAACGACAGCAATCACAATTTCTACACTTTTTTTGCGGTTGACAAGATGACGTTTGCTTTTTAATCAGGCCAATATTTTTTTTATTACGGATCCGCATATTTGTCAACTGCCCAACAGACTGTTGGGCAGTTGACAACTGTTGGCAACAGTTACACAACTTTTCATATGGCTAACCAACAGAGGGAGACGATAAGCAATGTTACATAACGACCCTCTCGTATTTAAGTTTGAAATGTTAAGAAAATTAATTTTGCGAATAATCTAACCCCACCAGCAACTATGGGCATTATACAATTACATAATAAATAGCCAAAGCCTAAACTCTTGCATAAAGTAAAAAAAGTCATACACACCCCATTGGCCCCTTATATGTACACGTCTATGATGTGCAGCATCATTACGTAATTCATAGCTGGACCCTTGGCGTGTATCCCCTTCCCTCATTGTTAAACAAGTATCTAAACTCTTGCATCAAGATAAGAAAAAAATTACACACCTAAAGGGCCCCCTTCTAAAGTACAAATAAGAATTTAACAAAACACATACCTTTCAAGGAAAAGAGCACTGAATTTTATGAGGTTGCCCGAAGAATAAAACGCGCACAAAAAGACACCGAAATAAACTTAAATCCAGTGATGAGCTATAGTAAACCCTGGCGAACGAAGAACCACCCCGGGCTTGTTTCCAGGCAGCGTGCGCGAAAAGCTCCGTCCCGTACAACCACTGGTATCCAAGTAATTATTTAATTTCATGCTACTACCTGGGTAAAGATAACAATGAAACCAAAAAAACAGAAAAAATGCATGATTCATTCCAAGCGTTTGTTGACGATTTTTGTATCGATATTTTATTTTCAAAGAAAAATGAATTTTAGGAATATTAATATTTTATATCTTGTACCTACATATTGACGCCATTTTCATGTATATAAAAAAAATCGGCCAAAATAAATGACTTGTTATATTTAAATGGGATAAACGTGTACCATCTAGAAAGTTATACCTATACAGGATGTCCGATCACTAAGGGGCTCTACAGCAACAGGAGGTAATAGACTTGAAAATAGGTCATTTATGCTGAATTTTTTATTATAAAATATCCACGGTTAATTTTCAATGAAATGTTTCGCTAAAATAATTTGTCCAATTTTTTTCTTTTATCTCTGGCAGAAGTAATTCAATCATCTTGGAATGTAGTTCTTCACTGATTAATTTCAATAACGCTATTATGTCATATCATATCATGAGTTTGTATCGAGAACTTTTGGCAAGTAGGGGAGACAGGGGCAGGTTGTAACAAAAAATATTTGAAAATTTTTTTCTTGGAGCTGTTTTCACTAATCAATTTTTTTTTGTCATGAATATCTACTTACATATGTTGTGAACAAATTGATTAAATATATATGACAATATTTTCAAAAATTAAACTGTCAGCTTTTTTTTAAATAGATCCGAACCTTTGTTACAAATTGCCCCGTCTCGGGGTAAAATGTAACACTAAGCGGGGTAAGTGGTAACGCATATTTTTTTATTGGTATATTTACTTAAATAGAAACCTGAACATAAAAAACATGAACGTGAACATAAAAAACATTTTAAACAAACATAAATAAACATTATTTAACGTGATGTAGCTATATTTGGTTATCTATTCACTATCCGAATCGCAATGATGGGAACTTCAAGTCAGTGCAAGTTTCATGTGACCACTTTTTACACTTGTGGCAACTGATCCATTTTTCGTTAGGTTTGCTACCCCCATATGATTTAGTGCAAATAAACAAAAGTACTTTACTTCTGAAGAATCGTCTGATTCTATGTAAACTTTTCTTTTCACTTTCGACTTAATAATTTTGGACTTTTTGGCTTTTCGACCATTTTGTTTTCTTCCAGTGCACCCTTCTCTGGTGTGTCAGTTAGTATACCGCTGATCTTCCTTTTTTTTACCCTTAAGGGTTGCCTTTCGCTGATCAGCTTTAGGAAGTGACCGAACAAACTCTGGAGAGAATGTAATATTGCCTTCCATTTGTTAAGTAACGTCAACTTATTAATCCTGATGTTGAAGCAACGGGTTCGAGTTCAGCTATTTCAGAAGGTGCTGTTGTTAATGCATAATTTATCACATTGGGGTAAATTGTAAAATGTTACATTTTGCCCCAATTGGATTGTTACAATTTACCCCCGGATCGAATATTTTCGTTTTGTCTTTGCAGAAAAAAAAGTAAATATATAATCATGCATAGCTTTGCCAATATAATAACCTAGACTGCAATAATTCATTTGACAAAAAAAACTCAGCAGGCAGCTTATTGTAACATTTATTTTGAAACAAAATTATGATATCGATTTTTACTTTACGTGCCACAATATAAACAATATCGGAAATAACCTTAACCACAATGTCTGTTGTGCTCGACTGTCTAGATATAACTGAGCTTCACAGTGTTCTTCAGAAGCCTACATAGGGTACGGGGTTGCCAGCTTTTAAATTAGGAAAATATTTGGTGTGTTACTACTTACCCCGTGTTACAACCTGCCCTGGTCTCCCCTACGTATAGAAGACTCTAGCTTTTCAAACCTAATATTATATCACATAGAGGATCTTCAAAGTTAATATTTAGAAATACTTTTTAGAGCATTGTATGGTTTATATATTTTTACTTTTTACCCTTTTTACCAGAAGAATAAGACAATATTGTGATCGGATTTACTTTTTTACTACCGAAGTTATTCGGTTAGCTCATCGTTGTTTGACTACCTGAACAATTTTATGACTAATAAAATAGGTAACATTCGTAGAAGTGATTTTGTTAAGTTGTTGTGGTTAGCTAATTTTCCTTTAACATCTTTCTGTGACCTGGTATGAAACGTATTTATTTATTGATGAAACACAACTCTTCATTCTTTTTGATTTCAGGTGTTGATTTATATACGAATAAAAAAAACTGTAGGTAATATTATTTTATTTATTTTATATAATATCTACATGTATCTACCTAAATGATTTTGTGCAATAAAAAAGTTACACTAAAGTTTGTTTTACTAAAACTAAGGCTTAATAATTTCGAAATCAAGGTAATTTAATATTTTGGCATTTAAACTTTGTTATAAATAATTTTTAATACGTTTTTATTAAAAATCGTGCAGTGCTAATTGTATAATATATTGGTAATAAAACGTATTTTTTATAAAATTACTTATACCTACCTAAATCAAAACAATTTCCGTTGCACGTCATCGATCAGTTGATAATTGAAAATCGGTCAGGAACATAAGAAAATTAAATTTGGGCAAAAAATATATAAATTTCATGCGATATTGAATGTAAAAGAAACTGAATGTATTGTTCTTTGATACTAAGCCGCTTAAAGGAAATGTTTTTTAAAATTTACTGATACTCGAAGGTATGACGTGCAACGGAAATTGTTTTGATTTTATTTTACAACAAATTTTGAATTTCAAAATATTAATTTGATCTTTAAAAAATAAAAATAAAACATATTATGATGGCTTCCCTGTGCCTCCCTACTCGCCATGATTAGTTCAAACGCACTACACTTGAGGGCGCTGCATTCGCGGCTGATGTCATTTCAAAGTCACGGCGGCATCGACCAAATAGCAAGTTTATAACGTTTCTCTTTATTGGAGTTCTGTGCTCAGAACAGTATAGGTATATTATTCGGAATATAGTCCGCAAAACGTAGCAAATGAAGACAAGAAAATAAAATGTGGCAATTACATTATAATAAAACCGTATCATTAGATAGAGTCTGTAAAGGGAAATGATTTATTGCCAAAATATTTGTTTTACAAGTGTCATAGGATAAAATGTCATCTACAAACAGCGAGATGTATTTGAAAATATTAGCCTAGAAGTCTTTATTAGCATTATTGTAATCAGCCTAGAAAGGTTTAGTGAGGCTAGGAGGGCCTTATCAAATCATCAGTCTTTATTTTATAGAGTTGTATATGTTAAGTTATTCTAATTTCATATTATGTTTAAAAAGCATATTTCTTGTTCCATGATATTATTAAATTGTTAAAGGTCCACTTTTACAATTTCTTGAGCAAGAACTTAAATTTTAAAGCCCGGACCTGTCTATTTTCCCATTTCTCAAATAATAATGTTGCAGTGCGCATGCCTAATTCGGTGTAGCTTTGTTTACATGCGCGTGGCCACTTTCGTAGACGCCACTAAAAACAACAGTTGGCCTCGGCCGCTTTCGGTCTTTGTCGGGATATTATAAGCCACGGACATGCGCATTAGGTAAACGCCAGTGTTCAGAGCACAGAAAAATAAAGGGTTTATGTTCAGAGAACCTACCTCTTCTCTGTGTTGAGTGGCCGCGTAGGCTACCGGCCTAACACACAGGTGTGTTAAGGGTAGACGATATTTTTCAGATGTTGATAGTTTAAAAGAAATTAAAATTTATGATTTAAAATGTTTAGAAATAATTTTCAGATATACTTATTTATAATTAATTATGCTAACTACTTATAGGTGTTTTACTTTTTATTCAAAGCGATATTTATTTCCCAAAGTGGGATATTTTGTTCTGTACAGCTTTGCGGACTATACTTAGATAATTGACTTGAAAAAAAACACAGGATTTTGAAAAAAAATTTAATATGAAAAATCCGCAGTTTCGATTACTCTTGCAAGAAACTTGCAAGTGTTTTTTCAACAATGTAAAATAAACTAAAATTAACAAGAACTTTGTAATATTATACCTACTATTTCTGACAGTTAAAAATATAATATATTACACATTTAAAATATATTTCAGAATACAAGATGTAAAAAGTTTAAATACCACCCACTTTAAAAGTAAAATACAATATAATTCATAAATTATTATTTTCGTCCAGGCATTGTAGTATTTAGGATCATCATCCGTCATAAAATACTTTGGTTGTATTACCTACCCCACCAATCTTCTCTTGAAGAGCACGTAAAACTATTTCTTGTACAAGCTGGTCTAATCTATTAGTTTAAAAAAATGCCACAGGAAAACCCATATTTTTGTCATCCTTCACGAGCACGATTGTCAAATCCATTCCTTTTTGGTTTGTACAGTGTGTCCCATCCATGCATTATTGTGCTGATGTCCTTTAGTTTACGTTCCAGGTTGTCATTCACAAATCTTACACTTAGAAGTGGATGATTTTCACCTAATAAAAATATACTTATTATTTCAGCCAAAAGTCCTTTATACTTCCATATTATTATCATGAAATGAATGGCAAATCTACTATAAGCAAAATTTTTTTTTCACTTTAGAATAACAAACTTTAAATAAAAACACTGCAAGAACATTTCTATGCATTTTTTATGTCTGTCTGTATAGGTTTAAGATAATTTTAAAGACATTTTAATTTATTTAACATACCTACTCACTTTAAATTTGATACACGTCATATGTATAAAAGGTTTTCCCAGCCTCAAAAATAGTTTGAATTGTTAAGAAAAGTAAAATATGGCTATATTATTACAATAGTGTTTAACATTCATGCATTTACCCACCTTGTGGTTTAAAAAACAACAGTAATTTTTTCCATTAGCATTCCATTCACTAACTTTTAAGCTAACAGCTATGATAGTTTTTTCATCCTTCCTCTTTTAATATTGTGCTTTTTCACTAAATAGGCTATGTCTTTTCTCTGAACCATGTTAATTATTTGAAGACTATCTGTAGTAATTTTCCTGGCATCTAAAATAACTCTCTCTACAGTTACACCACTAAAAAGTTTTTGAACTATAACTTCTTTCTCTTCATTGGATAGGTGTTGGCTTCTGATTTTCTCATCATGACCGACATAAGTTTTCCAGAAGGTTACACTGACATGACCTAAAATTAAAAACATTTGTTCTTGCTGTGCAGTCAGCATAAAGAAGTGTTTTTTTTATTTTGTTTAACTGTTATTAACTTAATATTTGTATTAACTATTAATTTTTATAATTCATTGTAATTTAAAAACGTTTAATTTGTAAGGAGAGAAGTAATAAGTATAATTTATTTACATACCTGTTTCAAAAATTTTTACTGTCAAGCGAGAAGGACATACCTACCCTATTAATTTTTATAATACCTCCAGCTTTTTCAGTTCTGTTAGTATAGTTGCTTTTATATCCTAAAAATAGTATTCATACAGACTTTTCTGCATAATATTACGTTATATAGTCATACCAGTCACATTACTTCGGTTATTATTTTTCCACACTATCAGATGTTCTATTTGTTCTATGTATTGAATAGTTTGATTCAATTTTATACTCTTTCATCCACTGTTCGCACGTTTGTTGCCTAGAAAAATTAACAGCTCGCAGTTAATACTTCTATTGTAATAATTTATGACCTACCTCTAAATGTGTTTGAAGTATTGTAGGTTCTACACATAAATTGATTTTCTTTACAAAGGGGACAAATTATGAGACATGTTCTATTGTTCTGAATCGGGGTCGACTTTTTATGGATATTTCGGATGTTTATTTTTTGTATAGGTAAGTAAAGTGTAGAAAACTCCAATTCGCAGAATGGGAAAATTCTGTTCCCAGTTTCTCCATGTTCAATCTGACCGAAAAATACTATGTAAATGAAAAACCATACACTCTTTAAACCACAAATATTTTCTTGATACACTAGTATAATCAGTAATAATCACAAAAAATTGCGCTACTTAGCAGATCGTTCCACAATAATTCGAGTAATTCGACAGCACAATAATAAAATTGTGAACTGGCGAAATCGGGCGCGCAATTTAAAAATTAGACGACATGTTCCGAGCCAGAACGAAATCGGCCGAGGCCAACTGTTGTTTTTAGTGGCGTCTCACTTTCGTTATTATTGTTTGCTTCCCTAAAGGTAAATGTCTATGGTTTTACCTAAACATCTGATCAAATTTATGAGGAATAAGTAAAAACCACAAAATCCGCGAAATGTTAAGTGTTAAAATTGGTGGGACGACAGTGGTCAACCTATCATTTCTCTGTGCTACTGTACAACGAAGAAAGATCGGCCTTTGATGACGTTCGTGACTGTGGTACACTTAACCACAGAAAAATAAAGGGTTTCACTTAACCGCGGCAAGGGGGGAGGAAAAAAACTTTTTAGTTATTTGCTCAAGGCCTTCTGAGATTTAAGGAGAAGGGAATGAAATGGAATTCCCGTCTCTTCCTTTAAAATTGAGAAGGCAATGGATTGGCTATTAATTAAAGTAAACGGAACTCAACTAAAAGTTAGTTCTTTGAACGGGTACAACTACGTCACTTCAATTTTGACATCATACCTAACCCCATTTTTGTTAAAATTTCAAACACAAACAATACAGTTTACTGTTTGCGATGTTTAAATTATTTTTTAAGTTTTAATTTTTAATCTAATGGTTTAGTTCTCCTTTTAAAACAAACATAACATACATGTAGCTGTTAATTATATAACTGAATAATTACAATTCTTTAATATGGGCAGTAAGTTTGACGAATTGAGGCAAGAACTTGATTCTTTGGGGTACAGACAAAAATTGCACCCAGAATGTATTCCATTGGTCTCAAAGCTACTTGCAGATTTAAACACGACGACCACAAATCTTCAAAAATATATGAAAATCTCACAGATAGCCTTGGAAGTAAGTGACACAACTTTTAATTGTTAAATATTTTTGATTAACCCCTCATTCACCCCTTTTTTGAAAATAATACAGCCACATTCATTTTTCTTTTTAGGAACGAGACAATTTAAAACTAGGTGCTGAACCTTATAAATGTGATAACTCAAAACTAATTCAAGAGTGTAATGACTTACATATAGCATTTATTCATTTTAAAGAACAACATGAGAAAATACAGAGGGGTAAGTATGTAACTCTATGCTGAATTCTAGCTAGCTCACTTTGTTTCACACAGGTAGGTAGGTACCTATTGGGTAAGTACGGGTAAGTAGGTAAATTTTTAATTGTTTCTGGAAATCCAGGATTTCCATCAAGGATTGTGGTTGTTTGCTACATGGTTTTAAGCCTATACCTACTATAGAAAACTTGAGAGTAGAAAACCCGGGAGAAAACCTACCTGCACTGGCAGCATATTAAATATCCCCACTCCCCATTTTTTGGTTAGTGTGTCAGGTGGTTGATAGGGATCCTCTCTTCTTTAGTTAGTCTAATTTTGAATAGAAAGTGTAGTGTATTTTCGTTTACCTATTTGTTGTAAACACTTTGTTATTGATTTTTTTCCTATTATTATTAATAATGAATAACGATAAATCATATAAAAGTAGAGTTTGCTTTGTGCTGTGGTGTAAAACAGGGTATTTGTTTGATAAGAAGCTCCACAGACAGAATATGGTGAAAACCACCAAAACCCCTTTACAGCTCTAAAGGTAGGTAAGTTAGCTCGTAAGTTAGTAAGCTTATAAATTATAATAATTAAGTACCTATAATAATAATCATCTTTATTTCAAATAATGTCATATTATATACATTATTTGTGCAACAAGAGACATACAAAACAGAAAAAGAAAATGGCGTCAGTGAAAATAATTGTCTACAACTAGAACATATTACTCATCTAATATAGTCCTGAATAGAATAGGGTTCCAAGTCAACAAGCAGTCTCTACAGCTTTATTAACACGTGGAAGAGATAATCTTGTAACTGCATATTGTAGGCTACAAAAGTGCCAGTGCAGGCCAGAGCACCTTGCCATAAAATTATAGGTATAACAAATTGCCTCCTAATGTGCGAGGCTTTTCATTCATTAAATTGAAATCTTTTATAAAACAGCTTTTTATTGGAAATGCATTTTATAGTGTAGATGAGTTTTTGTCTAGTGATGTAATATTTTAAAATAGTGCCAATTATTGATCCACCTATTTATTTATTTTATTTTAACTCAAGTTTTAATGTGTTTTAGTAAATGTTGTTTTCTGTTTTAACTAATTTTAGTATAGTTCTTTTCCTTTTAAGATATTTTAATTGGCCTTATAGTGACAGATGCTTTATTTTGTTAAATTATATATTGACGTGTGTAAGCAAAACTTTGTATTGACATGAATAAATTATTTGTATTTGTATTTGTATTTGTATAAGTACCTATTACTATAACAAAATTACATTTTATTTATTCGGCATTTTGAAACTGTTAAAAAGTAATGTGATTTTCCGTAGTATAAGTTTAATATTTATTTATTTTTTATTTATTTATTTAAACAAATAAGGTTTACTATTGCACTTGTGTAATGTTAATTACAAGTAATGAAAATTATAATTGCACAAAATATAGTTATACCTAACACCTGTATGTGCTAACTTAAGACTAATACTAGGGCTCATTTTTAACAAAGGTAGATAAAGTATTTTAGATAGTATACACAGTTAATATAAGTAGTCAATATTGCAGTTGTTTAAAGCAGTTCCAGACATTTAGAAAAATTGTCAAAAATATAAGTTTTACACTTTTTAGAGAATCGTTTATAGTTTTCTATATTTTTAATGGTCGTAGGTAACAAATTAAAAACTTTTGGGGCTACTCGATTAACATACCTCTGATTGCCGTCCCTTCTATAAAAAAGGTATAGTCAGATGTCAGTTAGTAACTTGTCTAGTATTGTGTTGATGAGATAATGGTTTTTGGATATTAATGTTTTTATAAATAAAAAGGCAGCAGTTGTGGAAGTATAACATTCTAACATTTAAAATATTGTCATTGTACAGTTTATCCGTGGAGTATAATCTGTCCTTTTAAAACATAACTTTCAGAATATAGTTTTGTATTGTATTTAGAGGTTCCAACGCAGTCGAGTACAGACCACCCCACACCACAATACCATATTGCAGAATGGATTCCACCAGAGCCTTATAGATAGTTAACAATAACCCCTGTGTCATAAATTTTCTAAGTTCATAAAATTTATATATAATTCGTCTTATTTTATTACAGAGGGTATTGATTTGTTGAGACCATTTAAGATTCTTATCTATCATAACTCCAAGATACTTAGTGCTATTAGTTTCTCTTAACCTTAATTTTAAGTAACTTAAGACTTTTAATACTTTTTACATTAATTGGTAAATTGTTAAACAATTTCAGGCACATATAATACGGGCTTTTCTCCGTTAAGGTTAATCTATGTCTTGGATAAATAAATACACTTGTAGCTGTCGAAAAAATTTTAGAACGAATAGTCTATTATCAGTTATTAGATTTTGTAGAGGAAAATAAAATATTATCAAAATTTCAATCAGGATTTAGGAAGAAATATAGTTGTGAAACTGCTGTACAATATGTTTTAAATGATTGGAAACTTAAAATTGATAAGGGTGATATGGTGGCCGTTATTTTTTTAGATTTGAAACGTGCATTTGAAACAATTGATAGAAAAAAATTATTAGAAAAATTACGACATTACGGAATTGGTGGACAGGCACATAAATGGTTACATGACTATTTAATGAATAGATGGCAGGTAGTTAAATGTAACGAGTATGTGTCAAATAAAAAAGGTATAAATGTTGGTGTACCTCAAGGCAGTATACTTGGTCCTTTATTATTCATAATTTATATTAATGATTTGGCCTACAATCTAGACATTTGTAAATATCATTTTTTTGCTGATGATACAGTAATTTATATTTCAGATTGTAATTTAATATCTCTAATAAATAACATGAACAATATACTAGAACATATATATAAATGGATGTGTGAAAATAAATTAAAAATAAATGTTGATAAAACAAAATGTTTATTACTAAGTTCTGATAAACAGTATAATGAGTTTCAAAATCAAAATATTTCTTTTAAAATAAATAACGAAGCTATTGAAATTGTTACTAAAGTTAAATATTTAGGAGTTATTATCGACAAAAATTTAAAATTTCATGATCATATGGATTATATTTGTAAAAAAATTTCAAAAAAAATAGGAGTACTAAATAGATTAAGCAGATACTTAAGCATTTATAGTAAAAAAATGATTTTCAATTGTATTATTTTACCTCATTTTGTTTTTTGTAGTTCAATTTTATATATATGTTCACAACAAGATAAAAACAGATTACAGATTTTACAAAATAGAGCAATGAGAATAATATTGGGATGTAATAAATACACTAAAATAACGGAAATGCTAAATTGTTTACAATGGATGAATATAGAAAATTTTTTATTATTTCGTATTTTGATTTTTATTCATAAAATAAATTTAAATATAACAGCACCATATTATAAAAATTTCTTGACAAAATTTAATGAAGTTCATATTCATGAAACAAGAGGAAAAAATAACTTTATTTTGGATCATACAAATTTGAAATCGACTCAAAAATCAATATTTTTTAGTGGTGCTATAGAATATAACAAGTTAGGAAATGAAATTAAAAGGTGTAATTTAAAACTATTTGTAAAAAAATTAAAGAATCAAATTTTATGTAAAAAAGTCTAATAAAATAGTCTTTCTAGATTGTAATTACCTATCTATCAGGAGAGAAGAAAAAATTTAAAATTTGAAATGTAATTAAATAGTTCAATGAACTAATAAAAATTTGTTATTATTATTATTATTATTATTATTATAATTAACATCTAAAGTTCTTGTATTATATTCGTGAAAAGTTTGTAACTGAAAAAGTCTCTATTTTTAAAAAAGAACAGCAGACATTCATAAATGTACACTCCATAAACTGTCAAGATACCACATGTCTTAAAAACATTTCTACAATTTTCATTAAAACACATTTTTTTTAATTCCCTTAACGTTCGTTTTTGCGCTACAAATACTTTTTCGACCAAACTATTACTACCCCAGAAAATTATCCCATATTTCATTCGAATTAAGCTTTTGTACTAATAAGTTGACATGGTATGACCAATTTAAAAATTTGTTTAAGTAAATTCCCAAAAATTTAGTTTGTTCAACTATTTCAATATCCGATTCCCCAAATGCTACATCAGGTGGTTTGTTGATATGAGATAGTTTTGTTCTGAAGATTAATACATTCGTTTTATTTTTGTTTAATATTAATTTGTTTTCTAAAAACCATAGGTTGGCGTTGTTAAATAGAGCTGCTCCCATAGTTATTAATTCATCGATACTTTTTCTACCCGCGATAAGATTTGTGTCATCAGCATAACACGTTACATATTCATTAGGTGAAGTTGCTATAAAATTCAAGTTATTAAATTAAGAAATATAACAAACAAAATTGACCCCAAAATACTACCCTGAGCGATTCCTAGTTTATTCTCCATTAAGTTAGAAAAGTATGTTTGACCATTCTTTGTTATCTTAACTTTTTGTTGCCTACCTGTCAAATATGACTTGAATAAATTAAGAGCATTTCCTCTAATACCATATGATTCTAATTTTTGAAGTAATAATATTGGATCAATACAGTCATATGCTCTGGACAAATCCAAACATATACCCATGGCAAGGCAAGGTAATCTATTACCTTTCTCAATAAAATCTAATATTTTTGTTGTAAACTGAAAAATAGCAGTCTGAGTTGATTTGCCAGACATATATCCATGTTGTATACCATTTAAGCAGTTTACATTTATTCATTAACTCTAAAAGACGATTACGCATTGCAAGTTCAAACAATTTAGAAAATGATGGTATAGAAGGCTTATAGGTCTATAATTTTCCATCAGTTCAGAGTTTCCTTTCTTATATAGAGGTTTTATTAATGCAATTTTAAGTTGCTCTGGGAAAATGCTTTGCTTGAACGAATTATTGATGATTTTACAATACTTGTAGGTATTTCATCTACGCCAGAACTGTGCTTATTTTTTATTTTATGAGCCATTTCACATAGTTCCCTTGTTGATATTGGTCTTAAAAACAATGACTGGTTATTTTCTTTGATTTTATAATTCGTTTGCCGAGTTTCTAATTCTTTTAGTAAGTCAGGAACTATGGAAAATAAGTAGTCATTATACTGATCCGGTACTTTTTCAGGATTGCCTTTAATACCAATATCTTCGTTCTTGTCATTATTTCCTGTTATTTCCTTACATATATTCCACATACATTTAGTTTTGTTGTCTGCTAATCTTAATCGTTTTTCGTATTCTTCCGACGTTACTGCTCTTAACAAATTATCATATTCTTTTTTTGTTTTCTTGTACTGTTCTTTAAAACTATTATTAAATCTAGATAAAGTTAAAAATATGTCTAATCTGTTTTTACACTCTAAGATATTTGGATTATCTACCACTTTACGTTTCTTATTTGTGTTAATTAACATTAACGGAAAACAATGATTAAAAATATTAGGAAAGTTGGTCATAAAAATATTCCATTGCTCATTTACATTTTGTCTCTCAGCTTTGTATATTTCATCCCAGTCCTGTTCTTTCAGAATATTAATAAATAATAATTTATTTTGATCTGAAAAGAATCTTTTATATTCTAGTCTATTTTTATTAGGTTGCTCTAATTGAAAAGTAACTTTTTGTGCAGTATGGTCAGAGATAAACGTGTTCAGAACTTTACTCTCTTTGTAATCGAAATTTAAAAAAAATTTACCAATACAGGAAGCTGAATTGTGTACAATTCTGGTATTTGCAAATATTGATTGTTTTAAATCAAATGACTTTAACAAAGATATCAAAATTGTTTTATGATTATTATCTTTTAGTATTTCTATGTTGAAGTCACCTGCAATTATAATTTTTTTATTTTCGCTAATTACTGTTGATAATAACTCTTCCATACTGACTAAAAAATTATTTATATTGCCAGAAGGTGGTCTATATACAGATCTTACAATGATATAGGACCCATCCAAATCACATTCTATTGCCGCATACTCAAATTAATTTTTAACTGATAGTTTGTTTATTTTGATTCTTGGTCGAAAGTTAAGTGTTTTGTGTATAAATACTGCATTTCCTCCATGCTGACCACTTTCGCAGCAGTAATGAGCTCCCAGTTTAAAATTTTTTATCGATAGATATTTTAATTGCTCGGCGGACTTCCAATGTTCTGTAATGCATAAAAATTTACATTCACTGTTACTTTTTATTAAATCGTTGATTCCATCTACGGCATTGCCCAGTAATTGTGCATTTTGATGAATATTGCATTTTCTTTTTGGAATTGGTCGATCGGTTGCACTTGACTATCTATAAAATATTATCGTCATAGTTGATATTATTTCTAAACCTTATTAGCTTTTTTTGTACACCGGACAGTTTGCATCTCTTGCAGAATGATGCATTTCTGTATATTTCATTTTTTGGCAGTTTGGACATTTGAAATATCCTTCGGTACAGTTTATCGATATATGTTGCCCCCCACATTTATGGCAGCATTCTTTTTCTTTGCAATATTTTGCCACATGATCGAATCCAGAGCACTTAAAACAAAAGGCCATATTTAATTGCTCTTGAACGTACACTGTTACCAGGTCAAAGTATATAGTTCGTCTTTTAAGAAACCATTTTGCGATTTTTGCTGGTGCTTGTAGAATCCAGTTCTCTTTAGCTGGATTTCGGCATTTTTTCTTTGCTATTACTTTAATTTTGTCTTGAATGCTAGTTTGCAATTCCTTAACTATGTCGTAGTTTAATCTTTCTAGCTCTTCAATAAACTCCTGATCTGAAAAGCCTTTTTCAATACCTGTTATCATAAACATAGGGTCAGCAGTGTCGGTTTCTTTGTATTTAATCTTGTCATCGCTGTTTATTGCAGTTTTTAGTTTATTTTGTTGGTCTTCATCATAACTTTCTACAATTATGGCACCATCTTTTGTTTGTTTTATACTTTTAAATCCCTTTCCAATGCCTTTAATATTCATTGTTGTTTAAGTGTTTTTATAGTTTCTTTTGGGTCGTTTATATTGTCAATTCGAATTATTGTTTCATGTTTTTTTTTGTAGTTTTAGGCGTTGACCAGTTTTCTTCTAAATTGTCTGATTTTTTTCGGCCAGAGTTTCCATTGGTGGTTGCAACATTTGCGTATGTCTTATCAGTCTTTTGTTGTGAGTTCAAATTTTGTTTGTCACTGGTTTTCTCATTTTTATTTTGTAATGGTATTTTGTTTGTTTTTCCTAGGTTATTTTTTAACATTATATTTTCCTCCCCCATTTTAAATACCAAAAGAGTGAAAATCTTGCACATTTCGGACTGCGCTTCCTTGACAGATTTCTGGTCTTCACCGGAGAGACATATATTTCCGTTTTCACTTTTTTCTTTGTTAATGGCTTCGCTGATTCCTATATCTAGAGTTGAGAAAAACTTTGATATTATTCCCTCTGACAGACTTTGATTCACATTCGTAACATTGTATTCCTCATTGTCTGTGTTTACCCTTTCATTAAAGTCATTTGTATGCTTCTCGCATTGACGTTTACACGACTTACTTTCTGGACTTGTTTCTGTTCGTTGTCTTTTATTGGTATTTTCCTCTATAGTTTTTTTCCTTTTTGTCATTGTTTTCTACAGTTGTTTTTGGAGGCGTTCGCAATATAGGTAGTTGGAGTCGTTTTAAAAATAGACTCGTAGGTGTCTTTTTGATTATAGAAAATATTATCAATCTTTTCAGAACTCCCCTGTATTTCTTGTTGATCGGTTTGTTTCATAGACAATTTACCTTTAGATACCTACAGCTTATCTCCTGCGCAAACAAAAGTTACGTTTTATGGGTGAAAAAATACGTCCGAGCGCATGACTCGTCGGTCAGCTGTCTTCATTCGGGGAACCTTCGTGCATGCGCACAAACCTCGTGTTATCGGCCGTCCTACTTTATCGACAATAATCGACGCGCCCAAGAATACTCTCCAGAACCGGCTCGGCCGCCATTTTTGTTGTTGTGTTGTAAGGTTTCTCTTCTCTGCGGATTCCTTGTAGTTTTCTTAAGTTTTCAGCTATCGGATCGGTTATCGTGGATTGTGGGACTGGTGTTTAATATTTATGGATTTCTGTTTTTTTGTAGTTTAGTTAGTGAATTGTGTTTGTGCTTTTAGTGACTCGGATTGTAATACAAACAATGACTAGTACTAGTTGCAGCCGTTGTATAATTGTATTATGCCCAAATAGGGGTAAAATAAACCCTCTATGGTGGCATATGAGCAAGAATCTAAATTTTAAAGCCCGGACCTGTCTATTTTCCCATTCGTCAAACGATAATGTTGCAGTGCGCATGTCTAATAGTTCCCAGTTTTGTTTACATGCGCGAGGCCATAAAACTGCCACATTCGTGATTATTGTTTGTTTATCTAAAGGTAAATTGTCTATGGTTTGTTTACCTGAATTTCTTATCACCTTGACCGTGTCGTCCTTGACACCTATTATTTTATTTATTTCTATAATTCAAAATACACTGCAAAATAGCTCGAAAAAGCGGGAACGAACTTTAAACACCTTGTCTCCTCTTTATGAGCATTGCCATATAGCATTCATTCATTTTAAAGAACAACATGAGAAAATACAGAGAGGTGAGTGTGTAACTCTATGTTGAATTCTAGCTAGCTCACTTTGTTTATCTTCATTTTCACACAGGTAGGTATTGGGTAAGTAGATACATTTTTAATTGTTCCTGAAAATCCAGGATTTCCATCAAGGATTGTGGTTGTTTGCGACATGGTTTTTAATCTATACTATGGAAAACTTGGGAGTAGAAAACCTATCTGCACTGGCAGCATATTAAATATTCCCACTCCCCATTTTCAGTTAGTTAGCTTATAAATTATACCTAATAATTAAGTATATTGGCTAACACTCATAAAAATAATATGCTATCAATTTTATAGTTTTTTTTTTCACTACATTTATTTCTAAATGAAGTTTTTTTTAGTGTACAGGTTCTTCCAACGAGGACTGAACAGGGGCTCATTTTTGAGCTTCCTTGTATTTAAAGAAAAATCCAAAATAGCCAATCGATGTACTTTTTCCTGCAGAATTCAAAAATGAAACCAAAAATTTATTTGAACCAGAAACAAAAAAGTTACGCTATGGATAAGGTGTTTTTTAAATGGAACATAGTTTTTTTTATACGATTTTTGGAACGAGTGATTTTTTTTTTGTCCGTTCTGATTAAAATATTTAATATTGTGACAGCTATTTTTATTAAATTTCAATGTTTTATCCAGTATAATTTAACATTTTGAAACATACACTAGGTAATAAAGGTATAATCAGTAATCACCTTTGAATCCTTCAAAGTCAAAAAATTTGACAAATTTACTGTAATATTGCCGAAATGACTTTGAAGGATTCAAAGGTGATTATACCTTTATTACCTAGTGTATGTTTCAAACAAGTTAAAGTTAAATTATACTGGATAGAACATTAAAATTAAATAAAAATAGCTGTCACAATATTAAATATTTTAATCAGAACGGACAAAAAAAAATCACTCGTTCCAAAAATCGTATAAAAAATGCTACGTTCCATTTAAAAAACACCTTATCCATATCGTAACTCTTTTGTTTCTGGTTCAAATAAATTTTTGGGTTCATTTTTGAATTATGCAGGAAAAAGTACATCGATTGGCTATTTTGGATTTTTCTTTAAATGCGATGAAGCTCAAAAATGAGCCCCTGTTCAGTCCTCGTTGGAAGACCCTGTACTAAGTTAAATATATAACTGAAAAATGTTTAGCGGAATAGGTACAGAGAAATTTTTAATTTTAAAAAAGTTTTATGTCTCCGCTGAGATTGGAACCCAGAACCTCTCAATCACCAGTCGAGCGCTCTACCAATTGAGACAGTTTAAATACTGGAATATTTAATATAAAGAAATATTTAAGACAAATTGACAACAATGTTTTGTCCCAATGTATTTAAGTTAGATAAGGTATATTCAACACAAATTATTATGCTTCCCCTATTACTATTAAAATAAACCTAAATCGGAAAATTCATTCCATGAGAAATTCAGTTTAGAAATGCGTCTTTTAACATCTTTAACTGATGTTTATCCTATGTGTTATATAAGAATCTGACAATGACAACAAGCAGTCTAGGTAAACAGGATTTCTCACAGTATGACCCACTCTGTTAAAATTTAGCGTAAGGCAAAAAGTTAGTTTAATTTATATGCCAAGTAAACTTTTAAGATCGGTATTTTGCAGACTTGTTCAGAGTTGTTGTGGAGTTAACGATTTAATCAAATAGGACATGCATTAACCTTTAATTTGGTTGCTTCTAAAATTGTGATTTCATTTTTAGACCTAAGGACCCAAATAACCACTTTAAAAATACGATTGGAGAATTGCAATTTAGAAAAAAGTAAGATAATGAGTCAACTGCAGCAGTTGGAAAAAGAAAAATATCAAAAAGGTATACTATCTACATTTGAGAAAGTTTTTCGTATATTGAGTACTTAATATACATGGTGAGTTTTTTAAAGTGTTACAAGGCGATATTTCAAAAACGGTTTGAAATATTTTCTTCAAATTTTATTGAGGAAATGGGGAAATGGGGGGACATATTTAAACATATTTTTGATGTCTGCCCTATTTCCCCATTTTGAGTGGTGGGGGGCGGGGGTAACTTTGGGATTTTAAATGAGATAATGTACTTTTTTTGATAAATACGAATCTACGAAAAAAAAACGTACGTATACAGAAATTGTTTTGATTTCCTCCCCTGGTTACGAAATTATGATTTATTTAAAATAATTTACCATTTAACTCCAACTTATTTATTAAATTTTGAAAGAAACAATAAATTCCAATAAATCAAGTTTACTTATTTTAAAATTATTACTCGTTTCCATGGAAAAGCGTTGTTTTAACTTATATCAGTTGATATTTTTTACGGTTTAACGTTTATTTCTCAGTTTGGTGAATTAAATATGGAAGCGAATTTTAGTGTGCAAGTTGATATGTTGTTAATGTTGGAGAGTGCAGAATAAACTACAGACTAGCTGCATTAGCGTGGGCGGAGTGGTTTCCTAATAATCCGATATCTCACATGGCATTTAAAAGACTGGAAACCAGAAGTCGTACAACCGACAGCCTGAAGACGAAACCACGAGTTCGAAAGCGAACTAAAACGAATGAAAATAGGGCAGTTGGAGTTTTAGGAATTGTATATGTATATTGGGGATAGAGTTATTGGCCCGCATTTCTTCGAAAGTCACTTAAATGGAGAAATGTGTAGAGATTTTTTAAGGAACCAACTACCCCAATTATTAAACCAAAACATAACTCCTGTTTGTGGTTTCAACAGAACGGAGCTCCACCGCATTATGCGATACAGGCCCGTAATCAGTTGAATGAATTGTTTGAAAACAGGTGGATTGGTCGAGCTGGTTCGGTAAACTGGCCTGCTAAGTTCCCGGATTTGACCCCCCTTTTTACCCGTTTTATAAAAGACTTTTGACCCGTTTTATAAAAGACTAAGCGATGGCGGCTACACCTACAACTTTAGATGATATAAAAGACCGAATCCGCGATGCATGCTTATTAGTGACATCTGAAATGTTACAACGGGTACGATATTGATTCAGAAAAAGAGTGACAAAGTGTCTGGAAGTTGAAGGGAGATATTTCGAACATCTTCTGAAGCATGACCGACGATAAACAAGTTAAAATTAAATAGTAAAGTATTTTTTGAATTTTATAACTTAAATCGTAATTTCTTAACCAAGGGAGCCAGTCAAAACATTTTTTGTATACGTACATAGTTTTTTACGTAGATTCGTATACAGGGTGGTTCACGGTGGATGGAACGTTAGACGTTTCTGACGAACCAGTAAAGGAATCGTTCTGAAAATTTGGTCGCGTACATAAACGGACATGCTCTACCAACCTAAAATATTTTTAACAATACAGTGTTGCCGCTTCCACACAAAAATAATAGTAACTTCGATTTTTTAAATGCAACACCATATATTTTATTTTATTTTCGAATCCCCCATTACTTTCCTTACAATTTTTATTAACTTTACTCTATACTTATCTCTTACCGTTTCTAAGGTATAAATTAATTTCCGTTTTTATTGTCCGAAAACGTCACTTTTAAAAATGCTGATAATTTTGAACTCTAAAACAGTGAAATCCTGAAATTTGGTAAATAGTTAACTAATACCATAGGGCTCTTTGCCATAGTCCCAAATCTTAGTTGCAATATACAGGGTGGTTAAAAAATACACTTATTCTGGTAACTTGAAAAAGTGACCATAAGTCCTTTTTTTTCAAATGTAACACCCTGTATATTATTACGGATTTGAAAAGCTGCTAAAATTTCACTTCATTCTTGTATATTATACCTGTACCTAACTAACTAGTTTAACCATTTTTTTGACGTATTAAGCATGATTTGTAAAATTTTCTATACAATTCAATTTTTATTCGGTAATTGGTAAGTTAGCCATGCCAAAAACTAATGTTTACGTATGTTACTATGGTAATCGTTTTGACATTTCATTAAGTTTAGATACAAGATAGAAATTCAGTTTAAAGTTATGGAAGAAAACTATACAAATGCAGTTTTTATGAATTTATTTGGACAATGTGATAGAATTATCGCCAGGACATGTATAAAGTTTAACGAAATGTACCTACTCTAATTTACCGCCAATGAATCTTAGAAAATTCTTAAGGATCCAGAACAATTTTATTAAATGTTAACTAGGTAGTCAAATAATAAAAGACTACTAAAATTATAACTAATAAAATGCTATTTTAACAGATGTTCAAAACGCTGGCCGTTTACATCCAAACACTTTAATATGCGGGTGTTGACTGCATGGATTTCAAGAAAAATCTAGTTTTAATGTTTTTTGCATGTTATTGCAAACACACATTGTCCAAATAAAATAAATAAATTCATAAGAATTGCATTTGTATTTGTATAGTTTTCTTCCATGACTTTAAAGTGTATTTCTATCTTGTATCTAAACTTAATGAAATGTCAAAACGATAACCATAGTAACATACGTAAACATCAGTTTTTGTCATGGCTAACTTACTAATAACTGAATAAAAATTGAATTGTATAGAAAATTTAACAAATTATGCTTAATACGTCAAAAAAATTGTTAAACTAGTTAGTTAGGTGCAGGTATGATATACAAGAATGAAGTGAAATTTTAGCAGCTTTTTAAATCCGTAATAATATACAGGGTGTTACATTTCAACAAAAGGACTTATTGTCACTTTTTCAAGTTACCAGAATAAGTGTATTTTTCAACCACCCTGTATATTGCAACTAAGATTTGGGACTAGGGCAAAGAGCCCTATGATATTAGTTAACTATTTACCAAATTTCAGGGTTTCAGTGTTTTAGAGTTCAAAATTATCAGCATTTTTAAAAGTGACGTTTTCGGACAAAAAAAAACGGAAATTAATTTATATCTTAGAAACGGTAAGAGAAGTATAGAGTAGAGTTAATAAAAATTTTAAGCAAAGTAATGGGGGATTCGAAAATAAAATAAAATATATGGTGTTGCATTTAAAAAATCAAAGTTACTATTATTTTTGTGTGGAAGCGGCAACACTGTATTATTAAAAATATTTTAGGTTGGTAGAGCATGTCCGTTTATGTACGGCACCAAATTTTCAGAACGATTCCTTAACTGGTTCGTCAGAAACGTCTAATGTTCCATCCACCGTGAATCACCCTGTATACCAAAAAAAGGGCATTATCTCATTTAAAATTCCAAAGTTACCCCCACCCCTCAAAATGGGGAAAGGGGGTAGACATCAAAAATATGTTTAAATATGTCCCCCTATCTCCCCATTCCCTCACTAAAATTTCAAGAAAATATTTTATGCCGTTTTCGACTCGGTTTTCGAGATATCGCCTTGTAACACTTTAAAAAACTCACCCTGTATATATATACTATATTAAAACACTAACTTGTTCATCTTTTTATAAACTAGTTTGTCTGATTTATTTAATCATATTTTTAATAATGTATAAATATTATTAAAAAGCAAATAAATAATAAACTTACATAAAAACATACTATTTTTACTAAAGGGGCTTTAATGAAAAATCGTCCTCAATTGACAGTTCGGGGGTCGATAGGTAAAGTTGCCACAGTGGATCTTTGCCCGTGCGTCATCAATCAACGATCAGGACTCAACGTGGTTAATAACTCTGCATCCTTGTTTATTACAGTAACAAGTTTGAATAAAAGCATAAAAGAACGTCTCCAAAATTCCGCAATAATATAACGTGCTAGACAAGGATAAAATTATAAACGTCAGTTAATTACTTTCTTTATTTGTTTAGTTGACAACCGTTGTATTTTAGAACGTCATTGTCAACCTTATTTTGATCTGCCAATCTAATTCGTATTTTGTAAATCTGTGTGCCTTAGAACTGTTCCTGTTTCTAAAAATAGTTCTTTTTAGAGGTAATTATACCCACCATCTGTTTTGGCGGTAAGTATTTATGGATTTTTATAATAACTAATTTATTTATTTTAAATATTCTAACCGTTAAAGTTCTTTGAAACGTTTACGGCAGTGGCTAAATTCCCTTAAATGAAAGGATGTTAAAAATTTGACTTTTGCTATTTTAATAGTCAATAAAACACCAAACTTTTGTAGATTTTAAGCTTTAAAAATAGTATTAAATGTATAAACATTTGTTTGTCAATTTCTTTTAGATAATAGAGAATGCCGGGCAAAACTTAAAATAAATAATAATTTTTCGTGATATTCTGTAGGTACGTCAAACGGTAGGCAGGCACGTCCATTTTATGAACTTAACTTAGTTTTGACTTTTTTCGTCTCGTAATTTTGATTTGATTCATACGATTTTGATGACGTAAAAGTGATGACGCACGGGAAAAGAACCACTGTGGCGACTTTACTTGAAACCTACCAATTCAAAGAGTTCACTTTTTGACGTCGCATTCGCATACTTTTCGCCAACTCTGTAGGCCTTGGCCAAATATCCTACGTTTTCTGAACGAAGACTTTTTGGTGACAGTGATAACCGCCATTACATGATTTTATTAAATAACTCATTTTACGTCAACTTTAATAATAATTTGGAAATACCAATACATCATAAAGAAAAACATAAAACTTTTTTCACTTAAAATTATTTCGCACGTGGTTTTTTTCCTTTCGGTTTAATAATACATAAAAATATAGAATCTGATATAAAAAAAACTATTCGGCTTTTAAAAGTAATTTTAAAAAACATTATTTCAGGGTGGGATTGGAAGACTGATTAATTATTGTTAATGAAAATTCTCCCTTTTGTGCCAATTAGTATTTTAGCCAACGTACATCAATAGTTATTTTTGTATTTTGGGACAAATAAATATCTTTATTATTATTATTAATTTATTACCGTACTTTTATAAAAGTGCGCGTTTTGAATTTGGAGGTTTATGTATTGGTCCCTGAGTATAATATTAAATACAGGGTTTCCGGAAAAAGGTTGAAATTACATGTGTACTCAAAGACCTCTTATAGAATAGACCAAACCATTTATTAATGAATAGTCTGTTTGTTTGCATCAAACATTCCTACGCGTGTGGAACAAAGACAGAGGAGAGAGAGAGAGAGAGAGAGCGTTATAATTCCGATTCGGCATGGTATTGCAACGGCTCAATGATTCCGAGCGATCAGTGGCGTAGGGTGTGACAAGGATTTTTAATACAATGAATAATAATTGAAAAAGTTTTTTATTAAGGTATTCATAAATTTAACTTGAGTAAAGATTAACAGAAGCCTTTGGAAAAAGCCTAGACTGTAAATAAATAGTGTTAATATTATTGAATTAAATTAATAAAGTTTTAGGCGAGGGATAATAAGAAATATTTTATTTTTTATATTTAATCATGATATCCACATAGATGATATTTGTATATAGTCTGGTACGCTGTGTGTTAGAGTGCAGTAATAGGTAAAACTGCTTTAATTATTAGAGAAATGTTTTTTGTTAACATTTCAGGAGGGAAAATGCTTTATAAATACAGGGTGAGTCTGGAGGAACGGACAAAATTTAAGGAGTGTATTATATACGCAAAAACAATGTAAAAAAGCCCATATGTTCTTATCCGATATTCATTTCTTTTCAAGTTATAGCGCAATATCAATTTTTTTCTATGTTCCACTTTTATCAAAATTTTCACGTAATTAGAGTATGCCGTGCTCAAGACTCCTAAACTATTTGACATCTATGTTGTCTTGACAATGTGTCTGTATATTGTGGTAGTAATTAAACGTTTATTTTCAAGTTTGAGTGATTAAAGTGTTACAAAATGCCAAATACTTATTCAAATTTAGAAAATGCAAATATGGTGTTTATTTATGGTTTCTGTAATGGAAGTGCTACAGCTGCTGTTAAAGAATATCGTCAACGGTATCCACATCACAGACATCCGACTAGAAACGTGATTATCAGAGTTTTTAACAATTTGTGCAAGAATGGTAAGCTTCCCAGTGCCAACATTACATCTGAACGAGCTACTCGACAAGGTTTAGGAGAAGTAGAAAATATTCTGGATTTGGTAGAAGAAACTGCAACGACCAGCTCACGAAGAATTGGTACTCAATTGGGCATTCCACAAAAAAGAGTACTAAACACTCCACGAGCAAGGCTTATATCCATACCATGCACAGAGAGTACAGCACCTAAAACCGGAAGATTAGGCTAAACGTATTGAATTTTGTCGCTGGATAAATAACCATCGTGTCGTATCGCGTACGCGTATACTTTTTACAGATGAAGCAACATTTACCCGTGCCGGTATTAATAATACTCGTAACTCTCATGTATGGTCAATTGAAAATCCCCACGCAACAGTTGAACGTAATTTTCAAAATAAGTTTAACGTGTGGCGTGGTGTGGTATGCTCGATAGCTATTTAGTTAGCCCTTTCATTTTGGAGAATCGCCTCACACGAGACAACTACCTAAATTTTTTACAACATAAGTTACAAGGACTACTAGAGGATGTTCCTGTAAATATCAGAAGGCAAATGTATTACCAGCACGATGGAGCTCTTGCACATTTTGCTTATCAGGTCGAGCAACATTTAGACGAAACATTTCCAGGGCGTTGGATTGGTCGCGGTGGTCCTATTAATTGGCCTCCAAGATCTCCAAACCTCACAGCAGTAGATTATTGTTTATGGGGCTGGTTTAAAAATGTAGTGTAAAAAGTAAAAGTGGACACTCTGGATGCACTAATTCGTCGTATAAGAAATACTGCAGCCAATTTTAAAGAAGAACGACATGAAGCTTCGTAGACGAAGCAGAAAATGTTTAGAAGTCAATGGCGGTATTTTTGAACATTTATTAAAAGAACGCTATGATTAGGAAACCGTTAATATAAAAACTTTTCTTTATTTGGTATTACGCTATAACTTGAAAACAAATTATTATCGAATAAGAACATAATATGGGGTTTTTCAAATTGTTTTTGCGTGTATATTACGCTCCTAAAGTTTGGTTCGTTCCTCCCGACTCACCCTGTAGAAGTAGGTATAATTTTTTTGCTTCCTACTTTTAGGAGGGAGCCCTGTCTGTTATTTCATACTTCAGTGTTTCAAATTCCAGAAAAAAATGAGTGAAACATACCTACTAGTTTCCGTAGTTTCAGTGTATACACACTTTCTGTAGGTAACTTTTAAGAAAAATAAAAAATCATACATTTTTCGGTTTGAAAATATTTACCTACTTGCATTGGGTCCGGTTCCTGATAAAATGTTGTTAGTGATAAAGGTTTGTTATTGAATAAGAAAATGAATGAATAGGGCCAAAATTAATAATGTAGTACTAGTAGTATTAGTACCAACTGCCACATAACTACCCTGACAACAATTGTTCTTCCAATAATGGTATCCTTAGAAGTTATATCACAGTTACTGTTAACAAAGTACATATTAATAATTTTGGCATGACTTATGAAAAGATAATTTCGGATTAAAATAATCCAATTATCCACAAACTTGACACTGCCACACAATTTTCTTCAGTATATCAATAAAAACCTTTACAAAGAATGCACAAAAACACTTTACAAAACATTTATACAAATAACACATTTCGGGTAGGTATTCCGACCACTAACCACACTGTCGCAAAAAACAAACACTACGCTTACTACAGCGGTTTTAGTTGCTATCTAAGAATGGCCCACGCTTGAGAAATGAAAGCGACGTTGCCACTATCCCCATGGAACTAAAATAACTACGTACAAAATACTAAGTCGTATTACTCAATACCACATATTTATTTTAGTTCCCAACAAAGCAAAAACTTGATTTACCTATAGTATCTTATTGACTTTTGTAGCTTATTTGCCATTACTAATTTCATGAATCTAATAATATAGGACTTAACAGTAAGTTTGGCAACAGCTATTATAGTATAGTGGACCATACAGCTACCCAGGCAAATTGCGAACCCTGGAATCTTTAATTGCTTTAAAATGTAAACAAACTGGTATATGTATAAAAGGTCTTTGTGTGGACCAAAACGCTTCGGTTGTACCAAGACGGACGTTTCGACTCGATTCTGAGAACTCCTTGTTTAATCGTAAGATCGGAATCAGGCCGTCCGCAACATCGATCTTGCCAACTTAATGGACATCATGCCGAAACTTCCATGACCCTGGTTTACATATACAATCGATTTATGTATTTCTTCAGAAAATATTCACTTATAATCTCCCTAGCAGCAGAATTATTACCGATAAATTTTTTTGAGGTCACGAATGGGCTTGTTGATAGAAAATTATCTCGAGTCGAAGACGAGGGAAATTTTCTATCAACAAAAACATGATTGAAACCGAGAAAAAAATTATCTGGAATTAATTCTGCTGCGTGGGAAATTCAGTAAGAAAATTTCATAAATTGGAGTTTCTTTTAATGTTTCTGAAATTTTAGTAATAAACCTTAGTTACTTACAAGTAAAATCAACTTCTATTGTAAAAATACAGTGCGTCATATTAAACTAAACTCATCGGAAATATGTTTTTTAAAGTTATATTTGAATTTAAAACTATAAAGACATTGGATTTCAGATAACAAATTTGTTATTTAATGTTTCTGACATTTTAGTAATAAAAATGAGTTACTAACTGCTCAATTTCTTTAGCAATCGAACTTGCTGATTCATTACCAAAACGAATAGTTTTTTACAAAATATTATTGTAACAATAAATATCACGGCTACGACTAAAAAACTGATTGTTACTTACTGGTTTGTCTCACCTGTCACTTCGAAATGACTTGATATTTGAATTAAAATTAAGTCGTAGTAGTATACCTAAGAAAAATTATCACTTATCAATTTTATTAGGTTAATAGGCTATAGACTATCGCGATAGTCTCCCGTTGCTATAAGCAACGTAAACAAAAAGGAGCCTTCTAATTGGTTGAAAATAAATTTATGAAATTTTCTACCGAATACCAATCTTGCATCGCAAATTAACCAGATAATTCTGAAAAGAAATGCGTTGCTTAAAGAAAATCGCGGATGCAACAAACTTTTTTAGAATTATCGATAACTTTTATTGCACTATTGGCGGTATTTCTCACTGACATACTTTAACATTTCTCTTTGTTATGTTTAGCATCGCGGTCGGGATCAAATGAGCGAACTGTTGGAAAAGAAAAGAAAAACTTTGTAGTTTGTACGTCATTGACAAGCGGAGATGCAAATATTGTAAGGGCTGAGGGTTTTAAAGAGTTGAAAGAGAAGTACGCCAAGGTAGCTGAAGATAATGTAGTCCTTCAGAATCAGGTAATGATAAAGAATCAGGTAATGTCTATCCAAACCTAATAGAATTTTTAAAGACGATGTTTCGCCACCGAAATAAATGTATCCATGGGCGTGCCGTCGAACGATAATTATGACTTTAAATTAATGCAATAAATATATTATTTTTTATAATTATTTGTAATCCAGTATAAACATGGTAAGCATTTTAGAAACCTGTCAAATCGAGCGCAAAAATAATTTACCTATTACTTTAATCAAAACTTTTGAAGGCGCGTGTTGTAATCAAGCGTAGAAATTGTTAATTGGTCGCAAAAAAGGGCTCCCTTCTCCCCTACACCCTTTCCAATCCCATCCTGTATTTATAAGAATATTAATCATTGTTAAAACTTTTATATCGAATCAAAAAATCAAATCTAAAATTAAAAAAATATGTATTCATACGCTGTTGGAATCGTCAGATGATTCGGAACTGGATTCATTCGCATTTTGAATCACTAGTGGTGCTACTGGCGGTAAAATAAGATATTCCTCCTCTTTTTTTATATCGTGGGCCACACAGTTTTTCCAAATATCGCGGCTTAGTTCACTTACTACTTGCCGAATATTATCGAGTACTATTGCGCTTGTGTTGGTGACTGATTACATTTACGAAGACGTTTTTTTATAGTGCCCCAAATCATTTCTATAGGATTAAATATGCAATAATAAGGAGGTAAACGCAATACAGTATGGCCGTGTCTAGTGCAAAGATTATCAATTATGTATTCATTTTTAAAATTTCGACTCTTTATCATTTTTAGTAATTCTTTTTTTACCGGGACCTTCTCAGGAATTTTCATGTTTTTACTCCTCATAAAATTTAAAATGTCCTCCTTTTTAGTATTATTCGGGATTTTGTTTAATATACGCGAATGGTATGATGCTTTGTCCATGACTATTACTGAGTTTGGTGGAATGTTTGGTAAGAGCTGATCGACAAACCATTTTTCAAATAAATCCCCAGTCGTGTCCTCATGATAATCAGCAGAAGATGTTGATATATTTTTGGCCGACAAAAGCAATGCATTGGGCACGACACCGTTTTCACCTCCGGCATGAAGTATTATTATGCGCTTTCCTCTTGAACACGGTGTATTTAAGCTACAATTTTGAGTTTCATCTACTCAACCGTACTGAACAACATCATGAGTATCAAACCATGTCTCGTCTAGATATACTATATACCTTTTTGATTCGCGATATTCTTTTATTTTACGCAAATATTCTTGACGATGTTCAACGAGACGGCGTGACTCCATTATTACCATTCGATTATTAATTTTTTTATATTTAAATCCGCAATTTAATAAAATACCCCGAAGCGTTTCCAATGACTGATACTTATAATCAGGGTAATCGCGTAACTTATCCCAGATAATTTGTAATGTCGGTACCGTATTTTCCTTGTATGAATTGTAAACAATTCGTCGAATATCATCTTTTGCTGCATCGTCAACTTTCCGAAACTGTTGGTTATTTTTCTTTCGCTTTACCGAATGATCTGTAACATCTCCTGCCTTAATTACGCGATAAATTGTAGATATCGAAAGTAGTGTTAATTCGTTAATTCTTTTTATTATGAATTTATCTAACTGTTCGGGATTTTCTTTCTTTAAACACCCGTAATTATTTAAAATTATTCGTTGACTTTGAACATGTAAATCTTTATTAAACTCCGAACATTTTTCGGCTAGCGATGCGGTCGTTAGCGAAGGTAATTCAACATGTAATAATTCCCGTTCATCTACATCAAACGGGCGCCAAAAAGACATTATTATAATAAAAATATACTTATCTTAACGAAAACTCGGAAACAATCAAAACACGTCCACACACGACACTGCTTTTCTAGAAACTAACCGTTTGAAAATAACATCTCAATTAAATAGCATGCGATAATACTATAATATTATAAGTGGAAAAGAGACAAAGCGTTAGAAACCAGAAACCAGTCAAACGGAATGCCGACCGCGATCGTTCAACCTTTTTTAAGTGAAAAGTAAGCCTAAAATCTGACCGCCTAGCGCGTAGTATTTAGTAGTAGTGAGCAATCCTGGTATATAGTGCTATGGGCGGCGTTATTTGTAGTTTTTATTGCCATTTTAAATTTCGATGGAAACATCGTCTTTAAAAATTCTATTTGGTTTGGATAGAGTATAATAATAAAGTCTGTTCAATGATCGCTGACCGTTACGTCATATTCTCCATATTTGCGGTACGTCGTAAATTAATTCAGTCAGTTTTGACTTACCGGTGGTAAAGGTTATGATTTTTCTTAGGCTTGATCTACATAAAGACGGATGCACGAGACCGGGTTGTTTTTATATTCTTAATTATTGTTACTAATAATGAAGTCAGAAATAAGTAGTTTATTTTGGGTACAAGGTATCATGGGATGAAACATTTTGCTTTTGAAAATCAGTATGAAATCTAGTGCATCTCTGGTGCGTCAGTCTATAAATTTTGTTTCAAATATTTTCATCTTATACCTAATACAACAAAATACCGTTTTTTAATAATTAAAATAAATAATTTCCGCAAGGATCATCATCATTAGATTCGTCCAAGTTAATAATGAGGGAAAGAGTGTCTGAAGCATCGATAAATTTTTCCCGTTCCCACATATCATTTATAATTTTATTAGTGTGTGTTAAATAATTTTTCCATTTTTCCACTGTTACATTTTCTATGGCTTCATTTCACAGACCCAAAAGTACGTCATTTGTTACGGGATGCATAAAACTTATTTTTGCATCATCATAGCCCTTAGATTCCGACCAAACCATTTCAATAGGATTAAAGTGGCAATGATATGGACGAAGTCTTAAAACTCGATGTTCATGTTGCAATACTAGCTCGTCCAACCTATTAAAATAAAATAAATTGCGCTTTTCCGATTACGTGTAACGTTTGGGTGGTATATGCTACTTCACTATTATCCCGATCTGATCCTGTATTGCAAATGGTGAAACCGGAATTTGTCTTTATCCTAACCATGCAATAAGTAATGTTTTTGACCAACTTGTATTTAGAATTTTTTCAATTAGCCCAGAATGATAGGTGGCGTTCTTCATGATAATAAGCGACGGTTTATTCCAAGTTTGGCAACAATTTTTCTTCAAACCATTTTTCAAAGTTTTTACTATTTATCGAATCATAATAATCACCCGATTTCAGGCCAGATTTGAATATCAAACTTGCAATATTCACAAATCCATTTTCTAAACCAGCATGTAGAATAATATAACGTACACCCTCTGACTTTTTGAAGTGAAAACTTCTTTAGGCGCGTTTAGCACTTTTTGTGGGCACTGAATTAAACTGAGCCGTCAGGCGTCAGGTTCGGCTGTGTTACGCTCGAATTCGACTCCGCTGCCGCATCAGTCGACGTGGAAACAGTGTGCGACACTTGTTGCGTCTCAGGTATGTTCTGGCGTAATTGCTTATTCCGTGGACCTAATTTATTATGATTTCTGACTTCTGTTGAAGATGTAAAAATTCAAGGGTGGTTCAATTTTAGAAAATATCTTTTTTCGTATGCAGTAAAATTATCCCGTATTCCAAGTTTATGTTATTTTTGAAGTGAAAACTTCTTTAGGCGCGTTTAGCACTTTTTTGTGGGCACTGAATTAACCTTGTTGAAGTTTTCACTTCTGTCGTGTGGTCTTAAGCACACACAATTTTTTTTAACTGTATAAAGAGTACCATCTTGCCAACTTCGCCTAAAAGCCTCTTTACTCTATATCCAGGTTTCATCTAGAAAAACAGGTTTTAAGGGAAATTGAAAGTTGCCTTTATTTTTAAATTCTCTTAAAAATTCTACCAATTATATGGGGTTGCTCTATTAAAAAACGCCTGTTTGGTACATATACTTACACATACATGATACATTTACCCCATTTACATTTTTTTTAACCAGTCCGCTAATGAACAAGTGGATATTTCAACACAATCAATGATTTTAAGGTTTAGTTGTATTGAGCGAATGGTAACGTGTTCACCTGCTCTATACATCCCATAAATACGCTCTCTTATGGTATGTTCATACTTTTCGTGAAGTTGTCGAATTCGACAGTAAACATACCAAATATAACATAACCTATCTTTAATGGTTTGTGTTCATATTTTCATATACGTTTTGTGCTATATTTTTTGCTTGGTTTTAATTTCCTAGTACCCAAAATTCTAAAACATCATGATAGACGAAAGGTTGCTTTTTTCGGATTTGGATGATGCCCTTCTCTTGGAGGTGCTTGATCGCCAGGACATTTACATGCATCGCCATATGGGTTGTTGGTTGTTGGCCAATATTTCCTCTAATAAAATGATATCGTCGTCATCTGTGAAACGATTTCTCGATTTTTTGAGGGAATTAACTGTTGAATCCACGACGAAAACAAAAAATACTAACCAAAAACTTTAAAAACAGACCTCAACAAACAATAGGTTATGTTGATTGCATCTGTCAAAAAAATGGTCATTACGCATGCGTTCCGTTTTCCCTGTGGCTTTGTCTTCCGTCCGTTAGCTCCCGCCACTTATCCGTAACGATAACGATAAATGACAGCTCAAATGTCAAAGTCGTCAAATAGCGGCTATCGGAATCGCTTTTAAAAGACAACGAAAACTGTCTATTATTGATTGAAAATGTCACTGTCAAAAATTGCATAAAACTGTTTTGACTGGTAAAATTATTGACGCAAATTTATTATCTCGCCTAGTTCGCGAATGTTAGAAAGATAAACACTAATCGTGACGTAACGGTCAGCGGTCATTGAACATACTTTACATGACTCTGCACCCTTACTTTTTACTACAACAGAGTAAATTATTATCTTGTGATCTCAGAATGTTCTCGCTGCCAAATATAAATATCTTCTTGTTTTTCTTTGCTTATTGTTTTGTGCTATTTCGGTTGTGTTGGAAACTTTTTCGACTACCCTGTATATTAATATGCAAATGTAATATTTTTTTTGGGTTAGTTGGCAACAAGAGAGGAAGAAATCAACCGTCTCCAGGCATTACTGCAAGGCGGACGGTCCTTCAAAGCAGTCAGTAAAGACTGTTGTTATCAAAACGTCGATGGCCAAATTGGACTGCTGCAGGATGAAATCACTAGGCTAAAAAGAGAAAAAAATGAAACTGTAATGCAAGTAAAAGGTAATTGAGTTTTGAAGGAAAATATGTGTAGTAAAAATGGGTTTATAAAATAAAATAAAAGCGACCAACTGTCTAAGCGGGTCTATAGGAATATCTGAGTATAGTATTTGCAGAATTATACCGTTGACTCTTACTGCCAAAAATAAACTACCTGATTAAACCCTATTGTATACGCCTCAACCTCTTCAAAGGGGATTAAATGGGATCAGGGTCGGCTTGAAAATGTACCTACACCACATGATTTATTTTTATAATTTAAAATAAATAAATAGGTATTTTTAGTTTTAGGAAGGTACCTATAATAAATGTAAAATAATTATAACAATCAATGATAATTGAAAATAATATAATTTAAAAGTATAACTATTAGGATAACAAGTACAATAAAAATTAATTAAATTCTAAAAAACTATTGATAATTTATTCAAAATTTAACTCTGTATCACTATCTTCATCTAAGCCTAAACTTATAATTAAGGGTTGAACATTTGTAATCATACAATTGTAAGAATTTTCCACCTTAAGTACATGCTGTACACAGTTTTTTCAGCTGACTGCAGAAATTTTTCTTACTTCATTTTTAATTAATTCTACTACAGATGCATTTAATGTAGGAGAAATATTATTTCTCCTAATATTGGATTTTAATTGGTGCCATATTAGCTCAATAGGATTGAATATACAATACTATGGAGGAAGACGCAACACTAAATGTCCATTTTCTGCTGCAAGTTTGTCACACTCGTATTCCTTATTTATTTTAAAAGCTTTTAATACTTCTAGCAGTTCTCGTTTTTTGTAAGTTTCTTCAAAATATAAATCATTTTCAATCATAAAATTTTGAATTTCTGCTTTTGTATTATTAGAATTGGAAATGATTTTTGCTTGCCAACTATGATAACTAGCATTGTCCATTACAATGACGCTATTTTCAGGTATATTTTTAAGGAGTTTATGTTTAAACCAATCTTCAAAAAGTTGTGCGTCGGTATCTTGATGGTAATCTAAAGAAGAATCTGCTATGTTTTTAGCTGAAAGCAACAGACAATTTGCCTTTATTTGATGGTGCCTTGGTTTGACATTTTTTGGAAGAATCATCCCAACCTTTTCTTGGAGTGTCATGGGTATCGAACCATGTTTCGTCAAGGTAAATAATTAAATGATTTTCTTCTCTAAATTGTTTAACAGCTGTTAAATATTTAAGTCTCCATTCCCGTAAACGTTGAGATTCCATTAATGTTTGTCTTTTATTAATGCTTCGGTATTTAAAACCCATTTTACGCAATATTTTCGTAAGGCTTGAAAGCAACAAGAGCTATTTGTTTCGTCTTTAATCAGCCTCTCTTTGAGGGAAATCAAAGTGGGTACAGTTTGTGCCTCATACATTTGGTAAATCTTTCTTCTTAATAAATCCATGTCATTTTCGTCAATGCTTCTAAATGTGCCAGAATCACTCCGATTTTTCTAGGATTAACAGGTTTAAGTACTATGTCTCTTACCGAAGATAAAGGAGTTTTGGTCAAAGTAGACGTCTCTGCTAAAGCATCCATCGAATTAAAATTTCTACTCAACAAAGATTGATACACATTTTTAATTATTAGTTTGGCATCGGTAGATAAATGCTTTCTTTTAAAAATGACACTTGAAGATCATCAGCACAATTCCAAGGACGCCACATTCTACCACTAATAAGCCTAACTAAAAATTACTCGCCGGAAAACCACTAAAGAATAAAATTATTAAAAATCAGTTTGTATTTATATATGAATCAGGCATAGGTATAAATTGAATTTGTACCTGGTCCGGCTCGGCTCGAAAATGTTTTAAAATTTGGGATTTCATTATTTATTTTATGGTCAAAGGGATAATGAGGGTTTATTGCAGTCAAAAGATCAACGGTATAATTCTACAAATACTATACTCTGCTTGCCTTTTTTTGTTCAAAGCGAAGAATTTGTCAAAAATGTTTTACTTATATCTTTTACTCTAGCGGTTGCGTTGAAAACTTATCCCCTCAATTTCTACCCCATAGGCGCAATACTTCCCAAAACATCAAAACACGTACTTTCATATTTTAACATAGTAAGCATCAGTGGCGGCTCCTTGAAGGTGGCAAGGGAGGCTAAGCCTCCTCAGCACTTCTTGCCCTCCTAAATATTTTCTTGGTGTATTACTTAAATATTAACTTTTAATTTACAGCAAGCAATCGTATTTTCAATAGTATCCCCTTATTTCATACGATTTACTATTTTCTTTACAATCTGACAACAGCGCATGAGGCGTTCGGCTGTTGTGTCACCATAGTTTCTCCTAAGGGCAACATATTACGCAACGAAATTGTTCTGGAACGCAAGAGGGAAATAGCAGTGCCTGACTTATATTCAGTGCAATTGGCACCATCTAATGGCAAGCAGCCTCTGACCAATAACGGGTGTGTTTTCTCTCACGTGCGACCGCGACCAGCAGATCATCCGTTTTTGAATGCCAGCCCAGCTGGCTGAGCAGTGAACATTTCGACTGTAATTTTGTGGAATATTTCCTAACAGAGTCCAACTCGTTTAATTCCCTAAATTACGGTGACAAACTTACAGTGACAAATAGACGTCCACAGCCAGAATTAAGAAGTCGTAAGCACGGAAAAGCAAATTCGTGATTTTAAAACAGATCATTATAAAAAATATTTATGGCTAACTGGATCCGAGGTAAGAATTAAATTGTTTTGTTGGTATTGTTTTCTATTTTCTTTCGATAAATCGTCTTGCCGGGGAAAATTATTATTATAAACTTGACGATTTTAAAAATCACATTAAGTATCAAAAAAATTATTTTGTCGGAGCTCCATTGTCTTTATTTTGTTACTTAACACAACGTTTCGGTTAGTTAGAGATACTAACTAACCGGAACGTTGTGTTAAGTAACAAAATCCTCTAACTGACCGAAATGTTATGTTAAGTAACATAATAAAGACAATGGAAATCCGAGAAGGTAATTTTTTTTGATATTACTTCATTGTCTACCACCTTTAAACAAACACATTAAGAGGAAGTAACCCCTTTTACCACAATGAAAATTGCCGAACGTTTTGCTGGTCAAACGAAAAGAAAAAATAAAAATTGGTATTTAGAAAATAAATTCTACTTTAAATACCCCATCCAGAAAAGTAATAAATGACGATCGAAAATATTCCCAAAATTTTTTTTAGAAATTTTTTTAATTTTTAGTAATTTTGTAATATCTTAAACAATTCTTTATTGGTCAAAAGCAAAATAACTTTCCCGGGTGTAGAATGTTGTACCAAACAATTTTTCTTAAAGCCATTTTTCAATATCGGCCTTACTTTTTTTCTCAAAAACGTTGGGCGCGTAAATCCACTTTTTCTAATTTTGACATATAAAGTGACACTTTTAAAAACTGATTGACATTATGAAACGTCTTACTTTTTGTAACTAGTTGCTTAAAGTAAAATTTTATGCAATTGGTGACGAAAAATGTATTTCAGAATTAGTGACAAAAAGAATTATTCTATTTATTAAACTGTTATAATACAAGTTAAAAACATAAATTATAAATTATATAATTATTATAAATATTGATAACACAATTATTGCAATTATTCAAATTAATTCCCGACGACATATTTTTTTCATTGCTCGAACTTGCTGTTATTTGGGAAGCGACGCACATTGCATTAGATGTTTCACCAAATATTTCTTGCGCTATAAGTTTTTTATTATTCATGGAATTTTCAACATATCCCTCCGCAACAGAACTAGATTTCCAACCTCCGCACAGTGTGACGGATTGGCAATCTAGCGGGACTTAAGTAGGAAATTTTAGGTTCATGGAATTAAGTGTCATTAAGTAATTAGCATAAAAACATTCCATTTAGGTCAAATCGGCACTAATTTTATTGTTAGGTAGAGAGGCATGGTCATAATTGCGTGTAAAACCCAAGGGAAGCAGGTATAGATTACATAGGCCTTTTTGGAAAAGCCCGTCAGTCGTGATAGTTATTTCAAAGTGGATCGTTTATTGGTGTAATATTTTGGCATTTGTGTTTTATTTGGTGTTCTAGTAAATCTTATAGGTAAGTGTTTTTTTGGTGGTAAAATTATTTATATTAAATTTCGGGAAATACTGTAAAGATGTAACAAATTGTGTATACCTTAAATTGTTTGTAGACAAGAAGTTTCTTATATGGGCGAATATGGACTTCTGCGGGTACTTAATCTTTTAGTTAGAATTTCTACTTTATGGTCAAACAAAAAAAAAATGCGTCTGCTTGCGTCTCTCTGAGAAATTTTTATTTTATTTTAGAATGGCTCCTATAATTTCCCGGCAAGAAATTTTTCAAGTTTGGGTGGACCAAAGTCAGGCAGAGCGCTATGATGCAGTGTGTGACTTTGTTATTAACAAATTTGGGCAAGTCACATTTCCCGATGATGTTGTTTTGGACTTAAAGAATTCTTTAAGAAGTGTGTGCCAACAAATGGCGTTGAGGTGGCAAAAAAGTTATCGAAACCGGAACAGATTTTTAAAGAGCAATTTTCAGTGGCTTAATGGAACAATTACTTTTCCTGACAGTATTTATCATTCGCTACCATCTACATCCGCGGATCAACCACCTTCTGTTTTGGGTAGACCACGCAAATTATTTCAAGACAGTTCGGAAAAGACAAAAAAGAGAAAGCTTACTAGCTTGGTGAAATCCACAAGTACCGAAGAACTCGCCATGGCTGCTGAAATGAAGCTGCGTAAAGAGGGGAAAAGAGATTCTGCAGCAATAGTAAAAGAGTTGTCAGCAGCATCTCCCGCTCGTGGCACCCGTATTAAAATAAGTAGGCAGTTAAGAAGAGATAATCCTAAAACATTGTCAGTTGATGAAGCTCTAGCACTAATGATCGACGCCAACCTGTCAACGCACCAATATAATGTGACAAGAGGACAGGTAAACAAAATAAGTCCTAAGCTGTTCCCATCGTATTATGCAATTAAAGAAGCAAAGAAGAACTGCTACCCTACCAATATCAACGTAACTGAAACTTCAGCAGAAATTCCTCTACAGTCGCTAATAGACCACACCATCTTAAGATTATGTGCAGCACAAGAAGAAGTGTTTGAAGTGGTTGAAGAAAGTATTACCGAGTTTAATATTATTTTTAAATGGGGCTGTGATGGAGCCCAGCAAACCCGTTATAAACAAAAATTTGCAGCTGAAGGTCAAACTGATGAAAATTTATTCAGCATATCAATGGTACCGCTTCAAGTTTATTGTATTAAAGATGACTTCAAACAAGTCATCTGGCAGAACCCATCACCTTCTTCAGTGCGGTATTGTCGACCTATACAGTTTATTTTTGCAAAAGAAACAACTGATTTGGTGGTTAGAAAAGTGAACTCTATTGAACAAGAAATTACCTCGTTAGTTCCTACTAACGTGCAAATTGCAAACAAAACTTTTATAGTTAAGCCTTTGTTAGTTTTAAGTATGATAGATGGAAAAATTTGTACCTCACTGTCTTCGTATACATCTTCACAAACTTGCTTTCTGTGTGGTGTCACACCAAAAGACATGAACAAACCGGAAGTAATTGCAACAAAAGAAATTGATTTAAAATTGGCTGCTTTTGGTTTATCACCCTTACATGCGTGGATAAGATTTATGGAGTGCCTGTTACACATTGCATATAGACTAGAAGTAAAAATTTGGCAAGCTCGTGGGCCTGAAATAAAAACAAAAGTTGCCAATCGTAAAAAATATATACAAGATAGGTTTAAAAAAGAAATGGGTATCTTGGTTGACATGCCTACACAGCAAGCAGGTAATACAAATGACGGCAATACAGCTCGAAAATTTTTTAGGAACCCTGAAAAGACGGCTGATATAACGGGTATAAATTTAGAGTTAATTATGCGCTTTCATGTGATTTTAGAAGCAATAAATTGCGGATTTTCACTAAATGCAAATGTATTTGAAGAGTATGCTATAGCCACGCGAACTTTGTATTTAAAAGAATATTCCTGGTATTATATGCCCAGTAGTATACATAAAATTTTGTTTCATAGCAAGATTGTTATTGCCTCTTGTATTCTTCCAATAGGTCAACTTTCCGAAGAAGCACAGGAGGCAAGAAACAAGGATAGCAGAAGGTATAGAGAGCAGTTTACAAGAAAGACTTCCCGTATTGAAACAAACGAAGACCTAATACATAGACTTCTAATATCATCCGATCCTCTATTAGCTACTTTTAGGCATCCTCCTAAGAGATCGCGCGGAAAAATTACAACCGAAGTACTTTCTTTGCTCTCAATACCTCAGCTGTATTCTGGTTCAAGTAGTGAGAGTTCTGAACTTGAATCAGATGACTCAGATTAATTTAGTTCATTACAATATCATTATAATACCTAATAGTAGATAAAGATTGTTTTTTTGTTATTTAAACAAAAATAAATGTACTGTTTAATACAAAACGCTTAATTTTATTTACAATATAACTATAAACCACACAAACTTTTTTTGTGCATTCTATCAGAATGCACAAAAAAACTATTTTTTTTTAAACTGAAATATTCACTTTATTCGAACTAAAAAGGGTTTCTTGTCCTCTAAAATTGCACTTGTGATTTTAATACGTAAATAACTATTAAAACATGTTTATACAATACACTATCAATAATATTAGGTAAAAAAAAATAATGAATTATGCAGGAAAACATTTCGTCCCGCTAGATTGCCGATCCGTCACACTGTGCTCCGTGCCTCTTTAATTTTAAAAGATCAGCGCCACTGTCTGCTAGGAAAGTGGCAGAGCTTCTTCTAAAGCAGTGGCCAGTATATAGAACAGGATTTGAAAGACCAAGAAATTGTGCAATAACTTTTGGCAGACTGCTAAATGTGTTAATTCCCACAGGATTTCTGGTACATTTTCCATTCGCATATTTTACAAAAAATCTGTTGTGTTTAAGAATCTGGGGACGCAACTTAATATATTTTCTTAATATTTCAACAAGATTCGTATTTTCAATGTCTCCAGTGGTAATTGCACACTGCCGTATAACTTTTGTTTTTGAAGGTGGGATATCAACACGAAAATGGCTTCCTTCGTCTATAACATTTTCAACTGGAAGAAAAGTTAATTCTGCTTTTCTGCATGCTCCTGCCATTCCAATTATCATTGCAACCTTAGCCATTAAGTATTCTTTGTCATTAGCTTCCAATAAAAATTTGGCAAAATCTTTTTTAATAAAAACTTTTGACTTTTTAGCACTGTACCCATCCGCTTGCCTTTTAATATATGCTACCAAATTTGTATATTTTTTAATATCAATATTCCTTTTCAGATTTAGTTCAGACCTTAACATTGAGTAAAGTGTCCATAATGTGGAAACTTTTAGATCTTTCTTACCCCCGAAATATGCAAGTAAAACTTTCTCATTAACATGTTTAATTTTCTTCTCATCACACCACGTAACAAATTTTTCGTATGCCAAATCATAAACTGCCTTTGACTTTTTGGGAATTACTGATAATAGAGCATTACCTGCTGCCTCTTCAATATCGCTTGGTAGCTCTTCAGAACTTGAATGACTCATTTTTTAAAAATAAAACTAAAAATATATCAATCTCGCTAAAAACCTTCCGTCTAGACTTTTTTACAAAATGTCAAACTGACAACCACAGATTACAAAAAAGAACTTAGATAGGAAACCGAACTCTTCTAATTGTCAAATAATATTTGTCGCTAGTAGTCGTAGTATTTGCGATGCAAAACACAAAAAGAATAAAAGGAAACTGTTTATTGCATTCTATACCTAATAAAGAAAACTGTTTTATCGATATCACGTAGATAACTGTTTTATCGGTGGATACCATTTGCCGCTTTTTAAATTCAAAATTGATATTGCTGGGATTGAATATTCATTTTTTGCCGCTTTGTATGAGAATTTTGGAGAGTTATTTGCTACTTTATTTTTTGAACAATACTGGAAATCGAAGGAGTTACCAATTGGAACGAGCAGGGGAATAAAAATTAAGCATGTTTATAGTAATCTTTATTTTATAATGACTCTAATTAATTTTAGTACAATCGTGTAGACATTAGAAATAAAAATATACCATAAAAATGTATTATGTTCTGCTTAATTTTTATTTGACTGGACCTTACTCTTTAATTTGTGGTTATAGCGATAATAAAGTAAGAAATAATGTGGCTCCAAAAATGCTGATATATAAAGCAGAAAAAATCAATAATTCAAACCTAGCAATACAACAATTTGCTGAAAAAAAGTAAGGAATCAAATATTAATTCGTATGAAAACTATAGAGAGTAATTATTAATATTTATTACAAATGCAGAAAATACATAGATACTGTATAAAAGTCGTTAAAAACAATACTGAAATTATTTCCCAGTAAGAGTGGATATAAACCAAAATGAACTTTGTGATGAGTTGGAGTAAGCAATACAAGAAGAATGATGATGGGTTACGTGCACTTTTACTAGGAAATTGATAATAATAATAAATTGAGTAAATACAATTAAATAGTGTCGAAGACGAAAAGTATTACACAATAACATATCCAGTATAATTATGTGTAAATTCTCTAGACTCTAGATCTATAAAAAACAATCTTTAACCTATCCATGACCAAGATATCTATAATATTTATCCACATTATAGAGGGTTCTATTTTAAATATAGTAAGTTAAAAATATTTCTCTTTAGTTTTTTCAGGTTGTCTTTTACTTTTATGTCATTCGGTAGATGATTACAAAGCTTAATACATTGATAGTATGCACCCTTTTAAGTCATGGCTAATCTGCCTGGGATATGTATATTATAGATTTCTTGTCGGATATATTTGTTGTGCTTTAACATATTTACAAAAAACTATTGAGTCTTAAAGAAAAAGAGTATGCATGCATTCCTAAATAAAAATTGCAGATACAATCAAGAGTCGATACTCCTTAAATTTTCCTCTGCATGATGCTACATAATTTAGATGCATTAAAATTCGAAGGGCTCGTTTCTGACAAATAAAAACCTTTAACGCTTTAATAATTAATCAAACTAAAAAGCGGAAAATAAATATAGTTTAAAATAATTCTTGAAATTCTTAATATAGGCAGAAAATAATAATGAACGATAAACATTAGTATTATTGTAAAAAAAAGCGTGGGGCGCTTTGTGCTATATTTTTCGTATATCGAGCACCCCATGCTTTTTTCTCAATAAAACTAATGTTTATCGTTCATTATCATTATGCTTTTTTTTTAAGCTAAAATTTTTTTTTTGTATTTATTAACCAATGTGAGAATGGGTGAATAATTTTTTTTTAAATACTTACGGGTAATTTTTTAATACAACCTGGTTTCCACCCAATGTTTTTACACTTACAATTTCTTGAATGCTGAAGAACTCTTTTACTACTCACAAAAAGTACCTAATTATTATTAAAAAACAGGTTTAAAATTAAAGATCTTAAATACTAAAAATGAAAGTAATACCCAAGAACACCATGTTGTTCTTGCCGGATATTTCTTCATTAACTAACCTTCGAGTTCTCCTGAAATTGTAGACTGTGTTGGAATCGCCCTTTGAATGTTGTCTGCAAAACCTAAAAGCAAAAAAATTCTTCATAAGAGGACAGTGTTTGAGTAATAGATAGGGACGGATGGCAACCCAACAAGCCATGACACTTATAATAAAGCCAGCAGAGTGAAAAATTAGGACAGCTACAGACACCGCCCAAACGATGTCACTGATAACATAAAAAAAAATTGCACTGGCGAAAATCTCAGACTGAGGCAAGCCCAGAAATCAAAAACTTTTCAAACTACAAACTTTTTTACTAAAATATTTTCTACATACCTGGTATACGCAGAGTCGGCACAGCATTTCTTTTAAGTCCCCTTTTCGTTCCCAGAGCCAAACATTCATTTTTAACACAAGATTCAAAATTTAAAGTCAAAAATAAAGCTGCGCGACAATAACGAACGAAACCACAGCAACGAAACGAATGACACAGAAAAATAAAGGGTTTATAACGAATGATCGCAGATCGCAAAGGACTATGGCGTCTCCTGTACGAGAACTCGGAAACTAAAGTGGGCGGAGCCAACTACTGTCGCCATCTACAATTTGCGATCTGACATAAAAAATAATTTAAATAATATATTTTGGCGGGAAAGCCGAAGTAACCTATCTAAGTTTCTGTAATCTGTGCTGACAACTAACATGAAGTAACAGCAACAATAGCTATTTATGCCATCAGTTATATGTCAAAATTAGAAAAACTAAATTTATGTTTTCCAAATTTTTATCAATTATATTAAATTTTATTTTTTTATTACTTTCTTCAAAATTAGAAAATATCTTGTATGCAATACGTTACGAAATGAAATTTTGTGTAACTTGTGAGTTTTTGCGAAACTCACTTCGTTCGTTCCGCAAAAATCTCACGCGTTACACAAAATTAGGCATTTCGTAACTGATGGCATAAATAGCTATTACACGCTTAAATTCACTTTACGCGCCCAACGTTTTTGAGAAAAAAATAAGGCCGATATTGAAAAATGGCTTTAAGAAAAATTGTTTGGTACAACATTCTACACCCGGGAAAGTCATTTTGCTTTTGACCAATAAAGAATTGTTTAAGATATTACAAAATTACTAAAAATAAAAAAAAATTCTAAAAAAAATTTTGGGAATATTTTCGATCGTCATTTACTTTTCTGGATGGGGTATTTAAAGTAGAATTTATTTTCTAAATACCAATTTTTATTTTTTATTTTCGTTTGACCAGCAAAACGTTCGGCAATTTTCATTGTGGTAAAAGGGGTTACTGCTCTTAAGTGTTAAATTTAAGTTATGGAAAAAACAAAATATTATAAATGTTATTGATTCCGATCGATTACTTATGTGAGATAGAAAATCATATTATTAATGTTAAATAAAATCGAGAAATCTTAGCTAAATTAATCGATATAATTGATTCGGCTTTTACTTGGTGGAAATCGATTATTAATTGTGTTAAATAAATGGTAAAAAAATTAAAAAATAATAATTTTACACTTTCCACAGATTATTATTTTGACTCGACATGTTTCGCAACACAGTTGCTTCTTCAACGGAGTACTTAAAAATGGTATTTTAATTATAATTCGAATGGAATAATAATTATTCTAACCATCTGTTAGAAGCAAATCCTGCAAATCATACATTTAATCAAATCTACGATATCTTGCACATTGAAAACAAAAGTACAAAATTAAATTTGCTTGAAACCTTATAAATAAATAGGCTTAAAAATAACAATACTCTTCTTAATGATCAATTGCATTTAAACGGATCACCTCTTTTGAATCTCTTTAATTAGTCTGTAATAGTTATTTACACTACAAGGGAGGCAGGTGATACTTACCAGTCGAGGACATAGTTTGCGCCTGAGCGATAGCGAGGGCTTGCAAAATAGTCCGAGACTGGTCAAGAATACTGCCTCCCGAGTTTTGTATTATATTTTTTCTACTCCAGTTCCCTCAAATTAAAAAAAAAATGTTTTTTAATTTTATAATTTGAGCTATCCAACTAAAATACCCTGTATGTATGACAGGTTTCCTAGTGTTGACACGTTGATTGCTATGGAATTAATAATGTTCATAATCAAACAAACGTTCTGTCAGTGTCAGTTTTTTTAAGAAATCGAAAAAATGGATATCGATGCAGTTGCGAATGCAGCTTGCGCTGCTCTATTACCTCAGAAATCGAAGGAACGGTACAATCGGTGTTACAAGGACTTTAAGGATTGGTGCAGTATTAATGCAAGTGATAAAAGAGGCATCGAGAATTCTATGCTGGCGTACTTTGTACTTCCCTAGGGAGGTAAAACGCACTTACCTCTCTCAAATCAGTATCAAAAGAAATACTTACCGAGTAAGGAGTAGAAAAACATTATTATTGGTTTTTCCAACAATTTAAACAACCTGAAAATTACCAGCAATTTTATTGTTACACCTAAGTTATAACTTTTAAAAAAATACCATTTTTAAGTATTCCTTTGAAGAAGCAACTGTGTTGCGAAACTTGTCGAGTCAAAATAAAAATCTGTGGAAAGTGTAAAATTATAATTTTTTAATTTTTTTACCATTTATTTAACACAATTAAATTAATCGATTTTATTTGTGAATTCTTGAGAAATTTTGGGCGTGGCCTTAGAAAATTTGTCGCCTGCGGCGCTTCCTACCTTAGCCTCCCCATTAAAATCAACCACGAGCCGCCACTGGTAAGCATATTACTACTTTTTAGCAATATAGCTTAAAATTATTGACAATTTTCTCTCTCAAAATAGTGCTACACCCATATTTTCAATCTCTAAGTGAATAAAAAAAAGACGAAGCACCTACATTAATATTTTATTAACGGAACTTTATACTTCCACCAGTTTTAGTTTTTGATATAGCAATTCCTATAAAAATTCAACCCCCGTTTTTATATAATAGTATAGATTGATCAATTGTAGATGCCGTAGCCAAGCAGCATGAAGCAATGAGACGAGCACTTCACTTAGCAGAAAGAAATAGGGAGCTTGAGAAAGAGATGAAAGATGTTGACGAGATAGCGTTAGCAGTTGAGACCGAATGCAATAATACTGTACAGGGCAATACAGCGAAAGTTACTAGGTAATGGAAAGTTAATTGATGGTGTGGAAGGTTACATTCACCTATTTCAATTTCATTTTCTAGTTTTAAGCGTCCACTAAAAAAATACTCTCACAATACCTAAAGATTATAATATACAGCTTGAAATCTTTTTTCAATTAAAAAAGTCTGTATCCCGACTTGGTCCTCCATAGAGAACACAATATTGTGATATGGCATTAGCGACATACTCGTTATGTATACAGCGTGCCCAGAAACCATGTTAACATATGGGAAACTTTTTTATTTTTGACTTTACGACAAAAATGTACTCTTCATAAAAAGTTCTGCTTGTTGATAAAATAACACCCAAATCAAAAATTTTGAGCCAGCATATACGGGTCTGTTAAGAAAGTCAAAAATATTAATACCGTAAGTGGAAAATCACATTTTTAATAATTTTAATTACAAAGTACAATAATAAATAATACACTAAATTTCAACATGACCCCCATTTTTTTCCATACAAACGGTTGTACGTCGTGAAAATTCCGTTACTGCATTTCTAACCATCTGAGGGGAAATTTCTTGGAGAGATAACTCTCTCTAAATGGTCTATGGTTTCAAAAGGTCTGTTGGTATTTTCTTTAGGAATCCCCATAAAAAAAATCCAAAGGTGTTAGATTTGGTGACCTTGGTGACCAAGCAAATTCTGACCTGCGTCCCATCCACCTATGTGGAAATGTGCGGTGTAAGAATTCTGTCACTCTTGCAGAGCTGTGACATGGAGCACCCTTATGTTGGAACTAAAGTGTGTGTCTTATATTCAGTGGTAGCCCCTTAAAAAAAAAAAATAATTTAGGAGGTAGTATCCTCGGTAGTATCCAAAAAGTTCAAGTAAATTTCGCCAGTAATATTTTCTCCACACATGACAGACCCGGTATTTTTAAATTTATTAAAAATATCTCCAACCGTCACATGGCTAATCATTTTATTTGGATATCTTGCATTAAAAACTTGAGCAGCCTCTCTGTACGTATTGTAGTGGTCCCCGACAATTAATACTATTTCAACTTTTTCCTCCATTGTAAATTTAGGCACCATATTTAATAAAAAGGAAACCAAACTGTCCGCCTTGACAAATATAATAATTAGTTGTCATAGTTTCATTTGGTTTTATTTTCCAAGGCGTGCTAGACCTACTAGGTAAACGAGAATGAATACCGCTTTTTAAAATCTTGCCCGCCCTTTTCTGAAAAACTTTGTGAGCTAAAAAAAAAAGAGAAAAAGAAGCGGTGGTGGATGGCGTCACACTATAAAAGTCAAACCAGGTAAGTTTCAAAATTCTCCGAGAACATCCCGCTCGCTCCACGCGCCGTGTGACTGCAAAAACCTGAGTCACTCCATTCTTGCTCGGCGCGTTTCCTTTGAAGTGTGCAAGATTTACCGCTCATCGACGGGAACAGACAGGCGGCGGGAAATTTGTCGCGCCGCGCCGCGTCGAACTGTTTTTATGGCGTGTGGTGCTTCAGTTTACACGCTGGGAGCGTCACTCCACCCGCCGTGTAATGCCGGCTTTAAAATGGCCCTGCAGTCTTAAAGAGACCTGCCTCGAGGCACGTTGCGAGGCGAAGACTCGCACGAAACAGTATCACGTCTCAAGAGCTTGAAACAATCAGTATCAGGCATACGCGCGTTTGTGGAGGTTGTAATAAAATGTCATTCCACAATCTTTCGAAGGAAAAAAAAATTGCAATTGGTGTCGCCGTAGGTTTAGTAGTTTTCAAAGATAAACAGAAAAAAAGAAAATGGTCGAAGAATTGGTTTCTTGAAAGAAAAAAGTTCTCTCACATGCCACTCTTAAAGAATTGCAGCAAAATGAACCCAAAAAATACCAAAGGTTAGGTACATAAACATCATCAGCTTGTGAACCTGTAGACTTAAAATTCTTAACTTTTTTCAGCTCCCTTCTAAAAGCGCAGAGCACATTGTGTATTTTTTTAGAGACAAAATCCCTATTGGTCACAGGGTTTATTTCTCTACATTTTTCAACAAGTCTGTCCATCGCGGCGTTTTAAAGGTTTCTATTCATGTATGTTTTTGCTTTAACATTCCACAAACATGGATAATTTCTATATTCTTCTATAAATTCTTCCCAAAATATTTTTCATCTTCATTCATCTTCTTGAACAATTGTTTAGATACTAAGGAAAAATATTTTATAACACTAAAAACCGACTACGAATCTCACGAGACCTAGCGACTAGCACACACACGTTGAGACCGGTCGTGTTTCGTCTCGCGGCAAGTATCAGTCTCCCGCCCGTGGCAGACTCGTTGAGACGGTCTCACACGATACAAAAACTAGTCGATACAACAACACAGACCGTGAGACTTGGTATCAGAGACGGTGGCCTCGCGGCATGCCTCGAGGCAGATCTCATGGTGTGTGGGCCACTTTATATCTCCTTGGTATACATAAAAAAATGTAAATAAAAATATATGTTTAAAAAATATTTTATAACAATGCATAAATAATTTTCTTCACTAATATTGTTTGAACCAATGTTTAATTTAAAAAAATATAGGTTACAGGACAGAATAAACGAATCACTCATATTGATACAAAATTTAGAAAGGGACAACGTCAAATTAAAACAAGATAAATTAAAACTATCTGCCGATTTGGATGCTGTAAAGTTAGAAAAAATTCATTTACAAAAACAGCTCGATTACGAAGTGGACGATAAAAAGAGGTTAACCAATAGAATAAATAATTTTACTATAATAGGTAGGTCAAAATATGAATACGGGGGTGATTTATGATGAGTGGCCTATTTAAAATATCTCAAACTAGTGATTCATTCCTGAAATATTTTCGCTAAAGACGGATTGTACGAGGAAAAGTTAACAAACATTTAATTTGAACGTCAAAATTACAAATAATGCCAATGACGGTTAATTTGCTTTCCTACAATACTTCATGCATATAGTGTAGGCCATAAGCTTATCCTCGAGTCAAATACTATGTTTTATCTACTGCCATCCATCAAATCTAATAGGCTACTTACTGTAAATCTCCCTGTATTTATTTATTATTAATATATATTTAATTAAATTAGTATTATTACCGTTTTTCTTTTAGAAAATGATCTTAATTTAGAAATAGATAGACTTACGAAACTCACAGCCCAACAAAAACGAAAAATTGTGGAATTGGAATCTCAAGTCTCTTCAGATCATAAATCTCGAAAAGATAATTACCATGATGCGGAAGTGGTAAGTTTTTAAGGTTTTTATTTTTAACGAATTTTTTAATTTTATTTTAATTATTTATTCCAAATAAAATCCCAAAACCATTTGTTCATGCGAGATTCCCTACTAATAATAACATTTAAAAATATAATTGTTAAATATAACTAATATTAAAATACAAGGTAAGTCAAAATAATATTTAAAATGTTAATATTCAATAAAAAAAATTAAAATAATTAAATATGTATAAAATTATTCAATTATTATTTCTTTTAATAAAATAATACTATCGTTTAGATATCATTTATAAATAATTTTAAAAATAATAATTAATCATAAAATAAGTGCATTTTTAAATATTTTTAGTTTAAAATTTAGCTTCCCCTTTTTAAAGTATTTTCTTAGTTATAATTTTAAAACGTTTTATATTTAAAAATTTTAATTCTTGGGGTATTTTGTTGTAAAATTTCATACCTTGATAATAAATGGAGTTCTGACCTGCCCTAGTGTGTATTAAAGGTAAATCAATATTCAAAACAGTTCTAGAATGATCATGTACGTCACGTCTGTAATTGAACTTTATATTTGAATGTTTATTTTTTGATATAATTTGGTGAACAAAAACAATATTTTGCATTAAGTGAATATCCTTAATTGACATAATATTAAAATTTTTATATAAAAGTTTAGTTGAATATAGTCTATCCAAGCAATATATAGTTTTAATTGTTTTATGTTGTAAAACTTGTAATGGGTTAAGCAAATTTTAAAAAGTTGACCCCCATAATAAAGTTAAATAAATAGGACGTAACATATAATATAATTTGAACGGAGGTATGTGATATATTTAAATAGTAGCTTTTACAACAAGAGTCTATGTGATGTTAATATTCTAAGCGAAAAAGGACGCGCGACTTGCAAATTTTGCTATAAAAAACAATCACAACTTTCACTGGCTTGCGGAATTTTTTTTTTATTACAAAAGTGACTAAGAGAAATTGCTGGAAACTATTTTTAAGTTTCTAGGTTGGCCGCTAGGGTGCGTAACTATAGTGACAAAGAAAAAAGGTGGGTACAAATTTTGCTATGAAAAATAATCACAACTTTGATTTGGCTTGTAAGAATTCGACAAAGAACCCCGCACTTCTCTTAGGGAAAATGGCCCTCGGTTAAATTTCCTAAATTTTTAGCATCTTGTAGAGAATGCCATTCTGATCAAAAGTATCCATGGCCACAACAAAACCTGCAGACCAGTTTTTGAGATACAGGGTGTCCAAGCTGCAAAATATTAATTTACACTAAATTATATTTTCGTAGTTTATAATATTAATTCGTTTTGTTTTTCTAGATTTTTGTTGACCCTGTCGTAGATAGGATAGAATACTATACAAATAGTCCAAGGTACTAGTGGTCGCTTATCGTATGGTTTTAAATATATATAATTATCAAGGTTATACAAGGTGTTTCCGATGGTAAGCGATAGAGAAAAAACATAAAAATGCATGTATTGATAAATCACCCGGTATATTAAAAATGGATCGGTTAAATTTCGTTATTTCTTAATATTTTTGGCTTGAAGTATCTTACTAACATGTTTACTATTGATTTCCGTTTTCCTATGACCAATTCTGGAGATTACAGTGTCGAACAGACCCAAAACTAAAAAAAAGTATATAAAATACCTTTTTTTTTTAAAAGTAACATAAAAATGCTAACTTGCAATAGCCCATAGAATGGCCTGTCAAAAAATTTTTACTCTATGCAGCAATTATGTTTTCTCAACAACTATATTATTTGTGAAACAAATTAATTCTTTGTATTAAGAGTTTGCTTGTTTATACTATTTATATATATTTCTTATTTGCATACAGAAATATTAGAATATCTTAATTATTCGAAACACCCTGTATAGCATTAAATATATTTATTTTTAACCATAAGATGAACTAACAACTAATTTTATTGAAATTAAAAAAAAATGTTATTTTATATGCTTATTTTTGAGTTTTGGGTTTGTTCGACGCTGTAAATCTCCAGAACTGGTCATAGGAAAAGGAAAAGCAATAGTAAACATGTCACTAAGACACTTCCAGCAAAAAATATTTAAAAATAACGAGATTTAACCGATCCATTTTTAATATACCGAGTGATTTATCAATACATGCATTTTTATATTTTTCTTCTATCGCTTACCATCGGAAACACCCTGCATAACCTTGATAAATATTTTATATTTGGAACCATTCGATAAGCGACAAGTAGTGGGTACATAAAGAAATATCTACAAAATTTCTTTAAAAACTAATAAAAGAAATATTAACTTTTTTGAGTTACCCTGTATTAATATAAAAAATATAAACTATGATAGCTTGCTCCTAGGTAATGTCATCTAGAGTATTTACTTTGTTAGCATTTAATTTAATGCCGAAAAAACAATGATTTAACAAAAAATATTAAATAATTTTCGTCACTCACCCGGTATATAATAAGAGAATTAGACTATTTTTATAGTATTCTATCCTATCTACGACAGGGTCAACAAAAATCTAAAAAAACAAAATGAATTAATATTATAAACTACGTACGACTATGGAGAACTATAGGATAGTGTAATATGAGGGTAAAACACTCTGTATTAGTATATTGTATTAGTGTTCTAATTAGTTATTATGATTAGCTAGTATAACAATACTGTCGATATAACAAATATGTAATATAAACATTTAGCGTAAGTGGAACAACTATGTATGTGGCGACATGGACTAAGATTGAGAATATAGTTTGATGTTGAATATGAAACACCGTTTTCTTTGAACCCTTTGCTGCAACCTATCTGAACATCAAATTATTACATGGCGATCCTGCCAGCCAAAAAACCATAAGAAGAAAAGCACCGATATGGAGTAAAATGGGTAGTGCCAAGTCTAAAGAGGAAATAGTTATCAACCAGGCCTCGAATGGAGACGCAAGGAGCGAAATATCAAACAAGGGGTTTTCGCTGTCAGAGTACCTTTTACTAACACTTGTAGTAGCCGTTATCCTGTATATCATATATAGTGGGATTCTTCGTTATCGTAAGGAATTACGAAAAACTATTCGAAGAGAAATTAACAGAAGCGAGTTAAGAAAATCAAGGGATGAATTAATGACGGAGGAGGCAGTATAAAATTTTTTTTTAGGTTCTTTTTAGGATAATTATAAAGATGGTTATTACACTTATGGGAAAAAAAAAACTGAAAATGGACATAAGAAACAAGGCGATATGTAAAGAATGGAAAAAATTAAGCAATTTAGTAATTAAAAAGAAAAAATGTACTAAGTAAGTTATAGAATTAAGTAAATTGTATTGAAATAGGGACCTCTTTAACAAGTACTTTGCTCTTAAATAATTAGATTTGCATATTTTTCATGGGAGATAACTTAAACATAATTTTAAGTTCTCTAGCAGATGTCAGAACTTATCTAGGAAAATTAAATTACGACAGACGAAAAACATCCATCGTTTCAACTAAAGTTAGGGAAGCAAAAACTATTTACTCTCGACTGAGTGAGGAGGTTTCTGCTATTAATCAAAAAATAAAAGATTCTGAACTCGACGAAGCAGACATTGAATATTCTAAAAATACTATAGACAAAATTAAAAAAGTATATCAGGAAATTATAAATTTTGATAAACAATTCGCAGAAGGTTTGAGTAGTGATAACCAAGACGCGGAAAGTACAAATCGGGATAACCAGGACGCGAAAATTATACATTCAAAATTTAAAAGAAAGCAAAGTTATGATGAAAAAATTAAACCCATTCAATACAAAAAAGGCGATTTAGTACTGGTAAAAAATGAAGTGGGAAACAAAATCGCAAGTCCTTGTTTTCTTGGTCCTTATTTAGTTATCGAGGATGAATCTCCAAATGTAAAACTAATGAAAGGTAATAAGGAGATTGTAATCCACAAAAATAGAACTAAGTTATATCATAGTTAAGTAATTTCTAGGTAATAATTTAGTAGTAAGGAATCGGCCGGCCCTACTTTCGTATTCTTCTCTATCTGCTATTTATTCTAGGTCTGACTACTCTAATTTTCTTCCTTTTCTTTCTTCATTTCTTGAATTCTTATTGACTAAGAAAATGTTTGTTATAAGTATAGTTATTATTTCACATGAGTTAATTACTTTCATATTATAATTAGCAGGAATTTCCATTTGAAAACAAAGTGTAAATTCCTTAAATTGCCCGGGGAGGTGTAATATGAGGGTAAAACACTCTGTATTAGTATATTGTATTAGTGTTCTAATTAGTTATTATGATTAGCTAGTATAACAATACTGTCGATATAACAAATATGTAATATAAACATTTAGCGTAAGTGGAACAACTATGTATGTGGCGACATGGACTAAGATTGAGAATATAGTTTGATGTTGAATATGAAACACCGTTTTCTTTGAACCCTTTGCTGCAACCTATCTGAACATCAAATTATTACAATAGGAGGCCGATCGACAATGGCAGCATTTTCAAATTCTGTCCCGGTTAGTTCGCTATTGGCCGATAGATGGCTCTCGCGTCCGAAGTGGGCTGATGTTGTCTTCTTCTTCTTCGTTTTTAATATGGAAAACTAGATCCTCCATAGTTTTTAACTTTTACTGAAACCCTTTATTTTTCTGTGCTTTTACTTTTGACAATTGACATTTTATTTTTCGAAATAACAAATAATGTTTGAAGGCAAGACAAGACAAATAACGTTGTATTGTAATTAATTTCCATATTTATAATGAATAATGGTACAATTTACAAAAGTAGAGTTTGCTTTGTGTCGGGGTGTAAGACAGGATCTTTTTCAGAGAGAAAACGCAGCCAAATAAGTATCTTTCTAGCTCCAAAGGTATAGCTAGAATGTTTAATACCCTGTATTTTAAAAACCAAGCATCGTTGGAACTTTATACAGGCCGAGTTTACTAATAAGTATGACAAAGTAAGTGTAAGTTCATATAAAAGTCCTTATTTGTTCCTTAAAGAACTAATTTAAAGAAAAATATTTATTGCGTCCATAAGAAACCATTATTTGATAGCCTACTTCGAACACGCGCGCCATCTTACAGCGACTCGTAAAGCTGAATTACCGATGCTAATTTGGGACCGAATCCAATGCATTGCGATCGGCCTCCTACCTCAAGTCCTCCATAGTCACGACATACTATTTAGAAGAACCTAATTGGTACGAAAATTGTAGACCATCTTTAAAAGTGAAAATACAAATATAAATTACATGCATATTCCTTTATTTTTGGTCAAATCAAAATGTAGATATCCCAATTAACCCATTTCGTCCAATATTGTCTTCGAAAGATTGATATATGAAAAAATTATCACAACTTTTGTTTGGCTTGACAAATTTCACAACAAAGTCGCTAAATATAGCAATAAAACATTTTAGTTCGGTTATCTCCGAAACGGCTCCTCGAAGCGACACCCACTAGGTATACCTTTTTTTGGAGAACAGATGCCAAGGAATAAGAATTTTTAACTATACATTTTATATACCGAAGTACAAAAAAGGTATGGAGCTTTAGGTGTAGGCGAAGTGCTGCTGGTGGCGCCCTCTGCAATGTACATTAAGTATACGTTCAGATCTCGATTTCTCTTCCTAAAAAAACCCTAATTGTCAAATTTCGTGCAATTCATGCTATTATTAAGATAACTATTTACAAAAAAGTTTAAAAAAATAATAACTTTGACACCTTGTATTTTGAAAACGATCAACTTTTGGACTAAGGGGGCGAGATCCTCATATTTTAGCCTCATGAATTTGTGCTAGCTTTATGTACACATGTTTTTCGGACACCCTGTAGGTAAACCCGAAAAATAACATAACCAACCCACCAACTTTTCTTCTCTTTCTTCTTGTCAATTTTTAATCACCGCGTATATTTAAAATCCCTAATTTTTTTGGTGGCAAACTGATTGTCAAAATGACACTCTCATATAAACCTGTCATTTTATTCCGACAGGTTTTATGCCTCACTTTCTATTTTATATTAATTTCTATTTTATACTTTAATTGTACACTTTGTGTGATTTTTAGCAAGCTACTAAGGAGCTTGCCGAAATGTCTGAGAAAGTTTCCCAAACCGCAAATAAAAAAGAAAGTTCCAAACAAAAGCATGGAAGTAAAAAGACTACAACAAGCAAAAATTCAAAGGGCAAGTTACCATCGAAAAGCAATTCGCCTACTAAAATAATACCGACGCGTCACGTGGACGTTGCCGAGACATCGCAAAAATGTTGTTGTGAATCAGGAACTTGCATGAAAAACTTAAAAGATCTGTTAGATAAAGAAATGGAGTATAGGCAGGCGCAGGTAGGAGTTTTGATGTTTTTTAGTGTTTCGTACCAAGAATTCAATCACACAGTATGTTGGTCCTCTCAGAGGCCACTTGTAGGTAGATTGTTTTAAGTTATTTTATTTTCGCATGGCTGCTTTCTTCAGCCGGGCATAGGGGTATAAGTTCAGTTACTTGATTGCAGTGGCGGCTCGTGGGGTAGAGCCACAGTGCCATGGCACTACCTGCCCTCCTGTCTAGCGTCCTGCCCTTTATAAATTACCAAAACCTATTAAAATTAATATTCTCGTTTTTAAAGCAATTAGCAAAATAATTTAAAAATGGAACACAGTCGGGTGCAAATTTCCATCTAAAAGGAAGCGATTATGCGTAAAACGGTAACGTAGCTTCCGCGCCAAGCGCGAAGAGGCACACGGGAGGTGACGAAACGCCATCACCTCAATAAAAAAACGTTGAAAAATTACCTTGAATGCAAGCAGGCAAAAATCTCGACGGGTAGCCAGGCTCTCTTCGTTTGACCGTTTGATGTTAGACGTTTCACAAACAGCTGATGTTCGCGTCGCGTCCCGATTTGTTTTCGTTTGGCCGGCGGCTGATTTAATGTAGGGTTAACGAACTTTTTATTTTAGAAATACATAAGTAATGAATACTATTAGATTTTTAAAGGAAACTTTATGGAAACAATACTTGGGTGTGCGGTTGTTATGAATCTAATAGACTATTTGGTTTGGTTTTATGTGTGTTTTATTTGGTGGGAAGCAAACTTGGTCCCAAAAAGGTACAGATGATTTGGTCCATTTCTGGGACAAAATGAAAACACATGAAAAATCGAAGGTACATTTAAACAATATATTATTATTTAATTTCAGTATGCTTGGTAAAATTAACATTAAAACTCAATTAAATTCTGCATATCACAATGAAATAATGAAGAAAAACGAACAAATTGATAAAAACAGATACATATTAAACCAAATTATAAACTGCGTTCGGTTTTGTGGTGCATTTGAGTTGGCTTTGAGAGGTCATGACGAAAAAGAGACGTCGGAAAATAGGGGCATATTTCGTGAATTAATAAATTTCAGCTCAGAATTAGACAAAACTCTTAAAGATCATATTGAAAAATCGAAAGTATTTAAAGGAACATCAAAACCCCTACAAAATGAACTTCTGGACTGTATGTTAGATTTGTATCATGATGAAGTCATAAAAGAAATAAATGACTCTCCGTTTATCGCAGATGAAACCACTGACATTGCTTGTGTGTTTCAACTTGTTATCGTGTTTAGGTATATTCAAGATATGATTGTAAATTCATAAATTAAATAAGGTGCCTTTTTGCTTATTTTTCCTACTTTAAAAGCAAGAACTATTAACAAAAAAGGGCGTGGCACCCAAAATTTTTTTGCCTGCGGCGCTAAGGGTTTACCTGGCCCTACTTCACTAAAATGGCACGAGCCGCCACTGCTTGATTGTAAATCCCAATAACAGGTGCAAGAAATGGGCCCCATTTACTGAAATTTACCGATCAAACAAACCTTGGAGTTGCTGCTGGTGGTAACTCCTATAAAGGGTAAATACGGGGGCGACTTTTTGAAAACTTACAATGGCTATGTTTTCCACTCTAAAGAAGTTAACAAAAAACCAAAAATACTATTTCTACAAAGTGCTATAATGTATGCTAAATGTTTTGCTAAAATTCACTTCTTTTTTTTTGTGCAATGCCGCAAATACCTACTTGTTTATTGCTCTTTTTTATAAAATCTTTAATAAAATTGCATCGTTTAAATCATTTTAAATTTAACCTGCTTGCTTTTGCCATCACTTGTGTATGTATTTTTTCTTTGAATTTAATTTAATTCGTAAATGGAAGAACAAGTAGAAATAATTTTTCTTTATGGTGCTCAGGGTATGTGCTATTTGAGAACTACCACTTTTACTGAAAGGCAGCCTAACAAGAACGTTCGCCACGTCTACATAAGAAATCTGGTTTCAAAATTTGAAGAAACTGGATCCGTTGGTAATTAAAAATATAACAACCTTGAGTTTTTGATTAAGATATTATACAGATTGAGGTTATTGGGCAAGTTCCTATAGATCCAAGGGTGTCAATGTGTATTTTAGCAACAGTTATCGTTGTATCCAGAAATTCTGTTAGGAAAGTACTGAAAATGCATAAATTTGACCCTTACAAAATTAAAATATTGCAACAACTTGGCGACGATGATCCGGACAGAAGAATTCAGGCAACACCCGAATTCATAAAAAAAACATTTGCTTTAGTGATGTGTCTTTTTTTCCTAAATGTTCATATAAAAAAATTAATAAAACAGGTATTTTTTTTATTGAAGGAAATTTAACCGGCCAAGTTTATGCTGAAATGCTTAACCAAACTCTAGAGCCCTCGATTGTTCATTAACGTGAAAACCAATTTAAATTTGAATGAAGAACTTGTACACTTCCAGCATGGCGTACCCCCACACTATGCTGCTGTGGTGAGAGAGTGGTTAGACCAAAGTTATCGAAATCAATGGATTGGCAGAAGAGGTCAATTGAGTGGACGCCAAGATCACCTGATCTTACCCCTGTATCTGTGGACTTCTTTTTATGGGGTTACATTTAATCATTAGTTTACAAAACCCAGCTGGAAGAATTGCGTCAATTGATGCTTGTTGAAGTAATCCAAGAGACATTTTTCTGGAAGTTAGGAAGGAATTTGAAAATCGACATTATTTCTGTTTATAACAAAATGGAAATCATTTTAAGCACCTTTTAAAATAGTTAAAAAAGGAGCAAAAACAAGCTTTTAGGCTTGGGATCATTTTATATCAATAAATGTTTATTTTCTAACTGACGAAGAAGGAAGAAGGGTGTTTATTTGACGGTGGTAGACAATATAGTATTATCAAAAGAATTTTTTTGTCGGACTTAGTATCTCTAACCGTTTTCAAGTATAAACTAAATTATTATTCTACGGCTCTGTCTTAAATACTATCCTTGAGCGATTACTTCGCATACTTGCTAACTGGAGTGTGAAGTTTGAGTTGTTTTTTTTTGGACAAGGAGACGCAGATGTTGGGGATAATATCTATACTTGGTTTACTACATATACGAGTGTTTTCGATCATAAAAGCTGCTTCTTTGAATATGTGTTTTCGCCAGTGCTGTTTCTTATCGAAATCCTTGGCCTTTGACCACTGCATATGATGTTGGTTGGTTCAAACATGTTCCGCTATATCTGATCTCGAAGGTTCACCGCTTTGGATGTTTTAAATGTGTTTAACTCGTATGTACGGTTCGCCAGATTCTCAAAGGTTTCGATAGATGTAATTTTTTGTGTTTTTATTACAGCGCGGTTTCACTTTTGTAAGAAAGCTTCTAAGCGTATTTCTGGCTTAAAAAGGATGTTGCCCTTCCGCTATTCCCAAGCGGTCACCCATCCAAATCATAGTCGCGCCTGACATCGACTGACTTTAGATATCGTTGTATTCAAACCATATACGAGGTTCCAACGCCTTGTATATTTTATATTATATGTTTGGAAAGCCATGAAATCTTTATGAATGTTTGCATATGATTTTTATTATAATAATAATTATTATTATCTGCTGTAAAAATAATTTTATTGTAATTGTATGTAGTAGTGGGAAAAAAATATTTTAACCGCGGTTTAGACAGCTAATAGCCCTCGCCTCTTAAATTTCTCGCCGCTCCGCTCCTAGTAATTGAAACTCGATGCTTTGGCAATAATAGTAGCTATCTAAACTTGGTTATAGTCAGTCGCGTGCATACAATAGAAGCATAAAAGCATTGCCTACCCTAGAAAAATTACCGAACTACATATTTTAAAATTATCTCTAAAAAGGTTTTTACAATATATTTTTTTGTTTCAAAAGATCTACTATAATACTCCCCTCACAAGCCACAACTCATAATAATATGATAATATATAGTTATATATGCAGAACCCGATATCGTTATGGCAGGACACGCAATTCCACTGACTTCGTCTATTAATTTGCTGGGTGTCAACCTGGGAGGAAATATGCCTTGGCATAATCACGTTGTGGCAATCGCCAGGGCAGCTTCTCAGAAGCTCGGTATACTTTTCCGTACCAAAAAACTGTATAAACCTCAACAACTTTTGACACTCTATAAAGCCCAGATTCGACCATCACTGGAATACTGCTCTCATATCTGGAGTTCTGCACCGAAGCATACCCTTCGGTTGTTGGATCCCATCCAAAGAAGAGCCGTTCGTCTAATCGGCGACCACGAGCTGACTAAGAACCTCGACAGCTTAGAACATCGAAGACAGGTTGGTGATTTGACTCTCTTCTACAGATATTTCCATGGCAAGTGTTCGACAGATATTGCCCGCTCGATTCCACCTAGAGTAATGCATAGCAGAAACACACGACGAACCACTGCCGCCCATCCCTATGTGGTTGAACTTAGTACACCCCGAACATCATTGTTTCAGAACTTTCATGTGGAGGACGTCATCTTTGTGGAACGGCCTTTCTGAGAGCGTGTTTCCAACCGAATATAACCTCCAACGATTCAAGAAAAACGTGAATCGCTTTCGTCACACACGCACCGCTCCCAGAGCGCCTTAATGGATTTTTCCTATAGTGCTTGTGCTCGATCATAAAAAAAATATATACAACTACCGCCGCTGACTCAAGAGGTTATTTTATTCATATTTCCCTATATCGCACTGCTCTGCGCCTATTATGTGTAAGCAAGCATCCTATTTGAAATTAAAACAAAGCATTTTGAGCTGAGTAATACAAATTCATACGGAGCCTAGAAGCGCTTTTGCCGTTTTGGCGATCCGGGTCGACCTGACTCGACTGATAACGAGCAATATTATGCAGTCGCCAGTTCCAAGGCGTTCGCTGACAGATGATAACAATAACAATCGATTACCGTGATTCGATTCTGCATTGAAATCGGGTTGACCTGTAAGGTATATAGATACTATTTTTGTTAGTGATTTTTAGACCATACAATTAAAGACAATAAGTATGGCGGTACCGTGTGAGTGACTGACAATAACTGTATTTGGAAGTTAAAAAACAGCGTTTCACACATTAACATATGACGAAAAGCAAAAGGTGGTTGAACTAGGCCGCCCTACACCAACTTTGAAAGTAACTCAGCAATCGACAAAAATGACCCGGTATTTCAGTAATGAGTTTTACGATAATTATAAGTGGCTCTGTAGTTGTATACATGACAACAAAAATGTGAAGAACATGACAGGTTATACAGACGAATAATTTGCCTACCCTACTGTAACTAGCATTGCACGCCACTGGTTATAGCATACTTTTATATATTATTAATTCCTGCGTGCAAAGTATTATCGGATAAATAAAACAAATTTGACGCATAACATGTTTGCAATTGTCTTTGGACTTTGGGCGTACGGGACTTAGGAGGTATAAATACTACATTAAACTGTTGAATATTGAACGAAAATCAAATCTTATATTTTAACAGTGTTGTTTATTTGATTTTAGGCAATACACTCGATAGATTTGATAAAACAAGAAAAAGAGTATTATATGAAAGAATATCACAAGGCAATGGAACAAATGCGCAATGTTCCTAGTCACGATAGATCTGAAAATGTCCATAATACACCTAGAACTTCGCAGGTAAGTAAACTCTATAGCAAAAAAATTAGGATATACTATGTGGATACAGAGGAATTTTAGGTCGGCTCTGTTGCTAGGCTAGAAAATACGCACTCACCAGGGATGGGTTTCCCTTTCAGATTTAGCTTTGTAGAACATACAATAGTATGGCATTTGTAACTTCTTGCCTACAAATTCCGTATTAAAACGTCAGTTTATTCTTATGGAGCTTATTTTTATATTATATTTTCCATATCTCCATATCATTCCATTTAAAATTATTGAGAAAAATGAAGAAATTGTTGATTCCGCTAAATAGCGCCCTCTAGCTGTCTCAACGGCATTCAGAACTACTTACAAGAATAAATTGAGTATGGGTTGTATGAGTTGATATAGGAAACAGTTAGCTGCCTAGTGGGCATTTTTTAAGCAATTATTCATAGTGTGTTCAGTGTTGGTGATTTAATTTTATGGGGCCCATATTTTTTTTTTTTTACTTTATTCTCAAGAAACAATTTATAATAGGGAAATTACCATATATTATTCTAAAAAAAAAACAATAAAATGAATTCAATAAATTAGTCCAATATACAGGGCCTATATCCTTTACAACTATATCCAGTACTAACTGGGCCAATTAATAACTCGAACTCGAACGAAATAGCCCATCAAAAATATTAAGCTATGCATTAGAACAATCTGTAGTCGCGTTTGGGAAATAAAATTTATTTACAATTTTACATTTTCGATTATTTCATTTAAAAATGTTACAATTGCAGGAAGAACTAGAGTACAAACAGCAACTTGAAGATAAAGAAATGCTGATAAAAGAATTGGAAAAAGAACTAACGCAAATCAAATCGTTGGTTTCAAGCAGACAAGAGTTTCATGTGGCCGAAAGTCCTCGAATTTGCAATAATGTACGTATTTAAAATATTCTATATATTACACAGGATGTAAAAATAACTACTTGTTATGTTTCACAAATTTAATCAGTTTCCTGGCCCTTGAGGGTAATTTTTAAAGGAGTACAAGAAGATACTAAATTCTGCTTTTTTTTAACGAGGATAATCTTCTAAAGTGTCTGACTCAACCCTGAAGGGGCCGCTTACGGACTAAACTCCCCGCGTTCCTGTGCCTAGGGCTTATAAACCTTCAGACCACTCGATTAGTATTTCCGCTCTGCATGCCTAATGCGTGCTTTGCTTCGTACTTCACCTAGCCTAGATACCGGTGTATCTAGATTATGCTTTGTTTTCTAGCTACTTTACTATACTACAGCTTGCTGCGAGAGTGTTTCTGTATGTGTATGGTTTTGGTGTAGTTGTATATGTTTGTGCTTCAAAAGAGGTACACGTGCCCACGTGTCTCAGCTGTGAGGACCCTACTGTTTCAGGGAGAGTAGTAGAAGCAGTAGTAAGTTGTTGTTAGTAGGGGGATTTTTTTTTTGAGTTAAGAACTTACTGGTGTTAGTGTAGGTGTGTGTAAGGGTGCACTATTTTTTGTGTAGTGAGTTCTTGTGTGGTGTTAGTAGTTAATATTTTTTTTGTAGGCTTTTTATGTTTTTTTGTTTGCTACTAACTATTAGATACACTATATGGAGGCGTGTAGTTTATTACCTTGCTAGCTAGGCATGTTGCTTCTAGTTCTCCTTCCTCTTCTGCAGCGAATTTCCTTTAATTATTAGCTACTATAATTGCTGATTCCTTAGGCGCTTATAGTATACCCTTATTCTTGCGGCGTCCTGTACTGGATCATAGTCCACTAATCTTCTTGATTCTTCATTAGTATGAGTTGGCATTTTATGTATGTATTAGCTGCGTAATTCTGCCTGACATTACAAAGGTGTTTATATCTTATTATGGTAATTATAAACATGTCATAAAATTAAAATTAGGATTGGAATGATTAAATAATGAAGTGTGGGTTTTTCTAGTTTTAAAGTACAGATGCATATTATGTCCTAAATTACTGCGCTATTAAGAATTATGGAAGCGCCTGAAGGTATTTCGGTTTGATTCACTGGCCGACAAAAATTTTTTTTTGTTGTAACACAAAGCTAAATAGCATCTTGTGGTAGAATGGACCTATCCAAATACGAAAATGAGAAAAAAAATGTTGTAACACGTAACGTTTTCTTGTTACATTTATAGTACCACATTCAATGTTACAATATTTAATATCTATTGAAAAAATAATTCTTTGTATATCGACTATATTTAAATTTTTACACCTACTAAACATACCTTACATCTACGAAAAACACAAGCATTACAAATATTAACTGAACACTAATTAAATTTTATTTTTTCCTTTTATGAGGGGTCATATCTTCTCTTTTCAAAAACCAACAGTAATCACCCATCATGGCTGGATCTCATCGTCCTTGATAGCGAATTTCCATTGTCCTGATATCCTGGTGAAACCTTTCACCCTGCTTGTCACTGACAGTTCCCAAATTTTCAGGAAAAAATGACAGATGGGAATGGAGGAAGTGAATTTTTAATGACATTCGGGCACCAAGCGATTTGTAGGAATCTAAAAGTTCATCAACTAACTGTTGATAGTTTGCATCCATATTGTTGCCCAAAAATCCCCTTATTATACTAACAAATGAGTTCCATACTCTGAGTTCCTGCCTGGTAAGCTTCTCTGTAAGGTTGACATCGTCCAGCAATTTTCTGATTTGTGGCCCAATAAAAATGCCTTCCTTTAATTTGGCATCACTTAACTGGGGAAATACTTGTCTTAGGTATTTGAATCCATCACCGTCTTTATTCATAGCTTTCACAAAGTTTTTCATCAGCCCAAGTTTAATGTGAAGAGGAGGCAGAAGGACTTTTTTGGGATCTACTAGAGGTGCAAACTTAACATTTTGAGATCCCGGCTGAAATTCACTTCTTTGTGGCCAATCTTTTATTACATAATGCTGATCTACTGCACGACTGTCCCACAAACAAAGAAAACAGCAATATTTTGTAAATCCTCCCTGAAGTCCTACTAAAATTCCTACAGTTCAGGTTTTTTTTCTGTTATAAAATGCATCCATTTTTACCGCCCCTAATTAAATTGACTACCTGCTAATGTAAAATGGTCTTATTAAGCTATTGAAAAATGGTATGTATTGGGGCTTTCCCAATATTTTTTCTATTATTAGAAGGGTATTTCCACTATAAAAATAAGGAGCTGACCTGTGTTAGAAAAATCTTGTCGGCCAGTGTTATTAACATTACATTTGTTTTTTATGGCTTTTTTGATAGCTTTTGTATCTAATAGGTTTAGTTTTTTGATTTTATTGTGTATGTATATGGGTTTTATGTTGTTAGAGATTAAGTGATTGGCTTTTACGCAGTGATTGGCTAACCCTGTTATATTTTATTTTTTATAATAGATGTTTTGTGTTCTTTAAGCCTGGTGTAGAAGTTTCTACCTGTTTGTCCTATGTAGATTGCATCGCAGTTGTCGCATTGCATTTGGTAGACCCCACTTTGTGAAAGTTTGTTTTTAGTTTCTATTTTAGTATTGGATATGTGTTTGTGTAAGTTGTTTTTATTGACTTGTATAGGAATGATATTAAAGTTTTTAAGTTTTTTTGGAGAGTTTTTGGCTTGTATTCCCTGTATATCTGATTGAGCAGTATTTTTCGTTTATTGGAGTTGGATGTTCTTTGTAGAGAAGTTTTTTTTTGTTTTTTTCCTTATTATTTGTTCTATGATTTTTGTCGGGTAATCGTTGTTTGTGGCTGTTGTTTTTATAATATCTAATTCTTTTTGATATTCGACGTCTGACAGAGGAATGTTATCTAGTCGGTGCACCATACTATTGAATGCAGCTAGTTTTGTTTCTTGTAGGTGTTTTAAATCTGCGGGTATAACTGTATCTGTAGTAGTTGATTTTCTATAAATTTGGTAGGTAAATTGATAGTGTTTATTTTTTATTATTATTTTTTTTTTTTCAAATAAACGGGCATTGCCCTATAAAATACAATCTATAAAATTAAAGTTATATACAATTTGTATATGCAAAATAACATACATTAATGGCAATTACTTTCGTAACTTTCAAAGTACAATTATATATAATATTTATTGATACCATTTTAATTATTTCTTTTTAAATAACCCTTCAATCTGGCTAGAGACGTATTAAACAAATCAATATTGGCATTATTGCAGTTATTCATCATTCTGTTCACCCCACTGTTTTGACCATATCGAGTTTGATGATATTGAGGTTCAAAAATCTTACTTTCTCAAAGAGATCTAGGTGGAACATAAAAACTGAACTTCGATAGTAATTCGGGACAGTTACATAGACCGTTAACCAATTTAAAAACAAATACAACGTCCATGGTATTTCGCCTGCTTTCTAAAGAGCCTATATTGAGATCCTTTTCCATTTCAGAGTAGTTAATGTTATCTACTAATGTATGTCTTTTATAAGCTACATATTTAAGAAATTTCCTCTGAACACCGTTCAACATACTTGATAAATATTATAATACGGGGACCACACACTGTATCCATTTTCTAGATGTGGTCTCACCAATGAGGTATACAGTAATGTTATTGCCTTGACGTCAGAGAAATCCCTGGTGTTTCTTTTTATAAACCCTAGCATTTTCATAGCCTTGTTTCTACAAATCTCAATGTGATGATTGAAACTTAACTTATGATCATCACTATTCAAAGATTTACTAAATTGTATATATTTACACTTTGATATATTTAAAAACAGTTTATTCCTACAATACCAAGTGTAAAATCGGTCAAGGTCGCTCTGTAGTTTAAACACTGAAAAAACATTAAGTACCGGTAAAAAGATCTTTATGTCGTCAGCATACAAGAGAAAATAGCAAAAATGAAAACAACCAGCAACGTCATTTATAAAAATGTTTAAAAGAATGGGCGCCTTGCGGAACACCCGATTGAACCTTGATTTAGTTAGACACATGGTTGTTTATCGTTACAATTTGAGTTCTGTCAAGTAAGTATGATTTCAGCCAACGCAAAACGTTTCCTTGGATACCACAAGCATAAAGTTTGTTTAAAAGGATATAAATATTTAGCTTGTCGAAGGCTTTAGCAAAGTCTGTGTAAATAGAGTCAACACTATATAGCCACTTTCCAAAGCTTCCACTACCTGCTCGTGATAAACTAGAAGGTTGGAGGCAGTTGAACGACCCTGAGAGAAACCATGTTAATTTGAAATTATTGTGAGGTCTAGGAAATTAATTGAGTGGTCTCAGGTAGAGGTGATAAACAACGGAGCACGTTTACAAACACAGCAAATATAATATACCGAATGCGTAATTATTCCACAAAAAAGTTTCAGCGGTTGAGTTGTCTTTCTCTATCGCACGGGGAAAAGAGCATGCACACTTTCTTTCACTCTGTAGCTGCCTCACGTTCAGCTGCTATGCTGCGCCCTTCTCTATTGCATATAGTAGTAAGTTCAGCGCTTCTCTATCGCACTGTTTATTTATACAGTATGTGCCTTGCCTTTACTTAGCAAAACAGATGAGGGAAGGTTGATGTTGGTCGGGTTAATTTGTACAATACGCTGGACATCTTTCATTATATTTAGTGTTGTCAAAACCTGTTACCGCTATTTTTATTCTAGCCCAACTGTAAAAGAAGGGAGAGGGAGCTTGATATTAAAACGAAAAGCCTTAGTCACATGGAATTGGAAAATAACACGCTGAAATCGAAACTACAGGTAGGTCGACTTTATTTTTAGTTTTCATCTTGAACTATTTAAATTAACGATAAATGTCCCAACAACTTTGGTATTTAACATTTTTTAAATTTATCCAACGGTAACAAATCCATTTCTGTCGTTTTATATCGCCTAGATTATTAGTAAGCGACTCACAGCAAGATTTAAATAGGAAACTTCAGGTTTTGCAAGAATATGCAGACAAAAACTATTTAAAAATTAACACCAAAAAAACAAAAGTAATGATTTTTAGTAAGGGCGGTCATTTTCAGAATTCTTCCAATCACAATTTTTATTATAATAACCAACAATTAGAAATAGTTAATAGCTATGCTTGGTGACGAAGTGCAAACAGGGCTTCGCGGCGGTCACAAGATTAATGGCAAGAACTAAAATGAACTATTGGTATTCTAGAAGAAGATTGTATGACAGCGTTGTTCTACCCTCCTTAACGTATAGCATTGGACTTTGGGGTTTGAGATACGATAGCATCGTTGAAAGGGTTCAGGTTGGGTTCTTTAAGAGACTTCTCTGCTTGCCAATGAATACACCCGATTATTTGGTACGTCTTGAAACGGATTCAGTTAAATTATCTTTACTAATTTTTAAGGCGGCACTGTCTTGGCTGTTTAAATTAATCTCAATGCCTGACGATAGACTCCCAAAAATTGTCTTTTTACGATCAAAGGCCTTAATCCACAATACCTGCGAAAAATATAACTGGCTTCTTCAACTGAAAAACTATTTTGAACAGTTAGGGTGCGTACATATTTTTGAAAACTGTCTTAATGGGACAGCACATCCAAAAAAACCATAAGTGAGTTAACAGTGAGGTACAAAACCTTCCTCATTCAGAGGGACGCAGACATTCTGTCTCGCTCATCTTTCCTGTTGTTTGCCCCATATTTATCTTACATAAATCTACCAAAGTATTTGTCTGTGAGAGCTCCAATACACTTGACGAGAGTAGTTGCACAGATTAGAACATGCAATAAAAATTACTTAAAAATTACTTGTCAAAAAAATACTTACATAATTCACACTGATCAAATCTGCTCCATCTGCAATTTACTGCGCAACGAAGATGTCTATCATTTATTTTTTGAGTGCCCCTTTTATAATCATTTACGTGAAACTTTTCTAGAAAGCAATAATATAAACAGCATGCATGGTCTGGGTCTGTGCGATTGATTCAAACTCTTTCCAAAAACTACCTGCAATTTATAATTTTGTTGTTGGCGCAATGAGGGTGCGATCATTTCTACAAAATGAATAGGTAGCCTTTGATTTCTTTCTAATTTAATTTGAATTTAGGTGATTTATTATTAATTATCATCATGTTATTAAACGTATACTTTTGGTTTTACTTTTTTTTAGTGGGTTAAGAGTGCATTTCGGATTTGTTTAGCATTTTGTTCCAAAATAATATTTATGTGCTTAATAATTATTGTAAGTGTAAGCAACCAACCTTTGTAATAAGGATTTTAGTTCCTTTTGACACAATAAATGAATAAATAAATAAATAATATCGCCTAGATCATTGTAATTTATATCATTCTTGTTAGTTAACTTAACATAATTTTTTTCAAAAAATCCCAAAAACATTAGTTTATGTGGGATTCTCTACTAATCGCAACATCTTAAATAACGTAAGTGGCAAAATATAATTAATTTAAAATACAAGGTAAATAAAAATAAATAAATATTTAAAACTAAAATTATACTTTAAATGTTAATATCCAAATAATAAAATAGAAATATTTAAATATGTATATGGTTAACTCACCCAATTATTTATTTTAAGGTATTAAATAAAACTAATAAATATGTTTAGATTTCATTTAAGGTGGGAGTATCAACATGCTTGCCGACCTATAAGCTATTTCGCGTAGATTTATTTATGTTTTTTACCTTTTACAAAAAATGTAAATAAAATCAGTATCGACTTGATATTCTATAAGTAATAATTGACATATTTAATAAGTATCAAGGAATTTCATAACTTATTTTAGGATAATTGTATAGCGAAAAATATCGGGTAAGATTTTTTTAACATTATTATGTCATTATTCTTTCACTATACAATTACCCCAAAATTAGCAAAGAAATAAATTGATTTTTGTAATATATCAGATATTACGTAAGTAATGTGCCGACGATACTGATTTTATTTAAATGTTAGTTTAAAAAATAATAAACTTGAAAAAACAAAGCGAAATAGGTTATAGGTTGGCAATAAATTGAACGACGCGACGTTGAGAATTCCACCTTAAAAATATTTTTGAAAAGAAGAACAAAATAATTGACTTTTAAATTTAAATGACTTCTGTATAATTCGGTTTTCTTTCCTATGCATATAAAAGAGGATTTTTGACCACACATCCATAATGCCATCCGTTTCATATCATGATTTATAAAACTTTGTATTATTTCATATGAATCAGCAATGTATAAAATAGTTGTATACTATATAGAATACAGGAAATTTGACTATAGCATAGTACAGGGTTTTTCCGTATATTTTCGAGCACCCCTGGAGCTTTTATTTGAAGACCTGGAAAAAACTTTAAATTACCAAAGTTGCATTATTTCTCCTGAATTGCCAGAATTTGTTATCGGACAAAACAAATGAACATCGTAAATTTGTTTAATAATGCCAATGTCGATTTTTTTAAATGGAACACCCTGTATATTATTTTTTTTTAACTCCTCACTCTTTTCTGATTCCAAATATGTATATATGTTATATGTTTACTTTAGTCGTTTAGGCAAAATTTCATTTCAAAATATTGCGGATTAGAAAATCTATATTGGTGTGAGGAAAACATGCTAGAACATAATGCTTATTCAGTAACAATAAGTAATATAAATAATGATAATAATTTATGAAACATACATATAACATATATACATATTTGTAATCAGAAAAGAGTGAGGAGTTAAAAAAAATATTAATATACAGGGTGTTCCATTTAAAAAAATCGACATTGGCATTATTAAACAAATTTACGATGTTCATTTGTTTTGTTCAGGAGAAATCATGCAACTTTGATAATTTAAAGTTTTTTCTAGATCTTCAAATAAAAGCTCCAGGGGTGCTCCAAAATATACGGAAAAACCCTGTACAGCAAACCCTTATGTATTGCATATTGCCATTTTAACCGGAAATGCCCCTTTTAGGCTCTTAATGAGACGACCGTTTTTAACGAAGAGAGAATGAAGAAAGCTTTCCAAGATATGGAAGAGCATATAAGAAAATTAGAGGACGAACGGAGGGATTTGGTGAAAACGGAAGTTACGCACAGATCGAATATTAGCCAGCTTGAAGAGGATTATAAAAATGCCAAAGACCAGCTCAGGCAAACCCAGAACGAGCTGAATAATCAAAAGGCAAATTATAATCAGCTTAAGTAAGTTTCTAGCAAATTACCAAATACTTATACTTATGCATAGACATATTATACCTTTAGATCAGCAAACAGTAATCACAAAGATGGCAAATTTACGTGAACCCTTTTAACTTAATGGAAAGTGTAATTTCAATTAATACTTATCATTAAAGGCCGGATTATATGCACTTAAATTCAGCCAAAATATGCACATACAGGGTGTTATTTAGGTACGGGGCCAAACTCCAAGGGGTGCTTCTTTAAGTGATTTTAAGAAGAAAAGTTCATATAAGATGGGTACGAAAATGCATAGTTTTTACGATACAGGGTGTCAAACTTTTAAGAAAAAATTGGATGTTCGTAAATATCTCAATACTCTTTTATTCGATTTTGTTGAAATTTGGCAATTCTGTTTGTAATAACAAGAGGATAATGTAGCCTCAATTATATTAAAATTATTAAGTCCAGTGGCGTCACGGAAGACAGTCTAACTAATATTTTTGACAAAAAAAATGCGCGCCACTGACTTTTTTAAAAATTATGTATTTTTCTAGAATTTAGCAACTACAAATACAACTCTTTTATCTCTTGAGTTTTTTTCATATCTGGCTTTGTTTTCGAGAAAAAAAATAAAAACCACTTGATTGCTTGTCCCCGGGAAAATAAGGGTAAAAAATTTAAACTACTTACCAAACTATTAAGCAATTAAAATTAGACGAGTCCTCTTTTGAAATTTTTTTGCACAGAATAAAACTGGGTTCGATAAAAGAAATAAACATAAACAACTTCCGAACGGTATTTATTACTGCGATGTTTACTTATGTATTTAACAGAAAATAAGACGAAACCTATAATAGTTGCTGAAAATGCCCTCCTTCAAATTCAATGCAAGCATTGGCTCGTCTTAACATTGATTTCCGAACTCTTCGAAATATTCGCGGCGTATGTCTTATCTGATCACATTAATCCCGTATCCTTTGGGTTATTTCTTCTTCAGTGTTGACTGGAGTTTTGAAAACGAGAGACTTTAAATGCCCCCAAAGGAAAAAATCTAAAGGATTTAAATCCGGTGATCTGGGTGGCCATGCCTGTGGACCTGCGCGACCTATCCCGTTTTCTCCATAAGTTGCATCAAGAAATTGTCTTGCTACTATGCTAAAGTGGGGTGGAGCCCCATCGTGCATAAACCACATTGCTCTTCTTACTACCAGTGGGACATATTGTAAAAGTCCAGGTAAAATAAATTCCAAAAAAATACGATACTCTTGACCATTTAATCTCGGGGGTAAAAAATGAGGTCCAATGAGAAAATCACCTACAATACCAACCCAAACATTCACGGAAAACTGGTGTTGATAATTAGTTTCTGTAACCGCATGGGGATTTTCTTCTGCCCAGACATGATTATTATGAAAGTTCATAATGGAATTTCGGGAAAAACACTCTTCATCGGTAAACAAAATACACGATAGAAATCTCGGAGATGCTTGATAAATGCGCACAGCCTCTGTGGAATTGCCTTGGGCCATTCCATAAACAAAATGCATATCGGCCATTTCTGAGTTGGTAAATTGGACCATTTTACAATAATTAATAATTTTATAATCTTAAAACTGTTAAAAACACTTCAAATAATTACTTGTCACTCTTTTAAGTTATGACATTTATGTAAAAATCAAATAAGCTTATTTTCCCGGGGACAAGCAATCAAGTGGTTTTTATTTTTTTTCTCGAAAACAAAGCCAGATATGAAAAAAACTCAAGAGATAAAAGAGTTGTATTTGTAGTTGCTTAATTCTAGAAAAATACATCATTTTAAAAAAAGGCAGTGGCGCGCCTTTTTTTTGTCAAAAATATTAGTTAGACTGTCTTCCGTGACGCCACTGGACTTAATAATTTTAATATAATTGAGGCTACATTATCCTCTTGTTATTACAAACAGAATTGCCAAATTTCAACAAAATCGAATAAAAGAGTATTGAGATATTTACGAACATCCAATTTTTTCTTAAAAGTTTGACACCCTGTATCGTAAAAACTATGCATTTTCGTACCCATGTTTATATGAACTTTTCTTCTTAAAATCACTTAAAGAAGCACCCCTTGGAGTTTGGCCCCGTACTTAAATAACACCCTGTATACAGGGTCCTGCACCTCACCTCCCGTCTTCTATAGCTCACTTATTAATTAAGTTAGGATTTTGATATTTTGCCGGCCTTACCTGTATCTTTGTGGGCATTTCGGGAAAATATTTTTTTTTCATACAGGGTGTTCCAAAAAAGTGTGACGTCATAAGGATGTATTTTTTTAGATTACACGCCATATAAATATTTTCTTACTTATTTGGGTGCCTCCTATAATTACCTACATACGCCTAAAATTTTATTTAAATCGATTCAATATTATAGTTGAAAAAAAAATAAAAACTAAAAAATATCAGTTTTGCACCAATGGTTTTAAAAATTAATAAAAAATTAAAATAATGCCTCGTTAATAAAATTATACAAAGATCTTATTAAATAAAATCTAACAGTCTCGTTAACCAAGTTTGACTAATAGGAATTGTACAGGGTGTCCAAAGTTAAGTGTCAAACTTTGCAAACTTTAAAGCAATTTATTTTTCTTATTTCAAATAGGAACCCCTGTATCTTTTTATGTCATTCGATGCAGAATAATTAAAAATCAAACATTTGTCCTAATTACAACCCTATCACAATTTCTAACGCATCAAGACTTATTTGCAGAAAACTCATTTTATCAACTATTCCAACAGTCATTATAAAAATAAATAATAAATAAATATCGAAGGTGGGATTGAAAAACAATTTATTGATATTAAAGTTTATAAAAGTGATAAGAGACTATTTTGACTTTAGTAATCTAAAAGGTTCAAATATTTTTAAATTCTTAATAATTATTATTAACTGGAAATGATAATCGTGGATATGGTTATCCTTTAAAATTCGTTGAACTGTTCTTTCGTTTACATCTACGGCATCAGCAACTGCTTGTTGACTAACTGAAGGATTTTCTATAATATATAATAGCACAGCCAATTGATTTTCTTTAGTTCGGACCGGTTTATTTCTTACTGGTTTTGGGTAGTTTACATTTCCCGTTTGTACAAACCTCTCGAATATGTTTTGCAGGCTCCTTTCGTCTGGATGTTGTTGTTCCGGATAACGCTGTGCGTAAACTCGGCTTGCCAAAAAAGAGTTCTTTTCGTATGCTCCTAATATAAAAATCATATCTACGAGCTCTTCTTGGTTTTAGTCCATCACAAAAAACAATATAAATTACTTATAACAGCTTAAATAATTACTTACAATTTAACAATATTTGAAACTTTTAGATTACTAAAGTCAAAATGGTCTCTTTTTACTTTAATAAACTGTAATATCAATAAATTGTTTTTCAAAGCCACCTTCGATATTTATTTATAATAATGACTGTTGGAATAGTTGATAAAATGAGTTTTCTGCAAATAAGTCTTGATGCGTTAGAAATTGCGATAGGGTTGTAATTAGGACAAATGTTTGATTTTTCATTCTGCATCGAATGACATAAAAAGATACAGGGGGTTTCCATTTGAAATAAGAAAAATAAATTGCTTTAAAGTTTGCAAAGTTTGACACTAAACTTTGGACACCCTGTACAATTCGTATTAGTCAAACTTGGTTAACGAGACTGTTAAACTTTATTTAATAAGTATCTTGTATGATTTTATTAGCGAGGCATTATTTTTATTTTTTATTAAATTTTAAAACCAGTGGTGCAGAACTGATATTTTTTAGTTTTTATTTTTTTTCGCCTATAATATTGAATCGATTTAAATAAAATTTTAGGGGTATGTTGGTAATTATAGGGGCACCCAAATAAGTAAGAAAATATACGGTGTGTAATCTAAAAAAATGCATCCTTATGACGTCACACTTTTTTGGAAAAATATTTTCCTGAAATGCGCCCCAAGATACAGGTAAGGTCTGCAAAATATCAAAATTCTAACTTAATTACTAAGTGGGCTATAGAATACGGGAGGTGAGGTGCCTTTTGCCTTTCTTTAAAATATGCAGTTATTTGCATTTTGTTTACTAAGTATGCATACTGGTATGCAATATTTCTTAATTTATTATAGTAAAATGAGGTAAAGAAACACATTGGATTCTAAAAAATATGTTTATTTTTAAAAGAATTAAAAAAAAACAAGGAGAAATAAAAGTAAACAATTTTTTAACCTAAAAATTGTATAAAAGGCATTTATTACTAAATGTTTTTCAAAATTTTCAACTAAGAAGGATTGTCTTCTCTTACTTAGTACAAAATATGTTTATACAAAGAGAAGCTTGTTTCAACATTTACGGACAATACTGCAACTTAGGTAACAAAATATAGGACCATGCTGTATAAGCGTTCTTGAAAAATTTCCTTTTCAGATTTCGATTTTTCTCCAACATTTTGAAATGCGTTTGTTATACTCAGCCAAAGTGGCTCATTATTGTGTGGCTCATGTTGATCGATTTGGAACTTCTTTTCACAGACAATAATTTTTGTACAACCTTTACAGAATACTTTTTCTCCACTAAACTCTAACTTGGAAAATTGTTAATCCACGAAGACGTTTTCGTTACCTTAGACATTCTGAGCACAAATTTGAAATTACTAGTTTCACACTGAAAATACTGAAATCTTTCGCAAACTTAAACAGAAGTATATATTACAAATCGATATAAATACAGTTTGTTAAGCAGCTAATAATAACAAATTATTAAGTGACAATAAACAACCCCTAACAATATTCCTGCAAACCCCGGAAACCCCCAATAAATAACTTGTGTATTAACCAAAATGTAAATATAATTATTATAATCTCCAGATTGGAAAATCCCTGAAATAATAAGTACCGAACTGGACATTAAACCTTTAACGTTTTAAATTTTTTGATAAAGCCGAAAACATTAAAATATGCTCTTGAAATAATAATTAATAAAAAATATGCATTTTATTATAAAATTCAGAAAATATTCAAAAAATGCATATATATGCATTTACTTATCATTATACCTACAAATATATCCATAAAATATATCATTACAATATTAATCTCAGCTAGATTGCGAATTTATTGCCGTAAATATTATGCAAGAAAATACAAATTTATGAGATAAAAATTATATTGTCACGAAGTTCTCTTCGTGTTCCGGGGACGTAGATAGAGAAATAAAAGTTTGGAGGTTTACAAAACGACGTCTATTGTATTCTTCTTACTTTCTATCCTAGAAGGCGAACCAGCATGTCTCTTATTGTTCCGCGTAGGTGCATCACTTGGCCTAGACCAAGGCTTGTCACCTATTGATAACTGGATGAGCAGATGCGTCACTTGGCCTAGGCCAAGGCTTGTCACCTGTTGTTGATTGACCGGGCGATAAACACCGATGCCTGCTGCTAAAGCTGGCCCAGTTTATATAGCCGAATAAATGCTGAGGTCGTGTCGCGCTTGACCCTGATCTGTGTACAGTGGGACGCGACCTCAACAACGTACAGTGGTTGAGTATCTAAATATACCGGGCCACTGTGTGATTTAGTTGACAATATGAAATACAATCTTATTGTATAAGGATTTCTCAGGTGGTTAGAAAATTTATTTGCTTGCATAATATTGCTGTTACCAGTACTTAACAAGCAAGTAGACCGTCTATCTATACAAACTGCTCATCACAAAGTCCTTCAAATTGTTGTTTAACGCTCTTGTTAATGGTCTGTGGTTCGGAAACGACATCACGGATTTTAATGCGGTTTGTTGAGTTTAAAAGGTTGTTTCTTTTAGATTAATAGTGTGGTACGCCTATAACGTAAACAATGCACACAAAAAGCGATTTGAACCAAAGTTTCGAGCATAAAAATCCATATTTTTTGTTAAATGATAACATTTACCATAAAACCAGTGCTGTGCGCACAGGGCTCGCATTACTTTTATATTATTTACTCTAAAAAATATTTTTAGCGGTAGATTCATATATTTCCTACAGAATAAACTAAGCAATTTATTCATGAATAGCCTGTTTGTTTGTCATCAAACATTCGTACGTGTGAAACAAAGACAGAAGAGAGAGATAGCATTAAATTTCCGACTCCATACGGAATTGTTATGGCTCAAAGATTCGGAGCGATTAGTCAACACCAGCGACGTAGGGTGTGGCAAGGATTTTTAATAAAATAAATAAATAATAATTAAAAAAGTTTTCATTAAATTATTAATACATTTTTACTTAAGTGAAGATTAAAAAAAAAATGCCTATAGGCTGTAAATGTATAGTTTTATTATTAATGAATGAATTTTTAGCCGAGAAACAATAAGAAATATTTTATTTTTATATTTAATCATGTATAACCACTTAGAGGATATTTTTACATATTCTGGTATGATGCATTGCAGTAATAGGTAAACGTACTTTAATTTTTGAAAGAGAAATATTTTTGATTGACATGTCAGGATATAAATAGAAGTATAATTTTTTTTGCATCCTGCTTTTATGAGGGAGCTCTAGGTGTTACACTTGAATGATTCAAATTTCATCGAAATGAGTGAAATATATATGCATATGGTTCAAATTATTAATGTTTTGCTTAAACCCACATAACTATACCTAACTACCATGACAACAATAATTGTTCCAATAATGGTTTCTTAGAAGTTATCTCACAAATAAAAATGTTGACAAGAATTATTTTTATTTACTCTTTTCCTGATTACTACACCACTGAATGGGCAAATAATACAGATTATACCGTGCGAGCAAAAATTAATTGCATCAAAGAGGGCCTTGCATCTAAGGACGTAATGCTTAGCCGTAGAGCTTAATACCTGTTGGGTGTCAGTAACTACCTGAATTAACAATTAATATAATCAAATAAGAGGCCTGTTTCAAGAAGTGGGAAGATCTTATGGAACATGCAGGACTATTCTTAAGAAGCAGCTAAATTTATTTTCTTATAAAGTGCAAGTATTCCAAGAAATACAAGCCGCAGATTTTGAAAGACGCAGGAATTACTCTCAATAGTTTAACCATAATTTATAGAAAGAAATGATTTATTAGACCTGACATTTTTTTTTGGATGAAGCCTGGTTTCACCTCTCCAGTTATGTGAATTCTCAGAATACACGCATGTGGAGTAGTGAAAATCCCCATTTTTTTGTAGAGTCCACATTGCACCCCCCTTAAAAAATTGGTGTCTGGTTAGCTGTTTCCCGAAGAAGAATTGTTGGTCCTATTTTTTCCATGACACAGTTACAGTGCAGCGGTATAGAGACAATATTTTGAATCCATTTGTGGAGCAATTGCAAAACTACGTTTTGGATATTTTCAATAGGACGGTGCAACCGCCCATACAGCCGCCGAAACTATTAACTACTTACGCAATTTTTTTTACGACAGATTGATCAGTTTTCGATCAGACATTGAATTCCCATCTAGATCACCTTGTTTAACGGTAGTTGCAAATTTAGAACAATTACAAGAAAGGATTATCCAAGAATGTGGTAACATTTCTCCAGAGATGCTGGTCAACGCTTTCGAAAATATAAAGATACGTGTGAATTTATGCTTGGAGCATGGCGGTGGCCAATTTCAGCAATTTATGTAATTATTTTTCTTTTTCTTTCTGTATATTTTTACTTTGTTAATTTTGTAAACAACAAAAATAAATTTGTATTTGTCTACTTATTTTATTACTCATTAGTTCTTCATATCATGTCATAATATGAATTTGACAAAATTTTAACCTAGATTCGGTTAGATATATCGTCCCCATATCATTGTGATCTAAACCAAGCCTACGTTTTTTAATCCAAGCCCTCTTTGATGCAAATAATTTTTTCTCGCACGGTACCTTACATTAAACCTTACCTATGAAGAGATAATTCTGGACTAAAAGAATCTTATTTTCCACAAGTCTGACACTGGCAATCAAATATCACCGATTACTACAGCTGTTCTTGTTGTTACCCGTGAATGGCCGACGCGTAAAAAAGAAAAGCGAGGTTGCCGCTATCATTCTAGATTTTGTCCCCATGGAACTAAAATAAGTAGGTAATAAATAAGTACAAAGACCTGAACTAATCATATCTATATTATTTAAACCAACAAAACAAAAACTTTATCTACCTACAGTATCTTATTAACGTTTGTAATTTATTTGAATTATACTTGTAAAACGTGTATTATATTAATTTTATGAATCTAATACCTATGTGACTTAACAGTAAGTTTGAAAAGAGCGCTTTTCTTGATGCACGTATTAGGTATAGTGGACCAGACGTGGGCCATACAGCTAACCAGACAAATTGTGAACGCTGGAATCTTTGATTTCTGTAAAACGTAAACAATCTAGTCTATTCTATAAGAAGTCTATGGGTATGTTTGTCTTTCTCTATTCACGGAGAAAAGAGTATGCACACTATTTTTCACTCGGCAGCTGCCTCTCGTACAGCTGCTATGTTGCGTCTTGCGTCCTCCTCTATTGCATAGAGTAGTGCGTTCAGCGTTTCTATGTCGCACTCCGCTAGCTTAGGTTACCTAGTACCACCGCGTTCGCAATTAAAGTATGTTTCGATTAGTACTGAATTTTGAACAAACCCATCCCCGATTTGTTCAGTACGCTTGATTAAAAATAAATTTTAGTTGGGATATTGTAAGATATTTCTTCCACTACTGGTGTAACATTGTATATTTTTATTAAAGCTTTCCGAATAAGTACGTTTTAGTAAATAGCAAAAATTATGCAACTCATTTTTTTTATGATGGCGTTGTTAGTAATGTATGTTGTATTTAGGTTGCTCCATGAACAAACCGATAGGGCTCTATCGGATACACAAGCGCAAGTCGTTCGTGTGGAAACAGAACTAGTCAACTACCAATCGAAAGCCAAGAATTCTTCGCGAGACACGGCAGCCCACGATCGGGAAGTTTCGAAATTGAGTTCGGATATTCAAATGATGAGAAACCAGCTGACGAAACTTGACAGGGAAAAGGATGATTTATTGGTAAGTTTGTTACATTATTCTGCATAGTTTTTAGCTCGGACTAGTTATAGTTGTGGCTCGGAAACATATTTGGGCAACGAAGTTATAGTAGTTAGTTCTTATGTATAAATATTATATAAATATCTTAGTATATAATGAAAATAACCAATATATTCTATAACTCAAAATCTATAGGTGGTGAAAATTTTTGGTTGTTTAATGCTCAAGCAGGATGCTTTAAACACCTCGTACCGGGTGGTCCAATAAGCGAGGACGGCGTCGGCTTTATCTCGGAAACCATTAATCGTACAACTTTCGGAAAGATCTTTTTATGAGTAAAGTGGTCAAGAGAAATTGCTGGAAATTACTTTTAAGTTCCTCATTTCGCCGCAAGGGGGCACAATTAAAAATTGTTGGTTTAAGGCTCATTGGCGTACCGACCTTGATAAGAGTGGGAGAAGCTATTGAAAGTGTAAACATTAAAATCGCTGTAACTTCTAAACGACTTATCCGATTTTACTAAACTTAAGCTTGTTTAGAAGGGGAAAATAAGCATCTTCAATTGCCGTATCCAACAGTACACGATAGTGTTTAATAAAATTGCTAGAGGGCGCAATTTGTAATAATAACAGTTTTTTCGATTTTATCCCGAAAATTCAAATCAAACGGTATAACTATGACATCATAATCGAAAAGTAGATGAAATTTGCAAGAAAAGATGTGAAGACCGCAGTTCGATATATTTGTTCGTTTCAGAGTTATTGCCAAAACAATAATTTTTAATACAAATTGCGCCCTCTAGCAATTTTATTAGAACCTATCTTGTACTATTAGATACGACAATTGAAGGTACTTCCAAACAAGCTTAAATTTGGTAAAATCGGATGAGTCGTTTAGAAGTTACAGCGATTTTAATGTTTACAGTTTCAATAGCTTCTCCCACTCTTATCAAGTGAAAGTGTAAACATTAAAACCGCTGTAACTTCAAAACGACTTAACCGATTTTACTAAATTTAAGCTTGTTTGGAAGAAAAAGGTAAGTTCCTTCAATTGTCGTATCCAATGGTACAAGATAAATTCTAATAAAATTTGCTAGAGGGCGCAATTTGTATTAAAACTTATTGTTTTGGCAATAACTCTAAAACGAACAAAGATATCGAACTGCGGTCTTCACATCTTTTCTTGCAAATTTAATCTACTTTTCGATTATGATGTCATAGTTATACCGTATGATTTGAATTTTCGGGATAAAATCAAAAAAACTGTTATTATTACAAATTGCGCCCTCTAGCAATTTTATTAAACACTATCGTGTACTGTTGGATACGGCAATTGAAGATGCTTATTTTCCCCTTCCAAACAAGGTTAAGTTTAGTAAAATCGGATAAGTCGTTTAGAAGTTACAGCGATTTTAATGTTTACACTTTCAATAGATTCTCCCAGTCTTATCAATGTCGGTAGGCCTTCAACCAAAATGATGCAGAATTATCTAAGCTTTCCAATGATGTAATCAGAGTTATACCTTAATATGGGAATTTTCGGAGAAATTTAGAATTTAAAAAAACAATTTTTAATTGTGCCCCCTTGTGGCGAAATGAGGAACTTAAAATTAAGTTCCAGCAATTTCTCTTGACCACTTTACTCAAAAAAATCTTTCCGAAAGTTGTACGATTAATGGTTTCCGCAATAAATCCGACGTCCTCGCTTATTGGACCACCCGGTACAATAATTATACATCAGTCTCAGTTTTTTTTGTATTTGTTGACTATCGTATTTTATGTTATGCTTTTAGAATAATCTCGACGAGAAAACAGAAGGAATTGCTAGACTGGAAGACGAGCTCTCCTCAAAGAATAAATCCATTTCCAGGTTGGAAGGCGAACTGAAAGAGCTTAGGAGAAAATTAAGGTAAGTTCTCGTACTATACAATCAACGGAGCAACACTAACTTAGTATTTTTGCAGTTTTTTTCAGTTTACCATGGATGTTATGGTTTGTTATAATTTTGTTTGTTTATTCGTTGGGTTTAATACAAAAGTTAACTTTTTGCTTTCCTCGCAGATAAAATATTGTAATAGAAAAAAAAGATTTGCGGTATTATCAGATGTTGATGTTCTAGGGTCCCTAGATCACGAAAAACATTTTTTTTTTAATTTTCGTCTATCTGTCTATTGGCTCGAAAGCTAAAAACTAAAGGGGGAATGACAGCATTTTTTATTTGGATCCGGTATTAACCCTGCTCAAGCCGGGTTTAGTTTGGGTTTGCTATACATGGTGGTGCAAAGCCAGACTGGCCATAAAAAATTCCATGTACAGGGTGATCGCGTATAATGTTACTACCCCCTTTAACTTCTTTGTTTCGCAATTAAGAAAAAACTGTTAAATACAAAAGTTGTAGGATTTTATGTAAACTTCTTGCAAAATATATCTTCCTAGATACTTACGGGGTGTTGCATAAAAGCGTGACAGATCAAAGTTATATTTTTTTAAATTGAATACCCTGTATATTGTTGCATTATTGGATTCTACGGACAATTCTAAACATAATTTATATATACCACCAAATATCTAAATTGAACCGTTTTCGACTTATTGATGTTTGAAAATTACTATACAGGGTTGGGCAAATGTTCCGGAACGGCTTAATTACAGGCGAACGAAAAGTGATATCGGATCCGGGTTTTGGGCAATCTATAGGACTAAAATTTTACTATTTTACTATTATACCATATGTCAGTAATGTCACCAACTGTCAAGTGTTGACGTTATTTTTTTTTAAATGGAACACCCTGTATATTTTTACATTTTTAAATTCCACATAAAGTTATAATTATTTTTTATTAAATGCACTATTAGTCTATACTTCATAGTTTCCGAGATATTGACTCTTGAAAAGTGACATTTTTGAACTTTGACAGCTTATAACTTTCTAACAGTACGTCTTAGAGCAAAACGGCTTACATGTCCCTATCTTCAATTTTTGTTATCTTCCCAAGAAAATCAACTTCCGGTTAAACCGGATGTAACTCGAAAGCAGGAAATATAGTTGTTCCGGTTTAACTGGAAGTTTATTTTTTTGGGAAGATAATAAAAATGAAAATAGGGACATGTAAGCCGTTCTGCTCTAAGACGTACTGTTAGAAAGTTATAAGCTGTCAAAGTTCAAAAATGTCACTTTTCGAGAGTCAATATCTCGGAAACTATGAAGTATATACTAATAGTGCATTATAATTTTATGTGCAATTTAAAAATGTAAAAATATACAGGGTGTTCCATTTAAAAAAAAAAAAAGTCAACACTTGACAGTTGGTGACATTACTGACATATGGTATAATAGTCCAATAGTAAAATTTTAGTCCTATGATTGCCCAAAACCCGGATCCGATATCACTTCTCGTTCGCCTGTAATTAAGCCGTTCCGGGACATTTGCCCAACCCTGTATATTAAATAAGAAAATAAGGTCATTCAAGTCAAGATGTAATGTTTCCATGGATAACAATATTAACAATGGTAACTTGGTAAATTTTGAAAAAACTCGAAAAACATGAATTGTCAGTTTTGATAAACAGTAAGAATTTCTATTCAAAAATGCCTTATTAAAAATATATTATATTAAAAATACACACATATAAAAAAAAAACGTAAAATACAACAACAAAAATGGCGCCGAGCCGGTTCTTGAGTGTATTTTGAGGATTTCTCTAAACAAGGCAAACCTAATATCAAAAGGGTTGTGCGCATGTCCATACCTGTAGAGCGGCAAGGCATGTGACTGGCGAGCGCGTACAAACGGAATTTTTCACCCATGAAACTTAACTTTTGTTTGCGCACGAGATAAGCTCTACGGATCTAAAGGTTAATGTCTATGAGTTGACTATAAGATTTTGTATAAAAACTGCATTAAATCAAATCTCGTTCATTTACTTATAAAAATCACAGCTTTACAATATTTACAACTTAACAATCTTAGTGGTGGTAAAGTTTTTATTAAGGTAATCAGCCAACACCGACGTTGGCAACAGACACTCCGTCATACGAGTTTCCCCGATCATCCTAACCCTTCTCACATTGCCCGGTATGCAATCGCACACCCCCACTCGATCATCTTCGTCCGTCAAAAGTTCTCTGCCTTGTCTCTGTGGTGCTAGCCAAGCGCCTTTTTGACAGGGACCTTGGGAGTACAGTTTAAAGCACTTGTCATTGTATCTGATCAGTCCTTTACTTTTGTCACATCCTAGTTCGACCTCGTTCGGTCTACAGTCTTTTTTTTCGCACATACACACCCCGTTGTACGACACTCCGTCTAAGGAAGGGCGCGTTTCGAAATCGAACGAAACTATCTGTCCTCTAGCGCAGGGTCCGCGAGATCCAATTTTGTAGCACGTTTTTTTCGAGGAAAAATAAAGGGATCCACGACTGCACGGCTGAGGGATGCAAGTGGTGGTGTTGACTAGAATGTGACCTGGTTCGCAAGGGCCTTGCGTGAACGGTCTATGGCACGACGTGTTGTTGTGGTAGCGGATGTTGCCGGCTTTGCAGACGCAGCCGCCGTTACTAGTTTTCGGGAGGATGGTGAACATTTCGCCTTTTGCACACGGTCCGATTGTACCTAAAAAATTATTAATTTGTAATATAAGACATTTTCTGTTTCTTTTGGTATAAAATTATTTGATATGAAACTGACCCAAATAACAAATTCCTATTTAACCATATCAAATTTAAATAACTGTTTAAACCATCATACGAGTTAAATATGAAAACAATAAAATAGTAATTATGCTAACTGTTCTTGCCAAAAAATATAAAAAAGTTGAATTTATAAAATATTTAGGAATATTGATTGACCAAAATTTAAAATGGGATCATCAAATTAACATCCTTACAAAAAAATTAAGAAACACTTTATGTAAATTTAGACTTTTAAAAAATATTGTGAATCAAAAACTTTGTTTAATGTTTTATTATGCACTTTTTCAATCAATTCTTTTCTATGGTATAATTGGTTGGGGAAGTGCATACGACTCGAAGTTGAAACCGCTTATAACAATACAAAAATATGTTTTAAAAATAATATTTAATAAACATATTTTGTTTCCTTCTAAAATATTATTTGTTAATAATAATATTCTGAATGTAAAACAACTTTATTACAAAACTTCCATTTTATATACACTGATCAGCAATATTAACGCACCACTAAAAAATTGCTATAATTTTGATGTTATATTTCTTCTAAACCGAATGTCAAATTTTAATGATTTTTTTTGCATATTATAGGGACATTCTTTAAGAATATTCCCATACTCGTGGTTTATTTTAGAAAGTTAATTGTTAGTGTATACAGGATGTAGGAAACATAATATGTTTTTTTCCAAAAATTTGAAACACCCTGTGGAAGATTCTAGGATTCATACAATATTGCATAGTAAATCTAACGTGGGCTACGTGTTTTCTCGACGTTTTGTTTTTTGGTTCAATTAGTTGGGTTCAAGAATAAAAGAATTAGACACTTTTTTAACTCAGCTTGTTTTTTAATCATAAATCCAACTTTTATGAATACTTTGATTATCATAAAGTAGGCTAGGTGAGCAAATGTCAAATGTAACTGTCAGCAGAGTTTGTATTTTGAAAATTATTTCATTTTGATTTAAGTATTGTTTAAAATTAAAGTAAAAAGTAAAGTAAGTTATTAATTTTTGACCTCTCGTTGTTGGTGAAAATGGAGCGCGTTATAAGAAATTTGACCCGCGATGAGTGTGTTCAAGCAGTGACTTTACATGGCGAAGGAATGAGCTATCATGCCATTGGTTTGAGGTTAAGAGTTGCCCATACTACAATATCCCGTGTTGTTCAACGTTTTAGAGAGACCAATGACTACCATAGACGTCCTGGGCAAGGCAGGCCTCGAGTCACTACAGTGGCTCAAGATCGTTTTATTAGATTACGTGCTTTAAGAGAACGGTTTACCACGTCAAGAAATATTTTAATCCAACTTAGTGCCGTTCATAACATCCAACCGAGCACTGATACTGTGAGGAGACGTCTTACTGAGCACAACTTGCATATTAGAGTACCAGCGACAGGCCCCGCATTAAACGCTGATCACCGTAGAGCTAGATTACAATTCGCTAGGGAGCATGCAAACTGGACTAATGAGGACTGGGGGCATGTTTTGTTTACGGACGAATCTAGGTTTTGTCTGTATAGCTCCGATCGACGTTTAAGAGTGATTCGACGACCAAACGAGCGGTATGCCCAATGCAACATTCGAGAAACGACTTTGTTTAATGGAGGCTCTGTGATGGTTTGGGGAGGAATTTTATCAACAGCGCGGACAGATCTTGTGCCTCTACTTGGTGGTTCGTTAAACAGTGAAAGGTATATTACTGATATTTTATCTGAGCACGTTGTACCTTTTGCTCCTTATATCGGCAATAACTTTTTGTTGATGCACGACAATGCAAGACCACATGTAGCGCGTATTGTAACTGAATATTTGTAAGAGGTAAATATTCAGTTTCTCCATTGGCCATCGCGTAGTCCAGATCTTAACCCAATCGAGCATTTGTGGGACGTTATTGGCAGAAAATTAAGACGTCGTTAGCCTCCCCCAGCAACCTTGCAAGACATAGAAAGGATAGTTGTTGAAATTTGGAATCAAATTGAACAAAATCAAATTGAGAACCTAATTTTAGTATGCCACGCCGATGTGCAGCTGTTATTAGAAGTAGAGGCGGAAACACACGCTACTAATGATAATAATCTTTATTTTTATAAATTAATAATTATTGTGTTTATTTTTGTAGATTTCATTTTTTTAAAGTTACTTGTTATGATTTTCTAATAAAAATGTACACTAAAATATAACAGCGTCTATCTTCATTATTATTGAACCCAACTAAATGAACCAAAAAACAAAACGCCGAGAAAACACGTGGCCCACGTTAGAATTACTCTGCAATATTGTATGAATCCTAGAATCTTCCACAGGGTGTTTCAACTTTTGGGAAAAAAACATATTAAGTTTCTTACATCCTGTATACACTAACAATTAACTTTCTAAAATAAAACACGAGTATTGGAATATTCTTAAAGAATGTCCCTATAATATGCAAAAAAAAATCATTAAAATTGGACATTAGGTTTAGAAGAAATACAACATCAAAATTGTAGCAAACTTTTAGTGGTGCGTTAATATTGCTGATCAGTGTATATATAAAAATAAAAATTTATTACATAATGTTACTCATATACACCAAACAAGACAAAAAACAAATCTATGTTTATGTTATGATAATTTTAATTTAACACTTTTAAAAAATAATGCTTTATTTGTTGGCTCAAAATTTATAATATATTACCTTCTGATTTGAAAACTATGAGTTTTTTGACATTTAAAAGAAAATTAAAATCATGGATTATGCAAAATGATGTAAAGGTAAACCAACTTATATATACGTAATACTAAATGTTAAAATTTTTCTATTACAATTTTTCTATTATAATTTCTCCCTTATTTAATTTTTCCTTTCCTTTTTTGTGTTTTGATGAAATATTTTTGAATTATTTACTTATATTTTTAAATATTATATTTATGATCTGATTAAAATTAATAATCTATACGGGTGTATATTTTTTCATTACAAAATCGGACAGATTTGTTAATCTATGGTTTTTTAATGATGCTTTCATTGAATTTATTTTTATTAAAAAAAAAACAAACAATGTTATCGATTTTTAATATTATTATAAACAAACCTGCAAATAAATAAATAAATTACAGTATGATATGGGGCTTTTTCGGAATGAGGAATACGGGCCACACAGGAGCCTATACTTTCATTTGAATGGTCCCAACTTTTTTGTCCTACACTGTATGCGCATTTTGACTGAATATTTTTATTCTCCTAACCTTTTGACATAAAAAAGGTATAGTACTTTTGTTTCGATAAATCTAACCGTTTCGAGAAAAACGATAAAATAACATTGCTTGCCCGTGATGAATACGAAATCATTTTAATTTATGTTCAACCTTAAACATAGCATAGCAATGGAAGGAATATTCCATGGAGTTCGTCGGAATTTTTTAAGAAGAATTAATTTATACATTGAAGAGAGAGGACGTCACTTTGAACCTTTAATTTGAATGTTTAATTTACTGTTTTAATAACTTATGTATTTTACCATTTAAATCATTAAATCTCCAAAACTACTGAACTGAAGTACATGAATTTTACATCATTATAAAGGGAATTGAAAGACCTTTAAAATAAGGTTTCACTCGACCCCCCTTTCCATTTAAGATTTTAGGAGTGGTGCCACCCTCGCCCATGGGACTCCACGTGTTAAGGCGATTTTTTGCCAATTTTGTGTCCCCCTGTATAAGAGACATATACCTAATTCGTAGCATTTCCTCGTAGTGTCATGATAATGCGGTAAAAATCTATGGCATCCGCAACTCTTGTCCGGCAAAAACAAATATCCTTTTTCCTTGCACGGTCCCCTGGTAAAGTGTTGATAGCATCGGCCGTCGTCGAAACGAAACACTTTCAATTCCTTCTGTTTATTGCACGTGCATATGGGGATCCTATTGCCGTCAGCTGTTAAGAGCTGGCCCTTGGGGCATGGCCCCCTCGTTAGTTTCTGGTAACACTTGCCGTCCTTTATCCAAAAAATGGAGCTTGGATTGGGACAGTTTGGAATTGGCTTGCATGTTCCTATTTGCTGGTTCGATCTGCAATTACAATTATATAATAAATGACCAGTTTGTATTAAACGAATTATTGTCCGAAAAATTAATGCAATTTCTACCGTACCGGCAATCTCCAAGTTACAGTGGTATTTTATGTGAGTGTGAGAGAGTAAAGGACAACGGACCCCAATTCCCAAAGACCATTCAACATCAGAATTGCCAGCGGAAGAGTCCCGAACGACGGGGCACCGAAGCGCCAACATTTCATTTTAAGTTGGTTGTGGAGCTGACCAGGATTCCCCCTCAACTAAAGATACGAGATTTGGGGTCGAGGATTACTTTGGAGAGCCTTGATGAGTGATAGAGATTAATACTACGTACTGGTGCCCCCTTACCGGAGGGGTAAGTGGCGCTTATGGGTCGATATCGGTTGGCGACTTCGCCAGCCGTTAGGCACCACCTGTCTCTGGTAAGAGCCAATACGTAATATTACTCTTTATCACTTATCGAGGCTCTACAAAGTGAGCCTCGACACCAAATATCGTGTTCTTTGTGGAGGAGAAATCCTGGTCAGCTCCGTGGCCAACTTAAAATGAAATGGGAAAGAAAGAAAAAACTAAAAGTCTTCCTCCACAAAATTTAATTTAACAATTCTTCAAGGGTCTCTACATGTTTCGAACGTAGAAACGATCATCATCAGGAGATAGAAAATATATTTAGTGCTGATGGTTTTAGCAGAAGAGAAAATGATAAAGAACCTTAATGGAGCTTTTATGGAATTAAAAAATGATGTGTAAAAGAGACATAATATGGAGAAATTGATAAAATTTAAAACATACCAAGTATGTGAGAAGTCAGTAAATGGGGTCTTAACCATCCAAATAAACTGGGAAAGAAGAAAAAACCTTTCTAAAAAGAAGGTGTCGAAGATTATTTAAATTTTTTTATAAAACATTTTTAAGTATATGTCTAAGACATTGTGAGGATAAATTTAGTCGTAATTATCAAGGTATCACAATGAAATTACATTCAGCAAAACCTCAGTACCACACAAAACACTACATACAAACGTATTTGCTGCTATGGGACTGCAGCGAGAGTGGAATGTGTCTTGATCGATCTCTTTTTCACTAGCGCCAATTCCATTTAGAAATCTTTACATTAGAAGCCGTCCTGTTCGTTCAAGCTTGCCAGTACTGTATAGTACCGTGCGAGCAAAAATTATTTGCATCTAAGGACGTAATGCTTAGCCGTATAGCTTAATACCTGCTGGGTGTCAGTAACTACCTGAATTAACAATCGATCAGTTATTCCGTCATCTTTGACAGTCGTTACCAGTAATTTGATTCATCGCTAATTTTTATAATTTCTTGAACAATTTACACAATGGGCTTTACGGACCAGCACAAAACATTCATGGTTGAAGCGTATTTTCGAAACAGGGTTAGAATCATGTCCTAATATGAATTTGAGAAAATTTTAACCTAGATTTGGTTAGATATATCGTCCCCATATCATTGTGATCTAAACCAAGCCCTAGGTTTTTTAATCCAAGCCCTCTTTGATGCAAATAATTTTTGCTCGCACGGTATAGAAAACACTTAATCAAGAATCGCCCTGACCCGGCAAATTTAATTTCTTGAGATGCTATTAAAAAAAAATAAAAATTTTGTGCAAATGTAAAAAAACTAACTTTTTTCGTTGCTATGGATGCACTAAACGCCTCTTTTTTCATCGTTAAAAATATTATTTTTTCACGGCTAGAAAAATGTATTGATGTTTTCGTATAAATTCAAAAATTAATTTCCAAAACATTTTTATAATCAAATTAATATTTTCGATTTTCCCTCCAAATAACACAGCAAAACATTTTCTGATATGGTGGATATATCGTCTCCATATCATTGTGATCTAAACCAAGCCCTACGTTTTTTAATTCCTCTTTGATGCAATTAATTTTTGCTCGCACGCTATAAGACCTATTTTCAATAAACTAAAACTTACGTAGTAACATTATTTTTAAAATACACATCCGGTCCAAAATAATGTGCTTCCGGACATGGGCCAATGGTGAATTGTTGATAGCACTTTCCGTCTTTTGGAGACAAGGCATGTTTCGGTGGGCACCGGCACTCGGCGTAGAGTTCCCTACCAGTTTTGCTGGTGGCCGGACTGAGTTCCATTCCTTCCGGGCAGGGGTGACCAATCTACAATTATTTAAATTTATTAGTTTGTTTTTATCGAGGTTTGCTGAGTATTACATTAAGTTGATGGGGCCTAAAAATTGATGCAACAGGCCATATTTGCGAAAGCTTCAGTGCTAAATATATTACAAATCGTTGATGCTACGACAAAAATAATGACTATGAACCTAATATGTGGGGGTGGTGCACCAGCAGACTGGCCATGGGAAATCCCATATAAAGTTTTCTATCCTCAAATATTGACTTCCATAGGATGTCCATGGAAAATGTTCTCTGCGATGTTTTCTGACAAACCCATTCCAAGCAAAACAACAGTCCTGAATACTATTTTGAGAGTAAAGGTACTGTAATTAATAAATGCAACTGCTTAGAGCAAAATAATTATGTACTGGATGGTAGGGCACAAGGAAATAATGCAAATTTAGCACTTTTACTTCATGTAGAACAGAATAATGGAATTAGACTTCTTAGAAAAACTGTAGGAAAGCATCACTCCACCGTACTGTGCAAATTACATAAGTATTGCTAAATATCATCCATATAATTATGAAAAACTTGTGTGAAATACGAAGAACAAACTTTTGTTTTGAAGTTATGGAAAGGCTAACTAACAAGAGGAAATTCTCACGCAATGTTTGTTTTACCGACGCGACGCATCCACCTTCACATTAAACAATAAACTAAATGTTTAGAATTGTAGAGATTGGAGTACAGAAAATGAATACATAATTTGTACAAATAAGCACATCGGATTTTTGCACCTTTGTTTTAAGAAATTTGGGAAAATAAATTTTTTTGGACATTTACAAAATCAAATTGGCCTGCATAAGAAGAAGTTGCTCCTACGAATGAGAATATTTGGTTCCAAATGGGCGGTTGTCCTGAGTCCTGCGTCCTGCGCCCAATGCACAGGAAGTAAGGGAATATGTCCAACACGTTTTTGATGGACGCACAATAATGGGGCCACATATTATTTATAAAAAGGTACTTTACCTTTCAAAATGTCTTTAATCCAAGCTAACATAATGTAGAAAATAACAACCATTAAAAAAAATAACAATAAAAAAAATGGAAGTTATTCCAATTTAATTAATTATTAAAATCAATTTAAAAAAAACGTATAAATAATTTAATTTAGTAAATATCTCTTTAATTGTTTTTCTGATATTTTTTGGAAGATTGTTATATTTTATTATTCCGTCATATAAAAGCGATTTTTTTCCGAAATTACTTTTTACTCATATAGTTTGATAATTTATTTATACAACGTCTGGTGTTATGATCCTGATGATGTCTTATTCTCCTGAAGTGTTATGTTTGATTTTTTTTCTTTTAAAATAATAGAGTGAATTAGAATACAAATTTTTAATTTATAAATATTTTGAACGTGTAAATACCCTATCGGTCTATATAGATTAACAGTTGGTTCTAAATGTGGTAATTTGTGTATACATTTAATAACTTTATTTTGCAATTTTTGTTATGATTTTAAGTTTGATAAACAAGCAGATCCCCATGCAGAAGCTAAGTAGCAGAAGTATTGTAATTTTGAATATATTAATGAAAAATATATATTTTTAAGTAAGTATTTCAAAGGAATTATAAATATCTAGCTCTGTACAAAACAGATACTGAAGGAGATATCGAGTTGATAATATACTGGATATGGCATTTCCAATTTAAATTTTCGTCTAAAACTAATCCTAAAAATTTTGTCGTTTTTGAATATTGAATATTTTCATTATTAAATGTTAAGGGGTTAATGATAGAATTTATTTTATTTTTAGTTATAAACATAAAAAGATTTTGTAGAATTTAACGTAAGTTTATTTGATTGAAGCCAAGAAAGAAGTATTTTTAAATAATATATCAAAATACATTTCTGCAAAAGATTCAGCAAAATAAATAATTGTTGTATCATCTGCAAATAGCTTTATATTGCCCTTTAAGTTCAATTTGGAAACTTAATTAATCTAAATTAAGAATAATAACGGACCTTATATTGATCCTTGTGGAACTCCACATGTTATTTCTTTTTCCGAACTTTTTCTTTCCCCAATTTGAATTACGAAATAGTATGTTCCAAGGTTTAAGTTAAAATTTGATCTTTTTCCTTAAAATTTTAAGAAAATAAATAAATATTTGACTCATTAACACTTGACACGTACCATCTCATATTTTAAATCAAAGCTTTCTTTCATTTTTTTTTTGTTTCACAGCCCACTTAAAATTTTACTGCAATTTGTTTCATTAATGCAACCATTCTCTAATATTTCTGTTGTAAATAATTAAAATTTATAGAACATTAATATAAAGAACTGTTGTTATGATTGTAGCGTTGTAGAAGACACAATAGTATGAGATTTGCAACCTCTTGCTCTTATTGAGGAGCTCATTTTTCTATTATATTTTCCATATATCCGGTTTAGAAAAATATAGACTTGCGGTTTTCAGAGATATTCTTCTTATTTATTCTTCTTTTTGCTTAAGTTAAAAAAGATATATCGTTGCATTTAAAATTTTCGATAAAAATTAAAAAATTATTGATTCTGCTAAATAGCGCCCTCTAGCTGTCTTAACGGATTAAGAACGACGGAAGTTTTTACTAAATTGGTAAAACAAAAGAATCCCTATTCAGCAAGTTCCAATTTGTCAAATTCTGATAAGCCAAACCAAAGTTGTGAAAATTTTTTTATAACAACATTTGTTGATATCCAACATTTTTGGAAATATCCCGTTTTTGGTTTGGGCACTATAGTTATACCCCTAGCGGCCAACCTAGAAACCTAAAAATAATTAGAAGATGATAATATAGTGTCCGCGAAAATAAATAAAAGATAATATTGTGGCATATCGGACAAGTGTGTAACTATTTTTTATATTGGAATACACAGTGATCCAAGTTTAATGGATACCCTGGGGCGGGTAGACCACGACGGCCGTTTCGTCCTTGCTAGGACTCTACGGGCAGCCGTTACCCCAGCAATTCCAAGAACGGCCATAACCCAAGCAATTCCAAGAACGACGGTAAAATGTACTAAAAGTCTCTTTACCGTCCTTCTTGGAATTGCTTGGGTTATGGCCGCCTGTAGAGTCCTACCAAGGACGAAACGGCCGTCATGATTTACCCGCCCTAGGGTATCCATTAAACTTGGATCCCTATGTATTCCAATATAAAAAATAGTTACACACTTGTCCAATATGCCACAATATTCTCTTTTACTTAAAAATAATTTCTAGCAGTTTCTCTTAGTCCCTTTTGTCATAAATATTTTTTTTCGCATGCCGCATGGTAAACGGTTTCCAAGATACATCCGGCGTCCCTTTTTAGTTGAACACCCGGTAAAAGCAACTACTTCGCAGTATAAGCGGTATTAATTACTATTTATCTAGAATTGATTTAATTCGCTCATTATGATACTTGATTATATAACAAAGGTCACAGTGTTACCTAATGAATTTAATGATTTAAATTTATTTATTGATCAATGCAAATTGTATTCAATTATTTAATTGTTATAATAATTACAAGTATATTTTAAAGTTGGTTGTGTAAGTAGTCACACCCTTAGACACGTAAAAAAGGTAGGTAGCAGTAGTTAATACATTAAACTATACTTATAAATATAAGGTCATAATTATTGAGTGACCTATTTTAAACATGTCATTAATGGGTTACTAGACAAGTTTTGCAATGCATAGTTAATTATTTTAGGTTTTCAGTTTACACCACTATTACTACACTTATTATTCCTCATACAAACAAACTGGTCATCCTCAGAATTATTTTTTCTTATTGATCCTTAATATATGGAAACAAAAGTCACATGGAGTAAGATCGGGACTGTACGGACGATGATCCAATACTATGATTATTTAATATTCGAAGGTTATTTAATAATATCTGTGCACTGATGTATTTTAATAGTGGAAGTGTCCGAAATTTCAGCATTCTGCGTAATTGACTTTCTAGAAATATTTTTATGTTTCTGTTAAAGGTATCCAAAAATGCTAAAATATGCAGTTTATTCTATTTGAAATACCAAAGTTGGGCGTAACTTCGGGTATAACCGGAAGTGATGCAAACGTGAAATTATTATGTTTTAAAATTTCAAAGTCAATAATGCATGTTACCAAATTTTACAAAGGATACCTTTACTTATTTCCTAGATCTGATAGGTCACTCAACATGAACCACCCTGCGTATTATAAAAGTTTTATTTTATAAAGTCAAGTCCAATATAAATAGCTTTGAAGATATTAACGTGTAAAAAAATTGAATAGTTTCATTCTAGAACAAAGAGACATGGACATACCTATTTTGGTTTTTAGTGTTCTACCCATTTTTATCAAAAATCATAACTTTCGATTAAATGATTGAACATATCGCTGGTTCTCCGGAATAGTGACATATTTTCGAAAATACCGATTTTCAGATTAGTAGAAAATTGAACGTAAAATTACATTAGTTTTATCGAGAACAAGGTCCCCTAAAGTTATTTTAAAGTTTTTCCCATAGATGGCGGTAATGTCATTATTCATTTAAAGCAGATAGATGCCGCTTTTATCGTAAACATCGTCACGTTTTTAGTTCCGTCATTTCGTTTGGGGGTAGTGCTACGTTTTTGTCGGGAACAAGGACATATTTCATTGACGTAAAAAGTTTTGAAGTGAATTTCTAAACTGTTTATCTTGAATAGTGGCATAAAGTTAAAAGTGTCACTTTTCTTGCTAAAGTAAGTATATTTTTTTATTGTAAATTAGCGAAAAGCACGTCATATTATAAAATCTGACACTATTCTTGTAATAAATATTATTTTTATTGTTGTTTTAATGATCGACATAATAAACTTTTCGAATTTCGGTCACTGTTCTTGATAAATATATAAAATAATGTAGGGTCATATTTTAAAATATGTCGTTATTCTTATAAAAATGTAATTATTTATAATTTTTAAGTCATTTTGTTTATTGTAAAATTTAATTTATTGACTTGTGCTTTTAAAATTAAGCTATGTTTTCCTTTTTGTTTTTAGCCAAATATGGAACATTCTAGAGCCAAGTTGTTATTGTTAAAATTGGCTAGGAAAAAAATGATGAATATGGTAGGTTTTTTTTAATTTAATTTTTGTGTCAAGTTAGTTTACCAATGATATTATTTTGTAGTTGTATGTTTTCCCAGTAAAACAAATGCAAGTGATTCTGAAATCTTTCTGACAAATCCAGGTAAAGAAAATAAAATGGTTGATACCGATACAATGGAAGGTATTATAGTAGTAGAAATAAAAAATTGAATAAATTTTAAACATAATCTTATATTTTAGTGACAAAATCTGTCATTGGATTTAATAGGGAAACTATTGAGAGGGATGAAATTTCTGATAGTGGCCATGCCATGAGTGTTTTAACTCAAGGTAAAGTTAAAAATGTACCCAAAAACAAAATAAATGTTAACGCAATGTATTTTTTTAGCAACAGACGTATCCAGTTATCAGAGCTTTGATGAAGCAAATTTAGGTAATAAAAATATTCAACCTACCAATATAATTATTGTTGAAGCTGATTTATGTAATGAAAATATTCAACCGAATATAAAGTAATAGGTAAATATACAAATATAATTGATGAAGGTGATTTATGTAATGAAAATATTCAACCGAATATAATAGGTAAATATACAAATATAATTGATGAAGATGATTTATGTAACGAAAATATTCAACCTAGCAATATAATTATTGTTGAAGCTGATTTTTGTAATGAAAATATTCAACCGAATATAAGTAATAAATATACAAATATAATTGATGAAGGTGAATTATGTAACGAAAATAGTTCTTACAATGACAAAGATTTTAAAAAAGATGAAGTAAGAAAAAAGTCTACAAGAAGTAGCAAAAATATGCTCTTCAAGGCAAATTCTAATGTAACCTTAAAACAAGCTTATATGCAAAAGATGACAATTTCCGAAAAAAAAGAAAACTGGATTACTTACTTGCTTTAGTGAAAAAAAAATATCATTCCCAAATTGTATGAAAGCTTTTACGCAAATCTTTAGAATATATATTAGTGTTTTTGTTAAACTTACTATTTAAAATATTTAAACAGTTCCTCTAATATTAAAATTGGCCAATAAAGTTTTTATGTCGTAAGCATTTTATTTTTAGTACCTACCAGTTGTTAAAACGTAACCCAAATCTTAGCGTATCTTTGTTGAAATAGTGACACATCATAGTTTTGTTTTAGGAATAGTGACATATTTTTGTAACTTTTTTTTAAAAGCTATAGTTTTCCAAATTTAAAAGTACTCATTGCTATTAACCATTTCAATAAGAAATATAAAGTCTCCACAGTGGTTCTTTTCCCGTGCGTCATCACTTTTACGTCATCAAAATCGTATGAATCAAATCAAAATTACGAGACGAAAAAAGTCAAAACTAAGTTAAGTTCATAAAATGGACGTGCCTGCCTACCGTTTGACGTACCTACATAATATCCCGAAAAATTATTATTTATTTTAAGTTTTGCCCGGCATTCTCTATTATCTAAAAGAAATTGACAAACAAATGTTAATACATTTAATACTATTTTTAAAGCTTAAAATCTAGAAAAGTTTGGTGTTTTATTGACTATTATAATCGCAAAAGTCAAATTTTTAACATCCTTTCGTTTAAGGGAATTTAGCCACTGCCGTAAAATTTTCAAAGAACTTTCACGGTTAGAATATTTAAAATAAATAAATTAGGTATTATAAAAATCCATAAATACTTACCGCCAAAACAGATGGTGGGTATAATTAGCTCTAAAAAAAACTATTTTTAGAAAAAGGAACAGTTTAACAGACTTACAAAATACGAATTAGATTGGCAGATCAAAATAGGGTTGACAATGACGTTCTAAAATACAACGGTTGTCAACTAAACAAATAAAAAAAGTAATTAATTGACGTTTATAGTTTTATTCTTGTCTAGCACATTATATTATTGCGGAAAATTTAGATTAAAAAAATTAAATAAAATTAGGATTTTTGAAATGTGTCATTATTCCGGAGAACCAGCGATATGCTATGATGGACAGGGTTGAAATTTAAAATGGCTAATACGCCATTAAGTTATACATTTGCTATCAACAGTCGATAATATATCCTACCTGAAAAATTTTATAACACTGTCCATCGGGCGGCCAGAAAAGGAGTTGCCATCCTCTAGGTTCTTTTGCGCACGGGTTGAGGTCTGGATCTGCCCATGGTGGTGGCATAACAGCTCCATGTACCGCGGAAATGAGATATATTTCAAGTAATATCCATGTCTGTAAATAAAAGAATAATTAAGTAACGGATAATAATCAGTAAATTACTACGATCGTCATAGTTAAGTCTCAGGAATTTGTGATAACATTTGCTCCGCACCTTTTAGAGACACTCTGTGTAATTAATAACAATAGTTACTTAGGTTCTAATAAGGTATCCAAAAAAGCTTAAATATACACGGTATTTTATGTGAAACACCAAAGTTAGCCATTACTTCCGGTGTAATCCGAAGTGATTCAAACGTGAAAATATAGCTTCGCTGGTACAAGCAATTGTCAACCGATTTCCAATTTTTCTCTGCGCATGCGTGGATTTTACGTGGTAAAAATTTTTATGCTTTGCGTTAACGTTACAATTTGGCTTCTGCGAACGCCCGATTTTCTGTCAGCGGTTTGGGATTTGGGATTTGTCGTGTGCGAAGGATTTTAAAACACGTTCGCATGTTTCGTTAATTTGCTGAAGGTTTATAATAATAATAATAATAATATCTTTATTTGCCACAAAATCAAATTACATTGACATAGCAACGTGATCAAAAGGACGATTTAATCGTCTGTATCCTCTTATATTCCACTTAAATAATTAAAAACATATTAAAATCATGAATAATTTTAAAACATAAAAATAGTATACACAACAATCCTACACGCCAAAAACAAAAAGAGACACACTGATAACAATAAATTTAAAAACTAAAGTTAAAATCATAAAAACATTTAGTATGAAGGAAGTCCAATGTGGCTCTTCTGAATGACGCCAATGTTTCCCTACCTCTAACATCTGTGGGGGGCATATTATAGGCTTTGACTGCCATATAATATGGACCCTTTTCAAAGTAGGTCGAATTATTGGCCGGTATATGAAGGTCAACTCTTTCTCTTGTTACGGTTGTCATTGAATTAGCGTAATGATGGAAATTTTGTTCAAATAGGTTGTTATGCCTTTTGAGAAACATTACTAAATTTAAAAAATATAGGGATGGGGTACTCAAAATACCCAAAGACCGAAAGTAGGGTCGACATGATTCCCTTGGAGGAAGTCTCAGTAAACATCTAATTATGCATTTCTGCACCAGAAATATGTCCTTGGCACCACAAGAAGAGCCCCAGAACATTATACTGTAGCTTAGCACTGATTGTACCGCCGCAAAGTAAAATTGGCGCAAAGTTGAAGCCGTGATAACCTCTCTTATTCTCCTTATTAGAGCGCAAAGGCTATTCAATCTTAATTGAAGCCCCTGCAAGTGCCGATCCCAGTTTAACGTAGAATCGAGTGTGACTCCCAAAAATTTAAGCGAATTCACCACGGGTATGGTCTTGCCATTTAATTTTACATACTCTGTTGAATTTGTGGTTTTGCTGAATGTCACCAGCCCCGTCTTCTCACAGTTTAACTTCAATCCGCTTCCCATGCACCAGTCCTGCAAAGCTCCAGCTGCACGTGAACACTCCTCCGATAGCTGAGCCCCATCATCCCCAGATAATATCACAGTCGAATCGTCTGCGTACTGGCAAAGCAAACCAATAACAAATCCCTCGGAAAGAGTGTTCACATACAGCAGGAATAGGACCGGCCCAAGGATCGACCCCTGTGGTACTTCCTGCTCCATGCAAGTCGGCTCAGAGAAGTACTGCCTTCCGTTGTTTGATATGCAGACTACCGGTTGTCTGCCTGGCAGATATGAGTTTAGCAGGGAAGCACATACTTCTCGAATCCCATAAGCAACCAACCTCTGCACTAGAAGCCTATGGTCTGTTGTGTCTGAGCACTCTACGAACGAAGCTAACATTTTAAAAGTTGAAATTGTATTATGCCCGCTATTAAATTTTAAAAATGGTAACTTTACTCGTTTCCGAGATCTTCTAATAGCCCACTCAAGATAAATCACCCTGTATAACATTTTTATAATCACACGGTATACGTTTCAAAATTTACCATACAAACAATTATATAGAAATAAAATTGGCAATATGAGTTTTGTAATAATTTGGCTTATGTTCTTGCAAAGTTTTAATAAAATTTCTTAATGCCATTTATAATGATCTCTTAATATGGTTACGAAAACAATACGAACATATCGTTCATATAAAATGCAATGGCGCTAATATAGAAGAATATTACGATCTTGTAAATAAAATGTATAATTTCCCGTTTTCCTGTCACTTTCATTGATCAATGTCACAGTTTTATTTGCTACTTACAGTAATCGTTTATAGCCCGTCCCAGATTCAACATTTATGTATACAAATATATATAAATAACAATAAATTAATTTATAGAAACAAATTATGCACAAACAATTAAAATAAAATAGAAATTAGGAGAAACAACAAACTGGCAAATTCACACCCAATCTACAGCATCCAGGCAATGATTACCAGGAGGCCAATGGCCAAAGCAATGGTCCAGTCTAGTAAATACTTTTTAACATATTTTTTTAATCGGACATCATCGAGAGCTCGGTACCGTCCTGGGATCTTATTATAAAAATTACAGTTTAGAGAATTGTTTTTAGATTTAGTTAGTATGAATCGCTGAGCCACTATCCTGTCTGAGCCCCGAGTGTTGTAGGTTGTAGCTGTAAATATCTGAATGCTTAGTCAGTTTATCTCGGTGGGAGTGTAGCTCCAGTACAGTTTGAAAAATATAAACACGGCAGCAGCATTATGCAAAATTTTTTGAACATGGGCTGACAGTGATTCTTATACCCTGCGTTGGTCCTTTTTGTAGTCGAAAGATCTGTTGTGCGTTTGCACAGTTTTCCCACAATATAGCCCCATACGCAAGATGGGAATGAAAAAGGGCGAAGTAATGCGATTTCAAAACGTCAAAATTCACACGCTTACGCAAATTTCTAAGAAGAAACATCGTACTTGACAATTTTCGTCCCCACTCAGTTAGGTGGGCTTCCGAGGATAAAGAACTATCCAGAGTGATACCCAGTAACTTACATTATTATTGTTTTTATTTAATAATTGTTTTTCGAGACGACCAGTTCTTAAGTTTAAAGCCGGGTTTATAACTATTCATAACTTTAATGCATAGTTAATAAATGTAAACTTGATACGTATAATGTAATACGTAAGACACACATATAGTTTACAATGATTTTTAATTTGTAACAATTTTAAGTTTTAAACTGACACTCGGTAGACATAACGTCAACTAGGTATTCACTTCGTTGTGCTGAAATTTTTACTAGTTTAGAAGAAATGAAAATAAGTAATAAACTTGTTACTGCCTTGGCCATAGTGCCACTTTACTTAACTATGGTGACCGCTATATCTGCTATATTTTCGATCAAATTGCATAAATCCTCCACATCAATTGAACTTGGATTAATTTTCTCTCTGAATAATTTTAACGAAAATGAACTTTTATTGACATTCATATGAAAATTTGGAAAATTTATGTTATTTCATCTGTCAGAGGATTTTGCGCATGCGTATATTGATGAACTTTCATAATTTTTAGTCTCTAACGTTAAAAGTTAAGCATCTTTCAAGGTCGCATGTTAGCCAATAAAGTTATGTTTTACGCATTGCAAATCCTTATAAACTGGCTCATAATATGATCCTGTGATTTAAATCTTAAGCTTCTGCACTAAAGTTATCATTGCCAACTAAAATTATGTTTATGAATGATTATAAACCCGGCTTTACTTTTATTGAGCTGCAGGAGATTGCAAGAAAACATTTTTTCTGCATCCTTCAGCAGCAGTTGTGACTTCACAATCGAATTCTCCAGACCAGAGGCAGAATTAATAAAAGTAGTGTCGTCTGCAAATGCTATCAAATTGCAAATTCGTTGCATGTAATAGGATAGATCATTTATACAAATTATAAATAGAAGGGGTCCAATGACGGATCCCTGTGGCACTTCATATTTGGCATCTTATCCTAAATCAGATTTGACTCCTTCAATCTCCATAAACTACCGCCTACCAGATAAATAAGACTCGATAAGGTTTAGGGGAACACCTCTTATGCCATAGTGGCATAGTTTTTAAAATGAGTTTGTGACCGACACAGTCGAAAGCTTTTATTAGATCGCACAAACTTATGGTCAAATATTTTCGCCCAATATTTTTCTAATAAATAATTAATAGTTACCTAAAAATAGTTTATACGAAAATTGGGTTATTAGACCAGGGTCGATCATTTTTGAAACAAAAAAAAATAATAGTAGGATGAAACCCATTGGAAAAGGACGAGAATATAACAAAAATGAAAGGAAAAATAATTTACGGGCGATCCGAGGTCGGGAAGTGGAAGGGGGCGAGTTTTTAAGGGTATAAAACGATTTATCTTGATTTCCGGCAAAACTACAAGTCCTATGGGAAAACGTTAAATGGCAAAGTTGTAGGTAATAAAAAGATCTACAACTTTTGTATTATTTATCAATGTAACATGGAATCTTTCATTTTTCGAGTAATTAAAGTATAAATTTTAATAAATAGCTCAAAATTGTACATAATGATTTAAAACAAAAATTTCGGATTCCAGTTTTTTTCGTTTCTTAGCATTTTTTGAGAACATATACCATAGTAATGTATATTTTTTTTTACACCATCAGAAAGTAGAGATTTCAACGAACAAAAAGCCCACCGACTTTTTTCAAAAAGCAGATATTTTGACGTGAGAATTTTCGATTGAAAATTAGGGTGTTTTTTCGATATTAAGTCAAAATAAGGTTAAAAAATAATCAAAAAAATTACAGTGTGTTTAGGACATGAAAAGGTAAGTTTTCACCAAATAGAAAACACAAATAAGATTTCATCTAACACGGAATTTAAATTTAATATTAAAAAACACATCTTAATTTTTATCGCCCTATAGTAGCCGCTGCGACGAGCGGCAGTCTGTGGGCTCCTTAAGAAATTGCATATGTCTGCCTGATTAAAAAAATATATGATTGTTAATATTTACTTTTTACCTTTACCTAACTTACTAAATTATCAAAATTTTCTATTTTAGTACCATTTTAGTACTATCAAGTCAATGTTTAAGAACGTACTCTGGTAGACACTTACGACTTTAGATATAGGATATACAAGGTTTACTATAATAATGGTTTGTTTATGCAAAAATGTAGGAAAGGCCTTGCGTTTGGATTCCAAAGAATGACTTGTATATTATATAACTTTGTCTTTGTCTACATTTTTTATCATGAATATTGTACACAAATTATAATACCTTTTTCCGTATTAAAATGTACGTCAGATTTAACCCTGATCACAAAATATATTCAGTTGTTTAAAATAACATTGATTTCCAAGATATAGTCGGATCCGGTCTTATCGTGCGGGTCTTAACGATTTAACAAAGACATACTTTCAATTTTTCTTTTCTTTTATTGCGTTTAATCATACTATATCCAAATAAAATCCGTAAGATAAATATGACAGACTTATGCAATTTTGACATAAAAAAAAGGATATGTATTTTATTTTTAGCGATTCGGAATAGCTATTTACCTAACAAGTGCGGAAAATGAATTTTTCCGCACGAGTCTGCCGTTCATCGAACGACGCGTAGCGGAGTTCGGTGAAGCAGCCGAGTGCAGGGAAAACATTTTCCGCACGTGTCAGGTACAATAGTTTTTCTACAGACGTGTGGAAATAAGTAACACATATTTCAAAGAAATTTAATAATATTTAATTAACTATAACAATCACATACATATGTAACAGTAACTAATTCTGAGAAAAAAAGTAATAACTACAAGTTATAATTGATATATTATTGATTTTGACATAATCGTGACGCACTAGTGTGGAAAAACCAATTTTCCGCACGGATGTCAGTGCGGAAAATTGATTTTTCCACACGTCTGTAGGAAAAAGTTTGTATCTGCCACCTTCGTCTTGATTTAAAGATGTCAGTTTTGACAATTAATTTAATGTGACAATATGAACGATAAAAAGCAATTTTCTGTTTTTTTTTGCATCCCTAAGCAAAAAAAAATGGTGCTTAATTTGTTAAACTATTTCGAGAATGAAAGAAAAAGTAAAAATTCGCCAACCAATATGCAGGAACCCGTAGCAAAAGCACTGGGAATTAGTTTAAGGACTGTGCAAAAAATTGTGCATGAAAGAAAGCATAATATAATACCGAAGAATGTTAAAAATGTAAACGAAAAAAGGCCAAGACTGAAGATTTGAGCGAAAATATTAAAATGGGAGTTTGGAACGTGATTTATGATTTATACAGATCAAAAACCAATGTAAGTAACTTCCAGTTTTAAAAGATAATTTAAAAATTCGAGGTGTTTTGGAAATCGGACTTGAATCGTTACCAAAATTTATAAAAAAGTTGGGTTTTTACTACAAAAAATACTGTAACCGGAGATTTTTATGTGAGCCGCCACAGATAGCGTGTTCAGTTTTTAAAAAAATTTACGGAAAATTACAAATCAAAATTTAGAAAAGTAGTATTTTTAGACGAAACATGGATATTTTCAAATGGAAGTGGTTCAAAATCTTGGCAAGACGATTCTGTGAAAAGCGTGAAAAGGGATGTGGCACGGAAAAGCGATTCATTATTTTACATGCCGATTCTGTAACAGGATATGTTCCAGGTGCAAGCTTAATTTTTTTTTTCTGGTTATCACGACAATATGAATTGCAAAATGTTTGAAAAATGGCTAAAAGCTCAATTAATCCCAAAATTAGATAAGCCGTCTTTAATTGTATTAGACAATGCATCATATCATTCAAGAATTTTATATAAACAACCTAGTTCATCTTGGCGAAAAACTGCTATTTAAAAGTGACTTGAAAAACATAACCAAAATCATTTACCAAATATGTTAGAATCCGAGCTCCTATCAATGGCAAAGTCTTTCAAATCACCCAAAATATACGCTTTAGATGAAATATTCCGTGAATATGACCATGAGGTTCTACGACTGCCGCCATATGCTATAGTTTAATGCGATAGAATTATTATGGGCTGGGGCAAAATCTTTTTATGAAAAACATGTAGGTGATGGTCTTAAATCCTCGCAAGTAGAGATAGTTTGGCAAGATTCGTTGGATCATATTACGCAGGAGTACTGGAAGAAATCGGTGGAACATACAGAAAAATTCATAAGGAATTGGTGAGATCGAGAACAAGTATTAGATGTCGAAGTAGCGCCGATGATCATTGCTCCATTCGAGGTCGACTCAGATGACGAGGACTTTTTAGAATTTCTAAGTCATGATGACAGTTTTTAAGTTTTTACTCTATAATTATAAATCAGGTTATTTTATTGGTAAAATAAATTACACTGTTTATTATCATATTATTTTTGAGTTATGATTTTTTCAGCAAGATCATGCTAAAACATTAGGTTCTAAATTACAACAATGGAATTTACTAGCCACTGGAACCAAAGTTACAATATTTAGGAACCGTAACTAGGAGCTCTCCTCGTTTTTTACTATGCAGGATAAAATGTGTGTTTGTGTTAATCCAGGACCAGGATTTGCACATAACCCGGACGAATGGCGCTTATTTATAGATTCGTCTAAAATAAGTTTAAAAGCAGTTCTGCTTCATAATGGCAACAAAATACCCTCTATTCCTCTTGCACATGCAGTTGACAAGAAGGAAACATCTGAAAGTATGTCACTTAATCTAAATGCAATAAGCTATGTGTATAAGTGGCAAATATGTGGTGATCTAAAAGTCATAGGATTATTACTAGGGCTTCAGGGTGAATTTGCGAAGAATTGCTGTTTTCTTTGTCTTCGGGATAGTAGAGCAACAGAGAGCCATTACCAACGAAAAGAATGGCTTCCGAGAGATCAATATATTCCAGGTCAAGCTAAGGTAAAAATTTACCTCTGCTTGACCCCAAAAAACCTCCAACATAAAACTGGGATGAATGAAAAATGTCGTTAAAGCATTAGATACGGAAGGAGGTGCATTTAAATAAAGTATTTTTCACAATAAATGGTTGACTCCGTTTAACTACCTGGGACGTTTTGCAAGAGCTCGGCCATAAAAATGCAAATAAACTGTCGGTCAGGGTCGGATTATAATTTGTAATTGAATCGGCGAGTGGAAGAACAATACAAGTGACAAATGGCGTTTTAACTCAGATAGCCAAATTGTGCTTAAAATCCAAAGGCCTATCATATATTGAAACAACAGTACATCAGCCATCCTCCGACCACAAGGGTAAACTATTAAATTTTCGGCTGATTGAAAGAACAGTACAAGTGCGGCGCATTTCTGAAAAACTAACGATTTGCACTTATACTGTTCTTCCACTCACCGATTCAATTATAGCAGGCAATATTTAACTATCTTGTGCTTGCGATAACATCTTTCAGTCTTCGTGTTTCTTAGGAAGTGTTCAAGTTAAATTATATATTATTAATAACGAATTAAATATCTAAAGTCCTACCCTGTGGTTATTTGCTTGTTGATTGTGTATAACAATGGGATTAAACCGGTAGTTTTATTGCAGTCAATAAGTCGATACCATTTAGGGTGAAAAATACTTTACCTTAAACAATTTTTTTCTAACCTAAGTGATATTAAGCTTAAGATAAGAATATTGTCGAACCACAAATTAAAAAATTACTAAGGGACAGTTTGATCAAAAATTAAGTGTTGTTGAATTAGCTGCATGGAGTTATTTTAAAAGAATTCAGCAGAAAACTATGAAAAACTTGTAGAAGAACTACTTGACAGCTACTGCAAAGTAGACTGTTGTGTGTCTCTTAAAATACACTTCTTGTACTCCCATTTAAATTTTTTCCCGGAAAATTTGGTTGCGGTTAGTGACAAACAAGGAGAGAGATTCCACCAAGACATATACTAACAATGGAGCAACTCTACCGGGGCAGATGGGATCCAGCAATAATGTGGTTTCTCATGAGAGAAAGCGATCAGAAATATAGACGAAAGTCAGCATTTGCAAAAAAGTTATGTACAAAAGACTTACTATAATTGTATTTTCATGTGAATTTTTCTTAATAAATCCTTTTATCCTTAAAATATTTTGTTTTTTCTTGGTTGGAGTTATGTATAAATATTATATAAAAATGTTTGTATAAAATGAAAATAACTAATATATTGTATAACTCAAAATCTATACGAGGTGAAAAATTTTGGTTGTTGAATGCTCAATCAGGATGCTTTAAACTTCCCCTTACAGTCATTATAACATCAGTCGCAATTTTTTTTTGTAATTGTTCACTAGTGTAATTTAAGTATTATACTTACCCTTACCACTGTAATACCCTTACAATATTGTTGAAATCGATTCTACTTTTATAAGTAATAAATCGCGTATTGAAGCATCATGGTTGTTAAGACGTTCGCTTTTGTATCATGTCCCAGATTGGAATCGCAGCCGAGGATAAACCCTTTTTCATTTCAAGTGAAAAAAATCCTAGCGCCTCCGAAAAAAAATCACGGTACCATGCATTAAACAAGTAAGGTTTACGTAATCGTTAATTTAAAAAAAAACTTAATCGCTAGTCACCTACTTAAGAAATCAATAAGATGGTTATAAACATTTCTTTAATTACATAATGTGCATTAGTTATACGTAAATGTTAATTGTTACTTCATGAGAAGGAAGCTATGGTAGTGATTTTTTATCATGAAATTCTGAAATATATCCGTGTGAATTCACTGAAATCTTAATACATAGTTAATAATAGCCTATAACATCGTGGGTATTCATGGTGATGACGAAATTATCATTTATCATTATTAAAGGCATCGTTATTATTATACTATATGAAGATGCCAGCTGCAGTTGAAAGAAAAAGTGTGGCCTTAAAGACATATATTATTGGGTTTGTTGGTGTTTACATTTATAGTTAGGTATTAAAGGTGATGGCCAAAATTCACTTTTGACTGTTTATTTTATCTAGGCAGATTGATGTGAATTTAACGCAAAACATTTCATTTATTCAATGACATGCCCTTCAGTGTATGCTATTGAATATACCGTGCGAGCAAAATGTATTTGCATCAAAGAGGGCTTGGATTAAAAAACGTAGGGCTTGGTTTAGATCACAATGATATGGGGACGATATATGTAACCAAGTCTAGTTAAAAAATTTGTCAAATTCATATTATGACATGATATGCCAAACTAATGAGTAATAAAATAAGTAGACAAATACAAATTTATTTTTGTTGTTTACAAAAATTAACAAAGTAAGAATATACAGAAAGAAAAATAATTACATAAATTGCTGAAATTGGCCACCGCCATGCTCCAAGCATAAATTCACACGTCTCTTCATATTTTCGAAAGTGTTGACCAGCATCTCTGGATAAATGTTACCACATTCTTGGATAGGTCGGGATTCCATGTCTGATCGAAAACTGATCAATCTGTCGTCGAAAATATTGAGTAAGTAGTTAATAGTTTCGGCGGCTGTATATGGGCGGTTGCACCGTCCTGTTGAAAATATCCAAAACGTAGTTCGTCGTCAAGTAATTGCTCCACAAATGGATTCAAAATATTGTCTCTATACCGCTGTGCTGTAACTGTGTCCTCTCCAAGCATAAATTCACGCGTCTCTTCCTATTTTCGAAAGTGTTGACCAGCATCTCTGGAGAAATGTTACTACATTCTTGGATAATCCTTTCCTTTTCCTTCTCAAGAATAGTCCTGGATGTTTCATAAGATCTTCCCACTTCTTGGGACAGGCGTCTTATACAATTTGTTGGCGTATTTTGCATTATTTCACGAACGTTTGTAACAAGCTCTTATGTTCTTACAGATGGTCTTCCTGCTCGTTTTTGTGTTGTGTAGAACCTGTTTCCCTAAACACAGCCACGGTTCTTTTCAGGCAATAAAAATCCCCAGCATTAAAAGCAACGTTAGGAAAATGTTCGTGAAAATCGGCTATGCACAAACCCGGATTGTATTGCCACTCACCATTTACTCTAACCCCGTTTTGAAAATACGCTTCACCAATTAATGTTTTGTGCTGTTCCGTAAAGCCCATTGTTCAAGAAATTGGAAAAATTAGCTATGAATCAAATTACTTGTAACGACTGTCAAAGATGACGGAATAACTGATTGATTGTTAATTCAGGTAGATACTGATACCCAACAGGTATTAAGCTCTACGGCTAAGCATTACGTCCTTAGATGCAAGGCCCTCCTTTGATGCCAATAATTTTTGCTCGCACGGTATATCTAAAATTAAGGGGTAGAAGGGAACAATTGCGTTGAAGGGAATTTATGGTTTACTATGTTAGTTGGATCCCTGAAAATGCATATTATAAAGTGCTAGTAAATTCAGTGGTGCGTTTTTGAGAGCCGATCGAAAAGTCCTCCTTTTTAGTTTTTTTTTTTAAATAACTAAAACAAAGTAAAATTCGAGATATGTTCCGAGTGTACAAATAAAGGGATGCCGGAAACGCTCGGAAACCGTTTATCGTACGGTTTGCGCAAACAAACATTTACTACAAAAGTGACTAAGAGAAGTCGCTGGAAATTATCTTTAAGTTTCTGGGTTCTCCGCTAGGGGGTATAACTATAACTATAGTGGCCAAACAAAAAGCGGGATTTTATCAAAAATCCTGATAGTAAACTTGTGTGAAACGTTACATTTTTCAATCTTATTAAAATTCGGGATAACTTTTGTTTTTTTAGTTTTTGCTCTACCTTTTTATTTAAGAAGAGAAATATAAAAAAATAATAACAACTTTGTTTTGGCTTATCGGAATTTGATAAATTTGAACTTGCTAAATAGGGATTCTTGAGTTTTATCCATTTTATAAAAAATTTGGTCGTTCTGAATTCTGTTGTGACAGTTCTTTTTTTAAACTGGAGATATGAAATATAAAATATAAAAGTGAGTTCTACAAGAATAAACTTACGTTTTAATACGGTATTTGTAGGCAAGAAGTTACAAATACCATATTATTATTGTGTCTTCTACAAAGCTAAAATCGACTTAATACTTCTTTAAATTAATGTTCAGTTAATTTAAATTATTTCATGAAAAATAAAATTGAAAGCTTTTAAGATATTTTTTCTTACACCTGTTCTGATTACCATGAAAACCTGAAATATATAATAGGTAATTATTTATATAAGGGATGTAAGTAAATATACTTACATCCTGTGAAGTATATAACATTTTTTCTCCTCCCCGCAGAATTTATTCTTGGGTTTTTATTAATTTAATTCGATACTTTTCGTATGAAATTATGGACAGCTTTGACCGACTTCTATAGCATCATAAGCATTGTTATTTTAACAACGTCAAGCTGGCAGTGTATTATCAAAAATTAAGAGAAATTGAAATTATTGATTTGTATAACAGCTAAATGGATATAAAAGAATCAGCCTTTCTGTCGCTGCTGTCAGAAAAATGGAGGAAGAGGCATGAAGCAACGTATCAATAGTTCAAGAAATGGTGCCAAACAAAGAGTGCTACTGCAGTTTCAGAAACCGTGCTTTTGGCGTACTTTCACGAAAAATCTGCTGTATTAAAGTCTCCATCAAGCTTATGGTGTGAATATTCCATGCTGGTCCACCCTTTTTATAGAGGAAAACATAGATATTTCCAAGTATCCTAAACTTCAAGCATTTAAAAAAAAATACGGATATAAACCCAAAAAATCTAATGTGTTCGACAGAGAAGATATAAATAAATTCCTGTTTGAAGCCCCCGATGATATTTGTTTTAGAAAATGGACAATGTTGAATTAAGGCATGAAGTCATCTTTGTTACTACTCCTGATTCCAAAAATGGAATGGCACGTAAATTTATAGTGACTTAAAGTGACTATAAGAAGCTTTGTTATTTCAAATTAGTCCGAAATTACATTGATATAAGATCCCACATGACGAATTTTAATCCTCTCTTCTTCATGCGATATCAAAATGGAAAGTGCTTAAATCAACCTGTCGGGAAAAACTCGATTTCTTCAATTCCAAGTAAAATTGCTAAATTTCTTAACTTTCAGAACTTTAAGGAGTATATTGGACACTCCCTTAGAATAACGTCGGCCACTTTATTAGCGAATACTGGAGTTGATGTCGTAGCCCTCAAGCGTTGCAAATAAAATTTTATACAATATAACGAAGCCAGAAGTCTCCTGCAGTACTTCAAGAGTAACAAAAAACTTGGTTAGAGATGGAGGAGTCAGAACATTTCATACAAATTGAGAAAAAAACGAGAAAACATTTATCCAAATTTTGTAATTAATGTTCATAATTGTACTATTAATATTTATATCCTTTAATATTACTCAATTTTTATAAATCATTGTTTTTATATAGCATAAATTATTACCACCCTAGGGTGGTAAGTTGACTTACAACCCGTCGTCAAGGGCAATCGATACCTTTTTGATAATTGTTACTTACGTCTTTCAAAACAGTGTCAAAATGCGTTTTTTACAATATAGGGAGGAGAAAAAATTTAGTATCGAATCTATCGTTTTTCGTGTCAAGAAATTTACAATATTTTGCCAAGTTTGTCCAGTATCATCATGTCAGATAGCGATAGTGAAACACCTCAAGAAATAACGGATACGGCGAAGATCGTTGTATCAAATCTTTTGCCCGCTAATCAAAATTACAATATGAAAAAGTGTACACTTAGTTTCGTGAATGGTGTAACAAAAAGGGTATAAAAACCGTATCAGAAAATGTTTTGCTTTGTTATTTGGAGGGAAAATCGAACATATTAATTTGATTTAATCTGATGATAAAAAATGTTAATAAAAAATGTTTTGGAAATTATTTTTGAATTTCTTCATCAATACATTTTTCTAGCCGTGAAAAAATAATATTTTTTACGATGAAAAAAAATAGGCGTTTTGTGCATCCATAGCAACAAAAAGTCAGTTTTCTTTTACATTTATACAAAAAAAAAATTCTTTCTAAAAAATAACATTTCAAGAAATTAAATATGCCGGGATTGATTAAGTGTATTCTATATTAAAGGTTGATCTGTTTCTCTATCATAATACTGTATATTTACCGGCTGATTAAAGTCAATGCCAAAATTAACAAGTGATAATAAGCGAAACATTATACGTTTAGTCAGAATGTGACCTGCCAAACTAGGTCAGATTGGCGGCGATTGTGCAAAAATTGGATTGCACAATTATTATTGATCGGTGGTGTGCTAAATTAACATCATGTAATTTATGTGGTTTTTTAAAGTACAGGTTTGCCTACTAGTCATATGCATTATTAAATTTTGCAGTCCTATTTAAGAGGGCTTATGACTTTTTATTATTTAAACTAGATACAATAAAACTATTGAATAGAATTTGTTGAAATTTTGCGTTTAGATTCGAAATTTTGACCATATCAACCTTCATTTTTCAAAATTGGAAAAAAAACTCAAAAAAAAAAGGTAGAAAAATGAATTTTTAAGACAGAGTTTTCCTCGTTATCTTGCCGAATTAAAAGGTACCGAAAACAATATATTTTTATCTTTAGGGCATGCCGAATCTTTTTTGTTATAAACATTTTACTCTACTCTAAAACAAAATAGCGGTCGAATATCGAAATTTGTTTTGTATAAAAATTGGTTACTTCGTTTGGGCTGAATGGATTTCAACAAATTTCGTTTTATTCGATAAAGTTTTTCTTCCTCTACCCACTGAGCTTTGGTTGCTTTTTACATAAAACTTACTTTTTACGCTAGAGGGAGTATTCTGAAATATGAACAAATAAAGTGCTTTTAAAAAAAAATCAAATAGAATGATACTATAATTTTTATAAAAAAAAAAATAGGGAACTAAAAGCTCTAAATGTCAGGCAAAACCGTAGCTCTCTAACGTGTTTCTAACTAAGGATGTTGACGACAATAGGTAGTAGTATAGATAAGCGTGGCTAGGCGACTTTGATTAATAAAATACTGATAACTATTAACTGATAAATTCTATGTATCCAAAGTGTCAATATTAAAGTTTCGCATCTGAATGATAAATTATCTGCCACGATAAGGTTAAAGCGGAAGTGTTATTTTCAATAGAATACCCTGTATATTTTTGAAAATATGAATTATCTTAACATAGTATAAAACAAAGTCGCTATCCTATCCCTATATGTGCTTAAATCTTTAAAACTACGCAACGGATTTTGAAGCGTTTTTTTTAAATAGATAAAGTGATTCAAGGGGAAGGTTTTTATGTATAACTAGCGACCCGCCCCGGCTTCGCACGGGTGCAATTTCAGAGAGTGGCATGCCGGGTACTAATATCGGGTTTGTTCGGGTTTGTATTTATACCAGCGGGTTGCAACGCATGCCGGGTACACGCTGGTAAAATTATAAAACATGTAACATATCCTAGAAATTGTCAAATTATCCACACATTGTATTGTTTTTAAAAAAACGAATGAATGAGTAAAATTTTAATATCGTTTTTTTACTTCTTTTTAGGTATTCCGTATGAATGAGTCACAACTAATTTACTTCCGGTTTAACCGGAAGTGTTGCAAAAATTAATATTGAAACAAATTTCTCCAATAATTTTAATAGAACTTTTAAAATCTTTTAATCTTTTAATTTGCACGCAATGTGTATGCTTTGACTCTCCTGCCGGGGTAACTGGGCCGTAACAAGCCTGGTACCCCAACAGCATTTTACTTCAAGCTAAATGATGCTTTGACTTTTACGAAAACCAAATTTTTTTCATTTTTCTTTCCCTCATTTCACCACTTTTACATGTCTCCGACAAAGTTTAATGAAACTTAAGATTTTTCACTACTTCTTATACCTAAATGGTTTTCACAAAGTCTCTTAAAACTCCCTAATTTTTCTTTCGCTCTCTTTATTTTTCTGCCCAACACAGGGCCTTTGCACTAGCCCTTGACTTTCCAGTATGCTGATGTCTTGTCGGTCTTCTGACTATTCATTTTTTACACCTCGTGTACACCATTGGAAGCTCCATTACGGCTCAATCCCCTTATTATTTTCTCTATTGCTAACAACTTACTACTTACTTACTTTGTTTTCCTGATGATAAGTGTTTCTACACTCGAAACATGTCGAATTATTATGAATGATTCTAGGTTCGAATAGCTATTTTAATACATTTGTGGAGAAAGACTGTGCTTTTCTTATTTCTATTTATTTTGTAGCCTACCAAAATTAACAAACTGATTAAATAATAAAAGAAACTCTGCTTACCTTTAATCCCAAGTGCATTCCCATGACGTGATATATTTAGGTCAGATTAAAAGGCCCATAGGACGAAACATAACCTGTAAGAAAATTATATTTCATAACTATTTGCTTTCGAGGCAAAAACATAATATCGTTTAAGGTGGGATTAACGATTCCATTTTTTATCGTCAATTCGATTTGCCTAACTATTGACGCACTGCAGTACTGTATTGATCAGAGTAGTTAATTTTTATGCTTTTGGCATACTAAGAAGAAAGACAGACATATTCTGGAGCTGGTAGAGTAAGGCAGATGTTAGGCAGTCGGTCATAGTTTTGTTTACTTTCGTGTTTTGTGCAATTACGACCCCTTTCCTGTTAAAACAAACATATATTCTCTAGTATTCTTAGGAGAGATGACATCTAGATAGACTAAAAAATGTCGTGTTACCAGTAAAAGTTGTTGTTTTTACTTCAGTTCTGAAAATCGACGTGTTTACGTTCAAGGATTTTAAGGTAAATTGTGGCAATTTTAGTGGTTTTATTAAACCGCTTTTTTTTAAGTTTCTGTGCATTTATTAAAAAAAAAACACCGGCATACTATTCGTCAATGCCTCCCTGAACAGCCCTTCCAAAATTAGATACTAATTACTTTTCTTTAATAATTGCAAGGTTCCGGAAGTTACCCCTGCATTCAAGCTATTTATAGATCTTTTATACATGATTGACCTTGAGAACTATGCCCTTAAGCTCTGAACTATATTTTAGCTGCAATCAGCTGATATCTATAATATTATATAAAATTGTAAGGTTACTGACTGACTGACTAACTTCAATGATCATCAAGGCCCAGCCTAAACCCCAAAGCCTAATGATAAAATTTAGTGGATGTCTTCTCCTGAAAAGGTAAGCATCCACTAAGAAGGGATTTTATGAAAATCAATCCCTAAGGGGGTTGAAATTTTTATAGGAATTTCTTTGTCTCAGGAATTAACTGGGGGACGTCTAAAAATTGGTATACAGGGTGAGTCGGGAGGAATGGGCCAAACTCTAACGGTGTAATCTATGCATCAAAATAATAAGAAAAACTCAAATATTGCATTAATTTAGCTTTCCTGTAATAAATGGTATTATTGTCCGCTTTTGATTGTTGTGCTGTCACTATCCTGTTAGTGTCAGTATAAAATTTTTCATTGATTCACCGTTAACTTTCGGATTTGTTTCATTTAAATTTTAAAAATGTCATACATTTATTCACATCTTGAATACGCCAATATCGTTTGTATTTATGGTTTGTGTATAGGGAATGCTACAGCGGCTGCTGAAGAATATCGTCAACGATTTCGGCCTTTATCGGAGTTTTCAACATACTGTGCGAGACCGGAACGCTTCCAAGTGTTAATGTAACATCCGAACGAGCCATTCGACAGGATTTAGAAGAAATAGAAAATGTTCTAGCTTTAGTAGAAGAAGATGCAACGACCAGCTCACGAAGAATTGGAACTCAGTTGGGGATTCCCCAAAAAAGAGTGATCAATACGCTTCACGAGCAAGGCTTATACCCGTACCATGTACAGCGTGTACAGAATCTTCAACCTGGAGACTACGCCAAGCGTATGCAATTTTGTGAGTGGATAATTAATAATCGTCATCTTGTACCGCACATACTTTTTACTGACGAAGCTACATTCACCCGTGACGGCATCAACAATAATCGAAACTCCCATGTATGGTCGGACGAAAATCCTCACGCAATAGTCCTTTTCTTTTGGAAAATCGCCTTACAAGGGCTCACTACAACACGACGGAGCGCCTGCCAATTTCGATCGTCGGGTCAAGCAATATTTGGACCAAAAGTTTCCAGAGGTTTGGAATGCGGTGGTCCTATTAGTTGGCCTCCTAGATCGCCAGACCTCACACCGTTGGACTATAATTTATGGGGTTGGTTAAACATAAAAGTAGATACTAGGGATGCATTAGAAATGCTGCACTTAATATTAAAGAAAGGCACGAATCAATTAGAAGAGCCACGTGAGCCCTTCGAAAACGAAGCAGAAAATGTTTGGAAGTATTTTTGAAAATTTACTAAACCAATGATTTATTTAAAACAATGGTAATGTTGCATATTTTAGTTTAACAATATTATTTTTTTATTTAACGCTGTAATTTGAAAACAAATTAATATTGGGTAACAACATTTGGGTTTTTTCTTATTATTTTGATTCATAGATTACACCCTTAGAGTTTGGCCCATTCCTTCCGACTCATCCTGTATAAGTTCCTTTAATAAAATAATAATAGTATACATATTTCGTAATTTTTTCCAAATACATTTAGGGGTTGAAAAAAGGGGTGTAGCCTCTTTTAAAGGGGTACCTATTATTGCTATTTATAATTTTAAGCTATATTAATAAAAATTACTCTGTTAAAATAAGCAAGTACGTGTGTTGGTGTTTGGGGAAATTTTGCCCTAGGGGATAAAAATAGACGGGTAAGGTTACAACGCATCCGCTAGGGAAGATGATAAAATAAAAAAATGTTGGACAAATTCTTCGCTTGGAACAAGTAATCATGTGTTTAGGCATTTACGATAATTTTGCAACTAGGGGGTGAACATAAAAGTTTATATTGAAAAAAATATTTTTTGTCCGAACTTTTTGAAACTAAGCATTAATACTAATACTGAAACACTTATTTCTTATTTTTTTTGGATATAGTCCCCTAAAGGGATTACAAGGGGTTTTAAAAGTTTATATTAGATAGAATATCTTTTGACAGACTTTTTTGACTTTCAATAAATCCTACGCCTAAGGTGTTTATAAACGCAAAGTCCATAAAAAGCGTATGATTTAAAAAAAATTTTTATAAATCTATATTTTTGCTATTATTTTCATGGTCAAAGCTAGGAGATAAGTTACATTTTTATTGAAAGAGAAAGAAATTATGTAAGAAAGCACAAAAGAAATTTATTTTTAGAAATAATATAGGTACCTATTAGTCAGACTTCACTCTATTATTTTAAAAGAAACAAAATCTAACATAACACTTTAGGAGAATAAGACATTACATGATCAAAACACCACACGTTGTATAAACTATCAAACTCTACCAGTATAAAGTAATTTCGGAAAAAAATCGCTTTTATATGACGGAATAATAAAATATAACAATCTTTCAAAAAATATCAGAAAAATAAAAAAAATGGCAACTTTTAAAAAACAATTAAACCGGTAATTACTACACTGAATTCCCACCTAGATCACCTTGTTTAATGGTTATGGATTACTTCGTTTTTCCTCATTTAAAGAACACTATTTTTAAAACACCATTTGCAAATTTAGAACAATTACAGGAAAGGATTATCCAAGAATGTGGTAACATTTCTCCAGAGATGCTGGTCAACACTTTCGAAAATATGAAGAGACGTGTAAATTTATGCTTGGAGCATGGCAGTGGCCAATTTCAGCAATTTATGTAATTATTTTTCTTTTTCTTTCTGTATAATTTTTATAAATCTATATTTTTGCTATTATTTTCATGGTCAAAGCTAGGAGATAAGTTACATTTTTATTGAAAGAGAAAGAAATTATGTAAGAAAGCACAAAAGAAATTTATTTTTAGAAATAATATAGGTACCTATTAGTCAGACTTCACTCTATTATTTTAAAAGAAACAAAATCTAACATAACACTTTAGGAGAATAAGACATTACATGATCAAAACACCAGACGTTGTATAAACTATCAAACTCTACCAGTAAAAAGTAATTTCGGAAAAAAATCGCTTTTATATGACGGAATAATAAAATATAACAATCTTTCAAAAAATATCAGAAAAATCAAAAAAATGGCAACTTTTAAAAAACAATTAAACAGATAATTACTAAATTAAAATTTTTATACTTTTTTTTTAATGGATTTTATTAATGAATTAAATTGGATTAACTTTAATTTTTTTATTGTTATTTTTTTTTAATGGTAATTATTTTCTATATTATATTGTCATTTCCCATGTAATGAACTGTAAAAGTTAGTTTGGAATAAAGGCATTTTGAAAGTTAAGTCGTACAAAAACAATAAAAAAAGTTATCGGTGTGAGCGTTTCTCCTGAAGCACCGAGAATGGAAACTTAAGCTTACCTGTCGAGGTAAATTTTTCAAAATTATCCAGGTCTGAAACGGCCAGACCAGCCAGACTCCAGGCTATAGCCAAAACTTCGCGAACGTTATAAAACGCGACTATTGCGCTAAGCCTATGCACCAACACCTACGACGCCGCGCGTTGCTCTGGTGCGTTTACTAACATTTAAATTAAAATGTATCGCATGCCGCGAGTGCGAAGTTTAGTACCTTCTTGTGGTATACCTTTCCTCCACTTCTTTGGCTATTTACTTTATTTGTATGCGAGATGCAAAGTTGCGCTCAAGCCAAGGACAAAGAATGAATAATACATACCGCCTACGAGTCCTACGACGCGACGTTATGTTTATTGGACTGCACGATTCCTCTTGTAATATTTAGACAGACGCATAAATCGGGCAATCTTACAGGGTGTTTTGGAAATGTTCGACAGAATGTTAAAGCATTGGGAATTGAAATAGTTATTTATCCTACAAGGGATGTAAGTAACATTTACTAGTCGAGAACGATTTTGCGCCGGAGCGATAGCGAGGGCTAGCAATAAAGTTCGAGACTAGTAAATATACTAACATCCCGTGAAGTACCGTGCGAGCAAAAATTATTTGCATCAAAGAAGGCCTTGCATCTAACGACGTAATGCTTAGCCGTAGACCTTAATACCTGAATTAACAATCAATTAGTAATTCCGTCATCTTTGACAGTCGTTACAAGTAATTTGATTCATCGCTAATTTTTCCAATTTCTTGAACAATTCACACAATGGGCTTTACGGAACAGCACAAAACAGAAGAACTTGTTGCAAACGTTCGTGAAATAATGCAAAATACGCCAACAAATTGTATAAGACGCCTGCCCAAGAAGTGGGAAGATCTTATGGAACATGCAGGACTATTGTTAAGAAGCAGCTAAATTTATTTCCTTATAAAGTGCAAGTATTCCAAGAAATACAAGCCGCAGATATTGAAAGACGCAGGAATTACTTTCAATGGTTTACCCAAAATTTATAGAAAAGAAATGATTTTTTAGACCTGACATTTTTTTCGGATGAAGCCTGGTTCCACCTCTCCGGTTATGTGAATTCTCAGAATACACGCATGTGGAGTAGTGAAAATCCCCATTTTTTTGTAAAGTCCACATTGCCCCCTTAAAAAATTGGTGTATGGTTAGTTGTTTCCCGAAGAATAATTATTGTTGGTCCTATTTTTTTCCATGACACAGTTACAGCACAGCGGTATAGAGACAATATTTTGAATGCATTTGTGAAGCAATTACTTGACGACGAACTACGTTTTGGATATTTTCAACAGGACGGTGCAACCGCCCATACAGCCGCCGAAACTATTAACTACTTACGCAATTTTTTCGACGACACATTGAATTCCCACCTAGATCACCTTGTTTAACGGTTATGGATTACTTCGTTTTTCCTCATTTAAAGAACACTATTTTTAAAACACCAATTGCAAATTTGGAACAATTACAAGAAAGGATTATCCAAGAATGTGGTAACATTTCTCCAGAGATGCTGGTCAACAGTTTCGAAAATATGAAGAGACGTGTAAATTTATGCTTGGAGTATGGCAGTGGCCAATTTCGGCAATTTATGTAATTATTTTTCTTTTTCTTTCTGTATATTCTGACTTTGTTAATTTTGTACACAACAAAAATAAATTTGTATTTGTCTACTTACTTTTTCTAATTTTGTATCATAACAAATCTATTACGATACGCATTTGCGTATCGTAATGAAGCTATTTCGATACGAATTTTTTCTTTATTTGATGTTGGTAACATTTAAATGTTTTATTTCATTGACTTGCGCGGCCTTTGTGATTTACGAGAAAACCCATTTTTTGCGGAGGAAAAATATCTTGATAACCTACTTTTTTATTCTGTGTGGATAACAGTCATGTATGTTGGTTGCATAAATCTATAAATCAATATTTTGTAGATGCTTCAAGCTATCATTTTCTGCCAAATCCTATCCAAAATTCAATCTACTAACCTTCCAATGTCGATTTTAACTTCAACTTTATTTGAATTTTCCATCTTCCCTATACTAAATTGCAATGCCGTGACGTAAAATCACGTCTTTTGATATTCGAAAAAAAGTAGCAAAATCGCCCGAATTTCCAAACGCTCTGTATATGCACCGAATGTACAAAGATCACACAACGTATTCCGTCCAATTTCAAATCTCATATCGCTAAAATAACTTTAGAATATCGTGGTGAAAATGGGTCAATAAATCAAAAAAATTACAGTTCGCAAAATAATTTTTGTTGTCCAGAGGCTACGATGATAAAAAATAGTATTACCGACATAAAATTTAGACATAAAAATTTACAAAATCTAAAGGATTTATTTTCTTTTTAAATGTGTTTTTTATTGAAAAAATTACAAATTATAAAAAATAGTATAACGTACGTGTTATATAAGGCAGTTTTAAGCACTTGTCCCGTTATAAAACATGGACGCGTGCTATAAAATGATGCTTTATAAAACGTGTACGTTAATATACTATTATTACTCATTAATTTGGCATATCATGTCATATTATAAATTTGACAAAATTTTAACCTAGATTTTTTAATTTAAGCCCTCTTTGATGCAAATAATTTTTTCTCCTCCCCGCAGAATTTGTTCTTGGATTTTTATTAATTTAATTTGAAAACTCGAATCCGAAATATTTTCGTTTCTTTGCATTTTTTTGAGAACATTTACAATAGTAATGTATATATTTTTTAACACTATCAGAAAGTAGAGATTTCAACGAATAAAAAGCCCACCGACTTTTTAAAAAAAAAACAGATATTTTGACGTGAGAATTTTCGATTGAAAATTAGGGTGTTTTTTCGATATTGAGTCAAAATAAGGTTAAAAAATAAATATTTTAAATCAAAAAAATTACAGTGTGTTTAGGACATGAAAAGGTAAGTTTTCACCAAATTTCGTGGATAAAAAAAAAATTTTGTAAAAGATAAAAATAAAAAACCAAAAACTTGGTTATTTGAATTTTTCACATACATTTTGAGGTTATATGAAAAAAGTGTAAATACAAAAGTTGTAGATCTTTTTATTACCTACAACTGCAATTTAACGTTTTTCCATAGGACTTGTAGTTTTACCGGAAATCGAGATAAATCATTTTCTACCCTTAAAACCACCTATAGTTTTTTGGTAATTGGTACTTACGTCCTTCAAAACAGTGGCAAAATGCGTTGTTTACAATATAGGGAGGAGAAAAATAACTTGTCGGCAATAAGTATGCAATGTGTTTGGATAAGATATGGACACCTGATAACACCTCAGATGTTTCTTTCATTCTCTCTCATGATGTTCCAAATTATTCGGTTATCATAATATGTTTGGAGAATTAAAAAAATTATCATGGATAAAAGTTTATTTTTAAGAGGATGAGTGCAATTTCTCTATATTCATCAGATTTATGCCTGATGATATTGTGAATATTTTAGAAAAGTGGCCCAAAGGCAATATTTACTAGGAAAATTTAATGGAAAAGCTGAAAAATAATTCCCCTCCCCCTGCCCCCTGAATGTCCGCGCTTGCTTTTATTGAGGGTGGCCTTAAAGAAAATAATCAAGTAGTGAATCTGGTGAACTTGCCGGCCACTCAATTGTACCTTTTCTCTCTATCCACCGGTTACGAGTTCAAATATTTAAAAAATTACCTTGTCGGACTTCCATTGTCTTTATTTTGTTACTTAACACAAAATTTCGGTTAAAGTTAACTTTTTCTTAAAATAAAGCCTGTTGACAGTTGACAACCACATGTGACACCAATAGCTGATACTGGTTTGTTCCTAAAAGTTCCCAGTTCAGTAATGGGCCGTAGTAAGATCATGCGCCAGTTTGCACCATATTATTTTCTTCTGATTTTGTTGTTTGCTAAGTGTTTCTGTGACTGTTTTTTTGTAAATTTGTAATAGCAAATGACGATAAATAAAATGTTATTGTTCGGGTTTGTACCAATAATGAATATTTCATTTATCGTAATTTGCTAGTATAAATTAATTATAAATTATAACGTTTCTGATTTACTGCTCTCGGCCGCTCTGAGAGTGCTGTATTGACCCATGCCCTGTTCTGTATCTAGATCTGATATGATTTGTTCCTTTTAAAAACGTTATGTAAAACTCGTTTTGGCAACAAAAGAAAGGACATTGCACTGTATTGTTGCATGGTTAAATCTCTTAATAAATCTTTGTCGTAGATATTACGTTCGTCTGTTAAAATAAAGTTAATATGCAGGGTGAATCTGACTGGAATATACAGTGGCGAACAAAAGTATGAAAACATTTTTTATTCAGATGTTACTAATATAAAATTTATAGAAATAAAGAAATATTGGAATGTTTAGTTCTTTGAAAGTGTGTGAAACTTTATGGGGCTACTACTTTTTAGTTCTTGAAATGCGATATTATACTTATTTTAACGCCATTAAAAGTATGGAAACATTTAATTTTAATCAGTCTAAACTATTTTTCTGGTGATTACGGTAGACCTAATCGTATTTATTAGGTTATTTATTATTAACTGGGCCGTAAAAAGCCTGGTACCCCAACAGTTTTTACTTTTTAACCAAAAGATGCTTTGACCCCTAAAAAACAACTTTTTTCTTTTCTTCTTTTCTTTACATCTCACCCCAACATTTTCACATGTTTCTGACTAGGCTTAATAAAACTCAAGATGTTTCAGTAATTTAATAATGCTTTTTACAGATAAGTTTTTCAAAACTCCCTAATTTTTACTACCATATATTTTTCTGCACGGCACAGGGTGCTTCTGCACTTAACCCTCGACTCTTCAGTATGCTGGAGTCTTGATTGACCATTATTTTCTCTTTTGCTAAAAACATCAGCACTTTACTTTTCACTTTGTTTCCTGATGATGAGTGTTTCTACACTCGAAACATGTCGATGTGATCCTAGGTTCGCCTAGTTTTTCGATAAATAAATATTGTGGAAAAAGACTTCGTGCTTTTCTTTTTCTGTATTATTTATTATTGTTTTACGGTTTAAAATACCGAAGTGTGTAAATATTACAGTTCTGATTTGAAGGAGAGAATTGTGGCGATGTACTAGGATGGGAAACGGCAAATTCAGATTGTGAAAACATTCGACAGGGAACAGTTAGCAAAATCATGAAGTGGTATTTGCAGAGGAGAACGGTAGATTCAGCCATAAAAAGTAAAAGACCTCAAAAAGCGACTCATAGAATTGAAAGTATCATTATCAGAAAGGCAAAAAGTAATCCCAGACAACCAGCTATGGCAATAAGTAAGGAGATAAATGAGGAATTTCCAAATGTTGTGGTGTCGGAAATGACACCTTATGTTTCACTACCTTTATGATAGACGTGCAGTCGAGGTACCACTTCTCACAGAGCGTCACAGACATTAAAGGTTGAAGTTCGCTAGCGAACACAAAAATTGGATAGAAAATCAATGGTCAATGGTAATTTTTGGTGATGAAACTAAATCCAATGTTTGGAAAAATAGTGGGGCCTCTAGGATAAAGATATGACCCCAAATATTCAATTTTTACTATCAAGCTAGGTGGGGGAACACTGGTTTGAGGTTGTTTTCGACGATCTGGAACTGTACCATTAATAAGAATAAATGTAAAATGAATGCAGAAATGTATTGTGATATATTACAGAGTCATCTAACACCATATGAAGAGGAACTACCTTTGGTCTGGATTTTCCAGCCGAATAACGATCCGAAACACACTTTCCGCTTAGTCAAAAATTAGTTTTCTGCAAATAAAATTCGTGTAATGGAATGGCCTTCACTCAATAGCCCGATCTAAATCCAATTGGGAATTTCTGAAATTATCTAAAAAAGCATATAAGAAAATGCAATATTAAAAACACAGAACTTTGGGCGGTACGGCAAGATGATTGAATTGAATGATTGAAGATCCCAGATTATTTTTGTGCCAAGGTGATTGACTCTAGTGCTGAGGGTGTCAAGTTATTGATGCTAGGGGTTATTTAACTAACTATTAAACTTTTTAAACTTTGCAAAAGCAATGCGGCCATCAGTACATCGTAGCACCATCCCAGCGAAATTAACTCCAATATTATAAAAGGCAGTAACACTGGTAATAATCGAAAGGTAGACAACTAAATAAACCACGAAGTGCATCACAATCCAGTATGGGGAACGCTATTTGCGTTCTCACCGAAAACATCTGCCATTTTACAGACCAGAAAACAGATCAACGCCGGCACCCACTAGAATGCGCGCAATCCGTTTAAGTTTCGAGCCATAAAAATGTTTAGAAGGTAAAATAGTGTCCGCGAAAATAATTAAAAGAGAATATTGTGGCATATCGGACAAGTGTGTAAATGTTTTTATATTGGAATACAGGGGGATCCAAGCACAATGGATACCCTGGGGCGGGTAGACCACGACGGCCGTTTCGTCCTTGATACGACTATAGGGGCAGCCATAACAAGGACGAAATGGCCGTCGTGGTCTACCCTCCCCAGAGTATCCATTTTGCCTGGATCCCTGTGTATTCCAATATAAAAGCAGTTACACACTTGTCCGATATGCCACAATATTCGCTTTTAATAAATCTAATGTATTTTAATGCACTAAATAACCACCCTGTATTATACAAAATAAGTATACAGGGTTAGGAAAAATTACCAGAACGGTCGATTATTTCAAAATATACAGGAGATATACCCTGTATATTTTTACTTATTTTGATTGTCGACTCAATTTTAAACATTTTTTTATTAACTATGTGTTATACCTAAATTCATTACTTTCCTAGAAATCGGCGTTTCAAATAATAACGTATAACGATGCGATTTTCGAACATAGTGAACAACAAATAAGGCACAACCATGGTTACTAATAAATAACTAATAGTTTGACATCTGAAACTCAAATTCTGACAGAAATAGACAAAAAAGAAAATAGCATGGCATTTTTACTTACTGAAACGGCGAGAATTGATATTTTAATTTTAAGGAGTTTGGCGATAAACAGAGATCATATCAGGAGGTATGTAATATTTACAATAATTTGCATCCAGACAGGCACATTTAAAAAATGCAGTTTTTCGAACTATTGAGCGTTACAGAATGACTGGTACTGTAAAAAACCGCCCAAGATCTGGAAGACCTAGGACTGCTACCTCCGAGGAAAAAAAGCTGGACATTCTGCTTGCGATAGAAGAAAATCCCAAACAATCCACCAATCAGCTTGCTTTGGATCATGAAATTGATCAAAAATCTGTACGAACCGTTCTTCATACTGAGAAAATGCATCTATACAAAATTAATGTTGTACAAGAACTTTTTGACGTTGACTGTGATCGAAGGCTTGAATTTTGCGAAACAATGACTAGAAATATGGAAGAAAACCCGAATTTTTCAATCAATATTGTGTTTTCAGATGAAGCGACTTTTACACTACACGGAATGGTGAATAAGCAAAATTACCGTTACTGGGCGCGAAATAACCCTAACTAGTATGAAGAGCTGCATACACAGTTCCCAAGAAAAGTTAATGTCTGGGCTGGATTGTTTGCGGGACATGTAATTGGACCCTTTTTTATCGAGGGAAATTTGAACGGTGATCGATATCTCCGGCTTCTTCGGCAAGAAATAGTTCCAGCTATAAACAATTTAAATGCTGATATTAACTTAACCTGGTATCAGCAAGATGGAGCTCCTCCGCATTTTACTCGCGAAGTTAGAGAATTTTTAGATGTCACGTTCCCAAATCGATGGATAGGAAGAAGAGGGCCTATCAAATGGCCTTCACGGTCCCCCGATCTTTCGCCATTAGATTTTTTTTATTAGGGTCACCTGAAAAACATAGTTTATCAAAATAAATCCAATAATTTAGAAGAATTAAGAATGAAAATTGTCAATGAAAGTGCGAGAATAACAAGGAAAATGGTTTTAAACACCCAAACACATTTTTGCGATAATTTGTATCATTGTCAGTTAGTAAATGGGGGTCATTTTCAACACTTATTAAAAAATAGAGCCGTTTTGCCATGATTTGTTGTACGTTTTTGTTTAAAGTTAACTTAATAAATTGTTTCTTGAAATTTATTTTGTGTTTTGTAGCTGATCAATTTATGTAGGAAAGTAATGAATTTAGGTATAACACATGGTTAATAAAAAATGTTTAAAATTGAGTCGACAATCAAAATAAGTAAAAATATACAGGGTATTCCATTAAAAAAAAATATAACTATCATTCTCCACAACTTTGTGGGCGACCCTGTATATTTCAATTTATCACCGATATGTAGATTTTTAACAGCCCTACATTTTTTATATAATACGTTTTTTGATAACCCCTGTATATTTTGAAATAATCGACCGTTCTGATAATTTTTCCCAACCCTGTATAATTGATGTTAGGGATATGCCAGACAGGCCTAAAAGCGGGCTATAACTAGAAATAATAAAGTTAGATTTGGTCCATGGTCCATTGGAAACCGTGAAACTTATTTTATTAGTAGAATTATTACAAAAAGATCATTATAATAAAACAGGAGAAAATGCAATGATTATTCAATTAATAATAATATTTACTTAATAGAGGGATGCATCAACAGCAGGTAGCGCTAAAATAATTTTAAATGTACACCTGAGAATATTCTTCGTATGTCAAGTAAAATTTTGATGTCATGGCATTTCTATTAGTCACATAAAAAACCAGAAAGACATCACAATTGCTACTGATGATAACATGTTCTACCATAGATCGGCACAATAAACTTACGTTAAATTTTACAAAATCGTGTTTTTTTATGTTTATAACTAAAAATAAAATAAATTATATCATTAACCCCTTAAAATTTAATAATGAGAATATTTAAGATTGATAAAATTTTTAGGATTAAGTAGTTTAAGACCAAAATTTAAATATAATAAGGTAATGTCCAGTATATTATAAACTCGATATCCCCTTTGGTTCGATATCTCCTTTGGTATCTATTTTGTACAGAGCTAGATATTACATTCCTTTAAAATACTTAGAAAATATATATTTTTCGTTACTATATTCAAAATTACAATATTAAGCTTCTGCATGGGGATCTGCTTGTTTATCAAACTTGAAACCATTACAAAAATTGCAAAATAAAGTTATTAAATGCATACACACATTACGACATCTCGAACCAACTGTTAATCTATATAGACCGAAGGGGTATTCACACGTTCAAAACATTTATAAATTAAAAATTTGTATTCTAATTCACTCTATTATTTTAAAAGACAAAATCAAACATAACACTTTAGGAGAATAAGACATTACATGATCATAACACCAGACAATGTATAAATCATCAGACTATACCAGTAAAAAGTAATTTCGGAAAAAAATCGCTCTTATTTGACGGAATAATAAAATATAACAATCTACCAAAAAATATCCGAGACAACAAATCTGGAAAATATATACATTGTGTGTATAAAGTCTGGAAACGGCTTAATAACATCACAATTTACTGGCCAATATAAACCAAATTTGGTACAGTTGTGTAAGAGGATCTAACGCACCGAATGACGATATTGGCGTTGTTGCCAGCTTTTTAGTTTGTCTGGAATTCGAACGAATTCTATATTTTTAAATATAACACCCAGTATATTTTTACATTTTTAAATTCCACATAAAATTATAATTATTTTTTATTAAATGCATTATTAGTCTATACTTCATAGTTTCCGAGATTTTGACTCTCGAAAAGTGACATTTTTGAACTTTGACAGCTTATAACTTTCTAACAGTACGTCTTAGAGCAAAACGGCTTACATGTCCCTATCTTCAATTTTTATTATCTTCCCAAAAAAATCAACTTCCAGTTAAACCGGAACAACTATATTTCCTGCTTTCGAGTTACATCCGGTTTAACCGGAAGTTGATTTTTTTGGGAAGATAATAAAAATTCAAGATGGGGACATGTAAGCCGTTTTGCTCTAAGACGTACTGTTAGAAAGTTATAAGCTGTCAAAGTTCAAAAATGTCACTTTTCGAGAGTCAATATCTCGGAAACTATGAAGTATAGACTAATAATGCATTTAATAAAAAATAATTATAATTTTATGTGGAATTTAAAAATGTAAAAATATACTGGGTGTTATATTTAAAAATATAAAATTCGTTCGAATTCCAGACAAACTAAAAAGCTGGCAGCAACGCCAATATCGTCATTCGGTGCGTTAGATCCTCTTACACAACTGTACCAAATTTGGTTTAAATCGGCCAGTAAATTGTGATGTTATTAAGCCGTTTCCAGACTTTATACACACACTGTATATGAATAGCTTACCTTAACGAGCAAAAACTTCTTGTCCTCTACTTCTATCAAAAATTTACTAATTTCTTCTTTAGTAAACGTTCTCGCTTTTTGGCTTAATATCCTTCAGACTTTCTTTTTAAAAGAGCTTGTAGCTGGGAACACTTGGTTATATCCACGTTATTCTTCCTGGAGATTGTGGCGCGTAACATGAAATAAAATGCCCACAGACTGGACGAGCTGTACTTCTGTGCTAATGTCTCAAAATATGCGAGGAATACCTTTTCTTGTAAGTAGTTTTTGATGTTTTTTTCTTTACAGCAGCTGATGAAACGGACGTATTCCTTTTTGTATTTGTTCTTGGACTTCTCTAGCAACAGCGAGGATACAGCGTTTTGGGCTATTTCTTCTATGTCTGATGGAAGATCCTTTTCACTTATTTTCAGTAGTTTTTCTTTAAATTCTCATTCTTTATAAACGGCACGTCACGTTGTGAATAGCTTGTTGAAATATTTGAAAAAATACTTCGTCGGCATAGCAACCAAAACTACATGCTACTTTATTTTTTTTGTTTCGTCAGTCTATGTCATTTTTTGTGTAAGGTCACTGCATAATATTATGAAAGCCAATTTGAATAAGTATATAAAAAAACGAAAATCTGGGTCTAACAAAATGTTGTATATTACACATACGGTAAGGTTTATTACAGCACTCGTGTGGTTACCACGACTCTGTCTACTGTAATGAAGCTCATACCGTACTAGTAACATAAATAACTATTACGTTAAAAGCAATTTCAGGCTTATCAGTACGGTAATAGTACATTACGTATCAAGTTTAGAAAAGTGGAACTTTACTTGACGAGTATGGTAAGTTTGAATCCGAGCAAAGCGAGGATTTAATTTCCATATACGAGTCAAGTAAAATCACTTTTCTGATTAGGTGCCTATACTATTTTTTCGCATTTTGTAAGTAATTAATTATTTTGCATTTCATATTAAAATCTAAAAAGAATAGTTACTGAAGAAAATCTACAAAAACTTAGTAGTATGTATGACTTTTCGGTAATTAGCAATATAAACAAGATGTTTTTTTGTGCTTGACGACTATTGACAGCATCCAATTAAAATCATATTTGAAGAGTGAATTTCACAAGAATTATGAAAATGGCTAATGAAAAGGACTTGAAAAATATCCTGAATGCGGCCCGCGAAGCTTCTTCAAGTTTGCTTCCAGCAAAATCCAAGGAAAGATACGAGAAAGCATATAATATGTTCTGCGAGTGGAGAAACATCAAGAATTTTAAAGGCATTGACGAAAATTTGATGCTGGCATACTTTTACGAGAAGGTAAGCTATTTTATATGGTTAAAGTGTGGTATATAGGTACTAATTTTGTTATTTGTTTTAGGTAAAAGTCCTCAAAGCTTCCAGTTTATGGTCTACGTACTCTATGATCAAAAGCACAATACTTATCAGTGATAATACGGATATTCCACAATATAAAAAGTTAATCCCTTTTTTGAAACGTCAAAACGACAAATATGACCCTAAAAAATCAAAAGTTTTGACCATGGAAAACGTCACGAAGTTTTTGAAGGAAGTTCTCAGACGAGACGTTTCTGTTAATGAAAGTGGTATTAATTTTTGGGCTGAATGGCGCATGTCGGCGTGCAGAACTATGCAGTTTAACATCTGAAGATATAGAGGATTCAGGAACAATGCTAATAGTAACGTTACATGATACCAAAACAAAGAAAAAACGTGTATTTACCGTAGGATCAGACGGCAATGAGTATAAAATTTACCACAAGTACTTACTGTTAAGATCCAAAACAGTAAGGCACAATCGATTTTTCCTGTTTTATCGTCATGGCAAATGGATTTACAGTACAGCCAGTTGGCATCAACACTTTCGCAAAAATCCCACAAAAAATTGCGGAATATCTAAAACTTCCTGATGCTTCAATCAAGCTACACCGGTCATTGTTTGAGAAGAACATCTGCAACTTTTCTTGCTGACAATGGCGCTGATATTCAGGATCTCAAACGGCATGGGGGATGGCGGTCTACAAGCGTAGCTGAAGGATACGTGGAAGAAAGCATTGAAAATAAAATGAAAAATTCTCAAAGAGTATTCAAAAATGTCCAACCGGGACTACCCCAAGAAGTCCCCATAGGAATTGTGGTGAATCAAAAAAATGTTCAGCAACAACTAGTTAATACGGCGAGGTCAGCAGTTGCATCCTTTTCTTACTTAAATAATTGTTCTTTTAATATTTATTGTAATAAAATTTAAAATAAACGAATTTCTTTCTTGTAAAATTGTGTTTTGAATGACATTGACGTTTTATGCAGTAATGGTCGCTATGCTGTAATGGTTGCTATGCTGTAAAGTGACTCAGTACTGTACTATTTTGAGGTCATTAATCTAGTGCATTACTGTATAAAATGCGAAAAAAAACCTTTTATTATACCCAATTTATACAGTATACAGTGTCACCAGTAAAGTCAGCATCATATGGGATTTTTTTTTATTAATAGCTTTATTCAAAATTTGACTTTGGCATCAAGTTCTGCTTCGATCGAGATGAAAATTAAGCGAAAAATAATAGTCACGTGATTCGAATTATCTGTCAAATTTTAAGTTTTTCCAAAAAATAATTCAAAAGTGGGGTTATTTCTGAAAATATCGAAAAAAGTTATTGGAAAAAGTTTTTTAAAATGCAGTTTCTAGCCCATATGCAAAATTTCAGCGGCATAAGATAATTTTGATTTTTTACCTATATTTTGTAAATTACACCACTTTTGCAAAATAAGACTCAATGCAACCTACATAAAACTTCTTAGTTTTGACAATGTTTTATTTCAGATACATTTTCTTTAAAGTGGCGCCATATTAAATGTGTGTTTTTCTACAAAATCAAAATTGGGCTATTAAAATTTGGTCGCATGTGATGCAAAGTTTATTTGTTTTTGACCCTGTATAAGGTAACTTCATAAAATAAGTATTTTTGAAAACGTAGTTTGTGCCTGAAAGTAAAAAAATAAAAAATAAAATAAAGGGGTTTTAAATTAAATCGTTGAAAATAGATAAACTTTACGTTAAGTTAAACTAAAATTTATTTTCCACTTAATGAACACTTTACTGATGACACTGTGTTCTTTTTTGTCTTAATATTAAGGTGTATTACTTTCAGACACAAACTACGTGGTCAAAAATACTTATTTTATGAAGTTACCTTATACAGGGTCCAAAACAAATAAACTTTGCATCACATGCGACCAAATTTTAATAGCCCAATTTTGATTTTGTAGAAAAACACACATTTAATATGGCGCTACTTTAAAGAAAATGTATCTGAAATACAGCATTGTCAAAACTAAGAAGTTTTATGTAGGTTGCATTGAGTCTTATTTTGCAAAAGTGGTGTAATTTACAAAATATAGGTAAAAAATCAAAATTATTTTATGAAGCTGAAATTTTGCATGTGGGCTAGAAACTGCATTTCAAAAAACTTTTTCCAATAATCGATATTTTCAGAAATAACCCCACTTTTGAATTATTTTTTGGAAAAACTTAAAATTTGACAGATAATGCGGATCACGTGACTATTATTTTTTTGGCTAATTTTCATCTCGATCAAAGCACAACTTGATTCCAAAGTCAAATTTCTAATAAAGCTATTAATAAAAAAAAATCCCATATGATGCGGACTTTACTGGTGACACTGTATAAGCTAAAAATGGTCTCTCGTAACGTTAATCATATTATTAAACCGTCTATCTCTATCTCTTCTTGTATCGACGAGAGTGAAATTGTTATCCTTTTACGCGATGCTTCTTCAAAATGCGGCACCAGCACGGTTTACTTTTAACCGTTATGTAACAGATTGTTATTTCACACAGTTTAATTATTTTAGTATTGATAATGAGGTTTAAATTTAAAGTTATTGAAGCAAATCAAGATTCAATACTTTTTTAATAAATGACTTGTTAATGGGTGAATTTAATTTTGCTTAAAGTTGCTTTATTGAATATCTCCGAAATTAGGAGGTAGAAAATGGCCCTTTTTTATTTTATTTTTAAATCACTCCAAAACAGCAAAATTCTAGATTTGTACAAAAACATTTTTTTGTAGATGACTAAATTTTCCATCAAAATGCGTTCTTAAAACAATCCTTTTTCATTTTTAATACTAAAAATAATCGAATAAGCTAAAAATTAACGAAAAATCGCGTTTTATTAAGTTTTTCGTCGTAATTTTTTTTTGCGGCATCCTAGGTATAAATATAATACAGGGTGGACTTTTTGACTGGAATAAATTCAGTATTAGAAAGCCTCTTTATTTGCTAAAAAAATACAGAACTACGGCTGAGTTTATTTTTAGTTTGGCATACTTTTTTCGTGTCTTTATGACATTTACCCTTCTTTTGGGGGTAGAACGGCCCCTCAACTTTTTTTTCAAATGTAAAGGAATGTATTGTGAACTCGTTAGAAAGGCATACGACTCACTATTTACTTTTGCATTTCGGTAATCTAGAAAGACAGAAAAAAAACTTACCATTTTAGCAACAATTATTAATACCTACTGCAATTTGGGTTTTGCCAGCGCAGACGTTACTTTATAGTAAGAAGTATTTTTGTAAATTGTTGGAAATGCTGTCCATTTTTTTCTTGACAAACCCCTAATCTAAAGTAAATGAAATGTACCATATCCGGGGTTATTTGACGAATTTCGTGTATAAGTCGTTGCCTAAGTTCGTCTAAATTTTTTGGTTTTGTTACGTAAACTTTGGTACTTTAATGACTCTAAAGGCAATAATCTAGAGGATTAAGGTCCGACGAGCGTAGCGGCCATTGGTGCTATATTTTTCGTATATCGAGCACCCCACGCTTTTTTCACCATAAAACTAATGTTTATCGTTCATTATTATTTTCTGCCTATATTAAGAATTTCAAGAATTATTTTAAACTATTTATTTTCCGCTTTTTAGTCTGATTAATTATTAAAGCGTGTTTTTTAGTTTTTAAACTATATTTATTTTTCATTTTTTAGTTTGAGTTATTGTTAAGAAAAAAAAATGTTAATAGATTGAGCTAGATTAGTAGATTATTGTATTGTCAGCGGTTCTTGATAAGTCTACAAAATTTAAATTAAATCTGACCGTTTAAAGAAGTCAGTTACAAACAAACATACATACAAACCCGAACAAACCCGATCGTCTATGCCGAATTATAAGAAAATAACGATATTTTGCAAATTTTTTAAAAATTTTAATTTTCCGACATTTTCCATAAATATTTCAGGAAAATTTCGTAATATTCATAGAATGCCATTTTTCTCAGAAAGTATAAACTTTGGGAAAAAAGTCTATACAGGGTGTTACAAATTGGACATACCAGCATTGGAATCTCGGAAACCATAGAAGTTAGAGAAACGGTTAAATGAGGCAAAGTTGTGCAATTGGGTGCTGATTATAATGCCGCTTTAAAAGTTTTCAAATTCCGAATACTTCCGATTTTATTCGAAAAAAACCGAAATTTTGCAAAATCGTTTTTATTTTTTCCTGAGCTCATTTGACTAGCTATTTAAAAATAAATGACACTTTGTTTGTTATTGCCACTTTTTCTTCTTTACTTACTTACTTACTTTTTCGTATCCAAATCAACAAATCATAATCTTTGTGCCCAATATTGGGCGACGTCAATAGCATTCTGTTCAGCATTCCATAAATCATGCAGGGAGCAGGTGTTAGGGCAGAACTCTACTCTATACTTATCTCTTTCCGTTTCTAAGATATAAATTAAGTTCCGTTTTTTTGTCCGAACACGTCACTTTTAAAAATGCTGATAATTTTGAACTCTAAAATACTGAAACCCTGAAATTTGGTAAATAGTTAACTAATACCATAGGGCTCTTTGCCCTAGTCCCAAATCTAAGTTGCAATATACAGGGTGGTTGAAAAATACACTTATTCTGGTAACTTGAAAAAGTGACCATAAGTCCTTTTTTTCACATGAAACCCTGTATATTATTACGGATTTGAAAAGCTGCTAAAATTTCACTTAATTCTTGTATATCATACCTGTATCTAACTAACTGGTTTAACCATTTTTTTGACGTATTAAGCATAATTTGTAAAACTTTCTATACAATTCAATTTTTATTCGGTTATTAGTTAGTTAGCCATGACAAAAACTGATGTTTACGTATGTTACTATGGTTATCGTTTTGACATTTCATTAAGTTTAGATACAAGATAGAAATACAGTTTAAAGTCATGGAAGAAAACTATACAAATACAAATGCAGTTCTTATGAATTTATTTATTTTATTTGGACAATGTGTGTTTGCATTAACATGCAAAAAACATTAAAACTAAATTTTTCTTGAAATCCATGCAGTCAACACCCGCATATTAAAGTGTTTGGATGTAAACGGCCAGCGTTTTGAACATCTGTTAAAATAGCATTTTATTAGTTATTATTTTAGTAGTCTTTTATTATTTGACTACCTAGTTAACATTTAATAAAATTGTCCTGGATCCTTGATGAATTTTCTAAGATTCATTGGCGGTAAATTAGAGTACCGGGTGTTCCATCTAAGGAGGTAATCGGCTATATCTCAGAAAGTAATAACACTAGGACTTTGGGAAAAAATATATATCGATAAAAGCGGCAAAAAAAAATTGCTGGAAATTATTTTCAAGTTCGAAAAATGATCGCTAGGGGCGTAAGAGAACTTTCAAAATAGAAATGCCGATTTTCTCTTGATTTTGCCTAATAAAAATATGTTAAAAATATAAGCATTGCATTCTTCATAAAATTATGCAACTTTATGTTAGGAATCGTTTTTTTCTATTTTCAATAATAAAGTGGTGGGAGAAGGTCAAACCTTTTTTCTTTCAAACGCTGATATCTCTGCTTTGAATAAACCGATTTTATTCAACTTGGTCTTGAAAAAAAGCCCTTCTTTTCCTCTACGCGTAGATCTATTAACTATACCATATTGATTCTGATGGTGGCCACTAGATGGCGTTTTTCCGTAATTCCCTAATGAATAAGGATTTTCTCCAAAAAATCAAATGTTATGATATGAGTTTTTCATCATATTTTATTTTAGGCTTATAAAGGCTATTAAATAGTGGAATAAAAAATCCAGGTCCGTATTTAAAATAAAAATGTTGATGATGGTCGCTCGAATCCGAAACGTCGGATTAAAAAACTAACCCCATCAGCTTGTAGAGGAGGAAAAGTTACTATAAGGAACTGAAAACCGCAACGTGATATCGAGCATCTTGGACGTCATTAAACCAGTAATTTAATTGATTAATTAATGTTTTAAAAAATGGCCTATTTTTCCATATTAATTGTTATTATCCCTAATTTCTCTAGTTTAACAAAAGATATCACGTTGCGGTTTTTAGTTCCTTATAGTAACTTTTCCTCCTCTACAAGCTGATGGGGTCAGTTTTTTAATCCGACGTTTAGGATTCGAGCGACCATCATCAACTTTTTTATTTTAAATACGAACCTGGATTTTTTATTCCACTATTTAAAAGCCTTTATAAGCCTAAAATAAAATATGATGAAAAACTCATATCATAACATTTGATTTTTTTGAGAAAATCCTTATTCATTGAGGAATTACGGAAAAACGCCATCTAGTGGTCACCATAAGAATCAATATGGTATAGTTAATAGATCTGCGCGTAGAGAAAAAGAAGGGCTTTTTTTCAAGACCAAGTTGAATAAAATCGGTTTATCCAAAGCAGAGATATCAGCGTTTGAAAGAAAAAAGGTTTGACCTTCTCCCACCACTTTATTATTGAAAATAGAAAAAAAACGATTCCTAACATAAAGTTGCATAATTTTATGAAGAATGCAATGCTTTTATTTTAAACATATTTTTATAAGGAAAAATCAAGAGAAAATCGGCATTTCTATTTTGAAAGTTCTCTTACGCCCCCTAGCGGTAATTTTTCGAACTTGAAAGTAATTTCCAGCAATTTCTCTTGGCCGCTTTTATCGATATATATTTTTTCCCAAAGTCCTACTGTTATTACTTTCTGAGATATAGCCGATTACCTCCTTAGGTGGAACACCCGGTACATTTCGTTAAACTTTATACATGTCCTGGCAATAATTCTATCACATTGTCCAAATAAAATAAATAAATTCATAAGAACTGTATTTGTATAGTTTTCTTCCATGACTTTAAAGTGTATTTCTATCTTGTATCTAAACTTAATGAAATGTCAAAACGATAACCATAGTAACATACGTAAACATCAGTTTTTGTCATGGCTAACTAACTAATAACCGAATAAAAATGGAATTGTATAGAAAATTTTACAAATTATGCTTAATACGTCAAAAAAATTGTTAAACTAGTTAGTTAGGTACAGGTATGATATACAAGAATTAAGTGAAATTTTAGCAGCTTTTCAAATCCGTAATCATATACAGGGTGTTACATTTGAAAAAAAGGATTTATGGTCACTTTTTCAAGTTACCAGAATAAGTGTGTTTTTCAACCACCCTGTATATTGCAACTAATATTTGGGACTAAGGCAAGGAGCCCTATGGTATTAGTTAACTATTTACCAAATTTCAGGGTTTCAGTGTGTTAGAGTTCAAAATTATCAGCATTTTTAAAAGTTACGTTTTCGGACAAAAAAAACGGAAATTAATTTATATCTTAGAAACGGTAAGAGAGTAAAGTAGAGTTAATAAAAATTGTAAGGAAAGTGATGGGGGTTTCGAAAATAAAATAAAACATATGGTGTTGCATTTAAAAAAATCAATGTTACTATTTTTTTTGTGTGGAAGCGGCAACACTGCATTGTTAAAAATATTTTAGGTTGGTAGAGCATGTCCGTTTATGTACGCGACCAAATTTTCAGAACGATTCCTTTACTGGTTCGTCAGAAACGTCTAAGGTACCATCGACCGTGCGACACCCTGTATAGCTAAAAAGTTGTATCTCAAAGAAATCTACATCTCAGCTTGTTATTATTTTTTTGTATCTCTTACGGTTTTCTAGATATCGGCCAAAATATGATTTCTATATTTTGTCTCATATATCATACATACGAAGACGCGTCTTCGAACGTTCCATAAATATAGTTGTATAACACGTTTCTCTCAAATTTACAATAACGGAGTTATTCACAAGAAGTAAAAAAACGACAAAAATGTTCAAAATTTTTTTTTAAAATTTGTCAAAATTTGATTTTGACGGGTAGAATTTTTTTTATAATTTTTCTCTATTCTTAGCGACAATATCTAAACGACCCCACGTTTGTTTCATTACTATCGGTGATATAATAATTCTGACATATTGACAGGTGTAAAATTTTGACAAGAGAATTTTTTGCGTATTTTTTTCAACTTTTCACCGTCATACGACCTTATAGTTTTTGCATTAATATAATTTTTTTAAACGATATGACATATTGAGAGCTGTCAAATTTTGACAGGAGAATTTTTGCTTATTTTTCCCGAAGTCTCCGCATCGAATACTATACGGCCCCCTAATTTGTTTCGTCAAAATCGCATCTTCGTTTTATACCTGACAGCTGTCAAAATTTGACAGGAAAATTTTTTTGCGTATAGATTATTGTATTATCAGCGCTTCTTGATAAGTCAACAAAATTTAAATTAAATCTGACCGTTTAAAGTGGGTCAAAATCGGGTTCAAAGAAATCGGTTACAAACCCGAACAAACAAACATACAGGTGAAGCTAATAAAAGCTTTTAAAAAATATAATATACATGGTGCTCCATTTAAAATAACCACGTTTGAGACAACTTCCAGTATAACCAGAAGTTACATACAGGGTGTTCATTTGAAAACTTCCCACCTCGATTTTCCTGCTTTTAAATGAAAATGTGAAAAATCGCTTGGACCCGTCGATTTTTATTTCGAGAACATCTTTTGCGTATATTGTCAATCTTGTTACTTCAAACCCCTAGGAGGGAGGGGGGGTAAGATCTAAATCTTAAATGGATACCCCTATTTTATATAATTTTTTTGGATTCTGCATAAAATTCTGAACATTTTTTAATAAAAGCATTATTAGTCTATACTTAACAGTTTCCGAGATATTTACTCTTGAAAAATGACATTTTTGAACTTTGACAGCGTCTAGCTTTCTAACTGTACGTCTTAGAGCAAAACGGCTTACATGTCCCTATCTTCGATTTTTATTATCTTTCCAATAGTGTGAACTTTCGGTTAAACCGGATGTAAGAAATATAGTACTTCCGGTTTGAACGGAAGTTGACACTATTGGAAAGATAATAAAAATCGAAGATAGGGACATGTAAGCCGTTTTGCTCTAAGACGTACAGTTAGAAAGCTAGACGCTGTCAAAGTTCAAAAATGTCATTTTTCAAGAGTCAATATCTCGGAAACTGTTAAGTATAGACTAATAATGCTTTTATTAAAAAATGTTCAGAATTCCAAAAATCCTAGGGGCTTGAAGTAACAAGATTGATAATATACGCAAAAGATGTCCCCCTCGAAATAAAAATTGACGGGTCCGAGCGATTTTCCACATTTTCATTTTAAAGCAGGAAAATCGAGGTGAAAATGAACACCCTGTATAAGGTCGCTGTTACTTCACTTAAAAAGAGCGTCTCCGAAAACCCCAATAATATCCAAATTTGCAGGATTAAAATCGCATTACTTTCGGAAGTATTCTAATAGACGGCCACCGTGAGACACCCTGTATATTAAAAAATAACGACCGTTTTAAAGTCAGATCCAAAATCATCGTAAGGTCGCGCGTCGTTAACATTTGAATAAACCGGGCCAATAGTATTCCAGTTCTTACGCGGACCGACCAATAAAATATAGAACGAATTATAACAGGGATTAAGGTCGATCCTTTATTTAATAATGAAATAGCAAATCCACGGCTCAGATTATGAAAGTGGTACAATGGTACGATGAGAACTACCAAATAACCTGTTATAAATACCTTATAAAGAGATTGCGAAAATCTGATGTAAGCAATTAAATTTTCTTTCAAACTAGGTGTTTAAATATATTATCATTTTATACGGGCATATTAAAGACCGGAGAAAGTTCACCTCCGAACTAACCTTCGACATGGGAAAATTTACTTTGGTTAGATTAAAAATTAATTATTTATTAGAAATACAGGGTGATTCACGGTGGATGGTACAGTTGAGTTCAGAAAGAAGTAGGACATCGATTGTGTGTTGTAAACCTACCCATAATCCCCGAAAGTTCATAAAAAGGTAGGACAAGCTATTGACTGTGTTCAAATTATAACAAACAAACTTTTTATTCATTGGGCTAGACTTATATGTGTCATAATTTTTATTACCATTTTTTCTTTATTTCATTAAAAACTAACAAGTCTAACTTAATTCAAACATTTAATTGTACACAATAATTAACTAAAAAAAGAAAATTACACCTATTTAATATTTAGTAATCGCTCCATTTTTTTGTAAAAGCTCATTCAGTATATTGGGTATCGATAAGTATAGACCTCTAACAAAATTAAGATGATCACTTAACTCGTTCCACGTTTCTTCAATAAATAAAACAAGTTCATTTCTGTTAGCTGCTCTGACATTTGCTTAATATATTTTTCGTGTCATTAGACCCCACACGTTTTCTATTATATTAATATCGGGACTTTTTGATGGCCACGGCAAATCTTCCCACGTTATTTTTCTGGAACCAATCTTTGACAATGCCCGCGCTGTGAACAGGGCAGTTGTCGTGTTAGAAAACAAAGCTCTGATCAGGGAAATGATGCGATACACTAGGCATCATAATATTTTCCAAAATGTTTCTGTAAGTGACTGCATTAAACCTTTCATTTACAATCCAACACATTCCAAGTCCATGATAACTTACTCCTGCCCATACATTTACCGAAAATCTCCCTGATCTTTAGGAATTACTGATAAAATTTTCAGTATATCTTGTATTGCGAGGTCTGTATACCCTGATACGTTGAATGTCGACTGAAAAACTTTTTCGTCAGTAAATACTACTCTATTCCAGTCTGGCCGCAAAATATTATTTAAGGCAAAAATAATTCGTGCCTGTTTATGTTCTTCCCCTAATTTCATTTTTTTGGCGGCAACATAATTATTTAAATGTGATTTACCCTGCGACAACCTGTCGGTCTCGAACCAGGAAAATTTGTTTGCTGAATAGCAGCTCGCATTATTTGAAAGGGATTTTCCTCCAAGTATTGCACAAGACCATTGTCATGTTCTTGCGTTGTTTTTCATGGTCTTCCAGGAGGCTTTTTCTTATCCAAAGTTCCATCCGCTTCCCATCTGTACTTAATATTTTCTATCGTTTTTTTTGCTACGTGCATTATAGCGGCAACGTCTCGTATAGGTATTCCGTCATTTAAAAACACAATTATTTGAGCCCTTTGAACATTGTCAAGCCTAGGCATTATGCTTCGAATCAATAACTACTTGTAAAAAATATAATTTTTTAAATTTAAAAAAAGGATGTTAGTGTCATGTCAAACTTTTGATATTTTTTAAAAGCCTGATTTACATAGGATAAGAATCCGTGTCCTACTTCTTTCTGAACTCAACTGTACGTTGGACACATACAGTTTGACCAGTAAAGTCCGCATCATATGGGATTTTTTTTTATTAATAATTTTATTCGAAATTTGACTTTGGCATCAAGTTCTGCTTCTATCGAGATGAAAATGAAGCAAAAAAAATAGTAGTCACGTGATTCGCATTATCTGTCAAATTTTAACTTTTTTACAAAAAATAATTCAAAAGTGGGGTTATTTCTGAAAATATCGAAAAAAGTTATTAGAAAAAGTTATTTTAAATGCACTTTCTAGCCTACATGCAAAATTTCAGCTGCATAAAATAATTTTGATTTTTACCCATATTTTGTAAATTGCACCACTTTTGCAAAATAAGACTCAATGCCACCTACAAAAAACTTCTTAGTTTTGACAATGCTTTATTTCAGATACATTTTCTTTAAAGTAGCGCCATATTAATTGTGTGTTTTTCTACAAAATCAAAATTAGGCTATTAAAATTTGGTCGCATATGATTGGAAAGTTTATTTGTTTTTGGCCCAGTATAAAGTAACTTCATAAAATAAGTATTTTTAAAAACGTAGTTTGTATCTGAAAGTAATACACCTTAATATTAAGACAAAAAATAACACAGTGTCATCAGTAAAGTGTTCAGTAAGGTGGAATTATCAACGTCATTCAATTTATTGCCAACCTATAACTTATTTCGCCTTGTTTTTCTTAGTTTATTATTTTATTGACTAAGATTTAAATAAAATCAATATCGTCTGCACATTATTTAGCTAATATCTGTTATATTCCAACAATATCAATTTATTTCCTTGCTTATTTTGGGAGAATTGTATAGTGAAAGAACAATGACATAATAATGTTAAAAAAAATCTTAACCGATATTTTTCGATATACAATTCTCCTTAAATAACTTATGAAATTCCTTGATATTTATTTATTGATATACATGTTAATTATTACCTATAGAATATGAAGACGATATTGATTTTATTTAAATTTTGTGTAAAAGTTAAGAAAAAATAAATAAATCTACGCGATATAGGTTAGAGGTTGGCAAGCATGTTGATACTACCACCTTGAAATGAGCGTCTCCGAAAACCCCAATATTCAAATTTGAGGTGAAAAATAAATTTTGGTGCTGGGTAAAAAATCAAAATTATCTTATGCAGCTGAAATTTTGCATGTGGGCTAAGAACTGCATTTAAAAAAAACTTTTTCTAATGACTTTTTTCGATATTTTCAGAAATAACACTACTTTTGAATTATTTTTTGAAAAAAATTAAAATTTGACAGGTAATGCGAATCACGGGACTACTATTTTTTGCTTAATTTTCAGCTCGATCGAAGCAGAACTTGATGCCAAAGTCAAATTTCGAATAAAGCTATTAATAAAAAAAAAACTCCCATATGATGCGGACTTTACTTGTCACACTGTATATTATGACGAACCAGTTAATGAATCTTTTTAAAAATTTGGTTATTTACATAAACGTTCATGTTCTATTTATTTACAATATTTTTGAGGATACAAAAGTTAATAGCAACTCCGATATTTTAAATGGAACACCCAGTATTTTATTTTATTTTCTAAACCCCTATTCATTTCTTAACAACCTTTCTTAACATTATCCTATACTTATTAATCTCTATAATATAACTTAATGTAATTCAACATGTAAGTATACAAATATAAAAATAGCAATAAAATATTGTATAAAAACAAATTATACACAAATAATCAAAATAAAATAAAAATTAGGAGAAACAACAAACTGGCAAATTCATACCCAATGTACTCATTCAAGGTGTAAAAGCAGTGGTCTAGACTTTTTAATATATTTTTTGAATCGGACATCATCAAGGGCTCGGTACCGTCCTGGGATCTTATTATATAAATGACACTTGACTATCTGAATGCTTAGTGAGTTCATCTCGGCGGGAGTATAGCTCCAGTACAGTTTGAAAAATATAAACACAAGGCAGCGGCATTATGCCAAATTTTTGAAACATAGGCTAACAGTGATCCCTATAATAGGTACCCTGCGTTAGCCATAGTCTCACAGTTAATAGAGTAATTTAGTAGTGTTTATAATTATCAATAAAAAAGGTAAAAAAATAATGATTTCAGTCGCCGGAATCACGATACACAAAACATGACACGTCATTGTGCATTTTTCTACCAAAATGTGGTTAAGTTAGTACTTTTGTCATAAATTAAAATACATTATTCTTACAGCATCTCAGGTAAACCACTGATCTTATTTACAATATAAAAATAACACAATATTTACAGTTACAGTTTTATTTCGCATAAAAAACAATGACAGTCAAAACGAAAATGGCATTAGTCAAAAGACAATTGGCATACAACAAGTTATAAATTTGAAAATAGTGGATAGCCACATTTTGGTAGAAAAATGCACAATGGCCTGTCATGTTTTGTGTATCGCGATTCAATTTTTTTTTGTACATTTTTTTATTGATAATTATAATCCTAACTAAATTACTCTATTAGCTGTGAGACTATGGCTAACGCCGGACTGTTAAGCCTATGTTCCAAAAATTTGACATAATGCCGCTCCATTGGATTTATATTTTTTACACTGTACTGGAGCTACACTCCCGCCGAGATAAACTCACTAAGCATTCAGATATTATCAGCTACAACGATCGAGGCTCAGACAGGATGGTGGCTCAGCGATTTAGACTAACTAAATCTAAAAACAATTCTCTTAAGTGTCATTTATATAATAAGATCCCAGGACGGTACCGAGGCCTCGATGATGTCCAATTTAAAAAATATGTTAAAAAGTATTTACTAACCGCTGCTTTTACACCTTAAATGAATACCTGTTGGCCTCCTGGTAATCATTGCCTGGATGTAGAGGTGGGTCGGTATTTAGATAACGCGATTTTGGAGCGGTATATTTTGATAACGCTCCAACGACTAATAAGTAACTAGTTACCATGGAGCGACACTGGCAACGTCAGCCGCAGTTCACAGAACGAAACGGTCGAGACCGCTCATATAGGACGCGACGGCTGAATTATGCGTTACATTTCAATGCCGCTTTGCAGCAACGTTTCACGGTTTGGAGCGGAGCGTAAGATCTGGAAAGCCCACGTGCTATATTTTGCTGTTGGACCACAACATAAAATATTTATACATCGTTAGGACTGGTTGTATACCCTTGAATACGCATAATAAAACAAGGTATCAGGCGATTTGGAGTGGACTGGAGCGTCACTCCGGTCAAAGCGACGCTGCACTCGTCGGAACCTACGTTCCGGCTGGAGCGAGCAAAACGCAAATAGCGTTCCCTATACTGGATTGTGATGCACTTCGTAGTTTATTTAGTTGTCTACCTTTCGGTATTACCAGTGGAGTTGGTTCCGTGGGATGGCGCTAAGGTGTATTGATGGCCGCCTTGATTCTACAAGGAGGCTTTTAGTACATTTTTCCGTCGTTCTTGGAATTGCTTGGGTTATGGCTGCCCGTCGAGTCCTAACAAGGACGAAACGGCCGTCGTGGTCTACCCGCCCCAGGGTATCCATTGAACTTGGATCCCTGTGTATTCTAATATAAAAAATAGATACACACTTGTCTGATATGCCACAATATTTTCTTTCTTTTATTATTTTCGCGGACATTATACATTATATCATCTTCTATACTCATATTATCTTCAATATCTTCATATTAAAAAAATCAGTTAATCCATCTACCCTTGTAACTGTTTATTTCGCACTTTTTTATTCTCATGTGAGTTATGGTGTTGTATTGTGGGGGTTATTCTTCATGGGCCATTAAATATTTTACACAGCAGAAGAAAACTATTCGTGTCATCAACTGCTCGAAATTCATAAAAAAAAGGATAGTTTTTCGGTAAATTCTGATTTTCATAACTACTCAACTAGAGGTTCTCACTTAATTAGACCTAAAAAATTCTGCTACAAGAAAGCCAAGGATAATTCTATTAATATCTGATTGTATAATGCACTTCCTGAAACTGTAAAGCCACAAAGCTGCTTAGTTATTCAAAATTCAACCGGGTTTTCACTCGAATTCTAATATACCTAATCAGTGCGAGTGACCTATTACGCTGCCCAGATATTTAGACTTCTAACAAAAAAAAAAGGTCGCCAGTTCCGTAAACTAGTTTGTCTAGCCGTAACGAGTGATTGGTATGAATAGCATGCGGGTCGTTGGAAAATAAAAGCCGAATTTTTGTCACCTGAATGGTTACCGATGATAACCGAATTATTCAAGTGATTGAAAAAACCGAGTGATTGGTTGTTTTTCAGTCGAGTGATCCCAACACTAGTTTTAACCATACAGGGTGCTGATAAAGTCTGGAATAATCGATTTTTCTTGAAAACGCAAAAGTTTTTCGAAAAACGCTCGGACCCGTCGATTTTTATTTTGAGGGGGACATATTTTACGTATATTGTCAATCTTGTTACTTCAACCCCCTAGGAGGGAGGGGGGCAAGTTCTAAATCTTAAATGGATACCCCCATTTTATATAATTTTTTTGGAGTCTGCATAAAATTCTGAACATTTTTTAATAAAAGCATTATTAGTCTATACTTACCAGTTTCCGAGATATTGACTCTTGCAAAATTACTTTTTTGAACTTTAACAGCGTCTAACTTTCTAACTGTACAGGGTGTCCAGTTTTCGATGGTTTTACGGGGTATCTCGGTTATTAGTAAAGATAGAAGGATACGATTTTCGCGGCACTGTGCTACTTTTTTATGAAACAGAAGATGCCCTAATCAGAATTTTTCTAGTCCTCCTTGTTTTTGGTATACGGGATGTTTTTGATAATTTTACATTTTGGAACACCCCCCCATATTTAGGTTACCCTGTAGCTTATCAAAGAGAAAACAAATATTATTTGTGTAGTTTTTTACGTAGAATCCAGTGACGTACTCAGATTTTTTCTACGTTCAATAGTTTCCGAGAAAAATACCAAACTTTTTTTTTTAAATGGGACACCCTATATATTTTTAAATAATATAATTCAGTTCATAACAAGCTTCTCAAAAATATATAATACCCTATTTTTATTTTTAATATTAAGCACGAAATTTACGTTTTATTAAAAAATATATAATTTTAGTTAGTATGCCATGACGGGTATTGAAAAAAAGAAAAGAACACAGTCGTTTATGTCATATTAATAACTTCTTTAGTTTCTGTCAGAATATTCAGGTTCTCTAAGTTGTTTTAAAATACCTATCTAATTAATAGTAAAGGATCCGTTTGTCCTAATTAAGGCAGAATATGTGAAATAATGAAAAATACGACAGGCTCGTTTGTTATGTTCATTGTAATGAAAATGCAGATGTTAGCATTAGAAGAGTATTTCAATAGGTAAATATACGCCTTTGTGTAGTATCTCAAGTATCTCTATGAAGATTTAGTAATTTTTTTGAATTACTTGTAAATATACCGAAAGACGACAGCCGAATAAAAGAATTTTTTTAAGGATGAAATCAAATTTAATTGAACACGGTTCATTTATTAAACCTCGTCCTAAAATCTACAACAAGGAAAACCGCGAGACTGATGAAATAAAAGCTTCGATTGAAACAAATCCAACTAGTTCTTGCAGAACGGTTGAAGGTTCGGTCGGAGTAGTTAAATCAAGAGTTCAAACAATCCTAAAAACACAATTTCAAGCCATTTAAATTTAACCTAGTACAAAACTTACATCCTGGTGATGCACAACGCCGTACAGAATTCTGTAATTGGTATTTACAAAATATCAGCAGGGGAAATAATTTTGAAAAAACCGTTGTATGGTCCGATGAAGCTCATTTCGCCAGTGCTGGTATATTTAATCGACACAATACGAGGTTTTGGTCTCAGGAAAATCAGCATCTAATATTTCCACTCGAACGACAAGGAAGGTTTGGCTTTAACGTTTCATGTTTTGTACTAGGAAGCAAAATAATTTATAATATATTTGAAGGCAGCCTTAATGCCAATAAATATTTGGAAATTCTGGAAAACGTTGTGCCGGAAATAATAGAAGACGTGCCCTTAGCGGGTACCAATAACTTATATCTGCAACAAGATGGAGCACCCGCTCACAATGCGCTAATTATCAGGGCCTACTTAAATAATAATTTTCCAGGCCACTGGATTGGAACTAATGGACCTGTAAGATGGCCACCAAGGTCACCCGACTTGTCGGCTTTGGATTTCTTCTTGTGGGGATACCTTGAAAATAAAATTTATTCTATTCAATACCAAACAATTGCAGAATTAAGAAATGCTACTGAAAGAGCATTTAGGGAGTTACGGACACGGCCTCTTATTATTTTAAATTCATTAAGGCGGATAAGAACTATGTGTGAAACATGTCCAAGGCATAATGGAGAACAATTTGAGCAATATTTATGAGAAAGTTCTATTAATATTCAGCTTCTCTTTGTAATGTTTTGCGTAGTAAAATACAACTCGATTTGTGCATTGTTATTATTTTTACTGAAATATTACTGCTAATTAGATTAAGGAGTCCAAAATATATTTTTCCTGCAGTAATTTTATCATACCAGTAATAGTTTTTTTTCAATACCCGTCATGGTCTACTAACTAAAATTATATATTTTTTAATAAAACGTAAATTTCGTGCTTAATATTAAAAATAAAAATAGGGTATTATATATTTTTGAGAAGCTTGTTATGAACTGAATTATATTATTTAAAAATATATAGGGTGTCCCATTTAAAAAAAAAAGTTTGGTATTTTTCTCGGAAACTATTGAACGTAGAAAAATCTGAGTACGTCACTGGATTCTACGTAAAAAACTACACAAATAACATTTGTTTTCTCTTTGATAAGCTACAGGGTAACCTAAATATGGGGGGTGTCCCAAAATGTAAAATTATCAAAAACATCCCGTATATCAAAAACAAGGAGGACTAGAAAAATTCTGATTAGGGCATCTTTTGTTTCATAAAAAAGTAGCACAGTGCCGCGAAAACCGTATCCTTCTATCTTTACTAATAACCGAGATACCCCGTAAAACCATCGAAAACTGGACACCCTGTACGTCTTAGAGCAAAACGGCTTACATATCCCTATCTTCGATTTTTATTATCTTTCCAATAGTGTGAACTTTCGGTTAAACCGGATGTAAGAAATATAGTACTTCCGGTTTAACCGGAAATTGACACTATTGGAAAGATAATAAAAATCCAAGATAGGGACATGTAAGCCGTTTTGCTCTAAGACGTACAGTTAAAAAGCTAGACGCTGTCAAAGTTCAAAAATTTCATTTTTCAAGAGTAAATATCTCGGAAACTGTTAAGTATAGACTAATAATGCTTTTATTAAAAAATGTTCAGAATTTTATGCAGAATCCAAAAAAAATATATAAAATAGGGGTATCCATTTAAGATTTAGATCTTACCCCCCCTCCCTCCTAGTAACAAGATTGACAATATACGCAAAAGATGTCCCCCTCGAAATAAAAATCGACGGGTCCGAGCGTTTTTCGAAAAACTTTTGCGTTTTCAAGAAAAATCGATTATTCCAGACTTTATCAGCACCCTGTATATTCTTGTTCTAATGTAATTTAATTTGTTTGTAGAAAAAAGTAAATTATTGTGTTTATTTAAAAACGTTTGTTAAATTGTATAATATAGACTCGTATATAGATTTACCGTTACAAAATACTAAAAATGTACAATAAATTTTATAATATAACTTTTTTTTCTAAAAAAAAATGCATTCCAAAAAAATAAATTTGCAATTCTTGATTAAGTGGGCGGTATTTTATGTAAAAGACTGATCCTTTTCATTATTATAACGCTGTATATTACCGAAGAAAGTGCCAGGCCAACCCGATTTTTGTTTTAATCTTTGTTTAATTGTAACGAAAATCATTATACAGGGTCCTGCAATAGTGCGTCAAGCTTCCATAGCTCCTATACGAATTTAGTTAGGAATTTCATTTATATGCTAACTTATACTGTATCATACGGGGTACTTCAGGAAAATATTTTTTCATATACAGGGTAGCCCAAAAAAGTGTGGTCATAAAAAGTTGTAATTTTTTTAATGGAACACCCTGTATATTTTTACATTTTCAAACTCCACATAAAATTATAATTATTTTTTATTAAATGCATTATTAGTCTATACTTTATAGTTTCCGAGATATTGACTTTCGAAAGGTGACATTTTTGAACTTTGACAACTTCTAACTTTCTAACAGTACGTCTTAGAGCAAAACGGCTTACATGTCCCTATCTTCAATTTTTATTATCTTCCCAAAAAATCAACTTCCGGTTAAACCGGATGTAACTCGAACGCAGGAAATATTGTTGTTCCGGTTTAACTGGAAGTTGATTTGTTTGGGAAGATAATAAAAATTGAAGATAGGGACATGTAAGCCGTTTTGCTCTAAGACGTACTGTTAGAAAGTTAGAAGCTGTCAAAGTTCAAAAATGTCACTTTTCGAGAGTCAATATCTCGGAAACTATGAAGTATAGGCTAATAATGCATTTAATAAAAAATAATTATAATTTTATGTGGAATTTAAAAATGTTAAAATATACAGGGTGTTCCATTTAAAAAAATTACAACTTTTTATGACCACACTTTTTTGGGCCATCCTGTATATGAGAAAATATTTTCCTGAAGTACCCCGTATGATACAGTATAAGTTAGCGTATGAATGAAATTCCTAACTAAATTCTTATAGGAGCTATGGAAGCCTGACGCACTATTGCAGGACCCTGTATAAAAAACTAATATATTTATAAAGAAAACTTTTTTTTTGCAGTAAATATGCTGATGACACTTCCAACAAAGATCAGATGGTCCGTTCAAGCAGGGAACAATTGGAAGTTTTAGAACACGACTACGAAAAAGAAAAGCGACTTAAAGAATCAGCCTTAGTAGAAAATAGGTAAAGTGTAATTTTTAAACTTTTATTATTAATTTTAATGTTTTAAAATAAAAAGGATACAGAAAGTCAAATTTATCCAAAAACACTCTGCATCGTGGCTAAGTCACCTATCATATTATGTATATGACACTCTGTTGAAGTCTGGTCTGTTTTACGTTATGATGTTGGCGACAGAGACAGAACTGGGCTAAGTTATTTTACCACCGCATTCACCATATTTTAAACTTCTGTGAGGGGTCCTAATGGTTTAATAGCATAATGGCTTGCAAAAATACAGCGTTAATTTTATTTACAATTGAAACATCGAAGTCAACGTGCGATAGATTAAACGGTATGCCATTATTCATTGGTATAACATAGAAATACATTTAACATGCACTAAACTTACTAATGAAAAACTCTATGAACAAGCCTGAAAACATAAAAAATTTTCGCCGCTCACTTCAAAATAATAAACACCAAGAAAATTTGGTCTCTTAAACCTGCCGCGTGAGCTTGCTCTGGCCCACTACTGGACTGTTTAGGAAGAAACCACTATCAGCTGTTAATGGCACGTGTGGATGCCATCTGTCGAAACGCTAGAAAAAGTTTACGCTAGACGGTATAGTTACAGAAATGTTATTTTTATTGGAAGAAGCATGCATAAAGCTGCCTAAAACTTTTAAAATATTGACTTATTTATCTCCAATTTCTTTTCATTTAAAACTAATAGAGGAAGAACGTTGTTGAGACCTGATTTTCAAAATGTTTCCAAAAAGATATAGGAGTGGTATTTAAATTGTTTATGTCGACATTGAATATCAAACTATTAGAATAGCGGATCTTCGAGAAAACTTGTCAACCCTGTTTTAGACGTATTGGAGATGGTTTGGCCGCCATTGTGGAGTTGATCGTAAATCTATTAGACCGAGAGCTGGGAGTAAAATCACCTGCCTTATAAGATGCCAAAGGTTTGGTATTCGAAGTATATATTATAGCCCAAAGTTAAATGTAAACCGCCCGTCTGCCTGCTCGATGTGGTCGCCTTCACCATATACAGGGTGTTTCATTAAAATATGGCCACCGGCCGTGGTCATATCTCGGAAACTACTAAGCATTGAAACTTAGGGAAAATTTTTTTATAATTAAAGTGGTCATGAAAAAATTCTGGAAATTACTTTTAAGTTCCTCATTTCGCCGCAAGGGGGCACAATTGAAAATTATTTTTTAAAATTTTAAATTTCTCTGAAAATTCCCATATTAAGGTATAACTCTGATTACATCATTGGAAAGCTTAGACAATTCTGCATCATTTTGGTTTAAGGCTCGTTAGTGTACCGACCTTGATAAGAGTGGGGGAAGCTATTGAATGTGTAAACATTAAAATCGCTGTAAGTTCTAAACGACATATCCGATTTTACTAAATTAAGGCTTGTTTGGAAGGGAAAGGTAAGTACCTTCAATCGTCGTATCCAATAGTACACGGTAGTTTCTAATAAAATTGCTAGAGGGCGCAATTTGTAATAATAAAAGTTTTTTTGATTTTATGTCGAGAATTCAAATCATACGATATACCTATGACATCATAATCGGAAAGTAGATGAAATTTACAAGAAAAAAGGTGAAAACTGAAGTTCGATATCTTTGTTAGTTTCAGAGTTATTGCCAAAACAATAATTTATAATACAAATTGCACCCTCTAACAATTTTATTAGAAACTATTGTGTACCATTGGATACGACAGTTGAAGGTACTTACCTTTCTTTTCCAAACAAGCTTAAATTTAGTAAAGTCGGATAAGTCGTTTAGAAGTTACAGCGATTTTAATCTTTAAACTTTCAATAGCTGCTCCCACTCTTATCAAGTGAAAGTGTAAACATTAAAATCGCTGTAACTTCTAAACGACTTATCCGATTTTACTAAATTTAAGCTTGCTTGGAAGAGAACGGTAAGTACCTTTAATTGTCATATCCAATGGTACACAATAGTTTCTAATAAAGGGCTGCTAGAGGGCGCAACTTGTATTAAAAAGTATTGTTTTGGCAATAATTCTGAAACGAACGACAATATCAAACTGCGGTCTTTACATTTTTTTTTTCAAATTTAATTTACCTTTCAAATATGATGTCATAGTTATACCGTATGATTTGAATTTTCGGCATAAAATAAAAAAAACTGTTATTATTACAAATTACGCCCCCTACCAATTTTATTAGAAACTATCGTGCACCATTGGATACGACGATTGAAGGTACTTACCTTACTCTTCTAAACAAGCTTAAATTTAGTAAAATCGGATATGTCGTTTAGAAGTTACAGCAATTTTTATGTTTACACATTCAATAGCTTCCCCCACTCTTATTAAGGTCGGTACGCTAACGAGCCTTACACCAAAATGATGCAGAATTGTCTAAGCTTTCCAATGATGTAATCAGAGTTATACCCTAATATGGGAATTTTCGGAGAAATTTAAAATTTAAAAAAATTATTTTCAATTGTGCCCCCTTGCGGCGAAATGAGGAACGTAAAAGTAATTTCCAGAATTTTCTCATGGCCACTTTAATTATAAAAAAATTTTCCTTAAGTTTCAATGCTTAGTAGTTTCCGAGATATGGCCGGTAGCCATATTTTAATGAAACACCCTGTATAACAGGGTGTTTTTTTAAGGTCGACGAGCGGCCATATCTCGGAAACTACTGGGCATAGAAACTCAGGAAAAGAAAAATGATAATTAAAGTGGCCATGAGAAAATTCTGGAAATAATTTGTAAGTTCCGCATTTTGCCGCAAGAGGGCGTAATTGAAAAGTAAATTTTAAAATTTTACATAACTCCGAAAATTTCACATTAAGGTATATGTTTGATAACACCATTTTAAAGCTTGGACAATTATGCATCATTTTGGTCTTATGCTCATTGACGTACCGACTTTAATAAGAGTGGGGGAAGCTGTTGAAAGTGTAATCATTTAAATCGCTGTAACTTCTAAACGACTTATCCGATTTTAGCAAACTAAGGACTGTTTGGAAGAGAAATGTATGCACTTTCACCAATCGTATTTAGATATCCATAATAGTTCTCAATAAAATTGCTAGAGGGCCCAATTTGTAATAATAATAGTTTTTTTGATTTTATCCCGAAATTTCAAATCATACGGTATACGTATGACATCATAATCGGAAGGTAGATTAAATTTACAAGAAATAATGTGAAAACCTCAACTCGATATCTTTGTTCGTTTCGGAGTTATTGCCAAAACAATAATTGTTAATACAAATTGCGCCCTCTAGCAATTTTATTTAAAACTATTGTGTACCATTGGATACGACAATTGAAGGTACTTCCAAACAAGCTTAAATTGAGTGAAATCGGATAAGTTGTTTAGAAGTTACAGCGATTTTCATGTTTTCACTTTCACATGATAAGAGTGGGAGAAGCTATTGAAAGTGTAAACATTAAAATCGCTGTAACTTCTAAACGACTCATCCGATTTTACTCAATTTAAGCTTGTTTGGAAGTACCTTCAATTGCCGTATCCAATGGTACACAATAGTTTCAAATAAAATTGCTAGAGGGCGCAATTGGTATTAACAATTATTGTTTTGGCAATAACTCTGAAACGAACAAAGATATCGAACTGAGGTTTTCACATTTTTCTTGTAAATTTCATCTACTTTCCGATTATGATGTCATAGGTATACCGTATGATTCGAATTTTCGGGATAAAATCAAAAAAACTATTATTATTACAAATTGCGCCCTCTAGCAATTTTATTGAGAACTATTATGGACAACTAAATACGATTGGTGAAAGTACATACATTTCTCTTCCAAACAGTCCTTAATTTGCTAAAATCGGATAAGTCGTTTAGAAGTTACAGCGATTTAAATTATTACACTTTCAACAGCTTCCCCCACTCTTATCAATGAGCATAAGACCAAAATGATGCAGAATTGTCCAAGCTTTAAAATGGTGTTATCAAACATATACCTTAATGTGGAATTTTCGGAGTTATGTAAAATTTTAAAATTTACTTTTCAATTACGCCCTCTTGCGGCAAAATGCGGAACTTAAAAATTATTTCCAGAATTTTCTCATGGCCACTTTAATGGGTATATGGCCGGGCGTTTTACATTTAACTTTGGGCTATATTATATACTTCTAATACCAAACCTTTGGTATCTTATAAGGCAGGTGATTTTACTCCCAGCTCTAGGACTATATAGTTAAATGCAGCGCCTCGGCAGCAGATGTTTCAAATTCTTTGAGGTAATGTCGTGGTGTTGCCGCATATCGTATTTTATTGGAATTTTTAAGGATTTAAGCATTTTAACAGACAATAAAATAGAAGGTTCTCAATCTTCCAGCCGAATGTATGTTTTGATAATAATATGTACGCTGATTACTCCGGGGTAATTGGACCGATTTTCATGATTTTACCGTTGCATTAGGTGTTAAATGTTAAACAAATAAAAGTATATAAAAAGCGACAGCAAGATTTTTTTTCATGAAAAATTAATCGTTTCTGGGTATATATTATATATACAGGGTTCCCCATTTAAAACAAAACAGGCTAAATATCTGGTTCCACGTTAATTTAAAAAAAAACGCTCGGACCCGTCCATTTTTATTTTGAGGGGGACATCTTTTGCGTATATTGTCAATCTTGTTACTTCAAGCCCCTAGGAGGGAGGGGGGGTAAGATCTAAATCTTAAATGGATACCCCTATTTTATATAATTTTTTTAGATTCTGCATAAAATTCTGAACATTTTTTAATAAAAGCATTATTAGTCTATACTAAACAGTTTCAGAGATATTGACTCTTGAAAAATGAGATTTTTGAACTTTGACAGCGTCTAGCTTTCTAACAATACGTCCTAGAGCCAAACGGCTTTCATGTCCCTATCTTCGATTTTTATTATCTTTCCAATGGTGTTAACTTCCGGTTAACCCGGTTGTAAGAAATATAGTACTTCCGGTTTAACCGGAAGTTGACACTATTCGAAAGATAATAAAAATCGAAGATAGGGACATGTAAGCCGTTTTACTCTAAGACGTACAGTTAGAAAGCTAGACGCTGTCAAATTTCAAAAATCTCATTTTTCAAGGGTCAATATCTCGGAAACTGTTTAGTATACACTAATAATGCTTTTATTAAAAAATGTTCAGAATTTTATGCAGAATCCAAAAAAATTATATAAAATAGGGGTATCTATTTAAGATTTAGACCTTACCCCCCCCCCCCCCCCCCACTCCCTCCTAGGGGGCTTGAAGTAACAAGATTGACAATATACGCAAAATATGTCCTCCTCAAATAAAAATCGACGGGTCCGAGCGTTTTTTTTTTAAATTAACGTGGAACCAGATATTCAGCATGTTTCGTTTTAAATGGGGAACCCTGTATATATCGGATCACAACGTTCTCCGGCGTCTTCCGATCTCCAATCGCCATTGATCTCTGTCCATCCACAGATCTTGTTCTAGGCCTTTTTCTCGGATTTCTTTGTCAATACCCTCTTTCCAGCTTTTTTTGGGTCGTCCTCTTTTTCTTTTTTCTTGAGGTATCCAGTCCAGGATTTGTTTGGGTAGTCGGTCCTCGTTCATTCATGCCCATACCATTTTAGTTGTGCCACCCTGATGTCCTCTACTATTGTATGTTTAATAATAATAATATCTTTATTTGCCAGCAAAATCAAATTATATTGACATAGCAACGTCATCAAAAGGACGATTTAATCGTCTGTAAACATCCTAATATATTTCACTTTTAAAAACATATTAAACCCATAAATAATTTTAAAAACATAAAATATAAATAGTATACACAACAATCCTACACGCCAAAAACAAAAAGAGACACACTGATTGACAATAAATTTAAAACCTAAAGTTAAAATCATAAAAACATTTATTATGAAGAAAGTCCAATGTGGCTCTTCTGAATGACGCCAATGTTTCCCTACCTCTAACATCTGTGGGAAGCATATTATAGGCTTTGACTGCCATATAATATGGACCCTTTTTAAAGTAGGTCGAATTATGGGCTGGTATATGAAGGTCACCTCTTCCTCTTGTTACGGTTGTCATTGAATTAGCGTAATCATGGAAATTTTGTTCAAATAGGTTGTTATGCTTTTTGAGAAACATTACTAAATTTAAAAAATATAGGGATGGGGCACTCAAAGTACCCAAAGACCGAAAGTAGGGTCGACATGATTCCCTTGGAGGAAGTCTCAGTAAACATCTAATTATGCGTTTCTGCACCAGAAATATGTCCTTTGCACCACAAGAAGAGCCCCAGAACATTATACTGTAGCTTAGCACTGATTGTACCGCCGCAAAGTAAAATTGGCGCAAAGTTGAAGTTGTGAGAACGTCTCTTATTCTCCTTATTAGGGCGCAAAGGCTATTTAATCTTGATTGAAGCCCCTGCAGGTGCCAATCCCAGTGTAACGTGGAATCGAGTGTGACTCCCAAAAATTTGACCGAGTTCACCACAGGTATGGTCTTGCCATTTAATTTTACATACAGAGACTCTGTTGAATTTGTGGTTTTACTGAATGTCACCAGCCCTGTCTTCTCACAGTTTAACCTCAAGCCGCTTCCCATGCACCAGTCCTGCATTGCCCCAGCTGCACTTGACTTCCATGATTTCCTGTATCCTCTCGTTTCTGATCCTTTCCAACCTCGATCTTCCCGCCGCTCTTCTCCAGAAGTCCATTTCTGTTGCCTTTAGTGCATTTTCTGATCGTTGTTTTAGTTGCCATACCTCACTGCCATATGTGACTATGCTTTTGATAATACTGTTGTATATCCGATGTTTATTGGTTTTCGATATGTTCCTGTCCCACAGTACAGTGTTTAGCATATGTATGGCCTTGCGCCCCTGGATTATTCGTTCTTTTATTGCTTTATTAGTCGTGCCGTCGTCTGTGATGTCCATCCCCAGGTACCTATACTTATTGTTGTGCTTGATCCTTTGCTGTGTATCCTCAAGGATGAGGTCTTGTTGTATTCCACCTATGCACATATATTTAGTTTTATCGATGTTAACCTCTAGGTCCCACTTGTTTCTGGGTTACTTAAGATAATAACAAATAATTAAGGACAGATAGGTAATGTAATATTTAACGTCAAAAATATAAATGGGAGAGTATTAAGTAAAATACACTTTATTTTTATTGTTTTCTAAGATATTATTGTTAAGTAAGGTTTGGCGCCTTCAACTGTATATAATTTTCAAGTTACACCTGTGATTATTTTTGTTAATATAAACATATTTAAAACCCATTTATCAGCGGTTTTTGTATATATTGAGGATACGAGTGAAAGTAGGGAGAGGATCATGTAGCAAGTCAAACAGACAGGCGGCAACAATGTTTTAATTTAGCAGTGCTTGTCGTTAGTGGCTACTTTAACATGCTTTATTGTTGGTGAACTCGTTGTGCCATCTATGAATTAAACGTAGCAGATTTAGGAAATCTGCTTATATGGCCTTCTTATAGTTTGATATTCAATGATGTCGATCATACGAAACTAATTTAAGTCATGTAAAAGTTAAAAAAAAGGTAAGAAATACTATTGTCTTTTGTCAAACTTAACACTTTTTTCGAAGTCAATGGTGTTCAATTTCTAAAAGCGTTAAATAATTCCTAAAACAAACAATTGAGTGACAAGAGTGACACATTATTTGTTTTTGGAGGTCATAAGCTCCTCAACATTTTTTTTAAAAGGTCAGGTCCGTTTTAAAAAAAATTAATTTGATGCGGGTGTCTAGTCCACGAAACATCATATCTGAAAAATAATAGCTATTTATGATATAAGTGTGAAAATAACTCGTTTAAGGTTGAATTCTCAACGTCATTCAATCTATTGCCAACCTATAACCTATTTGGCGTTGATTTTTTGAGTTTATTATTTTAATAACTAACATTTAAGGAAAATCAATATCGTCCGTACATTATTTAGGTAGTATCTGATATATTACAAAAATATCAATTTATTTCATTGCTAATTTTGGGAGAATTGTATAGTGAAAGAACAATGAGTGACAATGACATAATAATGTTAAAAAAAATCTTACCCGATATTTTTCGTTATACAATTCTCCTAAAATAAGTTATGAAATTCCTTGATATTTATTAAGTATGTCAATTATTACCTATAGAATATCAAGTCGATACTGATTTTCTTTAAATTTTGTATAAAAGCTAGAAAACATAAATAAATCTACGCGAAATAGGTTATAGGTTGGCAAGTATGTTGATACTCCCACCTTAAGGCACACATATGAGAATTTGCGGAACGAGCGAAGCGAGTATACAATTTAAAAACCATAATCATAATACACGTCATAAAAATGAAATAACCATAAAACCTAAAATAAATAAGTCCATTGGACAAAAAAATTTCAAATATTTATGTTTTTATTTAAACAATTATTTACCAACAAAAATTAAATTGATTTCATTAAAAAAATTTTAAGTCGAAATAAAAACATGGATATTAAAAACAGACAATTTGAAAATATTTTTAGAAAGGCTTTAATTAATTAATTAATTAATTAATATTGTTCTGAATAATTCATTAAGTAATATTTTTTACTTAAAAATTATAAATTATTAATTTTATTATAGGTAATATATTTTTTTCAAAAAGAACTGCGTTTATACTATAAATTAACATTTTTACTTTAAAACCTAATTTTTAATGCATATTTATATTTATGATTTTACATATTAAAACAAAAAATAAGATTTGCCCCTAACAAGCTCAGCTTCAGGGGATTGAAAACTAAGTTTATAGAAGACAACATAAACAAATTTATTATATTATTAAATTTTAAATAAACTTATTTTTATTATTTTTATTATTATTATTTAGGAGACTGCAGGGTGATCTGACCGCTGTAACAGTCGACTGTCGGGATGCCCGAGCCGAATTAGAAATAAGTAGAAGACAAGTAGACGATTTAAAACGACAATTGCAGCATTATGTTGCCGAAGTTAAACGAACAGAAGATCTCATTTCTAACAAGGTATGATAGTTATAGAAAATAATCTTGTTGGACAATGAAATTAGAGTCAAAGTTATTTAAACTAAACATAATTAAAACACAAAATATGTTCGAAAGTGGCCGTAATTGGTAATTTACGCAACTTTAAGTAAACGGAAGGTCCCTACCCTATGGCTTAATTCTCGGTCATAGGAGAACTTCTTATACCTTAAAATTATATTCGCCGAGAACATGCTCTGGTCAGGGAGTACGAAAAAATTAACGCCGACCCTGTGCTCCGCTCCCACGTTGGAATAACTGGCAGAACCATTAATAGGCTACGCTCACGCAAACCCCCTCTGAAAACGGCAGAAACTCTTATCGAAGAAAACTTCAACATAATTGAGCGATGGAAAGGAGACTGGGAGAAGAAGGCCTCACCTGCCAACCGGGATATGCCATACGTAACAAGCAAGCCAGAGGGCTTTGATCAACCAAGACGAATCTGGACAACACTTAATAGAATAAGGACAAACTGCGGTAGGTGCTCCGACTCACTCTTCAGGTGGGGAAAGATACCTTCCCCAATTTGTGACTGCGGCGCTGAAAGACAGACTATTAAACACCTGGTAGAGGATTGTCCAATTAGTTCTTACAGTGGCAACCCATCCGATTTCCTGATTGCAACAAGAGAGTCAATAGAATACATTTGTAATCTTAATGTTTGTTTGTGAGATTTATGTATTTGTAATATTAGTGTTATTTCCGTTATATACTTACCTGTGATGTAGCCATACGCTAAATAAATAAATAAATAATATTCTCGAATGCAGTTAATGTGTATCTTTCAAGGAATAGTAAATCAGTGTATTATAATAAATAAAAGTTAAATGTCCCTGTATGAGACGCCAACGGATTGGGGGCAACATCCTTCAAGTCTCACAGAATTTATCGAGGTCTGTGGTGGACTAGAAATATAAAAACAAGGCCCTGCCCTAACAAACTATAATAAGAATAACTTCTGTCGATAAAAGTGTTGTTTGAAACCCACGGATTTACTAACCGAAACAGCCCTCTCTTCTTATGTCAAGTCCATTGTGAATAACCTGGATCAGGGCTTGTTTGTGTCAGGTTTGTTTGTGGATTTTTCGCGGGCTTTTGATTGATGGTTGAACCATGCTTTATTATTAGAGAAATTGCATCGTTACGGTATTAGGGGTGTTCCCCTTAATCTAATAAAATCCTACTTGAATATCCGGTACCAGTTTGTGAAAGTTAATGAGGCTAAAGGAGCTACTATGCTGATTTCACGGGGTGTTCCCCAATGATCAAACTTGCGACCTTTTTTCTACAGGGTCCTGCACCTCACCTCCCGTCTTCTATAGCTCACTTAGTAATTATGTTAGAATTTTCATATTTTGCAGACCTTATCTGTATCATGGGGCGCATTTCAGGAAAATATTTTTTTTCATATAGGGGGTTCCAAAAAAGTGTGACGTCATAAGGGTGTATTTTTTTAAATTACATGCTATATATTTTCTTACATTTTTGGGTGCCTCCTATAGTTACCTACATACCCCTAAAATTTTATTAAAATTGATTCAGTATTATAGACGAAAAAAAATAAAAACTAACAAATATTAGTTTTGCGCCACTGGTATTAAAAATAAATAAAAAATAAAAATAATGCCTCGTTAATAAATTTATACAAAGGTATCTATTAAATAAGGTATAACAATTTCGTTAACCAAGTTTGGTTAACACGAATTGTACAGGGTGTCCAAAGTTTAGTGTCAAGCTTTGCAAACTTTAAAGCAATTTATTTTTCTTATTTCAAATGGGAACCCCTGTATATTTTTATGTCATTCGATGCAGAATTAAAAATCAAACTTTTTTCCTAATTGCAACCCTATCGAAATTTCTAACGCATCAAGAGTTATTTGCAGAAAACTGATTTTATCAACTATTTCAACAGTCATTATTATGAATAAATATCGAAGGTGGCTTTGAAAAACAATTTATTGGTATTAAAGTTTATTAAAGTGACCAGAGATCATTTTGACTTTAGTAATCTAAAAGTTTTAAATACTGTTAAATTGTTAGTAATTATTTAAGTTGTTATAATTACTTTATATTGTTTTTTGTGATGGACTACAACCAAGAAGAGCTCGTAGATATTATTTTTATATTAGGAGCATGCGAAAAGAACTCTTTTTGGCAAGCCGAGTTTACGCACAGTGTTATCCGGAACGACGACATCCAGACAAAAGGAGCCTGCAAAACATATTAGAGAGGTTTGTACAAACGGGAAATGTAAACTACCCAAAACCAGTGAGAAATAAACCGGTCCGAACTGAACAAAATTAATTGGCTGTGCTATTATCTGTTATAGAAAATCCTTCAGTTACTCAACAAGCAGTCGCTGATGCCGTAGATGTAATCGAAAGAACAGTTCAACGAATTTTCAAAGATAACCATATTCACGATTATCATTTCCAGTTAATAATTACTAACAATTTAACAGTATTTAAAACTTTTAGATTACTAAAGTCAAAATGATCTCTGGTCACTTTAATAAACTTTAATACCAATAAATTGTTTTTCAAAGCCACCGTCGATTTTTATTCATAATAATGACTGTTGAAATAGTTGATAAAATTAGTTTTCTGCAAATAACTCTTGATGCGTTAGAAATTTCGATAGGGTTGCAATTAGGAAAAAAGTTTGATTTTTAATTCTGCATCGAATGACATAAAAATATACAAGGGTTCCCATTTGAAATAAGAAAAATAAATTGCTTTAAAGTTTGCAAAGTTTGACACTAAACTTTGGACACCCTGTACAATTCGTGTTAACCAAACTTGGTTAACAAAATTGTTAAACCTTATTTAATAAGTTCCTTTGTATAAATTTATTAACGAGGCATTATTTTTATTTTTTATTTATGTTTAATACCAGTGGCGCAAAACTGATATTTTTTAGTTTTTTTTTCGTCTATAATACTGAATCAATTTTAATAAAATTTTAGGGGTATGCAGGTAACTATAGGAGGCACCCAAAAATGTAAGAAAATATATGGCATGTAATTTAAAAAAATACACCCTTATGACGTCACACTTTTTTGGAACACCCTGTATGAAAAAAAATATTTTCCTGAAATGCGCCCTAAGATACAGATAAGGTCTGCAAAATATAAAAATTCTAACTTAATTACTAAGTGAGCTATAGAAGACGGGAGGTGAGGTGCTGGACCCTGTATATATTGCCTATGCGAATGATTTAAGTCCTTATATCACCACAGAAAAAGTTAGAGATGTCTGCTATGCAGACGATACTAGACATCCTAATAATTGCAGATGATCGGTCGATACTGAGAGACGAATGTGAGAATGTTTACAGTCAAGTACAGCACTGTGGGCTGATAAGAATTTTCTAAAACTGAATAAAGAAAAAACGGTATTGCTTTGCTTTACGAAGACGAAAGTGATTTTAAGTTTTTTGAAGGATCTCTGGACGAACTTGGGTGCCAGGAAAGTACGAAGATGTTAGGGGTGGGGATTGATTATAAGCTTAAATGGGGATTCCATGTTGACAACTTATGCTCAAGATTGCGCAGCACCTACTATGGACTACACTTTTTGTCTGGGCAGTGTGGCTTGCCTACTCTTATGTCACTATATTTTTCTAATTTTTATACCCACCTTAGATACCGTATATTGTGCTGGGGTAATAGTAGTCAGATAAACAGGGTTTTTCTGCTTCAAAAGTTTGCGATTAGAATCATGTGTGGGCTTCAACGTCGGGAAACCTGTAAACTGGCTCTTAGGCAGAATACAATTCTTACAGTTTTCGACATAATATATATACTTAAAGTTTGCTCATATGTTTATAGAGATAGGCACACGTTTGAGGGTTGCCGACTTAATAATAATTATAATACTGGAGGTCACTTAAGATTGATGCCACCACCTCATCGCACAGCTACTTACCAGAAGAGTTTTTATTTTAACTGTTTCAGATTTTATAATGTCCTAGATAATAGCATAAAAGTGGCACCTAATATCAATGTTTTTAAGAGTAGTAAAAAAACATTAATGTAGGAGACTTAAAAAGCTGCTGTTTCAAAAAAAAATGTTATAGTCTTAGTGATTTTTTCTTGTAGTTACTTCATTTGTCTGACGTTTTTTCCAATTATTGTAGTGCCCTGTATTACTTTTCAATTGAAGAAATAAACGATAATATTATTAGTATTATTAATATTACATAACGCTAGGTTTTAACTAACATAACCCATATAGGGTTGGCAAAAAGAACCATCGCTGTCCTAGTTCGGTAGCGACAAGTTTTTTTCTTGTCGACTGCCATATTCTGTTATTACCATTACAAAAAAATTATTTTTAGGAACTAGAAAGAACTGAGCTATTGGACCAGTTTAGGTGTCTTTCTCAGGAAGCAAATATCTTAGAGAGTAACAACCACACTTTGGAAAATGAAGCCTCCCAGACAAAAGTTCAGCTGTCCGTGGCGTTGGATCACGCATCGGATTTGGAAAGAAAATTGGAAAATCAAGAATCTATTATAAGGAGTTATGAAAGACAGGTTGGTAATGTTTAAACGCTACATTTTATCCTATGCGTTTTTATTTGTATTCGTGTTTCTTATTTATTAAGAGAATGCAGGCAGAGAGTTTAGTAGACAGTTGTAGCGAATACTGTGACAAATATTTTCTTACAAGCCTCTCGACTCCTGCAAACCTATTTTTAAGTCCAATAAAATTTTAACGCTACCATATATTCTACTATATGAGGCAGTAGTATTTGTTCGTCAGAACCCAAAAAGATGTCCAGCTATTGTAAAAGCTGGACATGTCATACAAGACGGGAAGCAGCGTTTCGGATATCTGTTTCCCAGGCTGTAAATGGATTCTTTACTTCTACTCGACACAGCAATACTTTCATTATCATTACTAACTTACATACAGTGTGTATCGGCCAAATGGAATAAATTTGATAATAATTACATTGTGGCGTGTCCGAAAAAACGTTCGGACACGTCAAGTGATATTTCTAGTTGCGCAATCTTTTCAATAAAAAATTTTTATACAGGGTGTGTCATGTAACGTATACGATCTTAGTTGAGACAGACAAAAAATTTTTTAAAAATTTGACGACAGACTTATCAAGGCCCCGTGGACTATCTTCGAACATCTGTATAGGAAGCAATCAATACAAATTTTGTTATATTTGTTAGATTCAGTGTGTGATGCAGTAAATTATTGATCGTACCCCCAATATTTACGTTGTCTCAAGTGACTTCGTATAAAGTATAACATTGACCAATACCAACTGTACTGTACAATACTGTTTATTTCTTGATAATGTAAAAAACGAAAAAAAAAAAACATTAATGTAGGAGATGTTGAAAATGCTCGCCGCGAACGTCTGGCAATATCCTAATCTTAAATAGAAATTTCTTCTAATGTTACTGAACATCTCAGGCGTGACCGATCTAATCGCAAGCGTTATTCGTCTTCTTAAGTCAGCTAAGTCGGGGGGTTTAGTTTTGTATACAATATTTTTGACATAACCCTATAAGAAGAAGTCTAATGGCGTCAGATCAGGGGATCGTGCTGGCCATTCCATCGATCCACGCCTCCCTATCCACCGATTTGGAAATACTCGGTTGAGGTACAGCCGGACATTGATTTGGTAATGGGGCGGTGCTCCATCTTACTGAAACCATATCATATTCGCTGAAAGTTGCGGGTTTGCTGGATCAGGATATAAGTTTGTCAAAGTTGGCAAGACATTATTTTGGAGCAGTGCTAAATAATTAAATTGCCATTAATAAAAAAGGGACCTATGATATGATCTCCAATTATTCCTGCCCAAACATTAACCTTTTCAGGAGACCAATAGCGGCAATGGTGACAAGTAGCATGGCCGCGAAGTGTAAAGGAGCACTCATCAGAAGAAAAAATATGTTCTAATTGGATCACATTGTTATCTAACGTTGCCATTATTTGTTCACAAAAATACGTTCTCCTATCAAAATCGTCTTCCACGAGCTCATGAGTAGGGATACATTTTATTTTCTTGTAATGTTCGAATAATCGATGAATGGCTAACATCGAACATTGGGGCTGTTTTTCGACTAGAAGTATGTGGGTCTTCCCCAAACTCAATATCTATTTTGGTATCATCACTTATTGCATTGGCAGCTACTTTTTTTATCTGCTTTACATGTCCAAGCTGGCGAAACTGCTTTTCCATTTTACTAATTTTCCCTTGAGTTATTGGCGGCAAATTTGGAAATTTTTTATAAAATAAGCGAGCAACTTCCATTTGTGCCCGTTTTTTATCTTCATGAACAATCATCTGTTGAATTGTTATTTTGTGCATTCTGTTAAATCAACCATTTTTCTGATATGCAGTTAACGAAATTCAAACGACTATAACACTGACAACTACTGTCATGCAGACAGACAACAATTTGCTAAGGTCAGGAGTTTGAAACAAAAGTGAACAAAACTATTTATACCTTTTTTTATTTCATGTCAGTAAACAAAAACGCTGAAATGCAATAAATCTTAAAACACTTACTATTTCCGAAACAGTTGAAGATAGTTATAGGATATTGTACATGAAATATGTCTATAATTTTCTGAAGAATCCAAAAATTGAATAATATATAGGGTGTTGCATTTAAAATAAGAAAGTTGGTATTGGCCACTCAGCCACTGTTACATGACACACCCTGTAGTAAAATGTTTTTATTCAAAAAATTGCGCAACTAGAAAAACCAATCTACGTGTCCGAACATTTATTCCATTTGACTGTTACACATTGTATGTCAGTCATGAGGTTAAAAGAAATTCATATTTATTTATTCAACATATTCAAACACCAATGGTAAAAAGTACTTTTGGACAAAAATCAATAGTATATAAAGGAATAACAATTTATAACAGTTTGCCGAAAAAAATTAAAGAAATATCAAAATTATGGAATTTTAAAAAAACAGTAAAAAAATATTTTTTAAAACTGAACTAATTTTAACGTATTATATTATATTAATATTTTTCTTTATAAATGGTTATTATATATATTTTTTTTGAATAATTTCGATGGAGTTATTAATAGTTACTAAACATATTTGGTGTTATATTGTCTAATAAACTTTTTTAAGTTGGTTGAGAATAAAGATATACAGTGTGTCCGCCGATGGGGGTACCCAATAGGGAAAAAATCTTTATTATTAATTTTACGACCAAAAGTCATTCTTTATAAAAAGTTCTGCTTGTCGAGAAAATGAATTGACGATAAAAAAATTTAGATTCCATGTACAGGGTGTTAATAAATTGGGAAAATATGAAAACGCTTCAACATTCTTTATTATTTTTTACAAAAATTTTATAAAACAAAGTTGTTTATAAACTAACCTAAGGTCTGATTACAAATTTTGAAATAAAAATTCGAATTTTTAAAAATAAAATGGGTTTTATGTAATTATTTGCATTTTACAAAAAAATCAAGATAGCCGATTTTGTATACGTCCATGTTACGGCAGCATCTTATTTACGTGTGTCAGATTTCGTGAAGGCATTTTTGAAAACGTTAACCAAAGAAGAGCGTATTTATTTAATAAAATGTTACGGTATTGGAAATGTGTCTTATCAATACGCTATAGATGTTTTTCATGAAAAATATGCTAATACGCCGGTATCAAAAAAAGCTCTACGAAGATTATTGAAAAAATTCAATGAAACTGGATCGGTGATGAATGTAAAGAAACCAAAGAAAAAATTCGATCAAAATGATGCAGCTACAGTATTAGCAATAGGGTCAGTTTTAGATAACCCGAAATTATCTTTAAGGAATCGTGCACAAACAGTGGATTTAAGCAAAAGTGAATTACACACAATTTTTAAAGAAAACAAAATTATACCGTTTAAGCCAAAGATACGGCATACACTTGAACCTGGAGATGAAGAGAGACGTTTAGAGTTTTGTTTATGGATAGGTGAAAAGTATCTTGAAAACCAAAGATTTCATAGATTTATTTTTTTTTACCGATGAATCTACATTTCACACAAACGGGCACGTATCTTGTAAGTTAAGTGTGCTCTATTGTAGGAAATTGATTGTAACTTTTAGGTTTACTAATTAAATACTACATGTATAATTGGGTCAATGATATGTCCTGTATCAACCTGTATTGTGTAGTTTTCAATAAATAAATAAATAAATAAAATAGTCGCCATTGGGCTTACGAAAATCCTAATTATGTAATAAACAAAGGAAGTCAACGATACAAAAAAGTTAATGTATGGTGTGGGATTTTTTATGATAGGATAATTGGCCCATATTTTATAGAGGGAAATTTAAACCAGCACGTGTATTTGGACATTTTGGAACAATTCGTCTTACCATTTCTTAATACGTTAGAGCCAGAAGTACGTAATAATGTTTTGGCAACAAGACGGCTGTCCTGCTCATTTCACAGCATTGGTCAGACAATGGTTAAATTATCATTTTGGCGCAAAGTGGATAGGGAGGTTTGGCCCAAACCATTATCCAGCTAGGTCGCCTGACCTTTTATTATTAGATTTCTTTTTGTGGGGTGCCTTAAAACAAAAGGTTTATTCAGATAATCTTCCACATGATAGGGAAATATTAAAACAACGCATAGAAGGAGCAATCCATGATCTGAATGTGCCGCGAATCATTCGTAAAGTGTACGGTAAATTTATTAAGTTGGCGAAAAGTGCGTCATGTTAGGAGGTAGCTATGTAGAATAATATTTAAAAATTCGAATTTTTATTTCAAAATTTGTATTCAGACTTTAGGTTAGTTTATAAACAACTTTGTTTTATAAAATTTTTGTAAAAAATAATAAAGAATCTCTCTTGAAGCGTTTTCATATTTTCCCAATTTATTAACACCCTGTTACATGGAATCTAATTTTTTTTATCGGAAATTCATTTTCTCGACAAGCATAACTTTTTATAAAGAATGACTTTTGGTCGTAAAATTAATAATAAAGATTTTTTCTCTATTGGGTACCCCCATCGGCGGACACACTGTATATTATTAAAAAAAAATACAAAATCAATAAAATCCCAATTTTTGTTGAAGATTTCAGAATTGACGTCTCAAGTTGCTCGTCTAGAGGTACAGTTAAAGCAGACTAATCGCGAACACGAGCAATACAACACCGAAATTAACCAGATGCGAGATTTATGCGTCAAATTGGATAAGGACAAAGATAATTTGAAGCACGAGCTTTATAGCAAAGAAGATCGGCGATCGCAGGTGAGAAAATAATTTTCGTCTCTTTTTTCCAAGTTACTGTTTATCTTTATGGTTTTTAAAAATGTAGTTAGTCTATCTGGTGTCATGGGTATGTAAATCGTAAACGTTTTTAAAAGTCTTAAATTAGAGATTGGATAAATATACAAATTTTTAAATTATTTATATCCATGTATGCATTTGGTTTGTATAAATGTATTGTTGGTTCTAAGTTTAGAAGTTTATAAATAATAAAAAAATAGTCCGGCCCTGGCCAAAGTTCAAGTTGTGCAAACGGTATGTTACTAGAAATGGCATTTGACAACGGCGGCTATTACATTCTTAAGTGATAAATACTATATCCACATTTATATTAACACAGATTGGTATTAACATAGTAATAAATACTTTAGTTTTGTAGGAAAATAAACAGGATAAGCAAAATGTAGTACAAAAAACACCCTCCTTTTGCAACTTAACTTTCAAAATGTCTTTATTCCAAACTAACTTTTACAGTTCATTACATGGAAAGTACAACATAATATAGAAAATAATAATCATTAAAAAAAATAACAATAAAAAAAATGGAAGTTAATTCATTAATAAAATGAATTTAAAAAAAATAGTATAAATAATTTAATTTAGTAAATATCTCTTTAATTGTTTTTTAAAAGTTCCCAATTTTTTAATTTTTCTGATATTTTTTGGAAGATTGTTATATTTTATTATTCAGTCATATAAAAGCGATTTTTTTCCGAAATTAATTTTTACTGGTATAGTTTGATAATTTATACAACGTCTAGTGTTATGCTCATGTAATGTCTTATTCTCCTGAAGTGTTATGATTTTTTTTTCTTTTAAAATAATAGAGTGAATAAGAATACAAATTTTTAATGTGCATAAATGTTTTAAACATGTAAATACCCTTTCGGTCTATACAGGGTGTCCATTTAGTGTGCCGGTGGATGATATATCGTAAACGGTCGACTTAAGGAATAAAACTTTTATACAAAAGTTGTACTGGGTCTTCCAACGAGGACTGAACAGGGGCTCATTTTTGAGCTTCCTTGTATTTAAAAAAAAATCCAAAATAGCCAATCGATGTACTTTTTCCTGCAGAATTCAAAAATGAAACCAAAAATTGATTTGAACCAGAAACAAAAGAGTTACGCTATGGATAAGGTGTTTTTTAAATGGAACATAGTTTTTTTATACGATTTTTGGAACGGGTGATTGTTTTGTTCTGATTAAAATATTTAATATTTTAATCAGAACGGACAAAAAAAAATCACTCGTTCCAAAAATCGTATAAAAAAACTATGTTCCATTTAAAAAACACCTTATCCATAGCGTAACTCTTTTGTTTCTGGTTCAAATAAATTTTTGGTTTAATTTTTGAATTCTGCAGGAAAAAGTACATTGATTGGCTATTTTGGATTTTTCTTTAAATACAAGGAAGCTCAAAAATGAGCCCCTGTTCAGTCTTCGTTGGAAGACCCTGTACATGTTAATGTCGCGCACCTTTTAAAAATAATTATAAATATACAGGTTGGACCAAAAATCCAGGGTGGGCCAGACATATCTTTTTTTAAATGGAACACCCTGTATATTTTTACATTTTTAAATTCCACATAAGATTATAATTATTTTTTATTAAATGCATTATTAGTCTATACTTCATAGTTTCCAAGATATTGACTCTCGAAAAGTGACATTTTTGAACTTTAACAGCTTCTAACTTTCTAACAGTACGTCTTAGAGCAAAACGGCTTACATGTCCCTATCTTCAATTTTTATTATCTTCCCAAAAAATCAACTTCCGGTTAAACCGGATGTAACTCGAAAGCAGGAAATATAGTTGTTCCGGTTTAACTGGAAGTTGATTTTTTTGGGAAGATAATAAAAATTGAAGATAGGAACATGTAAACCGTTTTGCTCTAAGACGTACTGTTAGAAAGTTAGAAGCTGTCAAAGTTCAAAAATGTCACTTTTCGAGAGTCAATATCTCGGAAACTATGAAGTATAGACTAATAATGCATTTAATAAAAAATAATTATAATCTTATGTGGAATTTAAAAATGTAAAAATATACAGGGTGTTCCATTTAAAGAAAATATATGTCTGGCCCACCGTGGATTTTTGGTCCAACCTGTATATTTAAAATTATTTTTAAAAGGTGCGCGACATTAGCATGTACAACTTTTGTATAAAAGTTTTATTCCTTAAGTCGACCGTTTACGATATATCGTCCACCGGCACACTAAATGGACACCCTGTATAGATTAACAGTTGGTTCTTAATGTGGTAATTTGTGTATACATTTAATAACCTTATTTTGCAATTTTTGTAATGGTTTTACGTTTGATAAACAAGCAGATCCACTTGTTACATAAATAGCTACCGTGCGAGCAAAAATTATTTGCATCAAAGAGGGCTAGGATTAAAGAACGTAGGGCTTGGTTTAGATCACAATGATATGGGGACGATATAATATCTAACCAAATCTAGGTTAAAATTTTTTAAAATTCATATTATGACATGAAATATGCCAAACTAATGAGTAATAAAATAATTAGACAAATACAAATTTAGTTTTGTTGTTTACAAAATTATAATACTTGCACTTTATAAGGAAATAAATTTAGCTGCTTCTTAAGAATAGTCCTGCATGTTCCATAAGATCTTCCCACTTTTTGGGACAGGCATCTTATACAAATTGTTGGCGTATTTTGCATTATTTCACGAACGTTTGCAACAAGTTCTTCTGTTCTTACAGATGGTCTTCCTGCTTCTTTTTGTGTTGTATAGAACCTGTTTCCCTAAACACAGCCACGGTTCTTTTCAGGCAATGATAAAAATCCCCAGCAATAAAAGCAACGTTAGGAAAATGTTCGTGAAAATCGTCAATGCACAAACCCGGATTGTATTGCCACTCACCATTTACTCTAACCCCGTTTCGAAAATACGCTTTAACCATGAATGTTTTGTGCTGTTTCGTATAGCCCATTGTGTGAATTGTTTAAGAAATTGGAAAAATTAGCGATGAATCAAATTACTTGTAACGACTGTCAAAGATGACGGAATAACTGATTGATTGTTAATTCAGGTAGTTACTGACACCCAACAGGTATACGGCTAAGCAGTACGTACGTCCTTAGATGCAAGGCCCTCTTCACAATTGTTTTTTGTTTTGTTTCTCACAAAAGATTTCATCCTTTATGTCCAAATTTGAAATGCATATGTTAAATACTCCAATAATTCAAAAATATCAGTTTTTATTTTCAAACTTTGAATTAGGGTCAAAAATGAAAAATGGCATTATAAAAGTCATATTATTTTTGTTTAAAGAATACAGGGTGGGTCGGGAGAAACGGACCAAACTTTATGCGCGTAATATACACGCAAAAAAAATTAAAAAAAAAAACATAAATATGTTCTTATTCGATAATCATTTGTTTTCAAGTTATAGCGTAATACCAAATAAAGAAAAGTTCATATATTAACGGTTTCCTAATCATAGCGTTCTTTTAATAAATGTTCAAAAATACCGCCATTGACTTCTAAACATTTTCTGCTTCGTCTACGTTGCTCTTCTAATTGCTTCATGCCTTTCTTCTTTAAAATTGGCTGCAGTATTTCTAATACGTCAAATTAGTGCATCCCGAGTGTCCACTTTTACTATGCACTCTTCATTTTTAAACCAGCCCCATAAACAATAATCTAGTTCTGTGAGGTCTGGAGATCTTGGAGGCCAATTAATAGGACCACCGCGACCAATCCAACGCCCTGGAAATGTTTGGTCTAAATGTTGCTTGACCTGACGAGCAAAATCAAGATGGAGCTCCATCGTGCTGGTAATACATTTGCCTTCTGATTTCTGATATTTACAGGAACATCCTCTAGCAGTCCTTGCAACTCATGTTGTAAAAAATTTAGGTAGTTGTCTCCTGTGAGGCAATTCTCCAAAATGAAAGGGCCAATTGAATAGCTATCGAGCATACCACACCACACGTTTACCGAAAACTTATGTTGAAAATTACTTTCAACTGTTGCGTGGGGATTTTTGATTGACCATACATGAGTTACGAGTATTATTAATACCGTCACGGGTGAATGTTGCTTCATCTATAAATGATTATTTATCCACCGACAAAATTCAATACGTTTAGCATAATCTTCCGGTTTTAGGTGCTGTACTCTCTGTAGGTACATGGTATCGATATAAGCCTTGCTCGTGGAGTGTGTTTAATACTCTTTTTTGTGGAATGCCCAATCGAGTACAAATTCTTTGTGAGCTGGTCGTTGCATTTTCTTCTACTAAATCGAGAATATTTTCTACTTCTCCGAAACCTTGTCGAGTAGCTCGTTCAGATGTAATGTTAGCGATGGGAAGCTTACCATTCTCGCACAAATTGGTAAAAACTCTGATAAACACGTTTCTAGTCGGATGTCTGTGATGTGGATACCGTTGACGATATTCTTCAACAGCAGCTGTAACACTTCCATTACAGAAACCATAAATAAACACCATATTTGCATATTCTAAATTTGTATAAGTATTTGGCATTTTGTAACACTTTAATCACTCAAACTTGAAAATAAACGTTTAATCACTGCCACAATACACAGACACATTGTCAAGACAACATAGATGTCAAATAGTTTAGAGTCTTGAGTATGGCATACTCTAATTACGTAAAAATTTTGATAAAAGTGGAACGTAGAAAAAAAAATTATATTGCGCTATAACTTGACAACAAATGAATATCGGGTAAGAACATATGGATTTTTTTACATTGTTTTCGCGTGTATAATACACTCTTGAAATTTGGTCCATTCCACTCGACTCACCCTCTATATGGTTAACAGATTGACCTCCTTTTTCCGGACACCGTGTATAGTAGATTTTATCGGTGGTAAATTACTCGCCACAATTAGAATTATAAACTTTCAGGTAATTTTTTTCATCGCCATATTTTCTCTAATTTCATAACTCAAAAATGGCTAATCTTTTAGGTTGAAAGAAACACTGGAAAATTAGAATCGGAAAAGGAAAGTTTGCAAAGGACATTAGAAAAAGAACGGGCTAGTTTTGAGGCAGTGGAAAAGTTGTTAAATGAAGCGCGACAAGAACTAATAGAGCAGAGGTTACTTAACCAAGATATACAGAATGAGGTGGGCCGACTGAAACAAAAGATAACGGAATTGGAAGAAAGACTGTAAGTAAAAATACATCTAGTATTACAGGGTGTCCGGAAAATGGAGGACAATCCATTAACCATTATTAATGGAGCAAAAACAAAATGACTTATATAATGCCTTTTTCATTTTTGACCCTTATATTCGATATACAGGGCATCAAAGTTTGAAATTAAAAATCTCATTTTTTTGAATAATTTATGCAATAGTAAGTTCTTAGTATAGGAAAAAAAATATTTCATTTAACTGGTTCACTACCTACGACATGTTTTTATCTGTACGCCACTGTTCTTACAATATTTTTGTCCAGTCCTTTGCTTTCGGTATTGTCACCTATTGCAAAGTTTTACTTAATAATTTATTGCTTGTATCATTGAATATGAAACTATAAGAATAGCGGATCTTCGAGAAAACTTGACAACCCTGTTTTAGACTGTATTGGAGGCGGTTTGGCCGCCATTGTGGAGTTGATCGTAAATCTATAGTTATAAATGCAGCGCCTCGGCAACAGATGTCTCAAATTCACTGATGTAATGTCGTGGTGTTGCCGCATATCGTATTTTATTGGAATTTTTAAGGATTGAAGCATTTTTAACAGACAATAAAATAGGAGTTTTTCAATTCCAGCGGAATGTATGTTTTTGATAATAATATGTACACTGATTACTCCGGGGTAATTGGACCAATTTTCATAATGATTTTACCGTTGCATTAGGTGTTAAATGTGTGTAAATAAGTAAAATAGGTTTTATTGCGTCGAAAAATAGCAAAATACGTAATACACTAATACAAACAAACTGGATGTTTCTTAAGTAAGAAAGTAAAACTTACTTATTTTAAACATTTTGAAAAGTAGTAATAATTGCAAATAAAAACCAAGTTATACAAACCGCACATCATTCATATTTTACCCATCATATACGTTGTAGCCTAGGTATGTATTGAATAGTGAGAGTCGTCATTTAATTCTGTTAGAAATAGAAAACATGGCAGTTAATATGTTTTCATGTAATTAACGTTGGAACGTCAAAAGGTTGAAAATATTGTATGCTACAAAGCAATTAAAAATAGGGACATTTTTAGGACTAGACTTTCCAAGGTTCCAATTAAAAGTTATGTTTGTGCAAACAGACAGGCGGCAACAATGTTTTAATTTAGCAGTGGCTGCATCAACACGCTTTATTGTTGGTGACTCATTGTGCCATCTATGAATTTAACGTAGCAGATTTAGGAAATCTGCTTATATGGCCTTCTTATAGTTTGATATTCTATGCTTGTATTCATGGTAATGCCACAACGGCTGACTTGATCTAGCTTTTAAAAGTTATGATATGACCGTTGGCATCAGTTAGGGACCTATACTTTTTAAATTATCTCCAAAATGCATAATTTTATCGAAATTTTATTGGAGACAAAAAATAATGAAAAATAAATTATTACCTGAAAAAATATGGTTCAGAAGTCACTAGCGTACAGTACACGTACTATAGGGGAGGTCAAGGCGTGCCCCCCCTATTTTGAATACTTGACAATTATTTTTCATTTTGTTTTTCTCAAAAGATGTAGGTATCTCTTTATGCCGAAGCAATGTCCCAAATTTGAAATTAATGTCTTGTTAAATACTCGGTCTCGAATTATTTAAAAAAATCAGTTTTTAATTTCAAGCTCTGACACTGTATATCGAACATGAGGGTCATAAATAAAAAATGGTATTATAAGTCATATTATTTTTGCTCAAGGAATATATGGTTAACGGATTGGCCTTCTTCCAGAGACCCTGTATATCGAATTTTATTATTAAGTATCATCTTTTGGGTGTGTAAGTAAAATTACTTCATTGCTGTTAAAGATAGAAAAAACTTATAAAAATAGACAATGACACAACATAGGGTGTCTAAAAATTAAGATCCACGACAAAGCTATATTATTTTCAATGAAACACCCTTTATACAGGGTCCTGTAATGGTACGTCGGCTTTCATAGCTCCTATACGAATTGAGTCGGGAATTTTATTCATATGCTGACTGATACTGTAACACGGGATGTATTTTAGGAAAATATTTTCTCATGTACAGGGTGGCCCCAAAAGTGTGATAACATAAAGTTGTATTTTTAAAATGGGACACCCTTTCTCAGACCCTTTGTATCTTTTTAAAAATATGCATTTTATGAAGAATTCTAAAGATGAAACATGTATCATATCCTATACACCTGTCTAAGAAAGACAGTTTCCGAGAAAAGGGCGTTGAAATTATCAACACATTTTATTGTCAAAAAAATTACCTTGTCGGACTTCCATTGTCTTTATTTTGTTACTTAACACAACGTTTCGGTGGGTTAGTATCTCTAACCGTTTTCAAGTGTAAACTAAATTATAATTCTAAGGCTACTGTCTTAAATACTATCCATGTGCAATGAAGCTTGATGACTCCGCCTACGTGCTTATTGGAGTGTGGAGTTTGAGCTGTTGCTTTTGGACAAGAAGAGGCTTCTAGATATTGGGGATATCTATACTTGGTTTACTGAATATATGTGTATTTTGATTCATGAAAGCTGCTTCCTTGAATTTTCATTTTCTCCAGTGCTGTTCCGTGTCCAAAACCTTGGCTTCTAACCACTGTATATTATGCTGGTTGGTCCATACATGTTCCGCTATACCTGATCTCGAAGTTTCACCTCTTTGAGTATGTTTCAGATGTTCTTTTACTCGTACGGGAAGAGGTCTTTTTGTTTCTCCAATGTATGATTTTTTTGATATTACTTCATTGTCTACCACCTTCAAACATTTTATTGTGTTTACAAAAAACAAATAAATAAGTAAAAAAATTAACACTTATTTTTATAGGTTTTCCCGAAAACGGTAAATTTTATAAAATATCAAAGAACTATGCCCTCTTGCGGCCAAATTTTAGAAAGTTTCGAATATGAAAATAACATTGAAAAATGATATTTACCGCAGTTTAACAGGCTGCAGCATCATGGATCATAATTTTTGAACACCCTATATATTCTTGAACCAACAACTCAGATTTTCATATTATTATACCTATACAGGGTGTCCGGAAAATACGTGTACAACGTTTGACGACAGACTCCTGACGTCAAAATAGGTCGATCTAAGCCGACTTAGTTATATCCAAAATTGTCTCGTTTAGCCGGTAGAGGGCGTCAAAAATTTGTAAAAATATTGGTTTTTCCTAAATTACATGAAAACCTGCTAATCGATTTTAATGATTTTTAGTATGTAGACTAATACTATAAAATGACGTTTTCTAGTAGTATAATCACCGGCTGTAAATAAGTGGAAGTGTTATAAAAGTGATATAATACGTCAACATTTCTCCTCATTTTTTATATGAACGGCGTTATGACAACCCAGATATTTTTGTAGAGTGACTGGATGTATTTGGAAGCTATTTTACTTTAATTAATATTTTTCGTTGAATGAGCTGTTTTGCCAGAAGAAAATATTTACAATTACCTGCATACATCAATTATTAACAATAAAAATAAAACAAAGTACAACAAAGTTGAAAGTATGTATTGTAAGAAACTAAGTAAAACAAAAACATTACTTAAGCAAATGTGTAAAATGACCGCCATCTTGCTGAATACACTTTTTAACATTCCTTAAAAAATTATATTGGACCCTATCTAATGTCTCGGAGTTATTAAAATGGTTGCCTGCATTTAAAATCCGCTGCAATAAATCATCGCGTGTGTTTACCGGAGTCTTGTAAACTTCTGTTTTAATAGCGCCCCACAAAAAGAAGTCACACATATTTAACTCAGGAGAACGTGGTGGCCATTTTACTGGTGCATCATTGCCCCTTCCAATCCATCGGTTAAGATATTGATAATGTAAGTATTGCCGAACGGCAACGGAAAAATGGGGCGGGGCACCATCATGCATATACCACATTTCCCTCCGAAGTAAAAGGGGCAAATTGTCCAGAAGAATTGGTAATGTGTCTTGCAAAAAATTTAAATAAATATTTCCATCTAACCTGTCTGGAATAACAATGGGACCAATAAAGTAGCGATCAATAATACCTGCCCAAATATTTCATTTAAATTGATCTTGTAAAGCACGCCTCGTCAGTAAACATAATTGTTCTACAAAAATTTGGATCACGGATTCTTTTGTTTCTAATAATTTGACAAAATGTAAGCCGCATGGGGGGATCAGTCGGTAAAAGTTCCTGGACTTTTTGCACGTAACAACTGTTCTTTTAAAACCTCATTGACAATCGTTTTAGGAACATGTAACTCACGTTCTAAGCGACGGGTACTGGTACTTGTTCTTCTTCAACTCTTTCCAGAATCATCTCTTCTGTTTCCACAGTTCGAGTTGTTCGCATACGACCCCTGCCTTCAAAGTTTTTCTCAAAGCTGCCCGTTTCCCGAAGATGACGCTCGATATTGGCAAATGTTTCTCCATGTAAACCCTAACACTCTGACGCCCATTTCCTTGACAAAACCCGTACACCAGGAGCATGTCAACCTTCTCAGAGTTCGTATAATTTTCCATTTTTAATGGTAAAATGAACTTGTAATTCAAGAATGTTGATCGTATACTTGAGTAAATTTCATAGACTGGTGACAATTTGTCAATAATTGTCAAACTATTAAATGCCATAGCAACAAGGTCACTTAAAAAATTATTGTTACAGGTAATTTGATTTTAATATTATTACTAATAATACTAAATATTGTAAATATTTTCTTCTGGCAAAATAGCTCATTCAACGAAAAATATTAAAGTGGTAAAATAGCTTCGAAATACATCCAGTCACTCTACAAAAATATCTGGGTTGTCATAACGCCGTTCATATAAAAAATGAGGAGAAATGTTGACGTATTATATCACTTTTATAACACTTCTACTTATTTACAGCCGGTGACTATACTACTAGAAAACGCCATTTTATAGTATTAGTCTACATACTAAAAATCATTAAAATCGATTAGCAGGTTTTCACGTAATTTAGGAAAAACCAATATTTTTACAAATTTTTGACGCCCTCTACCGGCTAAACGAGACAATTTTGGATATAACTAAGTCGGCTTAGATCGACCTATTTTGACGTCAGGAGTCTCTCGTCAAACGTTGTACACGTATTTTCCGGACACCCTGTATATTACCTATCTCTTGCCGTTTCTAAAATAATAATTACATTCCAATTTTTTTGTCGGAAAAGGTTAACTTAAAAAAATTATATTTTTTAACTCTGAAATATTAATGGCCGTTTGCACCGCCTTGCTTTAAGTTAAAGAATAGCTTATACTTAAGCCCACCTTAAATAAAATAAAATGCACCGGGTCGCATACACAGTAACAGCACGCGGGCTAGAAACTTCGTTTTAGCTCGGATCGCCGAAATCATAATCAGTAATGGCACGTGTGCTAGACAGCAGAATGCGTAACAGCACGCGGGCTAGAAAATCTGACTTCCTCAAGTGGTGGCTAGTAACGACACTCGCGCTAGCAGCAGTTACAGTAATAGCACGCGAGGTATAAAAAGGTATATCGGCAATCGGTTTGTTCGTTGTTAGCAGAGCATTTTTTTTAAATTTAATTAATATTTTATGAAATATTATGAAATGCTTAAAAAAATGCTCTGCTAACAACGAACAAACCGATTGCCGATATACCTTTTTATAACTCGCGTGCTATTACTGTAACTGCTGCTAGCGCGAGTGTCGTTACTAGCCAGGACTTCGGAAAGTCGGATTTTCTAGCCCGCGTGCTGTTACTGTATATGCCACCGGGTCAATACCCGTAAAACTTAGCTAGGGTTTCAAGAAGTTTGACAACGGCGTCAATCTGGTAATTTTTTTAGTAACTTTTGCACCGAATCTTTTCTCCCCTAATTGTTTTGTCGTTTCATTTTCATTCGTCATCCAAAATCAACCTACATAAAAAACGGTTTTTGGTCAAAACTGTTAAAATAATCAGCCCTGTTGTACACTTTTCTAGGCAAACCAAAAATAATCAAATTAATTTCGTCGACTTCATCGTCATCAGCAATGAGTTCTAATAAATCCATTTTTCCCGTTTAGGTTGACTTGGACTTGACTGACGTTTAGGTTATATTATTTTTTTCAGTGGTTTAAGGTTAGATTTCCAAGATAAGCCGAATAATTCTGGGGCTTAGGTTTGTTCGACTGGAAGCCAAGCTTTAGGCAAAAAGTCAACGCGTGCAAACCAAATTCTGGAGATAAGATGAACCTTAGATTAAGTAGCATCTAATCCAAGCGATGCAAACGGCCATCAGACCCTGAAATTTGATTAACACCTAAATAATACGAGAGGGCTTTTAACCCTACGCCCAAATCTTAGTTGTGATATACAGGCTAGTGTAAAAAATACAGTTAATTTGGTTAAGTACTTGAAAAGTACCAAAAGTATATTTTTTTTTAAATGTAACACCTACACATACAGCGAGGACGTAAAGTCTGGAATAAATTCATTATTTAGGGAACGCTGAATGTTTTTAAAAATCGCTCGGACACGTCGATTTTGTTTTTTTAATACGCATTTTTTTCAATATTTTGTATTATACAGGGTGTCTTCGAAAGCACTCTGCTTGGACCAACTTTAATTTTTTAAATGGGAACCCACATTTTTTTTTTAATTTTAGGATTCTGTGCATAATTGTGAACATTTTTTATCTACCATGTCATTATGATTTATCGACAGTTAAAGTTCGAAAATAAATACAACAATTAATTATTTATCATTTTAATAAATGTTGAAAATGTTGCCCAATGGTTAATTGGCAGTAACCTAGACGATCAAAAAATTCTTTCTGCACATTTCTGACAACTTCCGGACTGATTGTCCGTATTTCTTGAACAATTCGATTCTTACAGTCCTCCATGTCCATTGGCTTAGTTTGAAAAACTTTACCTTTAAGGTAAACCCACAGAAAAAAGTCAAGGGGGGTTAAGTCGGGAGACCTCCGCGGCCATTCAATAGCTCCCCTCCTTGCAATCTATCTATTTTCAAAAATAGTATTAAGATAAGCGCGAACTTTTGAAAATAGATGGATTGGAAGAAGGGGAGCTATTAAATGGCCGCCGAGGTCTCCCGACTTAACCCCCCTTGACTTTTTCTCTGTGGGGTTACCTTAAAGGTAAAGTTTTCCAAACTAAGCCAATGGACATGGAGGACTTAAAGAATCGAATTGTTTAAGAAATACGGTCAATCAGTCCGGAAGTTGTCAGAAATGTGCAGAAAGAATTTTTCGATCGTCTAGGTTACTGCCAATTAATCTTTGGGCAACATTTTCAACATTTATTAAAATGATAAATAATTAATTGTTTTATTTATTTTCGAACTTTAACTGTCGATAAATCATAATGACATGTTAAATAAAAAATGTTCACAATTATGCACAGAATCCTAAAATTAAAAAAAAATGGGGGTTCGCATTTAAAAAATTAAAGTTGGTCCAAGCAGAGTGCTTTCGGAGACATAATAATAAAAAATATTGAAAAAAATGCGTATAAAAAAAACAAAATCAACGTGTCCGAGCGATTTTTAAAAACATTCAGCGTTCCCTAAATAATGAATTTATTCCAGACTTTACGTCCTCACTGTATATTACACATATTATCACTGATTTGAAAAGCTACTTAAATTAGCTCTTTATTTTTGTATATCATCTAAACCTATCTGGTCAAGTTTTTGATTTATAAGCGATTATTTGTACAATTTTCTCGACAATTTAATTTTCAGTCGATTTCTAGTAAGTATGCCATCATAAACTCTTGTTTGGCAAAAAATTATGTCAGTTTCGTTATTGTTGTGGTACTTTGTTAATTACTACTGATACAAGTGCTGAATACCGTAAGTTTCTTGGCGCTTTTAGAGTTGAACCAAAATCAATATAGTAGATTATGTAACGAGGTTGGAATAAAAATTCGATCCGAGTGGAAGATTCCGAACGCGAGCGTGAGGAACCACGAGTATCGAATTTTCATTCTAACCGAGTAGCAGACTATATTTTCTCCACGACCATCCAGTTCCATATCTGATTCATCCGATTTTTCACTCATTTTTTGACTTGCACTAAAATTTGTTTGAAAATAATTATTACAACGCGGCCATTTTTATCTGACACTGACAGTTTCAAAATTCATGGCAACCTATGTCGTTTATATCAATTACAGAATATTCATTCCGTATCTTGTTATGGAATGAAAATACACGCAAAACGCATAAGAAGCAAGTGTTTCAGAATAAATATTCGAACTCAAGAGCGAGAATTTTTACATTCTATTATCCAAAATGATTTTGGAATTATTGCATTCAGTAATGGTCGTGGAGAAAAATTATTCTGGATTCGTAACGATTTCTCGAGGCTCATTGGCGATAGATTTGGGTACATTTCATTAAACTTTATACATATGTTTTAGTCATAGTTTTATCACACTCTCCAAATAAAATAAATAAATAATAATAATAATAATAATAAAAAGTTTATTTAAAATTTAATAATATAATAAATATGTTTATGTTGTCTTCTGTAAACTTATTCTTCAATCCCCTGAAGCTGAGCTTGTTAGGGACAAAGCTTATTTTTTGTTTTAGTATGTAAAATCATAAATAATAAAAAAATTAAATTTTAAACGCAGCTTTTTTGAAGAAATATATTACCTATAATATAATTATTAATTTATAACTTTTAAGTAAAAATATTACTTATATAGATTATTCAGAACAATATTAATTTATTAAAGCATTTCTAAAAATATTTTCAAATTGTCTGTTTTTAATATCCATGTTTTTATTTCGACTTTAAATTTTTTTAATGAAATCAATTTTTTAATTTTTGTTGGTAAATAATCGTTTAAATAAAAACATAAATATTTGAAATTTTTTTGTCCTATGGACTTATTTATTTTAGGTTTTATGGTTATTTCATTTTTATGAGGTGTATTATGATTATGGTTTTTATCCCGGTTTTTATTTTAAAATATATATATTAAGATGTTATAAATGTAAAGTTGTCTTATGTTCAACTTTTTTGTTTCTGAATAATAATATAATTCTTTTGAAGGATAAAGATAATCTTTATTGAATACAATTTTTAGAAGCCTTCTTTCTAGTATTTCTAAGTTTTTAACTAAAGTTCTATTTATTCCTCCCCAACCTAAAATTCCGTAATTTTAATGAGTTTTAACTAACGCGTAATATAATATTTCCATATATCTTACATTTAAAAAATGTTTAATGTTTTTAAAAATCGGTAGTAAAACTTCTAAATTTTTTAATTTAGTATTCTAAGTGAAAATTCCAATTTAATTTACTATCAAAAATAATTCCTAAATATTTTATTTTATTATCTTTAAAAATTTGAATGTCTTCATTTATTTGAATACTATTCATATTTCGTGGTAGGTTATTTAGGTTTAAAGTAAAAGGAATAATAAAACTATTTAAATGCATAAGAACTGCATTTGAATAGTTTTTTTCATGATTTTTAACGCTATTCAGCGCCTGTATCGGTAATAATTAACAAAATACCACAACAATGACGAAAGTAACATAATTTTTATGTTGAACAATAGTTTTTTTCATCTTACTAAAATCCTAATGGACATTAAATTGTCGAGAGCATTACCCACCAGTACTTTTTAACCAATCAAACTGTTTGTTTTTTTTACAGATAACCATGGCTACACAATAACTATTTCCTCGGAATTTTTTTCGCTGTGGGTATCCAACAGCGAATTAAAGTGGAAATTTTTTGACATAATTACAGAATAATTTTGTTTGACTTAAAGTTAGTTTCATTTTTTTTATTTAAATGTGTTAACACTTCGCAAAATCGCAGTTAACCAAAATTAGGTCTTAATTTTTTATGACCTAAAATTTTTATACATTTCCCTTACATAATTAAGATGTTTTTGGTATTCTTCTGCTACCTACTTTCTTTTTAAACGCGGAAAAGCTGGACTTGGAATCGAACATATCGCTTTTTTAATTAAATATCTATGTCTGATAAAATATATATAATACTAACTATACCCTGCGCGCGTTGCTAAGCCCATAATAATAAGGCGGGTTGACCATCGCGTCAAAAAACATTTTATATTATTTATTTTATACCCGGCATACGTTGCGCTACTTTTTTTTTATGCCGAAACCTTCCTCGGCCTGCACACAACAACCAGTGGCGGTTGCTCTATAAGGCCGCGTGGCCGCGCGCCCCTCCTAGGAATTTTAACATAACACACAAATTAAATGTTTATTTAAATATTTATTATTACTATTCATTTTAATACTAATATTATTATTATTATTCATATAGGTAGTTAAAATTTCTAAATTTTAAAAAACCATAGCAACTCACCAATTCTAAACTCATCTCGAATTGTCCGTTTTCGTTGACCAACTATAAGCAAGCCTCCTCGTGTGAATTTTAGATAATTGAATTCCGTCATTGAAACGCTGCGACGGACGGTGAATCTCGCCTGGCGTATATAAATTTCGCCGAACGAACCCGAACGTCACCCGGTTATATCCGATTTATTTAGGGACTCTACGGCCGCGGTATTTTAGCGCCTCCATTGCTTTATACATTTCGGACTTTGTTGTGGCGTAAGCGCGCGTCGAGTTCGAACTAATAAAAATGAATTTCGTCAATAATATAATTCAAATAAATTTTTGTAGGCTGCCATTAGCGGATAAACTTAAAATTAAAGAACTGGGGAGGCCGTTGCCAGATATAAAGTTATCACAAACTTGTGAACGACGGGCCGAAAACCGATCTTTTACGCGTCGGTTTTCAAAAGACATTTATAAATAAATGTATGTATTAATTTACCTAACTTTTTTTTTATAAATATATACTTTCTCGAGCAATTTGCTTATGTCATTTGGTATTGGATCTCTATTGCGCCCCTCCAAACACAAACCCCACTGACAACAACTCACCAAATTTTCATCGTAATCGTATAAAACGTATAGGAACGCATACGGGACATACAGACAGACAGACAGACAGACATTCATTTTTATATATATTATAGATAGATAGATTAGACACCATTTTATTTACCATTTTTCCATTTAAGAGTTTCAATTTTAAATAATTTAGAAGCAAATATTCCTGAACAATTCGAACAAATTTTCGTTCTTCAAATGGCAACCGCAGTCTTCTGTTAGTTTGGCCAAATATGACGGTGATTGATCGTAACGTTGGACAATTTTTTGCATAAATTGCATAGGTACATCATGATTTTCGAAACAATTTATTTTAAAATATTGTTTTTTTTACGCAAAATATTTTGTTTACTGCAAAACACGAATTTTTACTGACAGTTTGTACTGTCAAAATATGATGAACATAGCCCTCTATGACCGGTTCACTGCCGTTAATTATGCAATCCATAAAATGTACGGATAAAAAAATTAAATAAAAACTAAAAAAAGCACTTTTCTACCACTTGTACTAACTCAAAATTGATGTAAAATTAAATAATATAGGTACTAGATAAAATCTTAAAATTGTATTTCAGTGTAACTACAATTAGTAAAAATCAATATAATGTTATTGCTACCAAAAGCTAGGCGAAGCAAACTAAATCTCTCCATGTTCCTATATGAAAAACCAATAAAATTTTAATTTTCTACCAATTGTAGTAAAACAAATCTTACATAATATGAAATACTTTAACATACTTAAATATTTTTTTGCGCAACTACAATCGATTTTAAAAAAAAATATGGCTCTCAATTTTAACTTATTTTTAAAGCATCACAATGCCTTTAGTGACACTTTAGAAAAAGATGAAAAGCCCCCTGATATTATTCAACTGTTCACCAAATTTCAGGGTTTTAATATTTCAGAGCTAAAATATCAACATTTATTTAAATTAACGTTTTTAGTTATAAAAAATTGAAATTTAATCATTATTATAGAAACGGTAAGAGATAGGTATAGAATAATGTTAAAGAAACTTGTTAAGAAATTATTAGGGATTTCGAAAATATAATAAAATACAGACTGTTTCATTTAAAATTAAGAAGTTGCTACTAATTTTTGGTAGAAGTGGCAAGACAAATATTTTAAATAATTAGAGCATTTCTGTTTCTGTAAACCACCAAATTTTTAGAACGATTCCTTACCTGGTTCGTCATATATCTATGTCTAGCGTACCATGAATCACCCTGTATATATTTTTTTTCAATTTATTTTTTTTAACAAAAAAAAAAGTTTTTTTTTTCAGTTAAAAACTTAATTCTCATGTGAGAAATTAATTTTAAGTAGATTTTAGTATGTTGAAATCTAATTATTTATAAAATGAACTATTTTTTGTTGCATTTCCAGAACTATAACTTCAGAGCAACTCGATATATATCAATGCAAAGCATTAGAGTATAGCCAACTTAATAAGCAGTTACGTAGAGAAATCGCGAACGAGCGATTTTCAAAAGCTAGAACTGACAACAAAGGGTACTATCCGTCATTGTAAAATTGCTTAAATTGTAAATAAGTGTAAAATTTTATTTTTATATTTTTATATATTTTATTGTGTAGTATAAGCATACAAAATTAGTTAGGTATTAGATTTTATGCACTAACACGTATAGTAAATGTCATCGTCGATTTTTTTTTGCTTAAAAGCAATGGTGTAAATAGTTCTGTATTTTAAGTGCATGTTAAAAAATATATGGATTGTTTTTGATCCTAAAAAACCACATGCCAATGCACTGTAAGGGTAACAGTGAGCTTTTACATCTTACAGTGTTGCCATTTTTTAAGCTCTCTTATTCTAACTTATCTGAAACTTAGGAAGTATGTCTGATTGTAAACAAATGTTTATTATGAATGGAGTATTCTGTCTCCTTTTATTACATGTCTGTGGTATAAATCAATAGAATAGGATAAACCGTGAACCTATTAAAAGTGCCGTAAAAATGTTTTAAAATTTTTAGAGTATAGGAAAGTAGCAAAACGCATTTTTAGTCGATGAAAATCTTAGCTGATATCTACTATACGTAACAGAATTTAATTTTGACTCGAAAATAAAATTACAATTTGACTTTTTATTCAGAATTTTTTTTAATCCTTACGTACTTGCATCCCCGATCGTTTTTAATTTTTAACTAAGCAACAAGTCAGAGTCGCAATAGCGCACGTATTGCAGTTTCAACTGGTTCAACGTCATAGTTTTTCCATTTTACCGTAGACTCATTGGACACAGTGATATTTTAATATATCTTAGACAGTGTTAATGTATGACTAATTTTTGTTGGGCTATATTATGCTTAGTGAAACGGAATATAATTATGTTTAATTGTTACTGTAAGTAGTTATGTGTAGATATATGTCAATTTATCCAAATCGCCCTTGCTACCATACTCGATGAGTAGTCATAATCTGCGTTTGAGCCAATCGATTTTTATCAGACCCTAATAAAGTTTCGTGATCCATGATGGTCGGTGAAGTCACCGGCCCCGTATGTATATTTACACATCCTCGCATACGATGGCACCAAGGTGCTGAAATCTGTTAGCCTTTGTGAACAATAATTACGATACAAAGGCTCACTGATTTCGGCACCTATACAGGGTCCGCCATTTAAAACTCCCCAGGCCCGTACTTCGCTTAATTGTTGAGCTACAAATTTGTGCGACATACCAAATTGTAGGTTTTTAAAAGTGTATACAGTGTGTCCTAAAAAAGTATTTTTAAAAGAAAATATTATGGATAACAACTTAATTTCTTTGAATATTTTTTCCCTTGCCCTGTATATAAAATCGGTGATAAGAGTTTGATGCAAATTGTAATAAGCTTTAATTTTAGTTATGATAACTCATGTCAAATTTTCATTCGTTTTCGTGAAAAAGACTAAAAACACATATTTCCGTTACTAAAATAAAATTGCTTTAAAATTATTTAATTTGTAAAAAAGAAGAAAGAAAGTCAGTTTTTCTAGCAGTTTTTTCCATTATTAATTTTTTGTTAGGTTTGGTTCGCGTAAATATTAATCACCTTTTAGTGCTTCCAAAACAACACTTTCTAAATTTTACTTATTCTCTTATAGCATCTGGCCTTGCAAAATTTGTTCTCTTACATTTGACATATTATTTAAAATTGCTATAAGTTGCCAATGATTGACTGTTTTATAAGCAATGGTTCAATTTACAAATGTTGAGAAAACTGAGTTTCTTTTGATTTATGGTGAATGCAATAGAAATGCTCGACTGGCTGGTAGAGTTTATTCTCAAAGGTTTCCTGGCATGCGCTGCCCTGATCACAAAACTTTAAAACCGTTGGTCAATAATCTTCAAAGGCATGGATCTTTTACTAAACCTAAGAGGGAAAGAAATAGACCGGTAAGAAATATTATTAACACAAATAATGTTATTGGTGCTGTTTATTGAGAATCTCCATACCTCAATTGAATTAATTAGTGAGACCACCAATGTTACTTCCACTTCCGTTAGAAGGATTCTAAAAGAAAATGGGTATCACGATTATAAAATCATTTTGGTTCAGGAACTTCGACCAGGAGATTACGAACGGAGGCTAAATTTCATAGCTGAAATGTCTATTATGAAGGAGGACAATAGAAATTTTCTTTATAACGTCCTCTGGAGTGACGAGTGTACATTTAATGAAAGCGGTAGTTTAAATAGACACAACATGCACTACTGGAGAAATATATATCCGCGTTGGACGCGCCACAGAAATTTCCAAGTAAGGTTTAAAGTGAACGTGTGGGCAGGAATACTTGGGGGAAGACTGATTGGTCCTCATTTTTTCGAAAATAATTTAAACGCCCAAATCTACCTACATTTTTTACAAAATGAATTAGCCATTTACTTATAAGATGTTCCCCTGCAAGAAAGAAGAGATATTTGGTTTCACCAAGATGGCGCTGCTCCACACAATGCCCGTATTATTTCCGACTATTTAAATGCTGCTTTTAGAAACCAATGGATTGCCAATGCAGGACCAATAAGATGGCCGGCGAGGTCGCCGGATCTAAATCCCCTGGATTTCTTTCTTTGGGACTACCTAAAGAATTTTGTGTATGAAACTCAACCCCTTGATGTTGAAGATCTTAAAAATAGAATACGCAATGGCTGTAATTCTATTCGACGCAATATTCTACTACGTAGGTACCGTAAATGGCGAATTGGTGAAACGATTTAATTTTTGTATCTACGTTAACGGACAAAATTTTGAACAATATTTAAATTAATCGTTCAACTTTTTTCTTTAATGGTTTAAGCTATTATAATGAATAAAATAACGTTGTCAAAGTATTTAAAAGCAATTTTATTTTAGTAACGGAAATATGTGTTTTTAGTCTTTTTTACGAAAACGAATGAAAATTTGACATGAGTTATCATAACTAAAATTAAAGCTTATTACAACTTGCATCAAACTCTTATCACCGATTTGATATACAGGGCAACGGAAAAAAATATTCAAAGAAATTAAGTTGTTATCCATAATAATTTCTTTTAAAAATACTTTTTTAGGATACACTGTATACACTTTTAAAGACCTTCGTAAAACCTACAATTTGGTATGTCGCACAAATTTGTAGCTCAACAATTAAGCTAAATACGGGCCTGGGGAGTTTTAAATGGCGGACCCTGTATACGCGAATTATTTAATTTATCGCAGCGTTTAGTTTTTAAAAAGATAGTAACTTACCGAAATTTCTTCTTGTTCGACATTTCCTCACGGCACCACGGTTTTCTTTCCTTACCAGTGTTTTATGCACTGTCAGAGGGTGAAGAACGTGTTTGTTATTTATGTCGCTGTCGTAATGAAAGAGGCATTTGCAAAAAATATAAAGTCTCGTTTACAGTGTGTTGATCCAGCGTGTAAGATCACATTAAATACAGTTATCAATGAAGGTAAATATACTGCCGAAGTAAAAACAAAATTTTCCGGCGACTATGAAACCGAATGCAGAAATTGGATAAAAAAAATACTCGGTAGACACACACACTGAATGGATAGTATCTTACACATATCCAAATATAAAACGACTTGATTTTCGCAAAGACTTTGTGTGTTAACATTCCAGTAGAAACAAATCCCGAAGTAGTAGTCGGCTTCGTAATAGAAATTTTAACTGTCAATCATCATTGGTTGTAAAGATACGCAAAATCACTAAGGACACAAAAAAAAAAGGATCATTGATTAAAGAATGCTTTAACACATCAATAAAAGTAAGTAGGGGAGTTCTGCCTAAAATGGCATACTTGGGTAAAATGACATACTCCACTTATTTTGAGTTTGGCGCCTCTAGGAGACCTGTGTTGTGTGTCATCCAAGGTTATGTTGGCACCACTGCATTCCTACCTAATGGCCTCATTCTAACCCGAACGGATTTGTTGTAGTGAGTGTAATAGAGAAATGTAAGTATACAATGTAATATTTTCGATTAAATTTAGACGGAATTTTGTGAAATTGCGATGGGCAAATTGACCCGCACTAATTGGTGGTATTATCATGATCATTATCCTTCATTTTGATAATAGATTTACGCAATTATTGTGCTTGTATGTAAATTAAAGGCAAGCTTATGAAAACTTTCAGTTCGGGGTAAAACGACATACCCAAAACGGCATAGTATCTCAGTATGTCATTTTGCCCTGAAAAAAAATTTAACACAGTTTTTCATGTTTTTTTTTCTTACAGATGGTTGGTAATTTTTCTTTGTTTTTTTTTATTGTTAATATGAACGCCCCTTACGTTTTTTAGTTAATAAATGGTTTTTGTTATATTTTTAAAGTTTTTCTACATGTATGTCATTTTACCCACATATCTGCCTAAAATGAATACTGAAGCCATGCAGTTTAAAAAAAATTGATTTTATTCTTAAGCATTTTGTTTGGACTATTTATTAGGTCAATTATGTGTGTTGATAAAATATCCAACTACTAGTTCGAAAAAAATTACTATTAAACAACTCTGATACATTCGGTGAACGAAAATGCTTAGGGTATGTCATTTTAGGCAGAACTCCCCTACCTAGGTATTTTATAATTTAAAAAAATGATAATTTAATAAAAATATGGATCAATTAGTGACCCCTTCAGCGTTTTTCGACTTTTGTTTATTATTGTCAAAACAAAAAATTTCAAGTGGAAGAAGAATACCAGTACAGTCAACTTCCATTAGTAGAAGAAATACCCAGCGAACATTAACTTGCGGATCGCGCAGAATTCAGTCTGGGAGACCCTCAAAAGAGGAAACAATAAAAAACAAAAGAATAAAAAGATCTCGCTATCTTTCCCAAAACATAAACCTTAATCAGCGTAATGCATTGGTGCAAGCCATTAGTTGAACTTCGTATGTTGTTCTGTATGCTTACGTATGTATACGAGTACATAATAATATATATCATATCACCTCACTAATATATTTTTTTTAAAGAGATAAATAATTATTTCAATTATTCAACATAATTGTGGTTTTATTATTTTCTGTGGCTGTTTATTGCATCTGGAACTGTTAAGAATGTTGCATTCGCGTAGGTGCCGAAATCTGTGAGCTTTTGTAGTGTAATTATTGTTCACAAAGGCTTACTGATTTCAGCACCCTGGTGCCATCGTATGTGTAAATCTATAAAACAGGGCCTATAAAAAAAGTATAATGCTTAATAGGTTGCACTATAATATTTCTGTACTAATGGGGTTTTGATTTTTAATGTTTACCATCCACTAATTTAAGTTGGCAGCATCATTCCAACTGACTGTAACTGCGAAGCAATCGACGCGCGCTATCACAACAGTTTATCATAAACAATTTTAAAGATGTCTTTATGATATTTATAATATGTACCGTAAAACCGTATTACTTTGCCCACATTTTTTCAAATTATCTTAAATTATTATGGATCGTGTACATAAACGATACTTTAAAAATACCTCCAGGATGTAAAAGGCTTAGAAGAATACCTTATCATCATCATAAGTAAGCAGATAATTTAATCCGCGCAAAAAAAAGTAACAAAGGGGGTGGGCAAAGTAATACGTACTTTTTTCAACTTTGCCCGCTCTACAAAATTTGCAAATTGGGCAAGTTTATAATGTTTTAGTATTACTTTGCCCGCTGCGAACGTCTTTTAAAAAAAGTTTTGTATAGGAACTTTTTTTTTTAGTAAAAATGCGTTTATTTTTTAAAAATATCTTTATTTTTTATCAAAATATAAGATGTATATATTAATAGAGATCATTGGTACATTTCTAGGCACTAAAACAGTCTTGAATCTGGTCATTTATAAACAAAAAACTCTGGAAGGTATATAACGCATAAGATATACAGGGTTAGGAAAAATTACCAGAACGGTCGATTATTTCAAAATATACAGGGGTTATCAAAAACGTCTTATATAAAAAATGTAGGGCTGTTAAAAATCTACATATCGGTGATAAATTGAAATATACAGGGTCGCCCACAAAGTTGTGGAGAATGATAGTTATATTTTTTTAAATGGAACACCCTGTATATTTTTACATTTTTAAATTCCACATAAAATTATAATTATTTTTTATTAAATGCATTATTAGTCTATACTTCATAGTTTCCGAGATATTGACTCTCGAAAAGTGACATTTTTGAACTTTGACAGCTTATAACTTTCTAACAGTACGTCTTAGAGCAAAACGGCTTACATGTCCCTATCTTCAATTTTTATTATCTTCCCAAAAAAATCAACTTCCAGTTAAACCGGAACAACTATATTTCCTGCTTTCGAGTACATCCGGTTTAACCGGAAGTTGATTTTTTTTGGGAAGATAATAAAAATTGAAGATAGGGACATGTAAGCCGTTTTGCTCTAAGACGTACTGTTAGAAGGTTATAAGCTGTCAAAGTTCAAAAATGTCACTTTTCGAGAGTCAATATTTCGGAAACTATGAAGTATAGACTAATAATGCATTTAATAAAAAATAATTATAATTTTATGTGGAATTTAAAAATGTAAAAATATACAGGGTGTTCCATTTAAAAAAATATAACTATCATTCTCCACAACTTTGTGGGCGACCCTGTATATTTCAATTTATCACCGATATGTAGATTTTTAACAGCCCTACATTTTTTATATAAGACGTTTTTGATAACCCCTGTATATTTTGAAATAATCGACCGTTGTGGTAATTTTTCCTAACCCTGTATAGTTTTAGTACAACGATCTCTAAAGTCAAGCGACGTTGGTCGTGACTATGATTTGGATGGGTGACCGCTTGGAAACTCGGGTGGCCGAATAGAACAAATTTTAATGTGGCATCCCCGAAATAATAGTAAAAAAGAAATTAATGGTGTTATTTTGGCAGAATCAAAAAATTAATTTTTCCACTACTAACCTATAACATCGCCATTATTGACCGATTAATTAACGCCAGAAATCGTTTTTCTCTCCCTTCTCAGTTGCTATTGACAACGGTCAATAATAAAGCATTGAAATCCATTATTGACCGATCTATTTAAAACCAGGTAACTTGATTTGTTAATTCCCCAACAAATAACGTGAAAGGTGATTTCTTGTGGTTAGGCAACCAACAATACATGACGTAATAAAACCAAAATTGACATTAACCAAGCCAACTGACAAGAAAACAAATTATCTTGCCAATATGCCAAAGCAGGTAACTTGATTAAAATATATATTTATACATACCTAATATTTTTTATAATTTATTAATACTGTACAAAATAAAAGTGTTAGTAGTGGAAAAAAAATTATATTAACCACGGTTTAGACAGCCTATAGCCCTCGCGCCCTAAATCCCTCGTCGCTCCGCTCCTCGTGATTTAAACTTGACGCTCGGGCAATAATGATGGCTGTCTAAACCTTGGTTAATAATATACTATTACCTCCTTTCAAATAGATTGTTTCCAATATTAACCATGGTCAATATTAATTGACAAGGTAGAGAAAACGGACTTCTAAAGTTAATAATCGGTAAATAAAGGCCGTTGACCAGGTTAGTAGTGACAAAAAGCAATTAATGGTTAAAAAATAAATAACACATTAACGTTGGGACCTAGTTAATTTTAAATTTGTTTCGGTGATAGTTGGTTACACTGACTGAATTTATGTTAGGTATCAAGTTTATTGTTTAGTATATTATAATAGCCAAATGTAACAAATTCTCCCTAGGTTGTTGTGCAAAATTACTACGCATAGAGAAATAAAACCAAGAGGAATCATCCAATATAACCATTTTATCGGTCATAATTATGTACGACATACATATCTGTAACCAGTAAAGGCACTTCGCTTCTCGGCATTTACATCGCGACCTTGCGCCTCGATCTCGCCCCGTTAGGTGTGGTAGGGGAGCCCACGATGCTAAATGGGGATTTACTCGAGCGTCGTGGGGACCTATTGGATATTGAAGATTGGATGGTAGAAAGGAAAAAATGTCATATCATGTGTACCCTTTCACCGGTGGGGAGAGTTACTACAGGCTTTCAAAAATGTAAAGAAAAACAGTCACATGGATATACTCGAGCGCGTCACATATTAATAGTGTATATGCCCCACGTGACTCTCATGACGGAGGTACATTAATCTGCCGGTTTTGATGGTGGGGGCGGCGGTACGGAAGGGTTAAAAATGGGGGAAAAAAAATTTACTCGAGCGTGTCAGATATTCAGAGGGGATGTTAAGGAATCCCTAAGGAAGCTCCCATTCAATAGACTGACGATTTGGATGTGACGCAAGCTCGTGGCGACTTTTCGAAAATGCAAAAAAAACGCAATTTTGGCATACTCGAGCGCGTTAGATTTTCATACAGACGGTTCAGTTTGGTGTCCTGGTCGTGCTGATTCATAATCTGACGATTATTTTGAGGGATTTTGTTAATCTGACCATTTAAAAAAAAAATTTCATGATTTTTTTTTTAAATTTAATTCACTTACAAAAATATTTCGGTACAAAATTCGGAACAAGTAATAACAATAAGAGTGACAGACTGCGATATAAATAAAGACAAAATCCAATCCAACAAAACGGTTTCATTACTATCTTGATGCTTTTTAATAATATTATTTTTACATATTTTTGATGGAATTAAGAGAAGAATGCATAAGTGTGTTATATTTTTGAAATCGGAAGAAAAGGAACCATCTAATGCGCTTCTAATATACAGAGTGTCTTATTTAAAAAAATTAAATGTTTGGTTTTAAATGTGACATGTGACACCTACTGTCATTTTTGACAAAACCCATAAATACTTGGCCAAAAGTTCTACATCCTACTTTTTGAGTGAACGCGCTAACTCAAAAAACAAAAAAGTTACAGGCTTTTAAAAGTGGGACAAACTAAAATGTAAAATAATAACCCTGTACAGTGTACCATTGCGATAAAGAAAAAGTAGTACAAGAATTAGTAGTCCCAGATAGAACTCTTGGTCTATAAGGATATCGAGAAGTGGATATCGTCGTCACTATGAAAACAATATAATTATGCCACTTAACTTTTTAGGCGTTATACCATGAAGAATTCTGGTGACAGTATTGTAATAAAGGTGACACTGACATGACACTGACACAAAAATTTTGGTGACACTGAGTTATCCAGTTTGAAAGAAAATATTTTATAATAGACCAGCAGATTAAATTATATTTTGTTGTATTACTTTTTTTTTATCGCAATGGTACATATAATCCCACGAATGCTGTGATCAGCCTGTGATGGCTGACGGAAAGTAGTGTGGGGACGGTGCGAGAGAGTGAGTGATAAAGAAAGAGACATTGAGGCACGGAGTGCTTCACTGCAGCTGCACGCGCTAATAGACTTTATTGACGATTTTTGTTACTTCGGCTTGTTGTAATTGGCAGATTATATTTTTCCCGTTATCCTTGAATTATTTCCTTCAAAATAAAAAAAAAATTGACCGCGCTCGAGAATGTCCATGTGACGTTTTTTTTTGCAAGTTTGTGACCCTCCCACTCCCTTACGTCACGCTCAAATTGTCAGATTATTGAAATGCAGACTCTTTAGCATGTAATTAACCCACCACATCTTAATCTGACGCGCTCGAGTAAATCCAGCTATCCATTTTTTTTTACTATTCTGATCAGCGCGGCACTATAAAGAGGGCTTAGACATGGCAGAGGTACTCAACAGGGTGCAAGGTATCCCCCATATGTTAATCTGCCGCGCTTGAGTAAATCCCCTGTTGGGCTCCCCTACTAGTGGGATGTCTAGGTTTACTTAGTTTTTGCTTTACGTAATAAAAACCCTAAAATAAATTTTTCTTTTACTAGACCCTCTGCTGATAAACCTGAAGTTCGCCCTAAACGTCCAGCAAAAGACATAGTTCACTTTCGTGAATCGTTAGACAATAAAAAATATCCATCCATTGGAGGCTACTCGGCTCCTTTGTCGAGAACTCTAAGCCACTCAAAAGACCACCATGGATCTAGTGGAGTTACGGGTGGTGTTAAAGACCTCGCACCGTTAAAAACTGAACCCGATCGTCTCAAGAGAATTATTTCAGCTATATCAACAAAAACTATATCATCCGATAAAGATAAATATCATGGTTCTGATGGTTTGTTCGATGGAGCTATAGACCTTACTGCATTGGATGACAGATGGGAATCCCCGAGTGACCCGCTATTGAGAGGTGTTTCAGCCGTGTCGACCAAAACTCTGTCTGAATCAAATGTACGATATCATGGTTCCGATGGTTTGATGCGTGGTACCATAGATCTCACTGCTTTGGATCAAGAAACCATCGAGTGTCACGAGCAGTGCGACAAATTTGAGTGTCCATTACATAAAGATTCGTTTCTGAACGGCGCCTACGATGTAAAAGGTAAATACCGGAAACAGAATAACTGTGATACTTTTCGTAAGGAAAAAAGAATACTGTTAAAGGTAAACAATTACTGATTAGCTTGTGGCTGACCGTTTTATAACGTTATCACAAGTTTAAGGCCTTTTGCACACAATCACGGCGACCGTCCTAACGGCACCGTTTACGCGATCTACCGCGTTCGTGTTATCCTTGCACACATGCACGGTTTTCGTCAGTTTGATTCGAATATGGATCATAGACGTGCTGTGGCGATTTTAATGTCTTACATGCGTATCAAAAAACGAAGAAAGGCACGAATCAGAATTTTGTGGGTTCATCCCATCAATATGGGAAGGAAACAATTCGGTGCATTCTTTGTAGGTACTATTTGGTCAGTTGAGGGAAAACGAAAAAAAACAACTTTTTTAACTATTTTAGGATGTCCATATCCAGCTTCGATGACCTACACGAACGATTAAAAAATTCTCTTCAACGTCAAGATACTTTTATGAGAGAGTGCATACAGCCTATGGAAATGTTGGCTATTACAATCAAAATCAGGATTGACCGCCAAACATATTTCATTCCAGGCACTTCTTGTATATAAAACGTGTTTTGTCCCAAATACCCGGCCTTGCTTCCATCAAAGATATTAGCATATCCATATCTATATCTACTGCCATTGCGAAAAATATGATTATGATAAAATATACTAAATAAAATAATGAAAAGGAAAGAAAAACACAAAGTCTTCCTCCACCAAATTTAATAGAATAAAAACTCTAGTTTAAATGGTCTCTACATGTTTCGAACGTAGAAACGTTCATCATCAGGAGACAGAAATCTATTTTATGCTGATGGTGTTAGCAAAAGAGAAAATTAGAACATTAATGGACCTTTTATGGACATAAAAATTTAGAAAAATATTTTTAAATGTAGAAGAAACATGGCATAAAGGAAATTGACAGTGGTCGAACCACACTGAGCATTCAGAAACGTTATTAAAGTCGGCCTAAACCAACCAAACTCAATGGGGAAGAAGAGAAAAATTCTTTATAAGGTGTCGAAAATTATTTAATTTTAATTTTTGAAAAACATATCCAGCATAAGTAAGACATTATGAGGATAGAAGTGCTATAATGTTGTTAGGTAGAAAAAGTTAGCCAAGAAAACCGACAACAAAACAAAATAACTTGTTACGATGGATGATGCCTTTAAATGAGGAGGAGAAAAACAAAAAAAAAACTTTTTCTACCTAACAACATTATTGCACTTCTATCCTCGTAATGTCTTACTTATGCTGAATATGTTTTTCAAAAATTAAAATTAAATAATTTTCGACACCTTATAAAGAATTTTTCTCTTCTTCCCCATTTAGTTTGGTTGGTTTAGGCCGACTTTAATAACGTTTCTGAATGCTCAGTGTGGTTCGACCACTGTCAATTTCCTTTATGCCATGTTTCTTCTACATTTAAAAATATTTTTCTAAATTTTTATGCCCATAAAAGCTCCATTAATGTTCTAATTTTCTCTTTTGCTAACACCGTCAGCATAAAATAGATTTCTGTCTCCTGATGATGAACGTTTCTACGTTCGAAACATGTAGAGACCATTTAAACTAGAGTTTTTATTCTATTAAATTTGGTGGAGGAAGACTTTGTGTTTTTCTTTCCTTTTCATACTTTCAACTCCACTTTAAGTATGGACTATTTCTTCAAATTAAATAAAATAATGTTTCCGCCAATGAACCAAGAAAATATCGTAAGTGCGGTACATGTGCAAGCACCAATTAAATCAAACTCTACTGGGCATGTCTCTCCGTCAACACCATAACGGTCACCGTGAATTATAGTGTTGGCTCATGGTGACATCGATGGTGGAACGGAACCGTGTACACGGTGCCGGTGAAAGGTCACATAATATGCTGCCTAATCCCTTAACCGTATGCCGTTAGGACGGTCGCCGTGAGTGTGTGCAAAAGGCCTAACGATAAAGTGCATTCTCCGGCTGCCAATGTCAAAAAATGCAAGGTTAATTTTTTTTAACTAGCACGAAACACGAATAGAGCTGTTGTTCTTGCAATCGATGACGTTAAATATGAGGGTAATATAAACGCATTGTAAGTCTTAAACATGAGCATACCTGCTTCGGCTTATGATTGCGCGTTAACAGGTTTCGCTAGCATCGTGTTGCGTCCGTATACTTGGAAGCTCATCGCAAAGTTCCACAAATTGTTTTTTTTAACACCTTTATTACAGGGCTGTAGTTCGGAAACGACTGCACGGATTTTAATGCTGTTTGCAGAGTTTTAAAGATTGATTCTTGCAAATTAATGGTGTGGTACGCCTATGGCGTAACCAATGCACTTTAGTGTCATACAGGGTGGAAAAGAAAGCCATGCAAAAGATTGAAAACTTCAAACAAGTCACATTTTGTTAGTAGTGTTTTTTTCGTGTTTTATGTTTAACGTCGTTTTATAACTAAGGTAATATCTTGACAATTTCAGTATTTTTTTATTATATGCCCTAAGGTAAGAATTATCCTATTAAAAAAAAACAGCTGTTTTGGACATAACTGAAGACATTCAGACAAATAAAATTAATAAATAATGTAAGATATGTACTGGTTGTCCCAAATTACAAAGAGTTTGATTAAATTAGGATAATTGGAGTTATTTAAATTTAAAAAGTTTGACCTAAGAGATAGATCTGACATAAAAAAGGGGGATACTTTTCGTAAAAACACTGTTCTTATGCTTTATTCGATTTCTCGAGACAATTTTGGCAGTTTTTTGTTTCAAGTCCTAGGAATAGAATTATTCCAACTTGTTGGACGAACAGTTGTTTTTAAGACATAAATTGAAATGTAGACACCTAAGTAAACTACCCAAAACTGAATAGGGAACTAACATTTTTTGCATCTTTTTGAGGATAGATATTTTATAGCAGAAATCAGTGCGGGGGATCGCTCAACCAGGGTTGGATAGGGAATTTTATCGACTTTGATATGAGCCGAAGTTATTATTAAAAAGGGCTATGTTTCTGTGTTATACAGTGTGTTTTAAAAAGTATTGCAAATTTAAAAAATTTTGATGTGCTACAAAATTTGATTACATGATTTCTGACTTGTTCTAGGGTATTTTTTGGAAAGCTTACTAGATTCTGCCGAAACGTTTTTGGAATCATCAATTTATTCTGTAAAGTCAGAAAGCTATTAATTTTTAAATTAAACCATATAAGTATTTCCAAAGCTGTTTTGCCTTTAATCGTAAAAAAATAAAACTAATATTTAGTGGGGTGACCTCGACTTTGAATAACTTCATGACACCTCCGAGGCATACTTCTAATGATGTTGTCGATGTGTTCTTGAGACACTAGTTGCCACAAGATAGGAAGTAGCTGCCGCAACTGACCAATGTTTTCTGGCTGAGGCAAATGTTGATCCAGCTGGTACTGAAGCCTGTCCCACACATGTTTAATCGGGTTGAAGTCTGGAGAATATGGTGGTAATGGTAAATGATTTAACTCTAAGTTGTTAATTTCTTCCATTACCACTCGTGCTCTATGAGGGCGAGCATTATCGTCAAGAAACACAAAATTGTGACCAATTCGACCTCTAGCCCCTGTCACTTAAGGTACGTGTAATAATTTCATCCCTGTATATTTGACCAGTTACTGTATTATCAAAACAGTGCAGCTCAGTGCGAAACCCCAGAGCAACACCAGCCCAAACTATGACACCACCTCCTCCAAATTTATGAATTGGCATATGTGCTGGCAATAAGTTTCGTGTATTTACAGTTCGGTACACTCTTTTACGACGAGAATCATTGTGTAAGCAGAATCTTGACTCGTCAGTAAATAATACTGTTGTATCTTGTATCTTTTCTTAACCAACATCATATCTTGCATCCGAGCCAATTTGGCTTTCAATCGGGGAAGGGCACTGACGACGCAATGTTTAAATTTCTCGAGGACGTCTATTTTGGTCTTAATGCTGGAGAGGCCATGGCGGCGGTTTTTTGTGACTTATCAAAAGCATTCGACTGTGTGAGTCATGAAATTATGCTGCGCAAGCTCAGTATATACGGATTCAGGGGGCAGACTTTGGAGTGGTTTCGATCTTTCCTTGAGGGACGTACGCAAAAGGTCGTAGTAGGCTCTGAGACATCAAAAGCTAGTAACATATACTATGGTGTTCCTCAGGGTTCAGTGCTGGGTCCTATCCTTTTCCTTATTTATATTAATGATCTTGCTTCTATAGACATTGCGGGCCGGTTTACAATTTTTGCTGACGACACCACTGTCCTCTGGCATGATTCAGATCCCAATATATTAAAGATCAAGGTTTCGTCTGATCTTTCTAAAATTAGACAATGGTGTGATGCTAACCTATTGACCCTAAACTTTGACAAGACCAACATTGTGGGGTTTCGATGTGATATGGATGGTTTGTATCTAGGAGGAGCTCCACTATCAAAACAAGCTAACACAAAGTTTTTGGGACTTTTAATTGATGACTGTCTAAGGTTTGACTCCCATATCTTGGGACTTGCTCGCAAAGTGGCTTCGGGATGCTACGCAGTGCGATTAACATCGATGGAGGTTGGAGCAACCTTGGCTAAGAGGGTCTACCATTCACTAGTGGAGTCTCACTTGCGATATGGCATTGTGTTCTGGGGGAATACGTATGACTACCTGCTGAACTCAGTGTTTATTCTGCAAAAGCGTGCTGTAAGATGTCTTTGTGGTGTGTATGGCAGAGAGTCATGCAGACCCTTATTTATATCTAAGAAAATTTTAACTTTGCCATGCCTGTTTATCCTTGAAACTGTCTGCATGATATACAAGCATAGGGATACTTTGCCGGTGCCTGACCACACTCATGACACTAGAGGATCAAAAAACCTGTACCTGCCCATACCTTCTTCTGCCCTTATTAGAAACTCTATAATTTACGAAAGCCGTAAATTATTTAACCATCTTCCTGAGCAAATACGAAACATACCTACCCCTAAAACTTTTAAAAGAACTATAAAGGAACTACTGGTGGAAAGGGCCTATTACGAGGTGGTCGAGTATTACAACGACGCCTTTTAACTAAGTATTTCCGGCAGGCATTTCGTTTTGTTTTGTTGAGTTTGTCTTTGTCCTGTTTACTATGTTTGTAGTTATTTACCTTTATATTTTTGACGATGTACAATTGCGTTCAGAAAGAAGTAGGACACGGATTCTTATCCTATGTAAATCAGGCTTTTAAAAAACATCAAAAGTTTGACATGACACTGACATCCTTTTTTTAAATTTAAAAAAATATATTTTTTACAATTAGTTATTGATTCGAAGCATAATGCCTAGGCTTGACAATGTTCAAAGGGCTCAAATGATTGTGTTTTTAAATGACGGAATACCTATACGAGACGTTGCCGCTATAATGCACGTAGCAAAAAAAACGGTAGAAAATATTAAGTACAGATGGGAAGCGGATGGAACTTTGGATAAGAAAAAGCCTCCTGGAAGACCAAGAAAAACAACGCAAGAACATGACAATGGTCTTGTGCAATACTTGGAGGAAAATCCCTTTCAAATAATGCGAGCTGCTATTCAGCAAACACATTTTCCTGGTTCGAGACCGACAGGTTGTCGCAGGGTAAAAGAATCACATTTAAAAAATTATGTTGCCGCCAAAAAAATTAAATTAGGGGAAGAACACAAGCAGGCACGAATTATTTTTGCCTTAAATAATATTTTGCGGCCAGACTGGAATAGAGTAGTCTTTACTGATGAAAAAGTTTTTCAGTCTACGTTCAACGGACATATCAGGGTATACAGACCTCGCAATACAAGATATACTGAAAATTTTATCAGTAATTCCGAAAGATCAGGGAGATTTTCGGTAAATGTATGGGCATGGGTGAGTTATCATGGACTTGGAATGTGTTGGATTATAAATGAAAGGTTTAATGCAGTCACTTACAAAAACATTTTGGAAAATATTATGGTGCCTAGTGTATCGCAACATTTCCCTGATCAGAGCTTTATTTTCCAACACGACAACTGCCCTGTTCACAGCGCGGGTATTGTCAAAGATTGGTTCCAGAGAAATAACGTGGAAACTTTGCCGTGGCCTTCAAAAAGTCCCGATATTAATATAATAGAAAACGTGTGGGGTCTAATGACACGAAAAATATATAAAGCAAATTTCAGACCAGCTAACAGAAATGAACTTGTTTCATTTATTGAAGAAACGTGGAACGAGTTAAGTGATGATCTTAATTTTGTTAGAGGTCTATACTTATCGATACCCAATAGACTGAATGAGCTTTTACAAAAAAATGGAGCGATTACTAAATATTAACTAGGTGTAATTTTCTTTTGTTAGTTAATTATTGTGTACAATAAAATGTTTGAATTAAGTTAGACTTGTTATTTTTTTAATAAAATGAAGAAAAAATGGTAATAAAAATTATGACACATATAAGTCTAGCCCAATGAATAAAAAGTTTGTCTGTAATAATTTGAACAGTCAATAGCTTGTCCTACTTTTTTATGAACTTTCGGGGATTATGGGTAGGTTTACAACACACAATCGATGTCCTACTTCTTTCTGAACTCAACTGTACCTATTACCTTAAGAAAAAAATAATTATTTTTACTTCTTTTAATTTATGTAAGTATTCGTAGTATATTACTTGTATTTCTTTTTAGCTTTGTTAATAAGAATGACTGTTCTTTAAAACAATAAAGCATATTTTGATTTGATTTGATTAATACATGGTCCCAATTAAAAGTTTCTTTAATTCTTTTATTGGCCCAAGCAAGCCTAAGTCGTCGATAATTCGCTGTAATAGCTATTCGCCTTAGCGGCCTATAAGACTTAATTCCCGCTACTTTGAGTCGGTTTCTTACTGTCTGGTAAGAAACTCTTCTTCCAATTGCATTTTGTAGCCCTTGTTGAAGTCGTCGAGCTTTACTAAAGGGGGCTCTACTTACGTCTATTCTAATGTGTCGATCTTCTCTATTATTAGTAGCCCTTACAGATCCGCTACCGGATCTTCTGCTAGCACTTCCAGTCTCCCGATAATGACTAATGTTCTTGAAATCACACTCTTACTTTTACCCAAAATATCTGAAATTTCACTTTGTCTGTATCCACGTTGATGCAACGTGACAATAAAGTTACGTTGCTCTTTGGATAAATGCTTTCTTTCCATATTTTTAAACTTAACAAATAACGTCAATTTTAACGCCTTCATAAAACTTCACATTTCAAACTCGTTTCCGTGGAAACGGCCATTGTTGAACACTTAAAGGCAAAACAGCTTTGGGAATGTATGGTTTAATTTAAAAAGTAATAGTTTACTGACTATACAGAATAAATTGATGATTCCAAAAACGTTTCGGCAGAATCTAGTAAGCTTCCAAAAAAATACCCTAGAATAAGTCAGAAATCATGTAATCAAATTTTGTAGCACATCAAAAATTCTTAAATTTGCCATACTTTTTAAAACATACTGTACAGGGTGTTTCATTAAGGTCGAAGAGCGGCCATATCTCGGAAACTATTGGGCATAGAAATTCAGGGAAAAAAATTAATAACTAAAGTGGCCATGAGAAAATCCTGGAAATAATTTTTAAGTTCCGCATTTTGCCGCAAGGGGGCGAAATTGAAAAGTAAATTTTAACATTTTAGATATCTCCGAAAATTGCACGTTGCTTGTTGGCGTACCGACATTAGTAAGAGTGGGGGAAGCTGTTGAAAGTGTAATCATTTAAATCGCTGTAACTTATAAACGACTTATCCGATTTTAGCAAACTAAAGACTGTTTTGAAGAGAAATGTATGCACTTTCACCAATCGTACTTAGTTGTCCATAATAGTTCTCAAAAACAAAATGCTAGAGGGCGCAATTTGCAATAACAATACATTTTTTGATTTTACTCCGAAAAAATAAATTATACGGTATAATTATGATACCATAATCGAAAAGTAGATGAAATTTGCTAGAAAAAATATTAAAACCGCAGTTCGATATCTCTGTTCGTTTCAGTGTTATTGCTAAAACAATAATTTTTAATACAAATTGCGCCCTCTAGCAATTTTATTAGAAACTATCGTATACCATTAGATACGACAAATTGAGGTACTTCCAAATAAGCTTACATTTAGTAAAATTGGATAAGTCGTTTAGAAGTTACAGCGATTTGAATGTTTATACTTTCACTTGATAAGAGTGGGAGAAGCTATTGAAAGTGTAAACATTAAAATCGCTGTAACTTCTAAACGACTTATCCGATTTTACTAAATTTAAGCTTGTTTGGAAGTACCTTCAGTTGTCGTATCTAATGGTACACGATAGTTTCTAATAAAATTGCTAGAGGGCGCAATTTGTTTTAAAAATTATTGTTTTAGCAATAACACTGAAACGAACAGAGATATCGAACTGCGGTTTCAATATTTTTTTTAGCAAATTTCATCTACTTTTCAATTATGGTATCATAATTATACCGTATGATTTGAATTTTCGGGATAAAATTAAAAAAACTATTTTTATTACAAATTGCGCCCTCTAGCAATTTTATCGAGAACTAGTAAACGATTAGTGCAAGTGCATATATTTCTCTTCTAAACAGTCTTTAGTTTGCTAAAATCGGATAAGTGGTTTATAAGTTACAGCGATTTAAATGATTACACTTTCAACAGCTTCCCCCACTCTTACTAAAGTCGGTACGCCAACAAGCACGGGACCAAAATTATGCAAAATTGTCCAAGCTTTTTAATGGTGTTATTAAAAATATACCTTAACGTGCAATTTTCGGAGATATCTAAAATGTTAAAATTTACTTTTCAATTGCGCCCCCTTGCGGCAAAATGCGGAACTTAAAAATTATTTCCATGATTTTCTCATAGCCACTTTAGTTATTAATTTTTTTCCCTGAATTTCTATGCCCAATAGTTTCCGAGATATGGCCGCTCTTCGACCTTAATGAAACACCCTGTATAACACAGAAACATAGCCCTTTTTAATAATAACTTTGGCTCATGTCAAAGTCGATAAAATTCCATATCCAACCCTGGTTGAGCGATCCCCCTCCCTATTCAGTTTTGAGTAGTTTATGTATTCATCTAAAAGTTTTCTTTTAAGCGGGAGCTATGCTTCGTTTAAATAAAATACCTTTGTCCCAAATAATGTAGAAACAAATTTGTTATTAAAACTGGCTTAGCTTCTTAGAATTTAATTATTGATTATTAGGTTTAAAGGTCAATTTGTTGCAATTACCGTATTTTCTTCTTCTCTGCATCCATCGAATCTTAAAAATCTATTTACCAATAACACAGGCCTGCATTTTTTAACACTTTGAAAGTTGATTTAAAAATTTTAACTGTTTTCTAGTAATTGGGTAGCGCTGATTTCAAATCTGCTTTCAGTTTTTTTTATATCACGTAAGGTTATTTTTCAAACCGGTAAAATCCAAAAATATAGAAAAAACACGATTTATTTCATTTATAAGCTAGTTTTTAATATATTGAGGAAAAAAATACAAAAATATAAAAAATATACACATATAAACTATTATAAATGATTATTTATTCGTTACGCTTCTTCAAAAAAACGTTTTCTTTTTTCAGAAAAGCTTCTTTTGGTTGTTTTTCTATTTCAGCTAAAGGAAGATCTCTTCTCAATGTCCAACAGAAATAATTTTCGTGTCCCAGCGCCCCTGGTATTTTTTTTCCATCTCTTTAATATATTAATGAAATTTTTCACCTTGCTCTTCACCCACGTCCCCAAGATTTTCCGGGAATTAGTCCAAATGGGAATGTAAAAAGTGAATTTTTATAATCATATTCTGAAATTCCTAAAATTTTCCAGCATATTTTCAACGATCTTAACATAGTAGTAATGTAGGTTCAACTTCTTTAAAAGCATTCCCTGCATGTTTTTCCTTATCTTCCATTACCTTTTCAAAGTCTGTATCTTTCATCAAGCTGCTAATCTGCGGCCCTAGAAAGATTCCCTCCTTTATTTTTGCCTCTGACAGAGCCGGAAATGTTTTACACAAATATTTAAAACAATTTCCTTCTTTGTTTAATGCCTTAACAAATTGTTTCATACGTCCAAGTTTTATGTGAAGTGGTGGAAGTAAAACTCTTTGAGGGTCAATAAGACTTTCGCGAATTACATTTTTGTTTCCAGGTGTTAAAGTATCTCTTTGTGACCAGTCTCTTTTTATCCAATGCTGTTCTCGATTCCTGCTAGCCCACTCGCACAGGAAACATGGAAATTTAGTAAATCCAGACTGCTGACCTAAGAAAAGACCTAACATTTTTAGATCTTCACACACTTCACAGTTGCGATTTTTATATTGTATTCTTAAAAGTAATTCCTCTAAATTTTCATAGTTTTCCTTTAACTTAACTGTATGGCCGACCGAAACAGAAGCAAAAACATTGACATTATGTAAAAGAACAGCTTTAAAGCTCCTTTTTGAAGTCGATAAAAAGTCTCCAGTCGGAAGGTGTGTAGCACCACAGAAAATCATTTTTTATTTATCAATCATTTAGAATTTGAAGTACTACAGTCATTTTAAAATATACCTATTAAAACGCCTATTATAAGTTTTTTTTATAATTTTTGCAAAAAAAAATCTGTGGGTGATAGAGACCAATTGTATTTTAATTAGATATTTCTATATAAAAACTGAACTCAGCAAACAAAAATCACGTCATCACAAATTTCATGCAGGCCTGTGTAATTGTTGTACATAATTTCCCTTTCCCATTTTGTAAGATAGTTTGGTTTACCGGAACTAAATACGTCGCATCAACGAATTATTATCTAAAATTAGGTTGCATTCCCTCTAGTTGTTTAATATATGTCCAAAGTTAAGGGGTAGAAAGGAACAATTACGTTGGAGGACTTTTATGGTTTAAGTTAGGCACCTAAAAATGATAAATTCACAAAGTGCTACTAAATTCAAGGGTGAGTTTTTGAGACCCGACTGAAAATGCCTTTTTTTAGTTTTTTTTTTAAATAACTCCAAAAAAAGCAAAATTCTAGGTTTGTACAAGAACAGTCTTTTGTAGATAATTAAATTTCCCATCAAAATGCGTTCTTAAAACAATTATTTTTTTATTTTTAGTATTGAAAATAATTGAAAAATAAAAGTAAAAATTTACGAACAATCACATTTTTTTTTTAATTTTTAGAAATTTATCCATACCTAACTTTTTTAGCGGCATCCTGACAGGGTGACCGAAAAAAGGAAGTCAATCCGTTCACCGTATATTCCTTGATCAAAAATAATATGAGTTTTATAATTTTTCATTTTTTAACCTCATCTTCGATATATCAAAGTTTGAAACTAAAAACTGATTTTTTAATATAATTCGACTATTTAATACAGGGTTGTGATTTTGTCCACTTTTTTTGATTTTGTCCAGGACATGGACAAAATTGGACAAAAACGGACAAAATCGGACAATATTGGACAAAATCAAATTTCATTACATTTTATTAAATTTGTTGATTTAGGCAACCCAAAATACACGTTTGTATTGTGTATTATATAAACAATAAATACCAAATTAAAAATTCCAAAAAATGGCTATTTGTTACTTCATTATGGGGCCTTAAGGTGAATTTTCATGCGTCCGTCATCCGACGGCACGATGATCCGACGGTATCCCGTTATTGTTGTTTAAGTTTTGTTTGACACCCTAATCCTAATATAATAAAGTTTTTTTAATTTTATATGTATTTAATTGATTTTGTACAATTTTGTCCATTTTGTCCAGAACAATTGATTTTGTCCGGACGGACATAATTGGACAAAATCGCCCCCCCCCCTCCCATTTTGAATATTTGACAATTGTTTTTGTTTTGTTTTTCTCAAAATATGTTACTCTCTATGTTGAAGAAATGTACCGAATTTAAAATTAATATCTTATTAAATACTTAAATTATTCAAAAAATCAGTTTTTAATTTCAAAGTTTAAAGATGAGGGTCAAAAATTAAAAATGTCATTAGAAAAGTCATATTATTTAATGGATTGAACTCCTTTTTCCGGACACCCTGTATACATGATTAGAGAAAAGAAAGATCTTGAAAACCTAAGAAATTGTTTTTCTCTTTTCTCGGTACGACTAACGGTGACCGAGATATCGTCATTCAAATTCGATATTTTTTTTGTAATTTTTTACCGCATTTGCTTCTATACATTCTTTCTTGTAATTGTCAGCAAGGCAGCCTTACAATTTCCCGTTCAAATTTAGTACATCATTTACGGAGTATATCTAGGTATTCCAAACACGTCACATTTTTGTACAGTGTTGATCACTTTGTCTCTAGGAGATAACAATGGAAACGTGTTTTTTTTTGTTTAAAAGATATAAATAGAGAAACAGAGAGAGTTACAAAAGAGAATATTCAAATTGTTGCTACTGCAAGTATCGATAGAGATGATGGAAAATATCAGATTTCTTCAATAACTGTTTCGTCTGGCATTTCCCAACCAAAATTTCACACCCTTTGCATCATAAAAAAAGGTTGAAAGCAACGTAAAAAGAAGTTAAATATGTTGTCATAATGTTAGTGGTTTATGCACGACGGTGCTCTGTCACATTTTAGCAACGTCATAAGAAACTGTTTAAATAATCGCTTGAATGACTGGCTCCCAATCAGTGGATCGGTCGGAGTGGTCCACATTTTTGGCCACCTCGCTCCCCACACCTAAATCCTTTAGATTTTTTCTTTGGAGTTATCTTGAAAGTCTCGTTTATTTAACTCCTGTGACAAGTGAACAATTGTTAGATTAGACAATATTCTTATTGTTTCACTTCGCTGGATGCTTTTTAAAGTTCAAAGAGCTTGCATTATTAAATTAAGAAAGTGTGTACCTGAACGGGGTGTGCATATTGAACACATTCCATAGCAAAAATCCTATTTTATTTCACCGTTTCATTCATGCTCTCATTGTGCTCTTATAATTTAATGACTGTTAAAATTAATTACCGTGCAAAAATTATTTGCATCAAAGAGGGCTTGGATTAAAAAACGTATAGGGCTTGGTTTAGATCACAATGATATGGAGACGATATTATATCTAACCAAATATAGGTTAAAATTTTGTCAAATTCATATTATGACATGATATGCGAAACTAATGAGTAATAAAATAAGTAGACAAATACAAATTTATTTTTGTTGTTTACAAAATTAACAAAGTAAGAATATACAGAAAGAAAAAGAAAAATAATTACATAAATTGCTGAAATTGGCCACCGCCATGCTCCAAGCATAAATTCACACATCTCTTCATATTTTTGAAAGTGTTGACCAGCATCTCTGGAGAAATGTTGCAACTGGTGTTTTAAAAATAGTGTTCTTTAAATAAGGAAAAACGAAGTAATCCATAACCGTTAAACAAGGTGATCTAGGTGGGAATTCAATGTCTGATCGAAAACTGATCAATCTGTCGTCGGAAAAAATGCGTAGGTAAGTAGTTAATAGTTTCGGCGGTTGTATGGGCGGTTGCACCATCCTGTTGGAAATATCCAAAACGTAGTTCGTCGTCAAGTAATTGCTCCACAAATGGATTCAAAATATTGTCTCTATACCGCTGTGCTGTAACTGTATCATGGAAAAAATAGGACTAACAATTCTTCTTCGGGAAACTAAACCAGACACCAATTTTTTGAGGGTGCAATGTGGACTCTACAAAAAAAATTGGATTTTCACTACTCCACATGCTTGTATTCTGAGAATTCACATAACCTTAGAGGTGGAACCAGGCTTCATCCGAAAAAAAGTCAGGTCTAGTGAATCATTCCTTTCCAATAAATTTTGGATAAATCATTGAGAGTAATTTCTACGTCTTTCAAAATCTGCGGCTTGTATTTCTTAGTATACTTGCACTTTATAAGGAAATACATTTAGATGCTTAATAGTTCTGCATGTTCCATAAGATCTTCCCACTTATTGGGACAGGCGTCTTATACAATTTATTGGCGTATTTTGCATTATTTCACGAACGTTTGCAACAAGTTCTTCTATTCTTACAGATGGTCTTCCTGCTCCTTTTTTGTGTTGTATAGAACCTGTTTCCCTTAACACAGCTACGGTTCTTTTCAGGCAATAATAAAAATCCCCAGCAATAAAAGCAACGTTATGAAAATGTTCGTGAAAATCGTCCATGCACAAACCCGGATTGTATTGCCACTCACCATTTACTCTAACCCCGCTTCAAAAATACGCTTCAACCATGAATGTTTTGGGCTGTTCCGTAAAGCCCATTGTTTAAATTGTTCAAGAAATTGGAAAAATTAGCGATGAATCAAATTACTTGTAACGACTGTCAAAGATGACGGAATAACTGATTGATTGTCAATTCAGGTACTTACTGACACCCAACAGGTAATAAGCTCTACGGCTAAGCATTACGTACTTAGATGCAAGGCCCTCTTTGATGCAAAAAATTTTTGCTCGCACGGTATTTAGTTTTTAATTTATTGTGTTAATAGAAACTAGTTGTCTTCTTTTATACGCACACTAAGATTTACGTATGAAATTTATTTATTCAATATACCCTACAACGATTTATGGTTAAATAAAGTGCTGCACAGTAAAATGTTAATAACCCATTAGGTACTGCGTAAGCTATCGTATTTTTCAGATGCAAAGTGCTTTTTAAATAAATTTATCCAGAGAACGGCGCATCCAATCATGTCTTACCAATAGTACCTTTTTTTCGTAAAATATGTCAGGTTTTTCTAATTTCACCTAAAAAAGAATAAATGTTAGCGTAAAAAAAGTTATGTCTATTTTTCTCTACTATCCCCTATTTCTGATCATATTTCTTAAATATCGACATTTTTGAGACCACAGTTCTATTCAGCGTAAAAAGGTTACCAAAATATCTAAATTTTAAATTTGTATCTAAAGGTTTCAAAAATATTTAGAAAAAATCTTCAGAGTACCCCCTTTAGGGGGCTGTAGCTTCGTAATAAGTGGAGGTAGAACACAATTTTATATACATATGTCATTCTTACTTAATTCTAAATTATTGGCCAATCCTTTTAGGACACCCTGTATATAAAAAAATATTAATCAGGAGCTGACACCAGGTGCTATCAACAATAACAATGGATAGATTTTGATTGACGCAAGAAGATACAAATCTCATTGTAACGTCATAGTGCACCGCCTGACAGGCCGTGGGAACTCCACTGTAAATTTTGCCACCCTCAAATATTGGCTCCCTTATTAATTTTACATCAAAATTGTATTATCATAGGTCTGCATGTTTTCTTAACATTTTGTTTTTGATTCATCACAATACCTGGTCTTTTTAAAAAGATACAATCTTTTTAGAAAATCATTTTAAATTTACCAATGTAATAATAAACCATAGCAAGACGTGATAAGTTAAGTTGCCTAGCAACTAGCATTTTATTTCATATACAGTGTCAAGATTGAGAAATTGTCCAAACATGCGCTCAGAAGATGTTGCCCGTGCTGTGGCACTAAACGACGATAGCCAAAACATACGATATATCGCTAACGTCTTGGGTCAATCTAAGAGTACCCTACAGGATGCAATCAGCCGCTTTCGACAAACTGGGGAGTATTCTAGGCGCCAAGGATCAGGCAGAAAAGGTAAGACAAATATGCGTGATGATCGTTTTGTTGTGTTAACGGCACTACGCGATTGCGGTTCACCATCTTCAGCCGTTAGTCGTCAATTAAGAAATATTCGTGGCACTTATATTAACTCAAGGAGACCAGCTGCTCTTTCCTCAGCCCACCGTACTGCCCGTTTGCATTTCGCTCGGGAACATATTAATTGGACAGCAGAATAATGGGGCCAAGTACTGTTTACAGATAAATCCCGTTTTTCCTTACGCTCACCAGACAGACGCGAGCGTATATGGAGAAGACCGCAGGGGAACGATTTGCGCAATGCTGCATCTCTCCGCGAGTACCTACCATATGGAGGTGGAAGTACAATGGTGTGGGCTGGAGTATCATCTAATTAACGTACCGAGCTCGTTATAATTGAAAATGGTGCAATGACTGCTGACCGCTATGTTAATGAGTGTTTAGCAGAACATGTCGTTCCATTTGCTCACTATAATAAAGGACCGGACTTTTGTCTAATGCATGATAATGCAACACCACATGTTGCACTGCACGGGTGGTAAACGAATATCTGAACGAAGTTAACATTCAGCGGTTTCATTGGCCATCTCGTAGCCCAGATCTTAACCCCATTGAGCGTGTTTGGGATATGTTAGGAAGACGAATTCGGCAACGGGAACCAGCTCCCGAGACCATCCCTAACTTGCAAATTGCTCTTTTAGAAGAATGGGACAATATTTCTCAGGAACAAATTGCCAACTGTATTGAAAGTTTACCATGCCGTATGACAGATGTTATTCGAACTCGAACGCTATTAATTTTTGTTATTAATTTTATTCCTGTTTATTTAATAAAAAAATTATATTCTATTTGCAAGTAATTTCTAAAAAGATTATATCTTTTTAAAAAGACCAGGTATTGTGAATCAAAAAACAAAATGTTAAGAACGAGAATTTCATTAAAAATGTTTTAAAATCAGAAAAGTTATTTAATATCAAAGTTGACGATAATTTTCCTTGTCCTGTTTTTTTTTTGCTGATGAGTGTAGTTTCAATATGTTTTACAATATTTAAAAAAATAACAATGTTCTCGGAGAGTATCCGAATCTCTGCTATGTTTCCTGACATACCCATTCCAAGCATGACAACAGTCCTCAATATTGTTCGTAGTAAGCATCACTCCATAGCACTGCTCAAATTACATAAGTAGGTATAAATATCATCCGTATAAATATGAAAAACATCAGAAATTGATAGGGAAGGTGAAGAACGACACTTTTTAGGACTTTTACAAAATCAAATTGAACCTGCATTTGAGAAAGTTATTCCTGAGAATAAATTTATTTGATTTCATTGACGTTTGTCCTGCTCACAATACACGAGACGTAAGGGAATATGTAGAAACCGTTTTAGATCGGTCAGCAAGGCCTCCCGATCTTTCACCAACACAAAATGAGTTTTTCCTGTGGGATCACCTTAAACGTGTCATTTACAAAAATGTGCGAAGAGTTACAGACTTCAATTTCAGGGGTATGCAATCCAATATCTGCGTATCAACTTAATAATGTAAGAACTGAATTTTATTACCGTTTAGGATATTGCTTAAAATCTATTTATACAAAAACACTAAGTTTCGATTTATATCCTTAAAAGGTATTTTTTGAAAAATTTCCCCCTTGTCTCCAAATGTTGAAATAAATAAAGTTCTTATTATTTCGTTTTACGTAGGTACGTACGTTTATTAAATTAATAGAAACATTATTTGTTCTTGAATATGTATGTAATATGTTTAAACCAGGGTTGGCAGGATATATATCTTGATAAATATCATGATATTTATGCGACGACATTTATCCTGCTATATATCAATATTTTTTTTTCTAAAATTCTATTCATCGGTATAAAAATATGGCCTCGCTGCTGCTGAGCCGGCAACAGCGTATTATGCTGTTTACGATGCGGTGATTCCCCGTCTTTCCGAGACGTCGACCATCTATTGTTCTTTGCCGCGTGGCATTTTTATTTAGTTCCGAGTTCTGATTAAACGGAGCAATATTTTGCTGTTTGTATTATGAAATAAAAATTTTACAATGCCAAAAATTAAAAAATCCAGTTTGGGTTCATTTTAATTTAATTAACAAGCCCAGTAATTCTGGGTACAGGCGCGAGGGGGGGGGGGGGGGTAGTTTCCCCCCCCATGAACAATTTTTTTTCCTTAATTTTTTTTTTAATTGGACAGTTGGAAATCGTGAGCAGTAAATAAAAAATTTTGATTGATTTTCTTGTGAAATAAACTTCATCATTACCTAAAAAAAAATCTCATAACTCCCCACCAGAATTATTACCCCCCCCCCCCCCCCCCCCGAACAAACAAACCCGAACAAACCCCACAAAGATTAACTCCAGATACGCGCCTGTCTGGGTTTTAAGTTGAACCATAGTTAAAAGCAAAAATATAATAATATGGCATCCTGGACTCGCACACTATCATAAACTTGTATTTTTTACCTACATTTTACATTTCTAACATAGGAGTACTAAAGAAACTTGTTATTGTGATAGCAACTATCATTGAATAGAATTGGAATGCAAATTACAGGTTCATAACATGTTTATAGTAAATTAAGTGATTTTGAATTTTTAAAATATATCTTTACAGAAAACCGATGAAATAATTTAATGATATTATATAAAAATAGAAATAAATATCCAAATTTGGATATATATCGGATATTTGGATATTTATACAGGGTGTTCCGATGATCATGTTACAAAATTCTAGGGTAGATAAAACACACGAAAATAAGAAAAAAAGTTCATGTGAACATGGGTCCAGAAACGCTTCTTCAGGGAGCTAGGGCCCTTCGAAGATGACCTTCAAAAACTACTTTTCGTTTTATAGCTTCGGTACTACTGCAGCTATCGCAACCAATTTTGGGACATGAAATCTAGTTCGTAGGTTCATCAATTTGAGCCTTCCGGATTTTGTCACCTTTAACCAGGGGCGTACAAACCAAGGGGGTATTTGAGTAAATTTGACCCTACTCCTCTTAGGCTTTAATTTCTTACCATTTTTATATCTGATTATGATTCTCCAATGCCTTTTACATAAAAAAGGCACTCTTAGTAAAAATCGCTATCTGTCACAGTTTCCTCCGAAAATGGCTAAATCCAATCAATAATAAATTATTGGTCTTAAACCAATTATTACGTTGAAATATGAAAATGAGGTTCAGTACAGATAGTGAGCATTATAAGTTAGTCAAATCTTTTTCTTTAATGAAAATAAATTAGATTAGAGAGATTTATTGCCTTTTCGAAATTGGGGGTATAAAAAGTAAAAGGGAACGTATACAAAATATTTCAAAAAAAAAACAATTAAACAGGTTTAACGAGTGAGTCAAGGATAAGGCAGAGTAAATTTTTGTCTTGAAGATGAATTTACTAACGCTGTCGTTGACTGACCCTGTACGTACCAAAATAAATTCAAAATAACAATTGTTGAAAATGCCTGCCACCACGTTCAAAACATGTATTACACCTACGTAGCATATTTAAATTGACGTCAGTAAAAACATCAGGCATGGTTTGGATCATTTCAGCCGCAACAGAAATCCTAGCCACCAAATCTTCCTCCGACTGAACTGGAGTTTCATATACAAGGCTTTTCATATGTCCCCAAAGAAAGAAATCCATAGGAGTTAAATCTGGGGACCGGGCTGGCCAGTTGACATCGCTTCCACGTCCAATCCAACGTCCTCTAAAACGATCATCGAGGTGCTCACGTACGACATGTGCAAAATGAGCGGGTGCTCCATCATGCTGGAACCATAGATTCCGACGTATGTCGAGGGACAGCTCATCCAATAACTCAGGTAAGGTGTATCTTAAAAAATTGAGGTACACCGTCCCAGTTAGTCGAGGAGGCAACATGATTGGTCCAATTAGACGTTCTCCAACAATTCCAGCCCACATGTTCACCGAGAATCGATGTTGGTACCCTCTTATTTGAAGAGCATGAGGGTTTTCCTCCGCCCACACATGGCTATTCCGTGAATTAAAAATACCTTCTCTCGTAAAAACAGCCTCATCAGAGAAAAGCACAAATTTCGGAAATTGGGGTTCTTGTGTACACTGTTGAAGAAACCACTCGCAAAACTCTACGCGGGGTGCATAATCATTTGGTCTCAATTCCTGTACTTTTTGGCGATGGTAAGGATGAAGAAGTTGTTCGTTAACAATCTCCCATACACGTACATGACTTTGGACATTCATGGATTCTGCAACAGCTCGGGTACTAACACTAGGATTTTCCTCGAATTGTCGGAGTACCTCTTCCTCAAATTCTGGAGTTCGTACAGTTCTTTGAGCGCCATTATCTGGCCTCGTTATTTTCACGGAGCCAGTTTCCCTTATGCGCTGATTTACCCTCTCGAATAGCGTGTGAGCAGGTACACGCCTCTCAGGAAACCGCTCCTGATACAATCTTGAAGCGGCTCTTCCATTGCAATGAACTTCGCCATAAATTAATAGCATATCGGCATATTCGGCGAAAGTATAATCCATGATTCACTGGCGACACAATATTTTATTGACAGATTTTTGACAACTATCTGTACTGAACCTCATTTTCATATTTCAACGTAATAATTGGTTTAAGACCAATAATTTATTATTGATTGGATTTAGCCATTTTCGGAGGAAACTGTGACAGATAGCGATTTTTACTAAGAGTACCTTTTTTATGTAAAAGGCATTGGAGAATCATAATCAGATATAAAAATGGTAAGAAATTAAAGCCTAAGAGGAGTAATTTTAAATTTACTCAAATACCCCCTTGGTTTGTACGCCCCTGGTTAAAGGTGACAAAATCCGGAAGGCTCAAATTGATGAACCTACGAACTAGATTTCATGTCCCAAAATTGGTTGCGATAGCTGCAGTAGTACCGAAGCTATAAAACGAAAAGTAGTTTTTGAAGGTCATCTTCGAAGGGCCCTAGCTCCCTGAAGAAGCGTTTCCGGACCCATGTTCACATGAACTTTTTTTCTTATTTTCGTGTGTTTTATCTACCCTAGAATTTTGTAACATGATCATCGGAACACCCTGTATAAATATCATGATATTTGCCAACCCTGGTTTAAACATTTATAAATTAAAAATTAGTATTATATAATTCACTCTATAATACTTATATATAACACTTTAGGGGAATAAGATATTACATTAACATAACCAAACACCAGACAATGTATAAATTATCAAACAATACAGTAAAAAGAAATTTTAATCGCTTTTATAATATAACGGAATAATAATGTGTATAACAATAATCCAAAAAATATACCTTACGGTGATTCCGGGGCAGTCTCTGGGAGGAGGGAGGTTTTAGTGCGTAAACAGGCTGGCATCCTGGACTCGCACACTATCGGTGAACGGCGGAACAAGTAACCGGTGCCCATAAAGGGTTTCCTCCCTGACAAAAAAAAATAATCCACAAAATATCAGAAAAATTAAAACATTGACAATTTAAAAAAAAAATTAAAATGGTATACCTATACTAGATTAAAGATTTATTTTTTATTGATTTTATTCATCATTTGAATTGGATTAAATTTCTTTTTTGACATGGTATTAATCGGTATTAATGATTATTATTTGCTGAATTAATTTTTCAGCAGTTTCCATATTTAGTTTGGAATAAAGGCATTTTAAAGATTGCCAGTTTTTAACACTATTCGTGTCCCGTTTCTTTCGAAATTCAATTTTTTAGTTCTGGAACACCCTGTTATTTAGCAATTATTTATTTATAACTCGCCAAAGATAACGCACAAAATCGATCTTGTTTATTTGATCTGTGGTGAGTCAGGTCGATAATATTTAATTTGATTCCTATTTGAGATAAAATTTTAAAAGCTATTTACTTTAAAATGCGATTAAGAGGACATGACGATTTACTTATTACCAAAAGTGTTCCTATCTTTTTAAAATAACTTTTTTATAAATATTGCTTTTTATTCAGGGTGTAATTTTTAACTGGAATAAATTTAGTATTAGGATGCCTCTTTCTTTGCTGAAAAAAAAAGAACTACAGCTGCGTTTATTTTTAGTTTGGCATACTTTTTTCATGTCTTCATGAAATTTTACACTCTTTTTGGGGTAGAAACCGCCTCCAACCAATTTTCAAATGTAAGGGTATGCATTATGATGTGCTAGTTGAAAAGGGCATAAAAAGGGAATATGACCCACTATTTACTTTTGCATTCCGGTAATCTAGAAAGCCAGAAAAAACTTAAATACAGAATTTTTAGTAGACAACTATAGTCAAATCTGGTCTTATCATGCGGGTCCAAAGGTCACCGATCATATGAATCAATTCGAAAATTCCAGAGCTTATCAAAATGTTGTGAGATTATGTAGGTAGCAATATACCCGGAGAAAAGAAACATAGTTTTATTATTTTAACTGTCGTGAAGATAGCCACATATAATATTATTTTTGCAAAAATTATGTACATAATAGTACAGGGGTGGCGAACCTTTATGTAATAACGTGCCATTTTTCTAAAGAAATGTTTAATGAGGCCATATTCGTAACATAATAATTCATAGTAAACTTTGTGATCGGTGCAGGGTTGCCAGACGTCCCGATTTAGGCGGGACTGTCCCGATTTTAATCGATATGACTCGATTTGTCCCGCTTTCCGATTGCACGTCAAAAATCCCGATTTTCCGATCTACACGTCGAAAATCCCGATTTTTGAGGAGATTTGCATGTTGAAAATCCCGAATTTTAGATAATTTTAAAAAGTGCCAATTTAACTTCAATCAACAAATTTATATTATATTTTATATTAAAAGAAAAAAATTACATGTTCTTTGAACTTTTTTTGCACGGCATTTTTTTTTCGGATGTTTTGTCATATATAATATCACAAGAGATAAAATTTTGTCGGCAAAATTTTCGAAAGGTATGAAAGTTTGTTGCTTGGCAATTTCGCGAATGACATTTTTGACAAAATCACGAGCCGTCAGGCGAGTTATTTTGTCGACTATTTAACTAGAGTGTTTTACACTGGCAAAATGTCATAGCAACGGCCGGTCTTCTACTGGCAAAATTACTACCTGCACCTACCTGGACAAAATTCACATGTGATTTTTGCCGCGGCAAAATTTTGTCTTTTTTCTAGTTAAATAGTCATGTCGAATACCACTCGAGAAAAAATTGTGTAAGCAAAATTGTTCTCAAGGATTTATTTAAGTTTGTTGCTTTTAAGCAATTTCGCTCATGACATTTGCGAAATTGCCAAGCAACAAACTTTCATACCTTTCGAAAATTTTGCCGACAAAATTTTATCTCTTGTGATATTATATATGAAAATGTCATGAGCGAAATTGCTTAAAAGCAACAAACTTAAATAAATCCTTGAGAACAATTTTGCTTACACAATTTTTTCTCGAGTGGTATTCGACATGACTATTTAACTAGAAAAAAGACAAAATTTTGCCGCGGCAAAAATCACATGTGAATTTTGTCCAGGTAGGTGCAGGTAGTAATTTTGCCAGTAGAAGACCGGCCGTTGCTATGACATTTTGCCAGTGTAAAACACTCTAGTTAAATAGTCCTTAAAACAATTAGATTTTTTTGACTCAAATTCTTAACATTAAAACATGATCCCCTTAACATGCCACAAATTTCTGTGTCCCTCAGTGGGGTATATAAAATGACACGTATCATTCATCATTCATTCATTTGCAATAAAGCAAGAAACCTTTGAAATTCATACAAATAAAAATACCTGCTAACCATTCCATTGGAATTGAGAGGATTACCTTATCCCGAAAGACTTAAAAGATTTGGACTAACTACTCTGAAGCAAATAAGAACTAGGGGTGATATAATAGAAACTTTTAAAATACTAACAGACTACTATTCTTGTAACTTGAGACATTTGTTTCATTTAAATCAGAATCAACAGCTTCGGGGACACTCAAAAAAATTAAGCAAAGAAAAATCCACGACATTTCCAAGAAAGAGCTTCCTCAACAATCGGGTACTGTATATATGGAACTCGCTTGAAGAAAGTACAGTCTGCGCAAATAGTGTTAACTCCTTTAAAAACCAAGTTAATCGTAATTTTGAGCAATTAACTCAAAACTTTGTGCATTACGGTGCCTGATGACATTCGTTTTTAAATATTTAATGATATTTGTGCGTCCAAAATACTTTACCTATATACCCATGCTTAAAATAAATTTCGCGTAAGAATTTAACAAGTATTTAAACTAGCCAACGGACTTTTAGACATTTTAAATCACGATGAACAATTAAAGAAAAAAACAAATCAAAGAGACTAAAACAATAGCTTCATCGGACTTTCCGCTTGTTATTGATAAAATATTAGTAATAATAACCTTTGAAAAAATTACATTTAAAATAAAAATGTTTCTACGTTTTTTTCGGTTGGGCTATCGATCAAAAGATAGAATTGGTATAGACCAAAAAGGGGCGTGGCACCGGGTGCTTTTTTTTAAAGAAAGGTAATTGTCCCGCTTTTCCATTAGAAAAATCTGGTAACCCTGGATCGGTGGCGTGCCCAAAATTTTATGTCGCGTGCCATCAATGGGACGCGAGCCATTGGTTCGCCATCCCTGTAAATAGTATATCTACTAAATCTATTTATTAAAAACGGCAATATTAAACGGTGTATTTATTTTAGCAATAAAATTACCTAACCTAAAAATACAATGGAATTTAATCCGATTAACTATTTCAAGAAATATAAAGAAAACATGTTAATTTGCCAACCAATAAGTAGAAAACAGTAGCAAAAGCACTGGTAATCAATTCAAGGATTGTACAGAAACCTGTCCATAAAAGAAAGCATAATATAATACCGAAGAATAGGTACTAAAAAATGTAAACAAAGAAAACCGTTTATAATATTATTATAGACTAAATACTGTCATCATCACTTAAAAATTCTGAAAAGTTCTCGTCATCTGAGTCGTCCTCGAATGGAGCAATAATCATCGGCACTACTTCGACATCTAATACTTGTTCTCGATTCCACCAATTCCTTATTAATTTTTCTGTATGTTCCACCGATTTCTTCCAGTAGGTACTCCTGCGTAATATGATCCAACAAATCTTGCCAAACTATCTCTACTTGCCAGGATTTAAGACCATCACCTACATGTTTTTTATAAAAAGATTTTGCCTGGCAATGATATGGCGGCAGTCGTAGAACCTCATGGCCATATTCACGCAATATTTCATTTACAGCCTATATTTTGGGTGATTTCGAGAGACTTTGCCATTGATAGGAGTTCGGATTTTAACATACCTATATTTGGTAAAGGATTTTGGTTGTGTTTTTCAAGCCACTCATAAATATCACTTTTTCGCCAAGATGAACTATAGGTTGTTTATTTAAAATTCTTGAATGATATGATGCATTGTCTAATAAATTTAAAGACGGCTCATCTAAATTTGGGATTAATAATTGAGCTTTTAGCCATTTTTCAAACATTTCGCAATTCATATTGTCATGATAGTCAGAGCTTTTTGATGTGAAGGAAAAAATTAAGCTTACACCTGGAACATATCCTGTTACAGAACCGGCATGTAAAATAATGAACCGCTTTCCCGTGCCACATCCCTTTTTTCTTTTTACGCTTTTTACAGAATCATCTTGCCAAGATTTTGAACCACTTCCATTTGAAAATATCCATGTTTCGTCTAAAAATAATACTTTTCTAAAGTTTGATTCGTAATTTTCCGTATATTTTTTTAAAAAGTAAACACGTTGACTCACTACCTGTGGCTGCTTACATAAAAAATCTCCGGTTCGGCGGTTACAGTATTTTTTATAGGAAAAACCCAACTTTTTTATTAATTTTGATAACGATTCAAGTCCGATTTCCAAAACACCTCGAATTTTTTAATTTTCTTTTAAAACTGGAAGAGTTACATTGGTTTTTGATCTGTATAAATCATAAATCACGTTTCGAACTCCCATTTTAATATTTCCACTCAAATCAAAGTCTTTGGCTTTCTTCGTTTACATTTTTTAGTATTCTTCGGTATTATAAATATTATGCTTTTTTTCATGCACAATCTTCTGCACAGTCCTTAAACTAATTCCCAGTGCTTTTGCTACGGTTTCCTGAATATTGGTTGGCGAATTTTCACTTTTTCTTTCATTATCGAAATAGTTTTAACAAATTAAGCACCATTTTTTTTGCTTGGGGATGCAAAAAACCAGAAAATTGCTTTTTATCGTTGATATTGTCACATTAAATTAATTGTCAAAGTCACAAAACTGACATCTTTAAATCAAGACGAAGGTGACATGTACAAACTTTTGTGAATCGCTGAAAATTAAACACATAATATCATTTTCTTTCATGTCAAAATTACATAAGTCTGTCATATTTTTTGTCTTACGGATTTTATTTAGATAGTATGATTAAACGCAATAAAAGAAAAGAAAAATTGAAAGTATGCCTTTTTTAAATCGTAAGACCCGTACGATAAGACCGGATCTGACTTTATCAAATTTTGGCATGAAGGTGAAACAGGTCGAATGTTTATTTAATTAAAACAAAAAATCGAAAAAAAACGATGTGATGTGTTTCTTTTTCGATAAAAGGATGCTAGACCCCAGCTCATGTTCCCTATTTTAAAAGTATACCTATGTATAAACAATATTTATTTTGGCGCAGTGCCGTAATGTAATAAAACTGAACGTGATACATCAAAACTAAGGTGATTTTAAAATTAAGTGCCTTAAAATACATAAAAAATAGCTGATACCTCCCAAACATCAGAATCATTGTAGACCTGGGTAATACAAACCAGTATTTAAAATGCAAATGTCGCACGAGCGGTATATTTTTATCTAACTCGCCCAAATTTGTCAATTAAAAGGGCTGTGGGGTAATTTAATTAACATAATTGAGGTCTAAAAAGTGTGTAATATTAATGGCGTTCTGTAACGACTATCGCGAATATACAGTGTCACCAGTAAAGTCCGCATCATATGGGATTTTTTTTTATTAATATCTTTATTCGAAATTTGACTTTGGCATCAAGTTCGATCGAGATGAAAATTAACCAAAAAAATAGTAATCACGTGATTCGCATTATCTGTCAAATTTTAATTTTTTCCAAAAAATTATTCAAAAGTGGGGTTATTTCTGAAAATATCGAAAAAAGTTATAAGAAAAAGTTTTATTAAATGCAGTTTCTAGCCCACGTGCAAAATTTCAGCTGTATAGGATAATTTTGATTTTTTACCTATATTTTGTAAATTGCATCACTGTTGCAAAATAAGACTCAACGCAACCTACATAAAACTTCTTAATTTTGACAATGCTTTATTTCAGATACATTTTCTTTAAATAAGCGTCATATTAAATGTGTGTTTTTCTACAAAATCAAAATTGGGCTATTAAAATTTGGTCGCATGTGATGCAAAGTTCATTTGTTTTTAACCCTGTATAAGATAACTTCATAAAATAAGTATTTTTGAAAAGGTAGTTTGTGTTTGAAAGTAATACACCTTAATATTAAGACAAAAAGAACACAGTGTCATCAGTAAAGTGTTTATTAAGTGGAAAATAAATTTTAGCTTAACTTACCGTAAGTTTATCTATTTTTAACGATTTAATTTAAAACCCCTTTTTTATTTTTTTACTTTCAGACACAATCTAGGTTTTCAAGAATACGTATTTTATGAAGTTACCTTATACAGGGTCAGAAACAAATGAACTTTGCATCACATGCGACCAAATTTTAATAGCCCAATTTTGATTTTGTAGAAAAACACACATTTAGTATGACGCTACTTTAAAGAAAATGTATCTGAAATAAAGCATTGTCCAAACTAAGAAGTTTTATGTAGGTTGCGTTAAGTCTTATTTTGCAAAAGTGGTGCAATTTACAAAATATAGGTAAAAAATCAAAATTATCTTATCGAGCTGAAAGTTTGCATGTGGGCTAGAAACTGCATTTAAAAAAACTTTTTCTAATAACTTTTTTCGATATTTTCAGAAATAACCCCACTTTTGAATTATTTTTGAAAAATAATTAAAATTTGACAGATAATGCGAATCACGTGACTACTATTTTTTTGCTTAATTTTCATCTCGATCGAAGCAGAACTTGATGCAAAAGTAAAATTTTGAATAAAGCTATTAATAAAAAAAATCCCATATGATGCGGACTTTACTGGTGACACTGTAGAATAGCCCTGTTATTTACAGAAATATATACAGGATGTTACAAATACGACATACCAGCATTGGAATCTCGGAAACCATAGTTTAGAGTTAGAGAAACTGTTAAATGGGGGCAAAGTTGTGCAATTCGGTGCTGATTATAATGCCGCTTTAAAAGTTTTCAAATTCCGAATACTTCCGATTTTATTCGAAGAAAACTGAAATTTTGCAAAATCGTTTTTATTTTTTCCTGAGCTCATTTTACTAGCTATTTAAAAATAAATGACACTTTGTCATTGTCACTTTTTCTCCTCTACTAAATGACGTTACTAAACTAAAGATCCGCCGTTTCGTCTCCGAGCGGCCATCACCAACTTTACTTTTTTAAATACGGACCTGGATTTTTTTTAAACCGATTTTTAAACCCTCCCACCCTCAAAACGTAATGGCGATATTACTTTCTCATAATGACAAATTGTCCTTAAGATAGTTTTAAAAAAAGGAAGGTTAGCAATGACCCTTCTAGAGAGCAGCTATAACTTCGTTATGAATTGTCCTTGCTTATTTTTTAAATTCATATTTTTTACATTTCTTGTCAGTCCGGTCCTGGCTACGAATCACAATATAAATTAAAAACTTTATTTTATTTAAAACCTTTACAAATAAGTTTCATGAAAAAGTTTGTCTAAAGTTCATGTTGGGTATTTAAGTAATATATGTAATAGGTAGGTAACTACCCAAAAAGAATTTTGACTAATATTTGAACATTTAGAAAATTAGGATTTATAATAATTATTAGTAAATTTAGAATTATTAGAAAATTCATATAAAATAAATTATATTACTTATGTTAAACCAAACAAGACAAAAAACAAAACTATGTTTATGTTATGATAATTTTAATTTAACACTTTTAAAAAAGAATGCTTTATTTGTTGGCATCAAAATTTATAATATATTACCTACTGATTTGAAAACTATGAGTTTTTGACATTTAAAAGAAAATTAAAATCATGGATTATGCAAAATGATGTAAAGGTAAACCAATTTATATATACGTAATACTAAATGTTAAAATTTTTCTATTACAATTTTTCTATTATAATTTCTCCCTTATTTAATTTTTCCTTTCCTTTTTTTTGTTTTGATGAAATATTTTTGAATTATTTACTTATATTTTTAAATATTATATTTATGATCTGATTAAAATTAATAATCTACAGTGTCCGCAAGAAAGTTCGCATCAAATGGAATTTTTTTTTATTATTAGGTATAGGTAAAAATTGAAAAAGCAGTTGGTTTTTGCTTACCTAAAAACCAAAAATGACGTATACTGAAGCAGCTGCACGACTTGCGTTACCTGTCAAATTTGACATTTTTAATAAAATAGGTTCAAAAATGCCCTTATTTATCAAAATATCAAAAAACTTTATTTGATTTTATTATATATATATTTATTTATTTGATAAGTACCTTTGTATAATTTTATTAACGAGGCATTATTTTTATTTATTTTTAATACCACAGTGGTGCAAAACTGATATTTTTTAGTTTTTATTTTTTTTCGTCTACAATACTGAATCGATTTCAATAAAATTTTTGGTGGTATGTAGGTAACAATAGGAAGCACCCAAATAAGTAAGAAAACATATGGCGTGTAATCTAAAAAAAGACATCCTTATGACGTCACACTTTTTTGGAACACCCTGAATGAAAAAAAATATTTTCCTGAAATGCGCCCCAAAATAAGGTCTGCAAAATATAAAAATTCAAACTTAATTACTAAGTGAGCTATAGAAGACGGGAGGTGAGGTGCAGGACCCTATATAGACAATGGAAGTCCAAAGAAAATAACTTTCAACATTGAACTTTAGTTTTCTTCCTTTTTGCCACTATTAATAATAGTATATTATTAACCAAGGTTTAGACAGCCATCATTATTGCCCGAGCGTCAAGTTTAAATCACGAGGAGCGGAGCGACGAGGGATTTAGGGCGCGAGGGCTATAGGCTGTCTAAACCGTGGTTAATATAATTTTTTTTCCACTACTAACACTTTTATTTTGTACAGTATTAATAAATTATAAAAAATATTAGGTAGGTATAAATATATATTTTAATCAAGTTACCTGCTTTGGCATATTGGCAAGATAATTTGTTCTCTTGTCAGTTGGCTTGGCGTCACCTTTCATGTTATTTATTGGGGAATTAACAAATCAAGTTACCGGGTTTTAAATAGATCGGTCAATAATGGATTTCAATGCTTTATTATTGACCGTTGTCAATAGCAACTGAGAAGGGAGAGAAAAACGATTTCTGGCGTTAATTAATCGGTCAATAATGGCGATGTTATAGGTTAGTAGTGGAAAAATACATTTAAATAAACGCTGTTACATTTTTAGAAATGCCATCTTATATGTGTAAGAGTGTAAGCGTCATTAGTTCACACGTGCCCGTTTCACCGGCCCATCTAAATGAGTATCATGGATCCTATGAAATTTTTGGTCAAACTACAAACCCTCCCAAGACGCAACCGTTGCCAGACGACTATCATGCGTCTTATGAAGTATTTAAAGAAGTAAATAATGTGGATCTAAGAAATGGTTCGTCACAGAATTACAGAAATCATCATTTGAAAAATCAAAACGTTAAAGAAAAACCTTTGAATCCTGGTCCAGTCGAAACTAATGGTGCCAATAGGGGTGGTTTTGAAAAATCCAATGAAAGTAGGTGCAGTTATATCACTATCTTGTCTGTATAGGGTGTTTGTTTTTTACTGGCAATGTATCAACATCAATCTCTGCCGTCACTGGGTGTTTTGTTTGCATCAAAGAGGGCTTGGATTAAAAAACGTGGGGCTTGGTTTAGATCACAATGATATGGGGACGATATATATCTAACCAAATCTAGGTAAAATTTTGTCAAATTCATATTAGGACATGATATGCCAAACTAATGGGTAATAAAATAAGTAGACAAATACAAACTTATTTTTGTTGTTTATAAAATTAACAAAGTAAGAATATACAGAAAGAAAAAGAAAAATAATTACATAAATTGCTAAAATTTGCCACCGCCATGCTCCAAGCAGAAATTCACACGTCTCTTCACATTTTCGAAAGTGTTGACCAGCATCTCTGGAGAAATATTACCACTTTCTTGGATAATCCTTTCTTGTAATTGTTCTAGCTAAATTTGCAACGGGTGTTTTAAAAATAGTGTTCTTTAAATGAGGAACAACGAAGTAATCCATAACCGTTAAACAAGGTGATCTAGGTGGGAATTCAATGTCTGATCGAAAACTGATCAATCTGTCGTCGAAAAAATTGCGTAAGTAGTTAATAGTTTCGGCGGCTGTATGGGCGGTTGCACCGTCCTGTTGAAAATATCCAAAACGTAATTCGGCGTCAAGTAATTGCTCCACAAATGGATTCAAAGTATTGTCTATATACCGCTGTGCTGTAACTGTGTCATGGGAAAAAATAGGACCAACAATTCTTCTTCGGGAAACAGCTAACCAGGCACCAATTTTTTGAGGGTGCAATGTGGACTCTACAAAAAAATGGGGATTTTCACTACTCCACATGCGTGTATTCTGAGAATTCGCATAACCGGAGAGGTGGAACCAGGCTTTATCCGAAAAAAATGTCAGGTCTAATAAATCATTTCTTTCCAATAAATTTTGGGTAAACCATTGAGAGTAATTCCTGCGTCTTTTAAAATTTGCGGCTTGTATTTCTTGGAATGCTTGCACTTTATAAGGAAATACATTTATCTGCTTCTTAAGAATAGTCCTACATGTTCCATAAGATCTTCCTACTTCTTGGGATAGGCGTCTTATACAATTTGTTGGCGTATTTTGCATTATTTCACGAACGTTTGCAACAAGTTCTTCTGTTCTTACAGATGGTCTTCATGCTTCTGTTTTGTGTTGTATAGAACCTGTTTCCCTAAACACAGCCACGGTTCTTTTTAGGCAATGATAAAAATCCCCAGCAACAAAAGCAACGTTAGGAAAATGTTCGTGAAAATTACTTGTAACGACTGTCGAAGATGACGGAATAACTGATTGATTGTTAATTCAGGTAGTTACTGACACCCAACAGGTATTAAGCGCTACGGCTAAGCATTAAGTCCTTAGATGCAAGGCCCTCTTTGATGCAAAAAATTTTTGCTCGCACGGTATTTGGAGATAAGAAAAACTCCTTTCTCACACCCCCAGAAAAATATAGCTTCAAAGAAAAACTTAGAAATTCCCATAATTTTTCTTAGGGGGTTGGAAAAAGAGTATCTCCAAAGATGGACAAATAGTTCACCCAAAGATTAAGAGTAATCAAATTTTTATTTAAGAGAAGAAATATCATCAAAAAGCCGAATTTTTATGGATAATTACTTTTATTAAATAAACTTATTTGCAAATACATTTTTAGAAATATCACCTTATATGAGTAAAGAAGTGAAGAAAGCCGGTTCACTCTTGTACACGGCACCGCCCGCTCTCCAGTCTAATGGATACCATAGCTCCTATGAAATGTTTGATCAAACTACAAACTCTCCCAAGTCGCGACCGTTGCTAAAAGAATATCATGCGTCTTATGAAAACAAAAAACGATCGTTGAATCTTGATCCAGTCCAAAGTATTGGTGTCAGTAGAGGTTGTTGTAAGGAAGGCAATGGAAGTAGGTGTTTAAGAGCATTCTTACCAATTAAAAATTTCATTGTTTTTGAATTATTTTATTTAGTTTAATATAATTGTCACTAAAGCAATGAAATTGTGAAAAAATCAGCTTGAAATTGACGCTGACAGTATTCCGATCTCGGGAACTATAAGAGTTTAGAAAGACGGCTAAATGGGAAAGTTTTAGGCAATTATGTTAGCAGTTTATTGGTGCTTACGGATCGATTCTGCGGACCCATCGGGTTGTATATGATCAATAACACTCGACTTTCTTAGATGTTCGATTGGGATTCTGCAGGGTAGTATTCTGGGTCCTTTGTTGTACACCATTTTTACTTCAACCCGTTTTAGTTACCTCCAGCAGTGCAGTTATCACGCTGACGATACTCAATTATATTTTGTATGGTCTTACGTGATCGTTATAATTAACTGGTGCATGCTTTTTATATGACTGTATTCAGACGATAAATGAAATCCCATCACAATAAATTTCACTGAACGGTAGACTAGGGTCGGTTGCGCTTGCCAGCTAGTATCGTGTATTGTCTTACGGCCAAATATCGTTACGGGACTTGGTCTGTCATGCATTTTAATGACGATGTACGTTCAGACGCATTTGAGAACTTGACGTGGACCCGGGTGGACAGACTTGTTTTTCTCCTATTTAGTGATGGCGGACGTTGATTATGAATTATTAATTAGTTTAGATGAACCTCAGCCGGCGATATGAGACAAAACTGCAAATCTTTAAAAACTAGTAAAAAAATATTACCTTTTTGAGCCACCAAATTCTAATTCTGATATTGCTTTGTTAATATCTAATTTAATGCCGAAAATACAATGATTTAACAAAAAATATTCTATAATTTTCTGTTTTAACCGGGTATAAGTATAATAAAAAATTGTATTTTATTTTTATTGCATTCTGTCCTACCTTAGACACGGTAAACAAAAATCCAGAAAAACAAATATACTTAATTAATATCATAAACCGCGAAAATAGGTAGATTTTGTTGTAACTTTTTGTACTTTTGATCAGAATGATATTCTCTATAAAACATATCTACTAAAAATTTAGGAAATTTAGCCGAGGGCCATTTTCTATAATAGAAGTGCGGGGTTTTTTGTAGTCACTTGAGACACTACAGAAATAATGTCCCCACTATTGCGTTTTATTAGAAAACGTTGTAAGTTGAAAATAATTTCAACAGTCCTAATTCGAAACCAATTATCAACTTCTTTCTATAAAAAGGGAACTAAAAGTTTCAACATTTTCAGCCTCTTACATAAACACTTTTTTACAGAAACACCTTGTACGAGTAAACAAGTCAGCGATGCCCGTTCCTCCGTACCAATTTCACCTCCCTATCCAAATGAATATCATGGATCCTATGAAACTTTTGGTCAAGTTTCAAATCATCCCAATCCAATCCCACCACCCGAGGGTTATCATGCATCTTACGAAGTTTTTAACGAAGTACAAAATATAGCCATCGACACGCCAGGCAATGATCCATCTCAGAAAAGGAGCAGTCATATAGAAAATGATAACTTTGCCAAAGAAATGCCCTTAATTCGTAGTCCAAACCAAAGTAACTATGAAAGCAATGGTCTTGAACGTTGCGTTAAACGTAAATGCTTAAGTATTGTCTGTTTCTCTGGTAATAGTGATTCTGCTTTTGAAAACAATAAAATCAAAGACCCTCCTAAAAGTATTTTATGCTCGAGACTAAAAAATGATCGTAATATAAATAACAAAAAAGATAATTTATGCTTCGGTAATAAATGTGTGGATTATAAGAAACGTTCTCGCATGTTGACGGTATATATGTTCTTCTTGAGACAACCTGTATACACATTTATTATGTCAAAAAATTCTCAATTAAAAAAAATAATCGACATGTCCAGGTGTTTTTCCAAAAAATATTAACCTTAATTTTAAACGAATTTATTCCAACCTTTTTGAGCTCACTATATAATTAATAACACTAGACTTTCTTAGATGTTCGATTGGGCAGGGTAGTATTCTGGGTCTTTTGTTGTACACCATTTTTACTTCAAACCATTTTAGTTACCTCTAGCTTTGCAGTATGGAGAACTAGAGGGTAGGAGGCCGATCGACAATGGCAGTATTTTCAAATTCTGTCCCGGTTTTTTGGTTAGTTCGCTATTGGCCGATAGATGGCTCTCGCGTCCGAAGTGGGCTGATGTTGTCTAGATCCTCCATAGTTTTTAAATTTTACTTTTGACAATTGACATTTTATTTTTCGAAATAACAAATAACGTTTGAAGGCAAGACAATACAAATAACGCTGTATTGTAATTAATTTCCATATTTATAATGAATAATGGTACAATTTATAAAAGTAGAGTTTGCTTTGTGTCGGGGTGTAAGACAGGATCTTCTTCAGAGATGAAACGCAGCCAAATAAGTCTCTTTCTAGCTCCAAAGGTAAAACCCTCTAGCTAGAATGTTCCTGTATTTTAAAAACGAAGCATCGTTGGAACTTTATACAGGCCGACTTTACTAATAAGTATAACAAAGTAAGTGTAAATTCATATAAAAGTCCTTATTTGTTCCTTAAAGAACTAATTTAAATAAAAATAGTTATCGCGTCCATAAGGCCGTATTACACCAACAATTTGTTTGTCAAATAAGTTCACGAAGTGACTTCATGAAGAAATTTGTTATATGTAAAGCCCAAATTTGACATCAAATAACTTCACGGTCGTCTTCGTGAAAAACTTCACGAAATTAAAACTTGTTCTAATTGCGTCAAAGTTATTCGTGAATTTCAGTAGTGCCAACAGCAAAAATAAAATGCCATGGAAAATTGATGGAATTCTATTTTTAATTTTATTCATAGTTCAATATAAAATAGAAACAAAACCGCAAAGCACAGCTCAAAATAACGAAAAACTCAAGCTTAACAAATAACATAACCTTAAAAGTACAGTTTAAATTGTTATGTTGGTATAACTGTTAAATGACAGTAAAAATAGGTTGAAACTTCGTGAATTTATTTAATTTGATTTATTTGAAAGCGTGCAACTCGCTTGTCTATGGATCAGTGTAAAGCGCAAAACTTCATCAAAGAAGTTCATGAATAAATTCATGAATTAATTTGCGAAGAAATTGTTGCTGTAAAACTGCCATAAAGAAACCATTTATTTGATAGCCCATTTCGAACACGAGCGCCATCTTATGGCAACTCATAAAGCTGAATTACCGATGCTAATTTGGGACCGAATCCAATGCATTGCGATCGGCCTCCTACCTCAAGTCCTCCATACTTTGCAGTTATATATCACGCTGACGATACTAAATTATATTAATTATTGTAAGAACAAGAAATACCTACATATGCTTAGTATGAGAGTATCCAATTAATACAGATATAAGTGATTTTTAAAATCTAGCAGGGGTTCATCATCTTTAATTGACCCGACACTACACACAAACACTAACTGTACGTGCTCGTTCACACGACGCGGAAACGGCCAAATATTTTGTATGGTCTTACGTGAAAATATCGTTAACATAATTAACTGGTGCATGCTTTTTATATGACTGTGTTCAGACGATAAGTGAAATCCGATCACAACAAATTTCACTGTTGTGCTCGCCAGCTAGTATCGTTTATTGTTTTATGGCCAAATATCGTTACGGGACTTGGTCTACCATGCATTTTAATGACGATGTTCGTTCAGACGCATTTGAGAACTTGACGTGGACAGGCTTGTTTTCTCCTATTTAGTGATGGCGGACGTTGATTGTGAATTATTAATTAGTTTAGATGAAACTCAACCTGCGATTTGAGACAAAACTGCAAGTCTTTAAAAAGTTGTAAAAAAAATATTAACTATTTTGAGCCACCAAATGCTGATAGGTTGCTCCAAGGTAATGTCATCTACGGTATTACTTTATTAATATTTAATTTAATGCCAAAAGTACAATGATTTATCAAGAAATATTCTATAATTATCGTTATTAACCCGGTAGTATATAGGTAATAATAAAAAAATTTATTTTATTTTTTTTTGCTTTCTGTCCTACCTTAGACACGGTAAACAAAAATCCAAAAAAACAAAACTAAGCAATTAATATCATAAACCGCGAAAATAGGTAGATTTTGTTGTGACCATGGATACTTTTGATCAGAATGACATTCTCTACAACATACTAAAAATTCAGGAAATTTAGCCAAGGGCAATTTTCCATAATAGAAGTGCGGGGTTCTTTGTAGTCACTTAAGACACTATAGAAATAATGTCCCCGCTATTGCCTTTTATTAGAAAACGTTGTAAGTTGAAAATAATTTCAACAGTCCTTTAAATAATTCGAAACCAATTATCGATTTCTTTCTATAAAAAAGTATTAAAAGTGTCAACATTTTCAGCCTCTTACATAAACACTTTTTTACAGAAACACCTTGTACGAGTAAACAAGTCAGCGATGCCCGTTCCTCCGTACCAATTTCACCTCCCTATCCAAATGAACATCATGGATCCTATGAAACTTTTGGTCAAGTTTCAAATCATCCCAATCCAATCCCACCACCCGAGGGTTATCATGCATCTTACGAAGTTTTTAACGAAGTACAAAATATAGCCATCGACCCGCCAGGCAATGATCCATCTCAGAAAAGGAGCAGTCATTTAGAAAACGATAACTTTGCCAAAGAAATGCCCTTAATTCGTAGTCAAAACCAAAGTAACTATGAAAGCAATGGTCTTGAACGTTGCGTTAAACGTAAATGCTTAAGTATTGTCTGTTTCTCTGGTAATAGTGATTCTGCTTTTGAAAACAATAAAATCAAAGACCCTCCTAAAAGTATTTTATGCTCGAGACTAAAAAATGATCGTAATATAAATAACAAAAAAGATAATTTATGCTTCGGTAATAAATGTGTGGATTATAAGAAACGTTCTCGCATGTTGACGGTATATATGTTCTTCTTGAGACAACCTGTATACACATTTATTATGTCAAAAAATTCGCAATTAAAAAGAATAATCGACATGTCCAAGTGTTTTTCCAAAAAATATTCACCTGAATTTTAAACGAATTTATTCCAACCTTTTTGAGCTCACTATATAATCAATAACACTAGACTTTCTTAGATGTTCGATTGGGAGTCTGCAGGGTAGTATTCTGGGTCTTTTGTTGTACACCATTTTTACTTCAAACCATTTTAGTTACCTCTAGCTTTGCAGTATGGGCCGATCGACAATGGCAGCATTTTCAAATTCTGTCCCGGTTTTTTGGTTAGTTCGCTATTGGCCGATAGATGGCTCTCGCGTCCGAAGTGGGCTGATGTTGTCTTCTTTATGGAGAACTATAGGGTAGGAGGCCGATCGACAATGGCAGCATTTTCAAATTCTGTCCCGGTTTTTTGGTTAGTTCGCTATTGGCCGATAGATGGCTCTCGCGTCCGAAGTGGGCTGATGTTGTCTTCTTCTTCTTCGTTTTTAATATGGAAAACTAGATCCTCCATAGTTTTTAACTTTTACTTAAACCCTTTATTTTTCTGTGCTTTTTCTTTTGACAACAAACATTTTATTTTTCGAAATAACAAATAATGTTTGAAGGCAAGACAAGACAAATAACGTTGTATTGTAATTAATTTCCATATTTATAATGAATAATGGTACAATTTATAAAAGTAGAGTTTGCTTTGTGTCGGGGTGTAAGACAGGATCTTTTTCAGAGAGAAAACGCATCCAAATAAGTCTCTTTCTAGCTCCAAAGGTATAGCTAGAATGTTTAATACCCTGTATTTTAAAAACCAAGCATCGTTGGAACTTTATACAGGCCGAGTTTACTAAGAAGTATAACAAAGTAAGTGTAAATTCATATAAAAGTCCGCATTTGTTCCTTAAAGAACTAATTTAAATAAAAATAGTTATTGCGTCCATAAGAAACCATTATTTGATAGCCCACTTCGAACACGCGCGCCATCTTACAGCGACTCGTAAAGCTGAATTACCGATGCTAATTTTGGGACCGAATCCAATGCATTGCGATCGGCCTCCTACCTCAAGTCCTCCATAGTCTTCTTCTTCTTCGTTTTTAATATGGAAAACTAGATCCTCCATAGTTTTTAAATTTTCCTTTTGACAATTGACATTTTATTTTTCGAAATAACAAATAACGTTTGAAGGCAAGACAAGACAAACTAGACTGGGTACATATCGCTAGTCGTCAGCCGAGAGTGTATCTAATATTAGTACTAAAAAGATTTACAAAAATTTACAATAAAAAAATAATTTTCTTTTCTTTTTTTCTATTTACTATTTCTTTTTTTGCCTCACCTTCCTGCGGAACGTGAAGGGAAAACATATCGCCAAATTGTCATTATAACAACTGACCAAAACTACACAATGGTTCAAAATTTCCGTTTTCTCGTATAGATAGGTAGTTTTCTGAGACGACGCCGTATAGGTGCTCTTTAAACTCGCACACCTTTGTGCAATGTGGGATATACTTTCCATATTTGCTCTATAAAAATATGTAAGTATTCAATCGATTAAAACATAAGCAAAAAATTATTCTTACATGGAAGCTATCAATTTTCAGCTAATAAATTTGTAGAAATATTATTGTGCCGAGCCCTTCGGGCACAGCACTGTTCTAGTTCGTTCGTTTAATTATACGAGAGCTGTCACTTTGACAGTTAAGTGTAATTTTTTTTAGCTTTTTCGTAGCGAGGGTTAAAGCTGTAAGAATTCGAAATTAAAACATTTTCAGGTACCTAAATAAGAATATTTTATACGATAGCTGTCAAATTTTGACAGGTAGGAGTCAGTTTTTTTTATCCTTTTCGTAGCGAGGGTTATCGCTGTAAAAATCCTAAAGTGAAAAATTTTTCAGATCCTAAATAACAAAGTTCTATACGACAGCTGTCATTTTGACAGGTAAATGTCAATTTTTTTAAAGCTTTTCTTGTATCTAGGATTAAAGCTGTAAGAATCGAAAATTTAAAAAAAATTCAGTAGTTAAATAACAAAGTTCTATACGACAGCTGTCAAATTTTGACAGGTAAGTTTAAATTTTTTTTTAGATTTTTCGTAGCGAGATTTATAGCTGTAAGAATCCTAAATGAAAAATTTTTCAGTTCCTAAATAACAAAGTTATATACGACAGCTGTCATTTTGACAGGTAAATTGCAAGTTTTTTTTAAGCTTTTCTTGTATCTAGGATTATAGCTGTAAGAATTCGAAATTTTAAAAAAATTCAGTACCTAAATAACAAAGTTCTATTCGACAGCTGTCAAATTTTGACAGGTAAGTTTAAATTTTTTTTTTAGATTTTTCGTAGCGAGATTTATAGCTGTAAGAATCCTAAATGAAAAATTTTTCAGTTCCTAAATAACAAAGTTATATACGACAGCTGTCATTTTGACAGGTAAATTGCAAGTTTTTTTTAAGCTTTTCTTGTATCTAGGATTATAGCTGTAAGAATTCGAAATTAAAAAAAAATTCAGTACCTAAATAACAAAGTTCTATACGACAGCTGTCAGATTTTGACAGGTAAGTTAACATTTTTTTTTTAGATTTTTCGTAGCGAGATTTATAGCTGTAAGAATCCTAAATGAAAAATTTTTCAGTTCCTAAATAACAAAGTTATATACGACAGCTGTCATTTTGACAGGTAAATTGCAAGTTTTTTTTAAGCTTTTCTTGTATCTAGGATTAAAGCTGTAAGAATTCGAAATTTAAAAAAAATTCAGTACCTAAATAACAAAGTTCTATACGACAGCTGTCAGATTTTGACAGGTAAGTGTCAATTTTTTTTTAGCTTTTTCGTAGCGACGGTTATAGCTGTAAGAATCCCAAATTTAAAAAAAAAATCAGTACCTAGATAACAGAGTTTTATACGATACCTGTCAGATTTTGAGAGGTAAGTGTCAATTTATTTTAACTTTTTTCGTAGCGAGGGTTAAAGCTGTAATAAAACTAAATTAAAAAAATTTTCAGTACCAAAATAACAAAGTTCTATACGACAGCTGTCAAATTACATATACTTAAATAGTAATTCTTATTTTTTATAATTTGCTACCATTTCTATGCTGTTTCGGTATAGAACAATATATTTGAAAAAAGTAGTATTTGAGATGACCTAAACGAATATCCAAACCAAAAGTATATCGGACGCACCCAATTCGATTTATTAACGATCCAATATGACCCTACATTGATTTTAAAAAAATCAAAAAAATTACTTCCCAACTTTCGATCGCGTTCGGAAACAACAGTGTTTTGTAGCCCAACGTCGTCTACATGTCGAAAAAGTTTAAATCGATTAAAATGATTTTTGCCACCTGTATCGCCCTACAACGAAAAAAAACATATTTTTTAACTTTGACTTTAATAACTTTTTTCCGGTACACCCTGTATATTTGAAATTAGTCCCAGAACGTGCCCCGACTATTCCTCTCTACGTCCAGAAAGTTTGAATCGTTTTGCTCTAACCGTTTCCGAAAAAAAAATTCGCGAATATCGAAATGTCGAATAACCTTCTACCACGTGGCGACGGATTATCAATGTCGGAACGCCATCTTTAAAATCGAAATTACAACTATTTCTGAAACATTTTGGGCAAATATTTTGATCAGTAAAATTAGAAGAAGGTTCAAGGTAGATATTCCACCCGATTTAAAATCTGGAAATGTTCTTATTATTCTAGCAAGTCACGCTGAAAACACCCATTTTTCGCCATTTTTGACAGCCGGATTTTTCGAATTAATAATTAATTTAGATACATCAATATCAAGGCACTCTTAGTCAAAAGTGAATGGTGTTAGAATTTGTAAATTTTGCCTGTTTCCGCACCCAAAAAAGCGACTTTTCTCAATTTTGCGAATACATTTTAATGATTTTGAATATGTAGAGGTGTTGCGAAGTAATCAGCGCATTTTTTGAGAAAAAAATAAAACGGTTTTGTTGAAAATTGAATAAGCTACAGTCGATATAGTAAAAAAAAAGCTGCCGTTTTTTCCGTATTAAAGATAAAGAAACGAAAAAATATCTCTTAAATACAATCTGACGAGCTCTATCCGCTAAAGTTTACAACGTTTCGATCAAAAGTCGTTTTCAGTACGAAAAAAAATAAAAACCGTGAAAAAATCAGGCCTAACTTTATGATTTCCACTTTCTTACAATTTTCGGCAATTTCCATTCCAGTTAGGTATAGAACGATATATTGGAAAAAGGTAGATTTTGAGATGGCCTAACCGATTATCCAAACCGAATGTCGATTGGATGCACCCAATTCGACTTATTAGCGATCCAAGAGGTACCATTTTCGACCAAATTTTGACTTTGAAAAAATCAAAAAAATTACTTCCAAACTTTCGATCGCGCTCACAAACAATAGGGTTCTGTAGCCCACGGTCGTCTACGCGTCGAAAAAGTTTAAATCGAAAAAACTAATTTTTGTTGCCTGTATCGAATGCCAACGAGATCCCGATATTTCTCGACTTTAAAAATTAATAACTTTTTTCCGGCACACCCTGTATATTCGAAATTTTCACACAACGTACCCCCACTATTCCTTTGTAAACCCAAAAAGTTTCAATTGTCCCACATTAACCGTTTCCGAGAAAAAAAATCGCAAATGTGAAAATGTCGAAACTGACGACGACGACGCCGACGCCGCCGACACGGACAACATACGCACATATTTCAAATGAAGCAGACGATATAGTGCAAAATTTTCAGGAGTCAATCGGGGTTGCCGTGATTCCGAGTGAAGGAGACGAATAACATATCGCGTGTTCGCGCGATATGTAATAACGCTGTATTGTAATTAATTTCCATATTTAAAATGAATAATGGTACAATTTATAAAAGTAGATTTTGCTTTGTGTCGGGGTGTAAGACAGGATCTTCTTCAGAGATGAAACGCAGCCAAATAAGTCTCTTTCTAGCTCCAAAGGTAAAACCCTCTAGCTAGAATGTTCCTGTATTTTAAAAACGAAGCATCGTTGGAACTTTATACAGGCCGACTTTACTAATAAGTATAACAAAGTAAGTGTAGGGTAGGGTGGGGTAGGTCCGGACATGGGGCACCTCCGGACATTTCAAATTTACCGCAAAAAAATTAACTCCTTGGATTCTTGCCAACCCAAAAATGTTTATTTATAGTTGTATTGGTCGTGGCTGTGCAAGTTGTTCGGCTACCAATAAATATTAGGAGTTCGTAGACATTTGTTTAAATTTTTCGTTGCCGTTGTAAGAAACGTTGCGAAAGTCGTAAGGAATTACATCTTTACTAATAAATTTAAGTTAAGATATTCACCAAATTTATAAATATTAACTTGTTTTCCTACACTTAACCTTAAAATGAATTGAAATACAAATGCATTTAGGGATATTTTGCCGCCAGAAATGCACTTGGTAATATGGGGCACGTTCGGACATATTTCATGGAGCCGTTTCGGACTGTCCGAACCTGGAGTAGTGGACAAAATGGAGAATACAGACAGATAATGGAGAATATTTGGTCAATTTTTTGAGGAAAAATAAAAGTGGCTTTCATTTTCCAAATGTTAAGGATATTTCAACTATTTCCAGAAAAGATGTGGTAAGCAAATTACCAAAACCCACAGATTTGCCAGAAACATCCAGAGCAGCAGGAATTTTAAAATTTAATGTAAATATGTTTTTATATAATATGCCGACTTGAACATCCATCATTTCACCTTAATATAGGTATTTTAATATGTGTCCGTACCTTCCCCATGGCGTGTCCGTCAGTACCCCACTATGAGGCAGAATCGGACAAATTGCATTTTTTTTAAAATCGCTATTTGACAAAAAAACGCATTTTTGCCGAAAATGTATAGTCGTTAAATTTATAAAAGATGAATCTGCGGTTCTGCTGATATTTTCGATTTAATTTAAATGTAACTGATTTCAAAATTATGGCCATTTGAAAAAAACTGTCCGAACCTACCCCACCCTACCCTAAATTCATATAAAAGTCCTTATTTGTTCCTTAAAGAACTAATTTAAATAAAAATAGTTTTCGCGTCCATAAGGCCGTATTACACCAACAATTTCTTTGTCAAATAAGTTCACGAAGTGACTTCATGAAGAAATTTGTTATATGTAAAGCCCAAATTTGACCTCAAATAACTTCACGGTCGTCTTCGTGAAGAACTTCACGAAATTAAAACTTGTTCTAATTGCGTCAAAGTTATTCGTGAATTTCAGTAGTGCCAACAGCAAAAATAAAATGCCATGGAAAATTGATGGAATTCTATTTTTACTTTTATTCATAGTTCAATATAAAATAGAAACAAAACCGCAAAGCACAGCTCAAAATAACGAAAAACTCAAGCTTAACAAATAACATAACCTTAAAAGTACAGTTTAAATTGTTATGTTGGTATAACTGTTAAATGACAGTAAAAATAGGTTGAAACTTCGTGAAATTATTTGATTTGATTTATTTGAGAGCGTGCAACTCGCTTGTCTATGGATCAGTGTAAAGCGCAAAACTTCATCAAAGAGGTTCATGAATAAATTTATGAATTAATTTGCGAAGAAATTGTTGCTGTAAAACTGCAATAAAGAAACCATTTATTTGATAGCCCACTTCGAACACGAGCGCCATCTTATGGCAACTCGTAAAGCTGAATTACCGATACTAATTTGGGACCGAATCCAATGCATTGCGATCGGCCTCCTACCTCAAGTCCTCCATACTTTGCAGTTATCACGCTGACGATACTAAATTATATTAATCATTGTAAGAACAAGAAATACCTACATATGCTGAGTATGAGAGTATCCAATTAATACAGATATAAGTGATTTTTAAAATCTAGCAGGGGTTCATCATCTTTAATTGACCCGACACTACACACAAACACTAACTGTACGTGCTCGTTCACACGACGCGGAAACGGCCAAATATTTTGTATGGTCTTACGTGAAAATATCGTTAAGATAATTATCTGGTGCATGCTTTTTTTATGACTGTGTTCAGACGATAAGTAAAATCCGATCACAACAAATTTCACTGTTGTGCTCGCCAGCTAGTATCGTTTATTGTTTTATGGCCAAATATCGTTACGGGACTTGGTCTACCATGCATTTTAATGACGATGTTCGTTCAGACGCATTTGAGAACTTGGCGTGGACAGGCTTGTTTTCTCCTATTTAGTGATGGCGGACGTTGATTGTGAATTATTAATTAGTTTAGATGAAACTCAACCTGCGATTTGAGACAAAACCGCAAATCTTTAAAAAGTTGTAAAAAAAAATATTAACTATTTTGAGCCACCAAATTCTGATAGGTTGCTCCAAGCTAATGTCATCTACGGTATTACTTTGTTAATATTTAATTTAATGCCAAAAGTACAATGATTTATCAAGAAATATTCTATAATTTTCGTTATTAACCCGGTAGTATAGGTAATAATAAAAAATTGTATTTTATTTTTTTTGCTTTCTGTCCTACCTTAGACACGGTAAACAAAAATCCAGAAAAATAAAACTAAGCAATTAATATCATAAACCGCGAAAATAGGTAGATTTTGTTGTGACCATGGATACTTTTGATCAGAATGACATTCTCTACAACATACTAAAAATTCAGGAAATTTAGCCAAGGGCAATTTTCCATAATAGAAGTGCGGGGTTCTTTGTAGTCACTATAGAAATAATGTCCCCACTATTGCGTTTTATTAGAAAACGTTGTAAGTTGAAAATAATTTCAACAGTCCTTTAAATAATTCGAAACCAATTATCGATTTCTTTCTATAAAAAAGTATTAAAAGTGTCAACATTTTCAGCCTCTTACATAAACACTTTTTTACAGAAACACCTTGTACGAGTAAACAAGTCAGCGATGCCCGTTCCTCCGTACCAATTTCACCTCCCTATCCAAATGAACATCATGGATCCTATGAAACTTTTGGTCAAGTTTCAAATCATCCCAATCCAATCCCACCACCCGAGGGTTATCATGCATCTTACGAAGTTTTTAACGAAGTACAAAATATAGCCATCGACCCGCCAGGCAATGATCCATCTCAGAAAAGGAGCAGTCATTTAGAAAACGATAACTTTGCCAAAGAAATGCCCTTAATTCGTAGTCCAAACCAAAGTAACTATGAAAGCAATAGTCTTGAACGTTGCGTTAAACGTAAATGCTTAAGTAATGTCTGTTTCTCCGATAATAGTGATTCTGCTTTTGAAAATAATAAGATCAAAGACCCTCCTAAAAGTATTTTATGCTCAGGACTAAAAAATAATCGTATAAATAACAAAAAAGATAATTTATGCTTCGGTAATAAATGTCTGGATTATAAGAAAAGTTCTCGCATACAACAGTCAGATTTAGATGGGACGACTGCGCAAGTAGTCATTCCTGAAAATCCTGCCACACGACGTCAAGATTTTGGAACTACGATTAGGTCATCTTCACACCTTCCTGGCTCTACGAAGAAAAATAACCATTCGCCCACAGTACAAGCATACCAAAGTACAAAACGGCCTGTAGAAACTTCTCAAAAACCAAGTATTAAACCGATTGTTCGAGGTCGTCCCGGATCCAACGGTATCGACGACGATAAAACATCCGAAGTACCAACTTCAAAACAACAAACATCTATCAAACCACAACATTCTGGAATACCTAGAGCACATGAAGTAAAACGTCGTGCCAGCAATGATGAAGATAACCAGAAAGTAGTTGGTAAAATGCCAGGAAAAATATCACCAAACGTCAATTATGATATTGTATGGAATAAATGCAAGTGTCAAGAATGCTTCTCCAATGCTTCCGCTTCCGAACCTAATATGCAAGGAAAATGTCTGAGCAAAGGCTTGAGCGCAACGAACAAGTGTACCAAGAGGAATAAAGCGGAGGAAATCAAGGACAAAGTAAAGGATGTTTCAAAGTCATCTGCAGGTAATACCTATAGCTTCGTTCGTACAAACAATAATTGTCAACCGATTTTCAATTTTTCTATGCGCATGCGTGGTTTTTAACTGATTCGAAATTTTTTGCTTTGCGTTTACAAAACTTTTAAATGTTTGTATTAATGCGTCCATAGTTCCAGAAGTTTTTAAAATATTAAGGTTATACTTTCCTTACATAAAAAAATACTACAAAACTATCCGCTTTTAATAGTCCCAGTTTTTGATAAGATTATTGACGTCATATTAAAAAAAAAACAACTGCCGCTTGGCTTCGAAAGCAATCCTGCCCAATTTGGGTTTAGGTCGAATCTTTCAACAAGTTTAGCAATTATTGATAAAAACTTATTGATATTGTTAATAAGGGATTTCAGAATAATAACTACGTCTCGGGCGAGTTTTTAGATTTGACCAAAGCGTTTGATTGGGTATTACACAACATACTTTTAAAAAACTGCTTCTAACTTCTTGCTTGCAAATGCGGTATTAAATCGTCAGTTTGTTACTATGGACCTCGTGTTTATATTATAGTTTTCATATCTACGGTTAAAAAATATATACTGCTTGTGGTTTCCCCGATATTTTTCTTATTTTTCCTTATTATTGCTTAAGGTGAAAGAGATATACCATTGCATTTAAATTTTGTGAGAAAAACAGTGGCGGCTCGTTAATGAAGAGCTCTGGGGCGCCGCCCTCCCTGGAATTATATCAAACAGAATCCAAAAATACTTTATTTAAAAAACCAATAAAGCAATATATGTAAGCAATCCATTAAAATAATTCAAACTAAACATTGCCCTATTCCAGCGGGTAGGTTATACTAAGCGCGGGCAAAAACCAAACATAGCCCTATTCCAACGGGCAGGTTATACTCATAGACAAGCGCAAGCGAGGTCCGCGCTCTCAATGTTCTACTAAGCGCGGGCGGACGGGGGCGACCGATTATCCGTCCCGATTCAACGCGACTTCTCGATGACTTGCCATGACGACAAAGGCGTGACGTCACCTACACATCGCACAACGAGCGGCCACGGACGAGCTCCAATTTTCCGCGCCCAACAACAGCTGTTCGCGATGCCACGGTAGAATAATTGATATTATGTGCTCTGACGAGGCGACCTGTCGATGCCGCTAGGCGCTAATGTTTTGTTTATTTGTTTTGATTTGATTTATTATTAACGTTATAAAACTTATAAAGTTGGAAAATGTCGTGTATTATGAAGGCCAGTGATTTGGAGAAGCTTGTGTTTAGTTTTCTGAGCTTAAGAGGAAGTAACCCCTTTACCACAATGAAAATTGCCGAACGTTTTGCTGGTCAAACGAAAAGAAAAAATAAAAATTGGTATTTAGAAAATAAATTCTACTTTAAATACCCCATCCAGAAAAGTAAATGACAATCGAAAACATTCCCAAATTTTTTTTAGAATTTTTTTTTATTTTTAATAATTTTGTAATATTTTAAACAATTCTTTATTGGTCAAAAGCAAAATGACTTTCCCGGGTGTAGAATGTTGTACCAAACAATTTTTCTTAAAGCCATTTTTCAATATCGGCCTTACTTTTTTCTCAAAAACTTTGGGCGCGTAAAGTGAATTTAAGCGTGTAAAGTGGGTTTACGCGCCCAAAGTTTTTGAGAAAAAAGTAAGGCCGATATTGAAAAATGGCTTTAAGAAAAATTGTTTGGCACAACATTCTACACCCGGGAAAATCATTTTGCTTTTGACGAATAAAGAATTGTTTAAGATATTACAAAATTACTAAAAATAAAAAAAATTTCTAAAAAAAATTTTGGGAATATTTTCGATCGTCATTTACTTTTCTGGATGGGGTATTTAAAGTAGAATTTATTTTCTAAATATCAATTTTTATTTTTTCTTTTCGTTTGACCAGCAAAACGTTCGGCAATTTTCATTGTGGTAAAGGGGGTTACTGCTCTTAAGTGAAAAACTTGATTTAAAAAATGCAGGGCGGCCACTACCTATATTGAACATAGTACAACAAGTGCAATCAAAATGTAAAAGTAAGGCACAGTTTACGCGTAAGTTGACACAGAAATATATAATAAAAATCCTGTATATGCCGTTGTGACAGTTGTGAGGACAAAAATTCTTTTTTTTTGTTTCGTGTGTCTTCTTTTCGACGGGGATGATAATTGGACTATAAATGGGGTGCAGGATTTAAAACATCTTTCAGAGAAAATAAAAAACATGAAAATAGTGCAAAACATCGTCATAATGGGGTAAGTTTTGGGATGTAAGGACAAACTAATATTTTAACTTGTTTAAGTAGTGCTTATGCTGATGAAATTAAAATTCACAACGAGAAAGTTAGAAAAAACAGACACGTACTTTTGAAACTAATAGACATTTAAATTTTTTTTTATTTAAAGCCAGCCCAGCCCCCTGACTCGCTAGTCACAAGCCGCCACTGGAGAAAAATGAAGAAATTGTTGATTCCGCTAAACAGCTGCCTCTATCTGTAGCAACGGAATTCAACACAGTTTAATTTTTTTTATTAACTTGATAAAACAAAACAACCCAAAATTGCTAATAATAATCGGATCTGTGTTAGTTAAAATGTAGTAACCATATTAGTATAATAGGTATCTACTAGTATCTGGGTATTTTTGAAGTAGTTTTTTTTTAATTTGGCCCATTTTCGAAAAAAATAGAAAAAATGGTTTACAAAAAAGAGATTTTCTGACACGAGCAGTAGAGTTCTCGGGAATGTGCCGCATGAAAAAGACCCATTAACCGAAGGTTATTCGCTAGGGTTGACGCCTCCCAACGTCGCTTCATAATAAGGTACACTATACCTGGGGACTCAGTGATTATCTTTACGTGCGTCGCAGGCTCTCGTGCTTGGACTCAAATTTAAGCGTAAAATTTCCTCTTTGTTTTTCAAGCAGTCAGATAAATTTTATTTATAGGACCTATTTTTTTTATATCATCATATATCCGATATTGCCAACTTTGAGGACAATTTTTTTTGTTTAACGTTACATTGATGATTGAGCTTAATGTGGATATTGTCGGTAGGTATCACAGACATGTCCTAATATACAGGGTGTCCCAGATAAGAATGCACTCTACAGGGATCTCGTAAACCATAGGAGATACAGAGATGGTTAAATTAGAGAAAAGTTGCGCATTACTGAATCCTGTAACGTCATGTTTTCAAATTTAAAAAAATCCGAATGCTTCCGAAGATATTTCGTTTTAATTAATCTAATAAAACTTATCTGAAAAATGCAACAAGTAATAATTAACAAACGTCGGATCAAAAATGTAATTAAACCATCTTGTAGGGGAGAAAAACTGGCAATGAGAATGTCAAATTTATTTTGACATGTCTCCTCAAATAAAATCATAAATCAATTAAAACGAAATCGCGAAAATTCGGTTTTATCCAAATATCTTCGGAATCATTCGGAATTTTTTAAATTTGAAAACATGACGTTACATGATTCAGTAATGCGCAACTTTTCTCTAATTTAACCATCTCTGTATCTCCTATGGTTTACGAGATCCCTGTAGAGTGCATTCTTATATCTGGGACACCCTGTATAAGGAAGCCAAATATTCCATTCATAAAAACTATTTTTTACATTCAGACATACTTTAGTTCCAAAGTTTAAGATAAGTTAGAAAGAGATGGCTTTAAAAAATGGCAACACTGTTAGGTATTACAACTCGCTGTTATCCTTACAGTGCATTGGCTTGTGGTTTTTGTAGTATCACAAACAATCCATATATTTGGCAACATTTACTTAAAATATAGAACTATCTACACCATTGCTTATTTTAACCAAAAAAAAACATACCTTGAATAACCGCACTTACCGCCGAAATATTAATCCGGGGTTAAAATAGTCGGGTCTTTTACACACTTAGAACCATTGAAAATAATAATAAATAGCACTAAATAGGTCTATTTCGAAAATCTACTAAGAATTAATCAAAAAATGTAATTGATCACAAACACAGCTCATCAACACTGTGACGTTAGTGTGTTGTAGTAATGAATATTAAAAATTCAGGGTCATGCGTAGTAAAAACCTCGGTACAGCGTTGTCATAGTGATTTCCCTAAAACATTATAATTTCATATCATTAGGAAACAATAAATAATTTGACTAGTAGAAAATTTAAAAAACACACATATATTTAGTTTGATTATACAACTCAAGTACATAATTCCCATATAGCTCGAGAGGCTTAATAAGGGATAAGCCTCTGGGATTATCGCTTTTGGTTACTGTCATGGTAACAATCAAATATTTAATTGTGACATAATTTTAAAAAAATGTCAAACCAAACGAGATTTGGAAGTGTTTCGTTGTCCAAAGTGGATGAAAATATAAAAAATTTGAAGCCAAAAAATACAGAAAAATCGCACTGGAGTAAATAATATTAATTATAATAATTGTAACTTTGTTATCAATAATAATAAAAATGAATAATTATTCAAATTATGGTTCGTTATATAATCTTTTGAATACCACTCGATGTTTTGGGATTACCTACTACTTTTACCTGGCACTCAACGAGTTACCATCAGCAACACGTTTCGTGTCAGGTAAAAGTATTATTCGGTAATCCCGAAACATCTTGTGGTATTACATTCGATAATTTTACTTAATAGGTACATATATGACACATACATCTACTACAATTAGTATAACCTGCGTTTGCAAACACAGCCGGTATATCTAGGGAAATCAGCATAAATTTGTCAACATTGATTTCTGTTTAAACGATTTCTGATCGGGACAAGATGTAAACAAATGGAGTCTTCTTATATTATTATATTACATGTCTGTGGTAGATATTATAATTCAATCTACATAAAGGAAATTCTGAAAGCGCGATGTGGTAGGTATTGGTGATTTTGTAGCATGGTCTGAATACAAGCAGATTTTTCACTGTTTCCTAGACAAAATACAACTTCCAAAATGTTCCATTCTATTAAAATAAATTCTTCATAATTTGAAGAAGCAGTCAATGCTCCAAGTGAAGTTGATAGTACCGTGCGAGCAAAAATTATTTGCATCATAGAGGGCTTGAATTAAAAAACGTAGGGCTTGGTTTAGATCACAATGATATGGGGACGATATATCTAACCAAGTCTATAATAGGTTCAAATTTTGTCAAATTCATATTATGACATGATATGCCAAACTAATGAGTAATAAAATAAGTAGACAAATACAAATTTATTTTTGTTGTTTACAAAATTAACAAAGTAAGAATATACAGAAAGAAAAAGAAAAAGAATTACATAAATTGCTGAAATTGGCCACCGCCATGCTCCAAGCATAAATTCGCACGTCTCTACATATTTTCAAAAGTGTTCACCAGCATCTCTGGAGAAATGTTACCACATTCTTGGATAATCCTTTCTTGTAATTGTTCTAAATTTGCAATTGGTGTTTTTGGGTAAATCATTGAGAGTAATTTCTGCGTCTTTCAAAATGTGCGGCTTGTATTTTTTGGAATATTTGCACTTTATACGGAAATAAATTTAGCTGCTTCTTAAGAATAGTCCTGCATGTTCTATAAGATCTTCCCACTTCTTGGGACAGGCGTCTTATACAATTTGTTGGCGTATTTTGCATTATTTTACGAGCGTTTGCAACCAGTTCTTCTGCATGTTCCTACAGATAGTCTTCCTGCTCCTTTTTTGTGTTGTATAGAACCTGTTTCCCTAAACCCAGCCACCGGTTCTTTTCAGGCAATGATAAAAATCCCCAGCAATAAAAGCAACGTTAGGAAAATGTTCGTGAAAATCGTCCATGCACAAACCCGGATTGTATTGCCACTCACCATTTACTCTAACCCCGTTTCGAAAATACGCTTCAACCATGAATGTTTTGTGCTGTTCCGTAAAGCCCATTGTGTGAATTGTTCAAGAAATTGGAAAAATTAGCGATGAATCAAATTACTTGTAACGACTGTCAAAGATGACGGAATAACTGATTGATTGTTAATTCAGGTAGCTACTGACACCCAACAGGTATTAAGCTCTACGGCTAAGCATGACGTCCTTATATAGATGCAATAAGGCCCTCTTTGTAGCAAATAAATTTTGCTCGCACGGTATGAGAACGAGAAGAAAAGCGCAAAGTCTTTCTCCACAAGTTTATTAAACCGATAAAGTTTTTATTTCAGAATATTTCAATATGTTTCGAGCGTAGAAATACTCATCATCAGGAGATGGCATTATATTTCATAATTTTAAACTAATTTTTGCAATATCCCTGCCTTACGTTCTTAAATAGAACTTGCTATTTCAATATGTTTTTTATTTAGAGATCCCAACAAGCATGCAATTGCCAGACGTTATCGCTGGCTTCGTATGGCTACCAGATGGTCTTAAAGTTAAAGTTGCACCGTGGTCTTTCAGATATGTCTATCATACCCTTTCTATGTATATTTCTTTTGTACTTCGCTCTATTATAAACTGCTCGACACAAAGTTCGACAATTTTTCAACGCCTTTATTATAGCTCTGTAGTTCGGAAACGAAATGCATTGGCTTGTGTTTTTTTTAGGATCAAAAACAATCTACACATTTTGCCACATTTACTTAAAATATAGAACTATCTACACCATCGGTGTTAGAATAGTAGGCTCTCTTACACACCAAGAACTGGCGAACCATTGTAAATAATAATAAATAGCACTAAATAGTTTTGCACTTTTGAAAAAACAATAACAGTTAATCGAAAAACCTTATTGATCACAAATAGTAGGTACACCGTGACGTTATATCAGTGGGCACCAACCTTTTCAATGTGTTGAGCTACTTTGGTAATTCTGGAATAAACAGCTAGTGAGCTACCTAGTCGTAAGCAACGTAAGCCAACCTAAATGAAATATGTCGCACAGTTATATTCAACAACGATATTGTATTTATTTTACTAATACATACTAATAAAAATAAATTAATAATTAATATATACTACGTAACTACATCCATATACATATACCAATCGTAGGTGTTTGAAAAATAAAGAAATTTTTTATACAGCCACAAGGGCATGTCATAATATACGGTTTAATAAAGTGAATAAAAATAACAAAAAAGTAAAGCCATATTTTAAACAAAAACATGCGCCGATAAAAAGTGCATGTTTAATGAGTAGGCTGATACTCAGACGCATCGATCGTTTTTTTAATGTTTGCAGTAGGTATAGTTTGATACAGCCATTCGAATACAATAATAATTATCCAAATGTGCATCTGTAAGTCAATTGTGGTAGGTATTAATTTGTTCTTAATTAACTTTATATTGGAGAAAAACGATTCACAGAAATAGGTTGAACTAAAGCTTTGGTTTTTACACCTTTGTATTTAAATATGTTGTGAGCTACCAGAAGCGCCTTTACGAGCTACCGGTAGCTCGTGATCGACGGGTTGGCGACCACTGCGTTAGACAATGAATAAATATTAAAAATTCAGGCTCATGCGTAGAAAAACCTTCGGTACAGCGTTGTCATAGTGATTTTCCTAAAACATTATAATTTGACATCATTATGAAACGATTAATAGTTTGAATAAGTAGTTGAACATTTAAAAGCACACATATATTTGGTATAATATTTTAACATAATAGGTAGGTGTACCTTTGATGGACCCCTTAAGGAAATTCTCTATTAACTAAATTATATGCCTATTAAAGTGAGCTAGGTAAATATTTAATTGTCATGTGTTAAAATGGATTTACATTAGTTGTAATAATTTTTAAAACGATTACCGAAAAAGATCTGTTGCCTATTTTTTTAAAAATGCCAAAGGGTCCATCATAAGCGTATATCCTCTGATGGACCCTCTAAATAAAAGTAAAAACAAAATTATATAACTTGCCATATATTTGTATTAAACAATTAAAAACGGTCTGTAGAATTTTTCATGTACAACTTAACAAAACGAAACAAAATCTAGTTGCACAATTCACATATAAACGTTTTTGCGGTTACTTTATACCCCATACGTTTTATCTTTTAAGTTATTTAGAGCTTGTTGCATGTCAGGCTCTGTCCACTGCTGTCTTTTTGGTGTAGTTTAGTGTAAGAAATAAAACTTATAATTAAATACCTAGTAAGACTATGCAACAATATCTACTTTCCTATGATGGACCCCTGGTCCATCAATAGATGATGCTTGGTGGTCCATGATGATGATTGGCCAATGTACCCAGTTTCACTTAAGCAACCGATAATTTTGTTTTGTTAATTCTAATCCAAATTTAAATATAGCATTTGATGATCAACACACATCCCTACCTTACATATTTAAAGCAAAACCGATAGATTACTATATCATACGAGAAATTTGCAATAATCCAAACCTAATTTCTTACATCAGGACTTACCAGTTTCAATTTTGTCACGTAATTTCACTAAAACGATATACAAACGGAGAACAATTCGCAGCCATTAATATAAGGAGTTCAGTCACCCACCGAGCGTAGCACTAGTTCGCTACACGCGCAAATTAAAAATATATCGATGGTGGTCCATCATAGGCACACTTCCCCTAGTAGTCATGACAGCTGCATCTAATATAATCTTCGTTGGCAAACACAAGCGGTAGATGTGTTTTTCATGGTATAATTTAACGTCTTTTTATAACCTAAATTAATATTTCGGTATTTTTTTATTAGATATATGCCCTAGAGTCTAGAGCAAAAATTATCCTACTAAAAAAAAACTACTCATTTTTGACTTTATTAACAGTATAAAAATAATAATTAAAAATTTGAAAAAACTCGCTTGTATTTTACTTGTTCACATGCATCCGTCTTTGTGTAGATCAAGCCTAAGAAAAATCATAACCTTTACCACCGGAAAGTCAAACTGACTGAATTAATTTACGACGTACCACCGCAAATATGGAGAATATGACGTAACGGTCAGCGGTCATTGAACAGACTACTTAATATTTTTAATTTTTTGCACGGCTTTCTTTTTCACCCTGTATACTATTAAAGTGCATTGATTACGTCATAGGCGTACCACCCACTGTTAATATGCAAGAAACAATCTTTCAAACTCTGCCAACCGCATTAAAATCCGCGATGTTATTTCCAAACTAGATGGACTGTAAAATCATTTTTGCCTTTTCTCCTGATGATGAGCGTTTATACTCTCGAAACATGTTGAGATAATTTGGAATATTATTTATTATTCCTATAAACTTATGGAGAAAGACCTCGTGCTTTTCTTCTCGTTCCTATACCTACCTACTATCAATTTCACTTTGAGCATGGATTATTTATTATGACATTTTATTAATTTTCCTACTGTCAATTTTAGAAAACCATAATAAGCAAGAAGATATGCATGTCAGTTCTAAGGTTACCTCAAATGATATGCTTCCTGAAGTTGGCTGTGTAAGAAGTGAGGAAACCTCGCCCAAAAGCAATAAAGCGTTGTCCAAAAAGAAACAAAACGTAGAACAAGTCAGTAACCAACCACCATCTGTTAGTTGTACCCATTCTAAGGCAGAGTTTAGTCAGAATAGTGACGATTCGGCAGTATTTAGAAAGGTCTTTTCAATAAACGGTGTTGGTCTCCAATGTCACTGTTGTATATCAAGCTTTAAGTCTCAACAATAAAGCTAGTACCTATGTATGTTATATTTATTTTTAAGGTAAAAATAAATTATATTATATTTACAAATTAATGTGTTTATTGACTGAGATCCTGACATTTTGTTGTAATTATTTTAGAAGTTTTTCCTCTTCGTTCGCTGCCAAGGGTATTCCCGAGGGGGGCTACGGTTTAAGGTGGGCTCCGAACCATGATCTTCAGTCATTAGAAGCACCCCCAAGGGCTATCAACCCTTGGTTTCGCGCTTTCTAGGACCTACCGATTGTGGAGTGTGTTCCTTCTCCCGCACCCCACGAGATATCAGATCGTATCCGGCCTGGTTACCGGCGTGGATGTGGTGGGTTTGGGGGATGATACATTTTTCACTCTTCCGTAATTTTTGCTCGACGTTGGACCAACGTCAAGACTTATACCACTAAAATACACCGGGCTCGAACCAATTTGCCGGCAGTGAGATACGAACCCACAAACTCTCGTCCTAGAGTTCTCAGCGACTGCCGCGTTAACCACGGAGCCACTGTTGCCGTATCCTGAAATTTTACTTGTTTAGCTGACTTAGTTATTTCTGGGGACGGAATTACTTTAATGCTGTTTCTCCTACTGGGGTATCTTTACCTATTATAGTATTTGTAGAATTATACCGTTGATCTTTTGACTGCAATAAACCCTCATTATCCCTTTCACCATAAAATAAATAATGAAATCCCAAATTTTAAACCCTTTTCGAGCAGAGCCGGACCAGGTACCTTGGAATTGTGCTGATATATAGGGGGGCATCTTCAAGTGTAATTTTTAAAAGAAAGCATTTATCTACCGATGCCAAACTAATAATTAAAAATGGGTATCAATCTTTGTTGAGTAGAAATTTTAATTCGATGGATGCTTTAGCAGACTACTTTGACAAAAACTCCTTTATCTTCGGTAAGAGACATTGTACTTAAACCTGTTAATCCTAGAAAAAATCGGAGTGATTCTGGCACATTTAAAAGCATTGACGAAAATGACATGGATTCATTAAGAAGAAAGATTTACCAAATGTATGAGGCACAAACTGTACCCACTTTGATTTCCCTCAAAGAGCGGCTGATTAAAGACGAAACAAATATCTCTTGTTGCCTTTCAAGCCTTAGTAAAATATTGCGTAAAATGGGTTTTAAATACCGAAGCATTAATAAAAGACAAACATTAATGGAATCTCAGCGTTTACGGGAATGGAGACTTAAATATTTAACAGCTGTTAAACAATTTAGAGAAGAAAATCGTCCAATTATTTACCTTGACGAAACATGGTTCGATACCCATGACACTCCAAGAAAAGGTTGGGATGATTCTTTCAAAAAATGTCAAACCAAGGCACCATCAAATAAAGGCAAAATAATCACAATATTACATGCTGGTTCAGAGAACGGGTTTGTTCCAAATTGTCTGTTGCTTTCAGCTAAAAACATAGCAGATTCTTCTTTAGATTACCATCAAGATACCGACGCACAACTTTTTGAAGATTGGTTTAAACATAAACTCCTTAAAAATATACCTGAAAATAGCGTCATATTGTAATGGACAATGCTAGTTATCATAGTCGGCAAGCAAAAATCATTCCCAATTATCATAACACAAAAACAGAAATTCAAAATTTTATGATTGAAAATGATTTATATTTTGAAGAAACTTACAAAAAACGAGAACTGCTAGAAGTATTAAAAGCTTTTAAAATAAATAAGGAATACGAGTGTGACAAACTTGCAGCAGAAAATGGACAAACAGTGTTGCGTCTTCCTCCATACTATGGTATATTCAATCCTATTGAGCTAATATGGCACCAATTAAAATCCAATATTAGGAGAAATAATATTTCTCCTACATTAAATGCATCTGTAGTAGAATTAATTAAAAACGAAGTAAGAAAAATTTTTGCAGACAGCTGGAAAAACTGTGTACAGCATGTACTTAAGGTGGAAAATTCTTACAATTGTATGATTTCAAATGTTCAACCCTTAATTATAAGTTTAGGCTTAGATGAAGATAGTGATACAGAGTTAAATTTTGAATTAATTATCAATCGTTTTTTAGAATTTAATTAATTTTTATTGTACTTGTTATCCTAATAGTTATACTTTTAAAATATATTATTTTTAATTATCATTAATTTTTATCATTATTTTACATTTATTATAGGTACATGTAGGAAGCATTGACGAAAATGACATGGATTCATTAAGAAGAAATATTTACCAAATGTATGAGGCACAAACTGTACCCACTTTGATTTCCCTCAAAGAGCGGCTGATTAAAGACGGAACAAATATCTCTTGTTGCCTTTCAAGCCTTAGGAAAATATTGCGTAAAATGGGTTTTAAATACCGAAGCATTAATAAAAGACAAACATTAATGGAATCTCAACGTTTACGGGAATGGAGACTTAAATATTTAACAGCTGTTAAACAATTTAGAAAAGAAAATCGTCCAATTATTTACCTTGACGAAACATGGTTCGATACCCATGACACTCCAAGAAAAGGTTGGGATGATTCTTTCAAAAAATGTCTAACCATAGGTACCTACCTAAAACTAAAAATACCTATCTATTTATTTTAAATTATAAAAATAAATCATGTGGTGTAGGTATATTTTCAAGCCGACCCTGATCCCATTTTAATCTCCTTTGAAGAGGTTGATGCGTATACAATAGGGTTTAATCAGGTAGTTTATTTTTGGCAGTAAGAGTCAACGGTATAATTCTGCAAATACTATACCACGCATCGTATGCATGCATAAATTTTAATATAAGTTCTATAGTTGGTTCTGAGCTGTTGACCATATAGGTACAAGAAGATAGTGCGTACTACGCGATTTACAAAAATGAAAATAATATATACTGTGTGTCCACGGATATAGAGTCTGGAAGAGGAAAAACTTTTTTATTAATAAGTAAGTAGATATAGAAGAAAAAGTTATTGAAAAAAAAAGTCTGCTTGTGCTGAAACTACAATGTCGAATATCAGATTTGCGATATATTACTATACAGGGTTCGTCACAAACAACATTTTTAGTTTTTTGTTTTTTTTTTTTAATTCCTTGATTTATTAAATGAATTTTCCTGGTGTTGAAACGACAATTTCAACTATTAGATTTGCGATTACTATACAGCAACGATGTTTTTTGAATTATTTTTTCAATTCTAATTTTAATTTCCCAAAATTGGCTAAATTATCACTTTGGGAACAAATTGATTGGAACGCCACTGTCCTTACATTATCTTTGACTAGTCCTTGGTTTTCGGTATTGTCACCTATTGCAAAGTTTTATTTAATTATATCTTGTATCCATGGTAATGCCACAACGGCTGACTGATTTACCATTTGGAAATTATGAGATTAAGGACCCATACTTTTCAAATTATTTCCAAAATACAGTAGACTCCCGATTAACCGAGATGATGTGGACCGGACCGATTTCGGATAATGCTGAGATTGAGAAAAATCATTAACTATAGGAAAAGTAACTATATCTATGTACTTTTATAGATGTACATACATACATAATAAATTCTAATACTTATGTATGTACATTAGTATGTATTCATATTCATAAATTCAAGAAAGAGGTAATTGGTACTTGTTTTAATTTTAAAATCTGTCGTTCTGTCGATTTTTGGCCGCAACAACAAAACCGACAAAACATTTCTTAGAAATTTCGGATAATGTGGAGGAATAGCAAGAATCATTTCGGATAATCCGATTCATGGGTCGTTTCGGATACTGCGGAGTTCGCATAATCGTGTTTCGGATAATCGGGGGTCTACTGTACAGGGTGTCCAGTTTTCGTGTGTTTTCATATACCAGCTCCCTTATTATAAAAGATAGAAAGATGGGGTTTGCGGCTTACTGTTCTATTTTTTTATGAAACTTTCATTACCGTAAACGAAATTTTCATAGCCCTCTCAGTTTCTGACATACAGGGTCATTTTCAAATTTTGTCATTTTTGACGCTCTCCTGTATCTCGATTATTTGATAACTTATCAATAAGGTAAAAATGGATTGTTATAAAGTTTTTTATGTTGAATTCAGTGGCGTAGTTAGTTTTTTCCTAAAAAGTTTTGTTTATGAGTTATGACCCAAACTTATATTTTTTTAATGGGACACCCTATATATTATTTATTTTTCTTGTTCCTCTTTTTAAGAGCTTTTCAAAAATATATAATAGTCCATATTTATTTCTTTTAAAAAGGGACAATTTTAACTTTTTTTGTAAAATTAATAATTTTTCATCTAGAATCCAGAAGGCCATGATTAATCATGGATAGACATGACAGAAAACAAAGGTTTGTAAATGCGCCATTACTGATTATTGTCAAATATTAAAGGTATTTGTTTGATTTTGTTAGTTTATTTGATATTTCTGTGACTATTTAACTAGAGTGTTTTACACTGGCAAAATGTCATAGCAACGGCCGGTCTTCTACTGGCAAAATTACTACCTGCACCTACCTGGACAAAATTCACATGTGATTTTTGCCGCGGCAAAATTTTAATAAAATTAATTGCAAACTTAAGAGAAAAAGCACCAGATCAAGTAATATCATCAAATCAAAATCAATCAAATAATGCACAAACGTTTAATTATCACAACTGTAACTTTTACATCAATAAATAAGTAATTTTTTTGTTTTATTCTTAAATAAAAGTTTTCTAATTTTATTGTTCTTTGTCTTTTTTCTAGTTAAATAGTCATGTCGAATACCACTCGAGAAAAAATTGTGTAAGCAAAATTGTTCTCAAGGATTTATTTAAGTTTGTTGCTTTTAAGCAATTTCGCTCATGACATTTTCGACAAAATCACTCGCCTGACGGCTCGTGATTTTGTCAAAAATGTCATTCGCGAAATTGCCAAGCAACAAACTTTCATACCTTTCGAAAATTTTGCCGACAAAATTTTATCTCTTGTGATATTATATATGAAAAATCATTTAATTATTTAACAGGGCAAAAAATAATAGATATTATGAAAATTATAAAAAACACGATACCTATGTATGTTTGTTTTATCCAAGCTAATGAAGACGCGAACGCAGCCTCGGAACTGTATTTTAATAGGTAAGTTTCAAAACCATTTGTTATTTAGATACCATTAATGTTTATAATAAAAATAAAAAAGTTTTAATCATAACTATTTTTATCTATTATTATCTTTTTGATACATATTTAAATTTTTCGTATATATCCAGTTATTAATTTTTTTTTATTTGCGGGCATAGCCCCCTATTCGAAAAATGATTAATTTTACAAAAAAAGTTAAAATTGTCCCTTTTTAAAAGAAAAAAATATGGACTATTATATATTTTTGAAAAGCTCTTAAAAAGAGGAACAAGAAAAATAAATAATATATAGGGTGTCCCATTAAAAAAAATATAAGTTTGGGTCATAACTCATAAACAAAACTTTTTAGAAAAAAACTAACTACGCCACTGAATTCAACAGAAAAAACTATATAGCAATCCATTTTTACCTTATTGATAAGTTATCAAATAATCGAGATAGAGGGGAGCGTCAAAAATGACAAAATTTGAAAATGTCCCTGTATGTCAGAAACGGAGAGGGCTATGAAAATTTTGTTTACGGCAATGAAAGTTTCATAAAGAAATAGAACAGTAAGCCGCAAACCCCATCTTTCTATCTTTTATAATAAGGGAGCTGGTATATGAAAACACACGAAAACTGGACACCCTGTACATCATTTCATCAAAATTTAATATGAGATGAAAAATAATCAAAAACAAATGATTACCTGACAAATATAGTTCTGAACTCACTGGCACACGTACTAAAACATGTAAGGGGGGTCAGCGGGTACTGGACCTCCCCTATTTTGAATATTTGGCAATTTTTTTTTATTTAGTTTTACTTAAAAAATGTAAATCTTTATGTTGAAGCAATGTGCCAAATTTGAAATCAATATATCTTATTAAATACTCGAATTATTTTAAAAAAATCAGTTGTTATTTTCAAACTTTGACTGGTATGTCGAACATGAGGGTAAAAAATAAAAAATGGTATTATAATATATTATATTATGATATTATATTATTACCTTGTATATTTTAAACAACCTAAAAAATTTTTACATCTATATTTTACAAAAATTATACAAGAATAAGATATAAGAAATACATAAAAACGATTACCAAGGACAAAAAATATTGCTTTATTGAAGAAAATAGAAGTTTGCCTGAACCATAAAGGAAATTTCAATTAATTAGGTATTTTAAATTACATTTAAATATTTTTTGGCAGAAAAACGACAAGAAAATATAATAAAACAGGTACCAGTAAGAAAAACGAAGACCTATCTAACAGTCAAATTTTAACCCAAAATGACAGTGACAACGAATATTTACCTTTGAAATACCCCATTAGATCAAGTCAACAAAAATGGAAAGAAAAAATAAAAAAATTTGAAATTAACAATAAAGATAAAGAAGAAGCTGGAACGTCAAATTCTGTTTTATGTAAAGAATGCAATATAATAATTAAACGAAATCAAAGTGCAATACAATGCAATGAAAAAAAAATGTATGAACTGGTATCATACAAAATGTATCAATATCGACAACAAAAAACTTAATTCTATATTAAAAGAACTAAAAAAAACAAATGAAACAAGATGGTTTTGCAAAAAGTGTACCCAAGAAAATGTTGAAAATATATCTTTCGATACTATATTGGAACTTCAAAAATCATTGAATTTTTTATCGGAAAAATATGACACGATTGTTCAAGAAAATAAAAAATTATCATCATCTTTGAAAGAAGTAATAAAGAAGCAAGAAGAATTAAAAACAGAAAATAAATTATTAAAAAATGATGTGTCATATTTAAAAAAAGTATTTGAAACATCAGAACAAAAAAATGGTTTAGACTTACAAAATTTACTCAAAGAAAATATTAAAATTAAAGGTATCCCCAAAAATCCAGAATTTACAGATAAAGAAATAACAAAAAGAATTTTAAAAAAAATTGACATCAAAATTGATAATGAAGATATACTAAATATAAGCAGAACAACAGAAGAAAAAGAAAATATCATCAAAATTAAATTTAAAAATGAAGAAGTTAAAAAACTTGTCATGGAAAAATCTAAACACTACTATAAAAATAATGGGAAATTATGGACCAGTGATATTAAAATACCAACATCACAAAATATTATATATATTAATGAAGAATTAACACCAAAATTAAAATACTTATATGGAAAAACAAAAGAATTAAAGAAAAAAGGATTTAAATACATTTGGATAAAAAATGGAAAAATTTTTATTAGAAAAAACGATGAAGAAAATATTATAAATATTAATTCCGAAACGGAAATTCGCGAAATTATTAACTTAAATTTATTTTAAAATCTCATTTATTAATTTTTAGTTCTTTTATTAAAATACCTAATTAAGAAATTATTAATTTTTAGATATTTCAAAAACCGAAAAATAATGAACTCTTACTTAAAAAACAACGAAATAGATCAAATTCAGACACAGCTGGTAAGTAATAAAAATGAATATGACAGTTTAAAATTTGATATTAAAACGTTTTCAATGTATCACAATAATATACGAAGTATAGCAAAGAATTTTCATGAAAGTAAATTATTTATTCACCATTTAAATGAAAATTTTGATATTATAATATTTACAGAAACCTGGAATGTTTTAAATACAAATTTATATTCTATTCCAAATTATAATTTAATATATAACAATGGTAATTTTAATCAAAATGATGGAATTATTATTTTTATAAAAAATAATCTTAATTATGATTATGAAATAATATCTTTCAGTGAAATAAAAATAATATTTATTAATTTGTTCATTAATAAATATACAAAAATTAATATTATAACAATCTACAGACCTCCATCTACATGTCCAAAGAAATTTATTAAAGATTTAAACCTATTTTTTATTGACTATAATAAAAAATTTAAAAATGATGATACAACAATTTTTATTGGTGATTTAAACATTAATATTCTTTCAGAATTAAATAACATTTAAACATCTTAAACAATTTTTAAATATAAAAGAATTAGAACTACTTTATTATTCTTTAGTACAAACACATTTAAATTATGGAATACTAGGATGGGGAGGCATAAATAAGAATTATCTTAATAATATTGAAACTATTCAAGAATACATTTTAAAAATTATTTACGAAAAAGACCACCAATATTCTTCAGATTTACTATTTAAAGATAGCAAAAAAATGGATATTAAACAAATATTTTCTTACAACATGTTAAAATATATTTTTAAACATAAAAATATAATAAATTATATTAATCACACACATGAAACTCGTCATAAAAATACTATTACATATAAAAATAGAGTAAACAAAAGAATAGCACACAAACATTTTTTGAACATCAATCCATATATTTTTGATATGGTACCACAGTCAATTAAAATAATTAAATCGTTAAATAATTATAAAAATAAAATTAAAAATTGGATATTATCTAATCCAAGAGATATATTCAAGAACGTCATTAATAAATAATGAATAAAATAAAGAATATATATTTATATATATATTATATACATAACGTATTGTATCTTCGTATATTATAGTGATATAAAATACAAATAAAATATTGTCATGTTTGTTTTATATTATAATATAGTTGTGTCTGAATTATGAAATATATTCTTTACCTACAATAAATATTATATTATTATTTAACTTTAAATTTATATTTAACTTATTATTATATTTAACTCAATACAAGTATTTACTTCTGAGTTTCGGAATTAAGTTTATACAAAAAAAATATATATTAACATTAAATGTAAAAAAAATGTTGAATAAACTTTTTATTATTATTATTATAAAAGTCATACTATTTTTGCTCAAGTATGTCCTGTATATATTTTAGGTTGGGGAGGAATAAATAGAACTTTAGTTAAAAAATTAGAAATACTACAAAAAAGGTTCCTAAAAATTATATTCAATAAAGATTATCTTTATGCTTTAAAAGAATTATATTCAGAAACAAAAAAGTTGAACATTAGACAACTTTACATTTATAACATCTTAATATATATATTTAAAAATAAAAACCTTATACAATTTAAAAACCATAATCATAATACACGTCATAAAAATGAAATAACCATAAAACCTAAAATAAATAAGTCCATAGGACAAAAAAATTTCAAATATTTATGTTTTTATTTAAAGGATTATTTACCAACAAAAATTAAAAAATTGATTTCATTAAAAAAATTTAAAGTCGAAATAAAACATGGATATTAAAAACAGATAATTTGAAAATATTTTTAGAAATGCTTTAATTAATTAATATTGTTCTGAATAATTTATACTTATAAGTAATATTCTTTACTTAAAAATTATAAATTAATAATTTTATTATAATTATAGGTAATAAATTTCTTCAAAAAGAACTGCGTTTATACTATAAATTAACATTTTTACTTTAAAACTTAATTTTTAATGCATATTTATGATTTATGATTTTACATACTAAAACAAAAAATAAGATTTGCCCCTAACAAGTTCAGCTTCAGGGGATTGAAGAATAAGTTTATAGAAGACAACATAAACATATTCATTATATTATTAATTTTTAAATAAACTTATTATTATTATTATTATATAAAGTATAATAAGTGGTGTATTTCATAGCATTCTTCATATTAATTTATTTATCATAGTTTCACTACAAATACAATTCCCGCTTAAAAGCGCACCATTCCCCAACTCTCCCCTATGTCGTTTGTAAGTATAAAAAATATCAAAATTCTATCCATACTTACTCGTTTTGTAGCCACCCAGTATGTTCGTTCCAAATTGCTATTTTATATGTGCATCAAATAAACATTTAGAATTTGAGTAAAACAAATGTGCAGTCGGTCTATTTATGGAAATAAGGCAATTTAATCTCTGTGGGACAGATTAGGTCTTATCTCGAAATTTAGAAAGAGGTGGTTAACATCATTTCAAAACGAGCATAATGTTTTCGGTCGTTAGAAAGTTAACAGTTATTAAACATTATTTTTTAGCTGACGAATAAATTTATCTAAAACATGGAAGCGCGAGTACTTTCAGTACTATATAACCTGAGTCATCATTATACTGGATTACCTAAACAACAAACGAAAAGTGTAACACCATATCTCGCGAATATTTTTTCTGATAAGAGATAATACTAAGTTTGCTTTTTATCAGTCGTACACAAGTAACGGAAATATAGTGATTTAGAAAATGACTAAAATGTGTCCACGTTCACCCACCGTTACTGTTAAAAATAAAAAAATATTATTAATTCGCGGTTTATAATTTGCGGCTCATATGATTATTTTGCGTTCATCAACAATTTGATAAACACATCCTGCCCTAAAAGTGTTTAACAAGCCGCACAGATGAACTGCCGACCGTCTGTGAAACCTAATATGCAAGTGTTTCTTAGTTATTTCCATTGTGTCAAGTTATTAAGTTTACTTATCTTGTGTTCCCAAAATATTATAGCTGTTGAGGATTTGGATACCGCTAATAATAGTGTTACAGTTACCACTACCAGCACCACCGCTGTTGATTTAACCAGTGATATAGGTAAGTTAGGGTACTATTTAGCTTAGATTAACGGCGGTATGCAAGTTTGCAGGATTAACTTTAATCTGGTTTAAATTCATTTTTACAGTGCAGTGGTACAACATTCCAAAAAATCATTTAAAGCCGGATTAAAGGATAATCTGGATTAAGGGGTGGTGCACTGTTTCCATGACGATCGCTAACGCTCTGGCGTGCCTACTGAGGTACCTGCCAATAACACGATGATTGTTTTATCCCTTAAGGTGGCATTCTCAGCGTCATTTAATCCATTACCAACCTATAACCTATTTCGCGTTAGTTTTTCAAGTTTATTATTTTATTGACTAACATTTAAATAAAATCAGTATTGTCGGCACATTACTTAGGTAATATCTGATATATTACAAAAATTTCTATTTATTTCCTTGCTAATTTTGGGAGAATTGTATAGTGAAAAAACAATGACATAATAATGTTAAAAAAAATCTTACCCGATATTTTTCGCTATACAATTCTCCTAAAATAAGTTATGCAATTCCTTGATATTTATTAAATATGTCAATTATTACCTATAGAATATCAAGTCGATACTGATTTTATTTAAATTTTTTGTAAAAGCTAGAAAACATAAATAAATCTACGCGAAATAATAATAATAATAAATAATAATAATAATAATAATAATAATATATTACTGAATTAATTACAATACATCACATATACTAATGTTAAACTAGAGTAATTTATTAGTTCGAGACAGTAGGTTTAATCTACACCTAGACATAAATAGCTGTATGTGTAGCTAACATCACTATTAGGAGACAATACTTTCCAGAACTTTAAGTACATGCAACTAAAATCAGTTTTTCTTAATAAATAAGTAAGTGATTAATTTACAAAATCTTTAGAGCAATACCAGAAACAAATTTAGATTTTTAAATATAAAATTTAGACATTTTTGTTTAAAGATTTTTCTTCTATATATCATTCTAATATCGATAGGTAACAGATTATAGAACTTAGGGGCTAAGAAATTAAAAAATCTCAAGTTAATATTGGAGTTACTACTTGGTATAATAAGGTGTCTGTTGAGGTTACTTCTAGTGTTATATAAGTGATTAACTGTTTCATTAGATGATGGCTTGGTATAGACAAACAAGCAAACAGAATATATATACAAAGTTCTTACATTTGGAATGTCTTCAGAGTATAAAAGTTCTGTAGGGTACCTTTTATTCCTTCCAAAAGTAACCTTAAGAATGTAATTCTGAACCACCTTCAACTGTCTAAGAGAAATATCGTACAGACCACCCCAGATAGGAATGCCATACCTTATCAAAGATTCAACCAGAGCCTTGTAAACCAACAACAAGATTCTCTTGCTTAAAATATGTCTAAGAGTGTAAAATCTAGGAATAAGCCTTCGAATGTTGTTAGCAAGTCGTGTAACATGCTTGTCCCACTTAAGATGTCTATCAATTGTTATACCCAGATATTTAGTGGATTCCACCTCCCCAATAGACTCGTCCCCCAGCCCCATAGAGGCAAAATGTGGTCGATTCACAGAGGTTAGTGAAAAAGCCATATAGTTGGTTTTATTAATGTTCAAAGTCAGCTTGAAGGTTTGCAGCCAGCATACAATCCTTCTGAGTCCCTCCTCTGCCCACGTTTTCACATCATGCCACGAGGATCCCCTAAAGAGTATTACCGTATCATCGGCGTATGATATAATAGTGCCATTATTTATTTTTAGTTCTGTTAAGGAGTTTATATAGGCAATGAACAGTAAGGGTCCCAGAACTGTACCTTGCGGAACACCGATCTGGACGTTAACTTGATCACTCAGAGTTTCACCAATCTTGACTGTCTGCTTTCTGTCACTTAGGTAACTAGAAAATACCCTCAAGGCAACGCCCCGCACTCCATAGGAACTTAGAGTATTCAGAAGTGTTTCATGAAGCAAGATCTAAGAATACTGCCAAACAGTTGGTTCCATTATCCAGGCATTTCGTGACCCCTTTAGTAAATTCTAGTAAAGCATCCGTTGTACTCTGTCTTTCACGGAATCCAAATTGATTATCTGATAGTATATTATTTACATTGAAAAAGTTCTGGAGTCTTAATTTAAGGCATTTTTCAAAAATTTTTGAGAAATTATTAATTAAACTAATGGGGCGGTAATTGGTGACAAGATGTGGATCGCCAGATTTAAAAATTGGAGTGACTATTGCAGTTTTAAAATAAGAAGGTACATATCCGGCTTTAAATGACAAGTTTATAATGTGCTTTAGTGGTTCAATAAAGTGTAAATGAAATTTCTTAATTATTATTGCATTAATTTGATCTGGGCCCGGAGCACAATTATTCTTGAGGGAGCCTATGTGATGTATAAGTTCATTATTGTTTACCGGGGTTAAAAACATGGACGACAGGGCACTAAATTGGGGCTTGAATGTATTTTTTGGTTCGTCAATTTTGCTAAGCATTTTGATACCTATGTTACTAAAGTATTTATTGCAATAATTGGATAGTTCTTTACGATTAGAAAATGGTTCAAGGTTATCATTCCTAATTTGAACATCATTATTTGTTTTAGCTTTATTTTGAGCCGTAGCCTCAGAAATTATTTTATAAATTTTCTTAAAATCTTTGGAGTCATTATTTATTTTATTTTTATAGTATTCATGTTTAGTTTTTCTTATTAAATTATTTAGAGTATTCCTATAATTTTTATATAGGGTTTCATAATTTGCCTCATATGTCAATAAAAGTTTCTTTTTCATGGAGTCTCTAGTTTTTATTGAATTTATTATACCGTTCGTTATCCAAGGTTTTAGCTTTTTATTTTCTTTGAAGGTAACAGTTTTTTTTTCAGTAGAATTTTTTATGATGTTTGATACAGTTTCAGAGAACTTACAAGCGGCCAATTCCACATCCATCACGGTGGTTATATTTTGCCAATTTACAGTCTTAATTAAATTTTCGAGAATATGTAAGTTAACCTTTTCGATAGTTTTAGATATAGTTTTTGATTTAGAATTATTCATATCATTTTGTTTATTTATATTAAGGACTATAGGATAATGATCCGTTATGTCGGCTTCCATAATAAAAGATTTAATATTATACTTATTTTTTAGATTATTTTTAATAAAGATGTGATCTATGCATGATTTAGAATTCAAATTTATACGAGTATAGCCGTTTATCATGGGTTCAAAACCACAAAAATTTAGTAGGGAAATATAAGTATTACTGCAGATGTCATTTTTCTTAAGGATGTCTATATTAATGTCACCCAAAAATATTTCAATTTCATTTATAGAATCATTCTGCAAATACTCTTCAAGATCATTCAAAAAGGGTTGTATGGATGAGGAAGGTGGCCTGTACATGCAAGTGACGCCGTAATTAACATTATCTAAAGTAAATGATAACTTAGTAAGAAAGATTCCCGATGTTTGCAATTTTAGATCATTTATTTTAATGTTAATAGAGGTTCTCATAAAAATTACAACACCATCATTCTGATTAAAGTTTCCATGGTTATAATGGACATTATAGCCCGGAATACAAAATATAGATTCATCAGAAATCTTCCAACACTCACTCAATACTATAACATCACAAGAGAGGTCATAGGCCTGAAGAAATACAATAAGATTGTCAAAGTTTTTTTGTATGCTTCGGATATTTAGATGCAGTATATTTAGCAATTTAGAATTAGTATTAATAATGTTGCCAATTCTGTTACAGTCTATACCAGTCTGTAATTTATTTTCACAACGATCAAGTTCATTCAATATGGCAATTTCATTTTAAATGTTAGGCATCAAGACCAGAATAATCAATTTTGCTTCTTAAAATCTTAACATGGTACTCATAGACTGGACAATTAGAAGCACTAGTTTCGTGTTTTGTGTCATACTTACACCCATACTTAGTATTGGCCTTTTCACAATTTACACAGTGTTTTTCTTGCTTATTACACTCACTTAAATCATGATTAGCACCACAAAATCCACAACAAGCATTGTAGGTACAGTTTTGACTCTTGTGAAAGAATTCCTGGCACTTAAAACAGCGTTGAACACTTATATCCTCAAGGATTAAACAGCTCTGCCATTGCAAATAAATTCTCCTGTTTGCAAGCAGGCGATGAAACAGGGCAGCATTGCAGTTTCCATAGATTGTACGAGTTCCATGCTTCTTATTGGTGTTCATGTATGTTATCTCCATATTATCATTTTCTTTTATGCAGTCATTCTGGTCACGAAGACATTTTTCAATGTCCTCCATGTTCAACTCTCCATCAAAACCTACAATTTTGAATTTCGGTCTTTTCATTTTTGTTAATTGCACTTTGTAGCCAATTTTGCTCAATTTATTCTCCGCTTCAGTCTGCAATTTTTCAATATCCCGTTTAGAGTGGCATTTCACAATTACCCCACCCTTCGATATATCCCGGGTATGTTTTATTCCAACTTTTAAATTTGCAGGGTTTACGTGTTGGTATAAATCTTGTTTTGTGGTTTTTGCATGCTGCGTTTTGTTGGGTACAATCAACAGGCTTGGTATATTGTTTGGGATCAAGTTTTGTTTTGGGTTTGGTGGTGTATTTAAATTTTGTTAAAAATAGGTTATATGTTGATACTCCCACCTTAAAGAAACAAAAAAGGTAGATATATTCAGATATTTTGAAATCGAAGTATAATAAAATTACAAAAATTGAAAGTTGAACCCTCAAATTTGGTATTTTGAAAATGTTCTTAAGTAGGTAGGTACTCTGCGAGCAAAAATTATTTGCATCAAAGACGGCTTGGATTAAAAAACGTAGGGCTTGGTTTAGATCACAATGATATGGGATGGGGACGATATATCTAACCAAATCTACTAAATCTAGGTTAAAATTTAGTAAAATTCTTATTATGACATGATATGCCAAACTAATGAATAATAATATAAGTAGACAAATACAAATTTATTTTTATTGTTTACAAAATTATAATACTTGCACTTTATAAGGAAATAAATTTAGCTGCTTCTTAAAAATAGTCCTGCATGTTCCATAAGATCTTCCCACTTCTTGGGACAGGCGTATACAATTTGTTGGCGTATTTTGTATTATTTCACGAACTTTTGCAACAAGTTCTTCTGTTCTTACAGATGGTCTTCCTGCTCCTTTTTTATGTTGTATAGAACCTGTTTCCCTAAACACAGCCACGGTTTTTTTCAGGCAATGATAAAAATCCCCAGCAATAAAAGCAACGTTAGGAAAATGTTCGTGAAAATCGTCCATGCACAAACCCGGATTGTATTGCCACTCACCATTTACTCTAACTCCGTTTCGAAAATGCGCTTCAACCATGAATGTTTTGTGCTGTTTCGTTAAGCCCATTGTGTGAATTGTTCAAGAAATTGGAAAATTTAGCTATGAATCAAATTACTTGTAACGACTATCAAAGATGACGGAATAACTGATTGATTGTTAATTCAGGTACTGGCACCCAAAAGCTATTAAGCTCTACGGCTAAGCATTACGTCCTTAGAGCCTTATGCAAATAATTTTTGCTCGCACGGTAGTAAGATGTGTATGTAAGCCAATATTTAGCAATTGTTCTGAAAGTATGTCAATTTTGACAGGGGACTAGAGTGATTAGTATTTTTCTTCATAGCAAAGCGACATTAGGAACAATTTTTCTGTAATAAATATGTTAAAATATCAGGATTTACTGGTTTAAATTAGTTAATAAGTCGTTTCAAAAACACCGAGTAAACACTAGTGTGGCGCATTCGCCATTTAATATATTTATCCGAAATATACATACCTACTGTCCGCGGATAGGGTTTACAATAGCACAAATGGATGAAAAATTTAACTTTTCTGGAAAAAGTCATTCTTGATAAAAAAGTTTTGCTTGTAAAAAAAAATGCAATTCACGAAGAGAACATTTTGATTTTTTTATACAGAGTTCGCAAAAACTTCAAAAACATGATTTTCCTCCAAGAGTAAACTATTTTTATTTTTCATTTTTGACCAAATAAAATGCCAGTTAGAAAACTTATTTAGAATAACGTTAGTAATTTAAATCCTAGATTTAAAATAAATCTTCGATTTTTTAGTTTTTTTAATTTTTAGAGGTAAATGGAAATTTTGCTGCTCAATATTAATATAAAATTTTATTAGACTTTGTTTTCATAATGGGTGGTGTGTATCTTATTTTAAAATTTTAAATGCATTCCTACCATCTTTTGTGAAAACAAGGAATTTTTTTACCTTTTTTTTATTACTTTGGCTTTACGTATGGGCCAAATTTTAAGTTGTCAAATAGAATTTGATGTATTTTGAAAATGTTGACCTTAGAACTTGAAAACGACGTACAGCTTCTAAAACCGCAAATTGTTGAAGCTGTTCAAACAATTTCCATTGAAGAAATTCGAAGAAGATTTGACAACATTCGTTTACAGCTGGAAAAATGTGTTGAGTATGGAGGGGGAGTGTTTGAATAGCAAATTATGAAATTATTATTTGTTGTTATTTTAAGATTTTTTGTGTTATTTCCGGGGTCATTTCATTTGTGAAATTAAAAATACATATTTCTGGTAACACCAAAAATCAGTTTTTGAAACTCATTGATAATGTACCTACCTATGTATTTCGACCGCTAATGCTGCTATCCAAAAAAAAATTCTTTTACCTCTAAAAATTAAAAAAACTAAAAAAATCGAATATTTCTTTTAAATCTCGAATTTAAATTACAAACGTTATTCTAAATAAGTTTTCTAATTGGCATTTTGGTCAAAAATGAAAAATAAAGGTGGAGAAAAATCATGTTTTTGAGTTTTTGCGAACCCTGTATAAAAAATCAAAATTTTCTCTTAGTGAATTACATTTTTTTTACAAGCAAAACTTTTAATCAAGAATGACTTTTTTCCGAAAAATTAAATTTTTCATCCTATTGTGCTATTGTAAACCCTATCCGCTAACAGTCTGTATATCGTTGATTTTTCGTTTTTCTGAAAAAGCCAACAAATAGAGTTACCCATCTTTGATTAGCAGTTACCTACAGTTTCAAGCTAGAAAAAATTTAATTGATAATTTAATAAAAGCAAAAAACGATATTTGGTAAATTTTGACCATATTTCTTTTTCTCCTTTTAATAATTTAGGTATAAATCAAACCTTTTTTAACCCAAAACTGTAGGTTTGGCCGATTTTTGGGTAAAACGAAGAAGTATCGAAATATTTATTATAAAACTATGGATATTTACCTTCAGAAGAGCAAACAATAATCACGAAAGGGGCAAATAAATTTATGGTCTCGCGCCTGTAAACAGAGCTACACACGATTAGACATGCGCACTGCAACATTATCATTTGACGAATGGGAAAATATACAAGTCCGGGCTTCAAAATTTAAGTTCTTAAGTTGCAAATCGGTCGGATTAAAATTCGATTTTTACCTACTTTTCTGTACACCTTGTATAAAAATGTGGTAGAAACATTATAACAAAACAATATTACAACAAGACAGTTCCAGGTCTGTAATAAATTATAAATAAAAAAATAAAATTATAATTTTTTCCGAATTACATTGACTTGACTTGTAGTGACAAGATTGAAAATATGCGCCTCGAATTAAAAAGCGATGGATCCAAGCGATTTTTTTTCGGAGCGATTAATAGAAGAAATCGATATTGTTTTGTTTTTATTGGATCACCCTGTATATGCATGCACACACGCATAAAAATTAACTGAACAATGTTAATCGGCGTGCACACAAACAGACATTTAAAACTACCGTTTCTAAATAAAAATTATAATTTAACGAACAAAAGTAATAGTCTTTATTGTTTTATATGATTAGTTATCTATAATTCTGAATTTTAAAAACTGCGGTGTCGATGGTTATATACAATAATTTTCAGTTGGTTAATACCACCTAAAACTATTCACCACTACACTTTGTGTTGACGATACCAAGCAAAAATATATTCATTAATTTAAAAATAGGGGAGAGCCACCAACAGTGGCCATGGCAGGTACAGTGGCCGCCAGTGACTATTCTCTTACAAAACGTACACCGCTAGCGCCCTCTCTTGAATCCGTGCCTAAGTATGTTTCCAGCACGTGGCGCGCCGAATACTTTCAGTTAAATGGCCGGCTTCGTCGTAATAAGTGCGACATTGAAATTCGGTGTGGAAAGTTTTTTATTTGAGTGACTTTTCGTTTTAATCATTCAAAGCTGGTAAGTGTTTCAGTCACTTTATTGCGTGCATCTTAAGGATGTGCTATTGCAGTACGAAGTTCAGTGGTAAAAGGCTAAAGAATCTGCATTGTTTTTCTGTTAGGTTAGGTTTTATTTTTTATGCTCCCTTTCTTACAGTGGCCACCTTAACGGAGGGTACATTGGCCACTACTCTCGTATATTATAAAGGGGTGGCCACTGTTTCTTAAATTATTTGAATAAAAAAATTTGCATTTATATGATACATGTTTCTTTTGTTTTTCGATGTGTATACTTATAAATTTCCTAATTAAAGGATTTTGTATGAAGTCTTATTACTTATTACAAACTTAAAAACAATCTTTACTATGCTTTTTCACTATGGCCACTGTACCACTATGTGGTTCGGTACAGTGGCCATAGTGGTATGTTTTTAAAAACATATTGAGGAGAAGATCCTATACTTTTTAAAATTAAATAGAGTCATATTTGTACAGCCTTATCGTATATATATTCAAAAATAATGGAAAAAGCATAAATTTCTTAAACGTTTTTGAAATACGTGGAAATAAAAAAAAGGATGGCCACTGTTGGTGGCTCTCCCCTACCCTCGAAAATACATTTATTAGATATTAAATTTCTATTTCAGTTTAAGCTTTAATACTTTGTCACACTTATAATTGTATCTTAAATAATTAATGGGTATTTTTTTTTTTGTTTAGTTATCGCAAATACAATTAAAGTATAAAGCGCATGTACCGGGTGTCCCACTAAGAATAGCTCTCGGCCGTATCTCAGAAAGGGTTAGTCGTATGGCTTGCGGAAAAAATTTTTTTTAGTAAAAGTGGCCATGAGAAATTGTTGGAAATTATTTTTAAGTTCCTCATTTCGCCGCAAGAGGGCACAATTTTTTTTTTTAATTCTAAATTTCTCCGAAAATTCTCATATTATGGTATACTTCTAGTTGCATCATTAGAAAGAATAGATAATTCTGCAACATTTTGGTTTAAGGCTCATTGGTGTACCGACCTTGATAAGAGTGGGGGAAGCTATTGAATGTATAAACATTAAAATCGCTGTAACTTCTAAGCGACTTATCCGATTTTACTAAATTTAAGCTTGTTTGGAAGGAAAAGGTAAGTATCTTCAATCGCCGTATCCAAAAGTACACGATAGTGTTTAATAAAATTGCTAGAGGGCGCAATTTGTAATAATAACAGTTTATTCGATTTTATCCCGAAAATTCAAATCATACGGTATAACTATGACATCACAATCGGAAAGTAGATGAAATTTGCAAGAAAAAATGTGAAGACCGCTGTTCGATATCCTTGTTCGTTTCAGAGTGATCGCCAAAGTAATAATTATTAATAAAAATAGCGCCATCTAGCAATTTTATTAAAAACTATCGTGTACCATTGGATACGACAATCGAAGGTACTTCCAAACAAGCTTAAATTTAGTAAAATCGGATAAGTCGTTTAGAAGTTACAGCGATTTTAATGTTTACACTTTCAATAGCTTCTCCCACTCTTATCAAGTGAAAGTGTAAACATTAAAATCGCTGTAACTTCTAAACGACTTGTCCGATTTTACTAAATTTAAGCTTCTTTGGAAGTACCTTCAATTGTCGTATCCAATGGTACACGATAGTACGTCATGATGTTTATATTATCACCAGCCTAGACATATATCTTTAGATCAGCAAACAATAATCACAAAAGTGGCTAATTTATGGCCTCGCGCATCTAAGCAAAGCCTATCATGGGCTTGTGCACGCATTTTCGCCGATCCTAATGGGTTCAGTTATGGGAGTGAATTCTAAGCACTTGATTGGTTAAGGAGGCGATAACTAGAGAATCCGTCTAAAAGGTATATTGGCAACCGGTTTGTTCGTTGTTACCCAGAGCATTTTTTTTAATTCAATTTTTTCAACTAAAATTATTTTATAAAAATTAAATTAAAAAAAAATGCTCTGCATGGGGAACAACGAACAAACCGGTTGCCAATATAGGGGAGAGTCTGGGACAGTGGCCACCCAGGAACAGTGGCCACCTGCCTGCTATTTTCTTTTAAAACAATATCGGGTACTGCCATCTAGTATAGCAGTAGCGCATCAAGCACATACTACATCGACGAAGTTATCTGTAATAATGTCATATTTTTCCCCTCCAAATATATCTAACTTATATTTTAGTGTGTAAAGTAAATTACAGCAAGGCAGTGAAGTTGTCGTTAGTGACTAAATAAATATATATAAAAATAAACTAGGATTGGTGACTTAAGCCTACATCATGTAAGTATCTATTGGTATAAAAATTATTTTTTTGCATGAAGAATTTTTTCTGTTTGACAATTTTTCTCAAAAACATGTGATTGTTGGTACAGTGGCCATGCTAAATGTAGGTACAGTGGCCACTACTTAATTAGGTTAATAAGTAGTGGCCACTGTACCTCAGTTTGAAAAAATACATAGTACAATTTTGACGTAATATATTTTCTTTTATTTCAGAGTTTTCTTAAAAGAATGCCTCGCCGAAAAAAAAACAAATGTTAAAATTGGAAAAACTACATCCGAAACCATGCGGAATGCAATTTTGAAGTGCTTAATAGTGGGTTATCAGCTAAAGCCGCGGCTATGAAACACAACATTCCCCGTACTACACTTAGGCGGTATTTGAAAAAATGCAACGATAAAGCAGACCAAATTAACTGGAACTCGCCATTTTTTATTACCATATTATTCTGTCTAAGTTGTTTTCTATATTCGTATTTCTCAAAGAAACTGTACCTACCATTATAGTGGCCACTGTACCATACTACATTGGCCACTGTACCACTGTTGTTGGTACAGTGGCCACTTTGTAACATGTTTTTGCAGTGAAAATATTATCGTTAGTTTTTGTTTTTTCAGTCCCATAATCTGGTAATATCAGAGGAGATGACGCCTCTATATTCTACTGTTATGACATTTAGTAAAAAGTGAAAAATCTGGTTTATTTGATTGATTTTGCAAAAAGGTGGCCACTGTTCCAGACTCTCCCCTACCTTTTTGACGGAACGCCTCCTAAACCAATCAAGTGCTTAGAATTCACTGAACCCATTAGGATCGGCGAAAATGCCATGTGCACGGCAAAATTCCATAGACATTTACCTTTAGATACGTACAGCTTATCTCCTGCGCAAACAAAAGTTACGTTTTATGGGTGAAAAAATGCGTCCCGGCACAGGGCTTACCGGTCCGATGCCTTCCCGCCCAGATGAATTGGGCATGCGCACAAACCTCTTGTTATCGGCCAGTCCTTCTTTAGCGGCATGCTCGAAATACATTCCAGAACAGGCTCGGCGCAGTTTTGTTGTTGTTAAGTTTTCTCTCTGTTGTTTATTGTGGGTGTTTAATATTTACGGATATCTAGTTTTTGTGTAGATTAGTGAATTGTGTTTGTGCTTTTAATGACTCGGATACTCTGATTGGAATATAAACAATGACTAGTAACAGCCGTTGTATGATTTTATTATGCCCAAATAGGGGTAAAATACCGGGTATTTTGTATTTTCTGCAGTAAGTAGGGAGTATAGTGATGTATCTTGATATTATATAACTTCATTTTATTATAATCAATTTAAACACATCAAACTAGGCCTACGCCCTACGCTACACAAACAAGATATGAAAATAAAGAGAATCACACACCAAGACATATTATCCCGATGCATGTTTAGGTATATTTTATTTGCAGACCTGCAATCTAATTAGGTACGCCTATTTTTCTGGCCATATATTGATTCAAAAAAATTAAAAGACACTTTTCGCTATAATTATATTATGTAAAAGAAAAAAGTAAAGACCTAGGTATGTTTATATTAATCCAAGGGTGAAAGTATTCCACGGGTCACGTTCTCGGGCAAAAACTATTTCAAATTCTTGAACAAGAAATTGTGCTTGACATTTGCCAAATTGTAAAAATCAATGCTAGTTATAATATACCAACTAATATTTAACTTGAGGTTAGGTACGCGGTAACATCGAAGATTGATTATTTTGCTGATTTTGTATGTTTTTTATATTTGATTTTATAAGACTAGTTTAATTAACTTGTTCTCTTCCTTTTCGAACTAAAAACACGACGACGAATCATTTTTAAACAAGTTTTAGAAAGAAAACCTTTTAAACAATTTTTATCCTTAAAATCTGATGGTTGCAACTACTAAAATGCCAGAAATCCCTATATTTTTTGCCAACTTGATTAAAAATTGAGAAGAAATTTCAATTTTTTGGCAAGAATTAGGGGCAAATTTTACCTGTTTACACGTAAAAATAAATTGAAGATCAAATTTTATAATTTCTTGAGTAAGAACTTAAATTTTAAAGCCCGGACCTGTCTATTTTCCCATTCGTCAAATGATAATGTTGCAGTGCGCATGTCTAATCGTGTGTAATTTTGTTTATATGCGCGAGGCCATAAATTTGCCACTTTCGTGATTATTGTTCCCAAGCAACAATCCGACGTTGTTACAACGTTGCTGTAAGCAACCACGACGTTGCTATGCAACGTCGGTCCGGCGACGTTACGACCCACTTTTGCACTAATGTGATCAATCAAATATGAGTTGGTACGACGTTGGATCCGACTTGATAGTTCAACCAAATAACCAAATTTGGAGTCGAGTTGACGTAGGCTAGATTCACTATTTATCCGACAGATCTAGTCGACCGAAGTCGGGCGTGCTACATTTTTCTGTACTAATGTTTTGTTGGTATATCTTTAGTAAAAATAAAGATTGAATAATGCTTATACTCTTTCTTACATTTTACATTTAAAAGAAATAGATGACGAGAAAGCAAACCGCGTAGGAAAACCGTTATATTATGTGGTATTTTATAATATTCGAAAATAATTTTCTATGGATTGAAAACCCAAACGGAAGTAATTTTATTGATAAACATGTATGTGCTGGCTTTAAAACGGAAAGCGCCGCTCCAAAAGTAATAATTAATAAAATATTAGTAATTATTCCGAATCTGCTTTTTTTTTAAAATTATATTCTTCGTTAAAACAGTAAAGCAGTAATTTATTAAACATAATTAGTAACTGTTTAAAGCAGTTCATTGTGTTTCCTAAAAAAAACACTCAAATAATAAAAAAAACAGCAATTTAGAGCAATGGCTACCGAGTTCATCTCCCTATAACGTTTGAAGAATGGCGTGGTTGGAAACATTCCTAAAATATTTCCACTTTGGACCAGGAGTCGGGCAAGTCAAAGAAACTATACTATATAATATCTACGACCTTTTAGTAGGCTTTGGTTAAAATATTTTTAATAACATTTTACTAACTGCAGACTTGGGTCAGAAATTATACGTAAACTAGACTGCGGATGACCGGTTGTGCAAGGAAATACACTAACAGTTGACCTTAACCGACTTGTCGGTAAAAAAAACTGCCTTCGTTACCAACCATCTGTCACTTTTACATTTTTTAGCCGAACTTCATTTCCAAAAAAACTGTTTTTAACCAGTGTTTTTAACGGCTCTAATATATTATTAAATAGATAATTATTATAATATAAAATGGAATTCACTCACCATTTTAAAGTGGTGCAAATTCGCGAAATTAATGAAATTAAACCGGTTTCTTTTGTGCGACTTTCTTTTCTTCTTTCTTTCTAATTTTAACCTTCTGTAATAGGAGGCCGAATATTTAAACTCGCGACGAGTAGAGGTAAGCAGTTTTTTTGTTTCCATATTATCAATAATAAAATAAACAGAACCAAAACAAAACCTCACTTTTAAGTAGGAATAAGTCTGCTCTGCCGACGTACAGTCCAACGACTAGCAGCAACTAAATACTTACCAAGAACATTTAGTCGGTTACCAACGTTGTATTAACGTTGCCCATGTGCCCAACAGTGTACTTGCTCATACCTGGTCAGTAACCGACGTTTTACAAACGTCGGTTTAGTATTCAAATCTTTGGGGTCGGGTATGCAAGGTTGGAACAACGTCGATTAGACGTCGGTTTACATCTTACCGTATTTAAGTGATATTTCGACTAAATCTGTAGCTACAATGTCGCGCTTAGTAAAACTATAGCTGGAAGTCAGAAAAATGCTGCTTGGGTTTGCTTAGCTATAAAGGTAAATATCTATGCAAAATTCTCATTTAAGGAATAGAAAGATAGACAGGTCCGGACTCTAAAATTTGAAATGTCTTACTAAACGCTTAATGTTGGGGTGCACAGATTTTCAGTCCGTATTTCACTAGCCAAAAAATTGTAAAAGTTGACAATCAATTTATTTTCACGTGATAATGATTCGTTTTTAGTTCGCAAGAGAACAAAGTCAACTAAATTTACCTTATCAAATCGAAAATAAAAAACAAACAAAACAGTAATTTTCGATGTTATCGCGTACATAACCTCAAGCCCATTATTAATAATTGGTAAAATTAAGCATCACTTAGTTTGGGAAAAAAATTGTTTAAGGTATTTAAATACATCTCCTTCTTGATCTAATGCTTTAACGATGTTTTTTATTAATCCCAGTTTAATGAGCAATGGAGGTAACAGAATTTTTTTGGAATCAACGAGAGGTACCTATATTTTTTGCGTTAGCTTGACCTGAAATATACCTATTAATCTCTCAGAATCCATTTTTTTACTTGGTAATGGCTCGCTGTTACTCTACTATCCCAAAGACAAGGAAAACTGCTTACTTCGTAAATCCACCCTGAAGCCCTAGTATTAGCCCTATGACTTTTAGGTCACCACATATTTGTCACTTATACGTATCATAGCTGATTGCATTAAGAATAAGTGACATAGGGACTTTCTTATGTTTCCTTCATGTTAACTGCATGTGCCAGTCAGAGAGACTTCTAGTTGAGGTTTTATCCTTGAACAAACCCACGCGCTATTGCCAGATTGTGCACAATTTCCCTAACTTAGGGAAAACGTAAATCCCGTATCTTATAAATTAATTTTTAACATAATGTGATTAAAATACCCTTTTGCTAAAAAAATCATAACTCAAAAATCTTACGTGTTAAGAAGTTTTTTCGATCATTTTCACGTTTAGGGACAATTCGGTTTTGATGATTCAACTCTTAAATTTTTTTAAAAACTATTTTGAAGGCAGATACCAGAGAGTTGTATTAAAAAATAATACGTCAAAGCTTCTCCATGTAAACAAAGGTGTGGGTCTGGGTCCTATAATTTTTTCCCTTTACACAGCTGATTTTTGTTATTTTCTTAAGTATTGTAGTTCACATCAATACGCTGATGATACCCAGATATATTTTTCATTTCATATGTTGTTTCTGCTGTTATAGCAATGGATAAAATTAACTATGATTTAGCAACAATCTCTAAGGTTTCTTAGGCTCACGAATTGGTTCTTAATGAGGGCAAAACACAACAAATGCTAATAGGGAAGGATAGAAAGAAGCTCTTTGACAACTCTGCTTTTAGGATCATAAGTACTTAACGGGTTTGCTTTACAACCAGTTAATACTTGTAGGAATCTAGGCTTGTATATAGATGCTGATTTAATTAATTCTCACGTTAACAACTTAATCAAAAAAACCGTTTTTACACTAAAGCTATTATATTTATTTTGCATAAAGATATTTTCAGTACCGATTTGAAAGTTAAGTTAACCAATTCCTTGGTATTATCACAATTGACATATTGTAACATCGTATACTGGCCTGCATTGTTGAGAAGGAATAAAAACAGCCTACGAAAAATCCAAAATTCCTGTTTACGTTTTTGTTATAATCTCCGAACGTATGATCATATAACTGTAAGTCTGATAAATTCCGGTTGGCTTAATGTTGAAGAACTTTCAAATTACAATTGGCTAAAACTGCTTTAAAAATTACTGGTAATGGTTCTCCATCCTATCTACTTGATATTTTTACGAAAGGCAGTGATAGTCTTTAAGGTATCGTTTTCTTACAGTGCTAGCACACTGTATAATTCCCTTCCACGCCCTGTTAAGACCTCCCAATAAATTTATATGTTTATTAGATTAGTTAAAAAAGAGATATTGGGGAGCAGAGATCGGACTTTGAGATGATTATTGATAGTGATATAACTAACGGTTGTGTTTATGTTTTTCCTTTTTTTTATGTTTTTGAACACATATTTTGTTTAAACATTTCCTTTCGTAAGATTAACTAATTTATTAGTGTAATAGGTTTTTAACGAGCTCATTGTTAGAGTTTAGTACCTATATTTTGTTATGTATTTACATATATTTATTTAAATATCTTTTATTATAACTTATGTGGTTAGTGGTTGTATGGAGCAACTGGTTTGGATGCCACCACCCCTTTTCCAATTTTTTTTTAACCACTATATGTTTACCAAAATAAAAGGCATTTTGATTGATTGATTTAAAAAATTAACAAAAAACTGCCTTTGACATTACAAACGCAAATTGGGCGTAAACATAATGATTAGAATTTCCCAATTTTTTTTTAGAAAATTTAAAAGGTAAAGATATATAATTTTTTTAGGAAATACCACCAATGAACTACCTACAACGGTGATGGTATTGAGTACATCAACAGTGTTTACAATCGTCACGGAAAAACCTGTAGATTCCAGTACGACTGCCTCGACTACAATTGAAAATGTTACCAATGGATCTCTTACAACTTTACTTACTTCGATTAGCGACAACAATCAGTTGACATCCACAACTGCAGCGACCCTTTCTGCATTTTTATCTGTTGGAAATGCATCTTCAGATAGTGGGGGAAATATAACTACTAACGACCCTTCAACTACATATACGACTTCTAATAATACGACTATAACTACTGATGCAACTACAGGTGAAAGCAGCCGAACTTCATCATTTCCAAATGTAACTACAATAGCACCATGTGAGCGTAAGTTGCGTTTTTTCTAAGTAATAATCAGTAATAGGTAGAGTTAGAATCAGAAAACCATGAGAAATAGAATTAACAACTCTTTTAGTGATTTATTTAAGTGAAAGTGTTTTACGGTATGCAAACTTTTAATTATTAAAAATGGCTTTGTCTAATAGACCAGGGCTGAAGCCTTTGCAAATGGTAAAAAGTGAAAAAAAATAATAGTAGAATGAAACCCATTGGAAAAGGAAGAAAACATAACAAAAATGAAAGGAAAAATAAATTACGGGCGATCCGAGGTCGGGAAGTGGGGGGGCGGTGAGTTTTTAAGGTTAGAAAACGATTTATCTCGATTTTCGGCAAATCTACAAGTCCTATGGAAAAACGTTAAATGGCAAAGTTGTAGGTAATAGAAGATCTACAACTTTTGTATTTGCACTGTTTTCACATAACCTCAAAATTTATGTGAAAAATTCAAATAACCAAGTTTCTGGTTTTTTATTTTTATCTTTTACAAAAAAAAATTTTTATACACGAAATTTGGTGAAAACTGACCTTTTTATGTCCCAAACACACTGTGATGTTTTTGATTTAAAATATTTATTTTTTAACCTTATTTTGACTTAATATCGAAAAAGCACCCTAATTTTCAATCAAAATATCTGCGTTTTTAAAAAAGTTGGTGGGCTTTTTGTTCGTTGAAATCTCTACTTTCTGATGGTGTAAAAAAAATATACATTACTATGGTAAATGTGATGAAATTCCCTTTAAATCCTACCTTTAATTATATTTAGAACAACTATTTTCGCATATTTTTTGCGATCTTTATGTTTTATGGATTTGTAATTTTTTTGTTTATCAATGTAACATGAAATCTTACGTTTTTCGAGTAATTAAAGGATAATTTTTAATAAATAGCTCAAAATTGTACATAATGAATAAAAAAAATATTTTGGATTCGATTTTTTTTAGTTTCTTTGCATTTTTTGAGAATATTTACCACAGTAATGTATATTTTTTTTTACACCATCAGAAAGTAGAGATTTCAACAAACAAAAAGCCCACCGACTTTTTTAAAAAAGCAGATATTTTGACGTGAGAATTTTCGATTGAAAATTAGGGTGCTTTTTCGATATTAAGTCAAAATAAGGTTAAAAAATAAATATTTTAAATCAAAAAAATTACAGTGTTTGGGACATAAAAAGGTAAGTTTTCACCAAATTTCGTGTATAAAAACAGTTTTTTGTAAAAGATAAAAATAAAAAACCAAAAACTTGGTTATTTGAATTGTTCACATAAATTTTGAGGTTATTTGAAAAAGTGCAAATAAAAAAGTTGTAGATCTTTTTATTGCTTACAACTTTGCCATTTAACGTTTTTCCATAGGACTTGTAGTTTTGCCGAAAATCGAGATAAATCGTTTTCTAACCTTAAAAACTCACCGCCCCCCACTTCCCTACCTCGGATCGCCCGTAATTTATTTTTCTTTTCGTTCTCGTTATATTCTCTTCCTTTTCCAATGGGTTTCATCCTACTATTATTTTTTTTGGTTTCAAAAATTATCGACCCTGGTTTATGACTCTCGCTCGATCCCTCTTTAAAATTTATATTTATACAGGACTTGCAAATTAAGCAAACATGTTTACGAATATTTTCCCGAAAATCTGGCGCAATACGAGTAGGAGTTAGAAACCCTTTCCAGTCGACCCCACCATTAACACTTTCGACAGAGGAAGAACATTTATTAGAATTGTCCTGAGACTCCAGCCTTAAGCTCCAATTCGACAAAGACAAACTGCTTGAATTTTGAAGCTCAGTTTCTCAAGAATATCGTGCCATCAGTAGGTACTGCCGCATTGAGATTTTTATTACCATTTGCGACATTGTACTTGTGCGAAGCAGGCTTTTCTACTTGCAGTAATAAAGAACAAGAAGTATATGTCGCAAATAAATTTAGAGAAAGAAACGAGAGTTGCAATTTCCAAACTTGCCTTAATATATATAATAATTTTAGTGATAAAACGCTCGTGTAGCGCTAAATTATTACGTCCAGTGTCGTCTCAGGGGGCGCCTTAACAAATAATATTGGCAAAAAATAAGACGCCACTAAGTTTTTGGTAATTTTTATATTTTTTCGGATTTAGCAGCTAAAAATAACCTTTTCTTTTTTGTTAAATTGTTTTCTTATCTTGCTTGGTTTTCGGGAAATAAAAATAAAAACAATTTTATTGCATATCTCTGGAAAACAAAAATTATTAAATAATTAATACGTAAACGGTTTCCGAGATATAACCAGCGTAGGTACAGTTGTATTCGTTGAAAATGGGTACAAGTCTTACGACCGTTATTTGCCATATTTGCGTAAATTCGGCTTTTATGCTCGATTTATTGTTTTTGAGGTTATAGTAGTGACATGGCAAGCAAAGCATTGGTGTAGAATGCGTAGATAATAAAACGTCCAATAAAATGTAAAAATATTTCTGTACCATCGCAAATTTTTATATTCAACGCACCTATATAACAACAGCAACAATAACAACAATATAAACATCGAATGTAAAAACAATATTAACAATTAATAAAATTTAATATTTTGTCATATGACCTTCTTTTTCGACTACTTGAGCTAATCTGTTTGGAATTGAGTTAATACAATTTACAATAATATTTTGATCAAGGCCTTCCCAGCACTCATGAATTACTTCGTATAATTCATTAGCATTGTGAGGTCTAAAATTTCTTCTGTATATTTCTTTTGCAATTAAACCCCAGACGTTTTCTATTGGATTAATATCGGGACTATAAGCAGGCCATGGCAGAACTTCTACATTATTATGTTGAAGCCATTCCCTCACAGCATTTGCGGTATGAACCGGGCAATTATCGTGCTGAAAGACGAATGAGGTATGTGGATATAGTTGTCCAACAGATGGTAGCATTATATGTTCCAGAACACGCATATAATGTTCGGCGTTGAATCTGCCCTCCAATCGCCATAAGACACCAGGCTCATGAACACAAATCCAACCCCAGACATTCACAGAAAATCGTCCAGGTCGAATAGCAAGATCGCTAGTATACCGCTCTTCGAATCTTGTGTTGTCTGGACGGTATACACGGATTTGTCCATTATATAGACTGAAAACCCTTTTCGTCAGTGAATACTACCGTGTTCCAAAAATGATGGTCGCGGTATATGATTTAGAGCGAAAAGCACCCGAGATTGCCTATGTTGGTCTGTGAGCATAATTTTTTTCCCAGCTACGCGGTTTTTTAACTCTGATTCTTTTACTCTTCTGCTGGCTGTAGGTTAAGATCCCGGAAATCTGACATCAATGACAGCGTCTCTTGCAGTTCCGAAAGCATGTGCCCTTAGATATTCCAGAAATGCGTCATCTTGTTCAGGATTGGAAATGCGGACCGGACCAGTACCAACCTTTCTTTTTAAAGACGCCTCTTGCTCCCAACGTTGCTTAACTCTTAAAATTGTGTTCTTGCCTTTTCCGTAAAAATTTGCTAGTGTCCGTATTGACCACCCATCTTCAATTCGGGCTATTATTTGAGCTTTTTCAAGTTCTGTCAAATGACGAGGCATTTTAAAAATTTTGGCATTGACAGTCTTTCACTTCTTAAAAAGTCAAAATTAATCAATTCCTATTTACAGTATAACAAATTTAGTGTACCCAATTTTCATGAATAAAACTGTACCATGTCCTTATTATTCAATATTGTGTTTTTCTCTTCGTATACAGGATGAGTCGGGAGGAATGGGCATCTATGCATCAAATAATAAGAAAAATCTTAAATGTTATCCAATATTATTTGTGTTCAAATTACAGCGTTAAATAAAATAATAATATTGTTAAACCAAAATATGCAACATTAACATTGTTTTAAATAAATTATTGTTTTACTAAATTTTCAAAAATAGCGCCATTGACTTCCAAACATTTCCTGCTTCGTTTACGAATGGCGCGCGTGGCTCTTCTAATTGATTCGTGCCTTTCTTTAATATCGAGTGCACCATTTTTAATGCGTCTAATTAATGCATCCCTATAGTGTCTACTTTTACTTTGTATACCTCATTTTTTAACCAACCCCATAAATTATAGTCCAACGGTGTGAGGTCTGGCAATCTAGGAGGCTAACTAATAGGACCATCGCGACCAATTCAAACAAAAAAAATACAAAGTAAAAGTAGATGCTAGGGATGCATTAATTAGACGCGTTAGAAATGCTGCACTCAATATTAAAGAAAGGCACGAATTAATTAGAAGAGCCACACGAAGCAGGAAATGTTTGGAAGTCAATGGCGGTATTTTTGAAAATTTACTAAACCAATGATTTATTTAAAACCGAGGGGCGGCTCACTCACCAAAATTTGTACATCGATTTCGGAAATCGCAAGGATTTCCACAGGATTTCCGGATTTCGGATAGGATTTCGGGATTTCGGATAGGATTTCGTGATTTCGGATAGGATTTCGGGATTTCGGAAGGATTTCGGATTGGATTTCGGGATTTCGAATCGATTTCCAATGGATTTCGGGATTTCGGAAGGATTTCGAGGTTCAATATGGCATGAAGGACATACAAGTACTTTCATATTTTAACCCTGGATTAAGTAAATGTCAGGCCTGCATGTTCCGAGATGATGACGTCAGCGCAGGCGAAATTTTTTTTGGACAACGCCCAAATTTTAACAAATTTGGTCAATAATCAACAGTAATAGGTATCACAAGACCTCGTTTTTTTATCGGTTAAATTTTTCTGCTGTCACGAAAACTTTTTTTGGAAATTTTTCGAGTTGAATTTGGACATGTTTATTCTGATTAGATCCCGAGAGCGAAGCTCGAGGGATTTAATTTTTGAATAAACAAGCCCGAAGTTCAACGAGCCAAAAAAGTTCGAGTGAAAAATGGAAAATTTAACCAATAAAAAAATGATGGTCGAGTGATATTTGGCAAGATTATTTCATACATAGTTAAATAAACATGCCCAAAGTTCAACGAGTAAAATTGCCAAATAACTTTGAGGCTGACAACCAAAATACATTTATTATAATTTTATTATTGTATGTTTGGTTGCCAGCCTTGCAGCAAAATATGTTAAAGCAAAAGCAATACGTCAAAATTTTAGATTAGTTATATAATAAATTGACATTGATAGGTTTTTTAAATATTGTGTAATTTGTAAACAATAACAAACTTATTGGAATGAAAATCGGATTGGATCGGATCGGATCGGATCGGAGAATCGGATCGGGTCGATCGGGATCGCATGTACGTTCATTGTTTTGTAAAAATTGATGCTATATATTTGCGAGGCGAGTAGCGAGCTTACAAAGTCAGCCTGTAGTTACCCCCTGTAGTTACGCGCCTGATTGTGATTATGGTATATCTCATTTACACTTACTTACACGACTATTATCACCACCAAACAACATAATATTATATTTCGTAGAGGAAACTTAAAAATTCTTCAAAAACAATCACCTGTCCTGTAAACCACAGAAAACACGTTATAATACTAACCGCCTCAACCGCGTGATGCAATTACGCGGTTGCCAATTTGAATGTATCCCGTTCCGCATTCCGTGCTTTTAGTAATAGTCCTACCGGCGTCTACCGCGATTATTTTTATTCTCTTCAAAAGTTCTCACAAAAAAAAATCGTTTATACAATAAGAAGTAATTTTATATTCAATAAAATGGATATTACCAAGGATGTAACAAAAATGTAATAAATCATTTTTATATTATCGGAAGAAAAAAAGAAAAAAACCGGCAACAGTGTCCATTTTGTTTAAGAATCTCGACGCGACCACTAATGATTTCGCGAAATCCATTTAGATTGGGGACATGATTTCGGAAGGATTTCGGGTAGGATTTCGGGATTTCGGGATTTCGAATCGATTTCCAATGGATTTCGGGGTTTCAAAATGATTTCCAGAGATTTCGAAAGGATTTCACGGGATTTCGAAAGAAAATGTACAGCGATTTCGGGAGTGAGCCGCCCCTCGTTTAAAACAATGTTAATGTTGCATATTTTGGTTTAACAATATTATTATTTTATTTAACGCTGTAATTTGAAAACAAATGAATATTGGATAAAAACATTTGAGTTTTTTCTTATTATTTTGATGCATAGATTACACCCCTAGAGTTTGGCCCATTCCTCCCGACTTTGTTTTATATGCAGTGACGGACTCTAAAACTTTCATTTCGAGTCGTCGCGATACACCCCCAGGTTGGTTTTTTCTCAAATTAAGCTCCTTCGATTCGTCACTTTTTATCTATCTATTGTATTATTGGTAATCCTGCTTTTACCGCTTAATAAAGTCATTATCATTATTTACTTAACTTATTTTTAATCTAAGTTCAATTTTGTGTAACAACCAATATAAATACTTATCAACCAATTATGGTTCTATTATCTTGCCTGCCTATCAAGATATTCATTATTATTAGATAAAGGCATTAAAATGATTTTTACAATAACGTTTTCTTTTTGCTTGGTCCAAATAGGTAAATTTACCCTATACCGGGTGGCATTTAGGCAGAATCTAGGGGAAGGTCGCCAATGATGGCACCTTTTTTTTACCACCTAATATATTTTTTAGTTCAAAGGTTTTAACCCATGTTAAAATATTTGTTACTACTTAAATATTCATTATAAAACTTTAAAAATATACAAAAACTATTTTTTTGGTAAAAAGAATAGAAAAGAAAAAACCGCCAAGTATGCCATCATAGGCAACTGCGTTGCCTATGATGGCATACTCCAGTGGAATGCAAAAATCTGAAGGACGCATACATGTAAAAGAAATATTTTTGTTAGGTAGGTACAGTTTGCACATTTTTATTGTTAAAAAATTCAAGCACATAAAACTGTTTAAAAAGACTTAAAATAATATATTACATTCTAGGAAACATGTTTAAAACTTAAAAAAAAAAATTAAAACATTATCAGGAAAGTGCAATCTAAAGATATATTCAAAAACTTTACAAAGCATATAAGTTTTAGGGACATAGACACAAAGAAAAGTAAAAGTAGCGCCGTTTTGAATATGACGCATATGATGGCATACCTATTTATATGTATTTATAGGTATGCCATCATAGGAAACCAATGGATATGCCATCTTAGGAATATGTCACACTTCTAGTATATAAATTATAAAAAATTAAAACCACAACTTAGATTTAAAATAATCATAGCAAAGTAACATCTATATCCTATAGTTATCGGAAAAAAATCGTGCATTCTAATTTAATGCACCTAACATAATAAATTTTTGGTTTAAAAACTGGCTAATATTACTTCGCCACTTAGCAATTTCTGTTCTATTAAATAACTTTACATAAAAACGTCCGTCACGACTGAAATTCGACTCACAACTGAACGGTCAATACGCGCGCCCGTCTAACTATGCGGGATGACGCAAACCCGGTTTATTCCAGAGATACCTGTGGTATGCCATCATGGGAAGTATGCCATCAAGGGCGACTTTCCCCTACCATTGATTAGCAATGGTCTATAAATTAAGGCCTCTTATTTTATTAGTTGTTGCTAATCGCTGGTACGTTTTGTATAAACATTGCTAATCGCGGGTAGATTTTGTCTCCCTGGAAATACTATATGCACTGTTGCCAATAGGAGGTAGGATTTGCCTTGACATTGCTAATCAGCGTTATGTTTTGCCTAAACACATGCAATCCTCATTTAAACAGTGCGACTACAAATAGGTACATATTATACTTGTTAGAGATATGACTATAAGGTTGCTGATAGAAAAGAGAAGATGTGGAAAAAGGAAAAATACAGGCTTTATTATTTTATTATTTATACAAAACATTTTAAATTATTACAGTAACATTTTTATGTTTAGTGCGACTTCGCATTTGGTACATTTTTATTTGCATTGACAGCAAGATTTTTTTCCTTTTTAAATGTGTTTTTTCACCAGTTGCTGGTCGACCTGCAGGTCAACGCTTACTGCCTCTAGTTACACCTGCATGGTTTCCTTCTGGAGATGGACGTCGGCTGAACTCTTATTGAAGCACCAGCTCGATTGCATAGACCAAAAGTACTACCGCACGTACTTACTTAAAAATGTATCCCAACAATTTTTTGTTTTAGCTTTATCCAGCCTTTTTGAATATCTGTTCAAAAGTAACTTTACATGTACCAAACTTAGTATGTTGTTCTCGTAGTGCATTTAAAAAATTTCAAACTCATTATCATTAGCATTTCTGCTTTCTAGGACTGACAGTGTTTCAGTATTTTCATTTTTTGCATTTACAGCATGATAATTTAAACCTATTTCAGCAGGAATATTTGAGCAGCTGGACATAGTTTCAACAAGCGGTGCATAAAAATCCTTTTCCTTAGCGTTATCGCCTAATGCCAAAGCTGCCATCGCGTATCATTAGCCTCAGTTGCAATAGGATGAGAATACTCAAGAAGGATTATTTTCGGTAGAAAATTCTGATATCGACTGAATACATTTTCACTAGAATTAATGTCAGCCCATAACACTGTTTTTTTTTTATTGATTTACCACTTCATGTTGGATCATCATCATTTTAAATCAGTATTCGTACTGTCACGTATAATAATAATGAAGGGACATTGACTACACCACCCGAAAAATTAAAGAGAAATCCACGATACGACTCACAAAAAAAGATTATGCAATAGGTACGTGTGTAGACAAAACCAGTGGCGGTCCCAAGGGGGGGGGGGGGCTTTGGGGGCTGAATAACTTGCAACTGAATATACTTATTTTATTTGCTGCTGCCTTATATGTACATACATATATTAGAAGTCTTTGGTTTTAACCCAAATGTAAATAGACTAAATAGTGTGATTGTTTTATGATGATTCATGTGTTAAGTGGATGCGCTTCTTTTGGTTCTTTTTGTGCATTATTTCATAGTGTATGTTCCTATTTTATTAAAATAAACTCGATTGAAAATAAAGAGAAGTTGCGAATATATCAGACATTTCTTTAAAAAGAGTGTGAAGGTTGATAATCCTAGTTCAAGTGCGGGTTCTAGTTGTTACGCTAGTTCTAGTTCTACAGAATGTACAAGAAAGCCAGAGTCTGAATTAAATAAAACTGTGTCTGCCAGTGGCGTATATAAGGGGGGGTTTAGGGGGTCCGGACCCCCCCTTCCCCCATTGACGCTAAAGCCACGTGACGCTAATCTTATCATCATCATCTGGCAGTGCAAATAGATTCCGAAGAAATTATAGATAAGTTAGCAATAAGACGTAAAAGATTTAATTTAATAGTAAATGTAAATTAATGTTCCCATTTTGATTATATTAGCTTTTAATTTAAAGTCAAACTGAATGCCAAAGTCGATGCCAAACTTAATTATAATCTTTGATTCTAATATAAAACAAATAATACTGTAGATTCAGCTTTTGATTAAACCATCACCATGTCAATTCAGCTCCGACTCCAATAACTGCTCAAAAGTAGAAATTCTCTGAAAGATAGGTAAAAATATTAAACCCCCCTTCTAAACGCACCGGGTTGTTTTTGCAACTTTCTTGAGGATTTTGTGTTGTGTTTTCTACTTTTCCCACTTCAAAACTAAGCACCTTGATTCAAAAAAGGGCGTGGCACCCAAAAAAAATTTCGCCTGCGGCGCAATTTTTTTTGCGCCTTCTGCGCTATTTTTTCTTATCTGCGCCTGACAGTGTCAGACCCCCCCTCTGCAGTAAGCGACCAAGCCCCCCCCCTTTAAGAAATCCTGGGACCGCCACTGCAAAACATACCGCTGATTAGCAATGTCAAGGCAAATCCTACCTCCTATTGGCAACAATACATATAGTATTCCCAGGGAGACAAAATCTATCCGCGATTAGCAATGTTTGTACAAAACGTACCAGCGATTAGCAACAACCAATAAGAGACCTTAATTTTTAGCCTATTGCTAATCAATGGTAGATTCTGCCTAAATGCGGGTGTTTCTCCCCCGATAACTTTTTTATTATTTAAATTACAGAAATAAAAATTGGTGGGTTTATAATGTAATATCAATTTGCATTTTGTGACATGACGGATAGGTACCATTTTGTCACTTCCGGAAATTAGGTACCTTAAGGTTGGATTTTTAAATGAAACAACCTGTATATTCTTGGCAACATCGATACAGAACACTATTCCAAATACGTCACTTTTTGAAACATTAAATAATTTTTCTTTTTTCATTTAGATTTCTATGAACTGGGTATAGTATATCGCACCTTTAAAATTAAAGTGACACTATCCAAAAAATAGAGTTTTGCAGAAAACAGGAAAAACTGTCAAATATATTGGACCCCTCTAACTCTTTTGTGTCCTAAGCCCAAGTAATAAATTAAATTAAATGTTAAATTTGGAGAAACATTGGCTAAATGGTTTTACTAGAAGACAATTATTTAAATTTTATATTAAAACCTACCCTTAATAGTAAAAAAAAATAAAAATAAAAAACAAGTTAGTTCTTTTTACTGCCAAATTTTTTTTAACAACGAAAGAATTATTATTTGGAGTTATGCCATTTTAAAATTAAAATTGTCGTTGTACTCAGCGAGTCATTTTAGAATAAGTCCTTTTTATATTAAATACCAGTTACTTTTTTGTAAAATGTTTGGAATCAAGTCAGTTTAGACTTAAAGCAGTGTCAATTTTCCGTCGCATGCGACAACATACTGAAATGATACTCTTTAGTATTAAAAAGACGCGCGAAGCGCGAATACCGTTAATATAAAAAAGGCATAAATAGGTTCGTCTAATTGGGGAGAAGCGATTTGGTATTAGGTCCAGTGGCAGCTGATAGAGGGCGGTATTTAGTGTCATTTTATGATTAAACCTAGAAATATATAATTTTCGAGTTGTGTCACTTTACTTTTAAAGGTGCGATATGTACCGGGTGAGTCAACGATTGCGCGGAGTAATGTTATGCCTTGAAGACAAGATTTGTCGATAATAAGCTTTTATATCAAGGTATGGTTGGATATATTTTGAATCATACAGGGTGCGCCCAAAAAGTAGTGTGTCATAAAGTTACATTGTTTTAAATGGGACACCCTATATTTGAATACATTTATTAATTCTATACGTGTTATTTCATAACTTTTTATTAATGGTTTAATATACGAAAAAGTTATAGTTTTTAAGATAATTCGACTTATAATTAAAATTTTGCATTTGCAAGTATGTATCTCGTTGTTGTGAAAATACTACTTACATTTTTACTCTAAGCGATTCATAATTTTATACTTACTAAATAAGGTCAAAAATACATATTCACTATGAAATATTTGACATCTCACTTACAGGGTGTTTATTTTCTAGGACCAAAGTCGGGAAAGTTCTAATTGAAAAATATCACTTTTATTAAATGGAACACCCTATATATTATTCTCTCATATAGCACGTCATAAATTCTTTAACTTTTGTCAAGAACGTCCTTTCTCTATCTCTAATAGTTTTTGAAATATTTTGATATTTCGAGATTTAATGTCCTCGTTATAGCATCTTTTGTCAATGGATCACAGTAGCCATCGAAAATAAATGAAAATATAAAAATTTTGTTATAACTGTCCCGTTCTCAAATCAGTTTGTTCTTAATTAATGTTCGAATAAATGTCATTCTTGTTTAATACAGTTGCTAATCCTTTTGATGACATTTTCCCGGACATTGGATAACATGCCTGCATGGTGTTATTGTTTGAGAGATATCAGATATCCCTAATCTTATTTTCCATATCCTGCCTTGTCGTCGGTGGTGTGACATACACCCTATCTTTTATTTAGCCCCACAGGAAGATCACGAGACTTTGGTCTTGGTGACCATGCAACAAAATCTTCGCGGCCAATCCATCTTTGAGGATAGTGCTCTATTAACAACTTTACGTTTTGACTGTTCCACACTGTCTGTTGAATCAAATATTTCCATTAAATATTGAAAACATCGACGACTGGGTGTTCGCCGCTCGGGATATTTCATTCTGTATGGTCGTTCAGCAAAAAGAAAATTTTTATCTGCCTCGCCCAAAACAAAAAACATATCGATTAATTTTTTTTTTTTTAAATTCATTTTTTGGAAAATTAATTTTAAGTACCAACTTATAAAATGACTAGACAATAAACTTGACAGTAAAAAGGCTTAATTTTTACATTGATCTGATTATTAATGTCATCCACTGCTATTATTTTCATTTATTTTCCATGGCTATACTGTGATCCATTGACAAAATATGCTATAACGAGGACATTAAATCTCGAAATATCAAAATATCTCAAAAACTATTAGAGATAGGGAAAGGACATTCTTTACAAAAGTTGAAGAGTTTATTACGGGCTATAAGATGACAGAAAAATATATAGGGTGTTCCATTTAATAAAAGTGATATTTGTCAATTAAAAGTTTTCTGACTTTGGTCCTAGAAAGTAAACACCCTGTAAATGGGATGTCAAATATTTAATTGTGAATATGTATTTTTGACTTTATTTAGTAAGTATAAAATTTATGAATCGCTTAGAGTCAAAATTTAAGTAGCATTTTCACAACAACAACGAGATGCTTGCACATGCACAATTTTCATTATAAGTCGAATTATCTTAAAAACTATAACTTTTTCGTACCTATATTAAACCATTAATAAAAATTTAAGAAATAACACGTAGAATTATTAAATGTATTAAAATATAGGGTGTCCCATTTAAAAAAATTTATATTTATGACACCCTACTTTTTGGCGCACCCTGTATAATTCAAAATATTTTTAAAATGTGCCAAATATCCAACCATACCATAATACAAAGGCTTATTATCGACAATCATATCATCGTTGACTCACCCGCGGTACTTATAAGCCCAAGTCTTGATAAAAATTAATTTTTCACATTTTATTGTATTTTAAAATAAACATAATTACAAATTTTAAATCATCATTGAAACAATAAGAACAGTTTAGTTAGTTCAATTCCATAAACTGGTACCTACCTATAGATACTTAGATGGCACATGTAATTTATAAACGCTATTAAATATGTTGACGACATCGTTTGTAGGAGAGGGGTGGTGAAGGGCTGGGTGGGGCAGGAGGTAGGAATTACGGTGGATTTACCTTTGAATGTAACCTTGCTGCTATAATATAGAACCTACATTTATAAACCAACTTTCTATTTACTTACCTATGAAAAGTAACTGTAGAAAGTTACTTTCCGAATTCTCGTATAGATACTTGACACTTGCGACTCATCTTAATTAGTCTCCAAAAAATATCGCAAAACACTAAAAACACAGCAATGCTTTCACAAAAACCGATAAACTAAAGAAAATTTTAGACCACTGTAAAAAAAAACATAATGCAAGCAGAAATAGATTCGATATAGGGTACATCAAAAACACAATGTTACTACTATACTAGGGGAAGGTCGCCCTTGATGGCATAATTCCCATGATGGCATACCACAGGTATCTCTGGAATAAACCGGGTTTGCGTCATCCCGCATAGTTAGACGGGCGCGCGTATTGACCGTTCAGTTGTGAGTCGAATTTCAGTCGTGACGGACGTTTTTATGTAAAGTTATTTAATAGAACAGAAATTGCTAAGTGGCGAAGTAATATTAGCCAGTTTTTAAACCAAAAATTATTTTATTTAGGTGCATTAAATTAGAATGCACGATTTTTTCCCGATAACTATAGGATATATATGTTACTTTGCTAATTTTAAATCTAAGTTGTGGTTTTAATTTTTTATAATTTTTTATATACTAGAAGTGTGATATATTCCTAAGATGGCATATCCATTGGTTTCCTATGATGGCATACCTATAAATACATATAATTAGGTATGCCATCATATGCGTCATATTTAAAACGGCGCTACTTTTACTTTTCTTTGTGTCTATGTCCCTAAACACTACTTATATGCTTTGTAAAGTTTTTGAATATATTTTTAGATTGCACTTTCCTGATAATGTTTTAATTTTTTTTTTAAGTTTTAAACATGTTCCTTAGAATGTAATATATTATTTTAAGTCTTTTTAAACAGTTTTATGTGCTTGCATTTTTTAACAATAAAAATATGCAAACTGTACCTAACAAAGATATTTCTTTTACATGTGTGCGTCCTTCAGATTTTTGCATTTTACTGGAGTATGCCATCATAGGCAACTGCGTTGCCTATGATGGCATACTTGGTGGTTTTTTCTTTTCTATTCTTTTTACCAAAAAAATAGTTTTTGTATATTTTTAAAGTTTTATAATGAATATTTAAGTAGTAACAAATATTTTCACATGGTTAAATGGGTTAAAACCTTTGACCTAAAAAATATATTAGGTGGTAAAAAAAAAGGTGCCATCATTGGCGATCTTCCCCTACCTACCTAAAAAAGTAGTTTATAAAGTATAGAGCCTGATTTTATTTACCGATGTCCATTTATTTTTAGCCCTAAATTATTTCTATGTAGAAATAAATAGAACGACAAAGACTGAAGCATATATCTCCATAGAACCTGAAATATACAATGGAATCATGTGCCCTACAAACTTTTTTATTAACTGCTCAGCGACTGAAGAAAACAACACACTTATTTGGGATTGGGTTGTTCAGTCACAAAATATTTCCTTGACGCTAAACGACACAGACTACCACGAGTATGAAATTGGAAGTCTCTCGGAATTCACAAATTATTCATGTGATGCAATAACTGATAATTTGAATGAAAGTTATTCGTTTTATTTTCAAACGGATCAAGAAGGTAATTTAAATTTTTGAATGCTTCAATTGAGTTAACTTTGTTCAATGGTTAGACTTTTATAAGTGGCAGAATGACATATAAAGCTATTGAGGTATATTCCAATGCCTGAATATAATATAATAATGTAATATGATGGCTTAATGGTCGTTGTTGCCAGTCCCACCATAGACAATTTACCTGTAGATAAGCAAACAGTAATCACGAAAGTGGCAGATTTATGGCCTCGCGCATTTAAACAAAGCTACACACGATTAGACATGCGCACTGCAACATTATCGTTTGACGAATGGGAAAATAGATAGGTCAGGGCTTTAAAATTTAAATACTTGCCAAAAAATTGGAATTTCTTCTTAATTTTGATCAAGTTGGGAAAAATGGTAATGATTTCTGGCATTTTTAGTAGTACCTAGCAAACCTATCAGATTTTAAAGATAGAAAATTGTTTTTAAGGTTTTGTTTTTAAAATTTGTTTAAAAATGATTCGTCGTCGTGTTTTGAGTTCGAAATGGAAGAGAACAAGAACAAGTGAATTAAACTAGTCTTATAAAATCGAATATAAAAACAAACAAAAATCAGCAAAATAACCAATCTACGGTGTTATCGCGTACCTAACCTAAAGTCAAATATTCGTTAGTATCTAACAGTGGCGCAACCAGAAATTTTGTTCGGGGGGGGGCTATAATTAGTCGCGCCGAAGGCGCTGTTATTGCGCCGCAGGCGAAAAATGTTTGGGTGCCACGCCCTTTTTTGGGTAAAATACGTATGATTGACGAGAGCGACAGCCCCCTAAAACTTCTGCAATAATACGCCGCTGGCCCTAACTAAATATTTATGAAAAAAAAATAAGAGATTTAATTTTAATTAGTAAAAATGTATTTAAAATAAGTAACGCATATATTAATCATACTTATACTAAAACAAACCAAAAACCTTATACAATAAGTTGTAAGTAATCACTAATAATACTAATATTTAAATAAAATTCTTCGTTTTGTTTTTGCCAATTCGTCCAGAATTTCTTCCACGGTAATAGAGAGTTTTCGTTGTATTGGCAAATTCAAACGGTTAACCATAACGAATACGAATACGAAGCCGCTATTTGACAGATCGTAAAAATAGTTTTCGTTTAATTAGCTTAACGTTAAGTCGAATTCGACTGTAAACATAACAAACATAACATAACCTATCTTTAATGGGTTGTGTTCATATTTTCATATAGGTACGTTTTGTGCTACCTTTTTTGCTTGGTTTTAATTTCCTAGTACCCAAAATTCTAAAACATCATGATAGACACGAAAGGTTGCTTTTATTGGACTCTTGGAGGTGCTTGATCGCCAGGACATTCAATATCGAGCACAGTTGTATGGAAATTTCAATTAAGAAAACTATAATAATGCTGAATGCAAACTTTATTTCCGATTTGGTCATTGAAAATGGTCATTACGCATGCGTTCCGTTTTCGCTATGGCTTTGTCTTCCGTCCGTTAGCTCCCGCCACTTATCCGTAACGATAACGATAAATGACAGCTCAAATGTCAAAGTTGTCAAATAGCGGCTATCGGAATCACTTTTAAAAGACAACGAAAACTGTCTATTATCAATATCGTGGTTCGCATAAAGAACTGCCAAACCATTTAATCTGTCCTCTCCCGTGGTGCTACGCAGATATGTATTTAAATATTTTAAATTTGAAAAGGACGTTTCAGATGTGGCGGTTGTAATAGTCAAAGTTAAAAAAAATTGTTAAGGTAGGAGTATCAACATGCTTGCCAACCTATAACCTATTTCGCGTCGATTTATTTATGTTTTCTAGCTTTTATACAAAATTTAAAGAAAATCAGTATCGACTTGATATTCTATAGGTAATAATTGACATATTTAATAAATATTAAGGAATTTCATAACATATTTTAGGAGAATTGTATAGCAAAAAATATCGGGTAAGATTTTTTTTAACATTATTATGTCATTGTCACTCATTGTTCTTTCACTATACAATTCTCCCAAAACTAGCAATGAAATTAATTGATATTTTTGTAATATATCAGATACTACCTAAATAATGTACCGATGATATTGATTTTCTTTAAATGTTAGTTATTAAAATAATAAACTCAAAAAATCAACGCGAAATAGGTTATAGGTTGGCAATAGATTGAATGACGTTGAGAATTCAACCTTAAAGCCTTTTTATATTAGGAAATATATTGGCATCACATTGGGAATACACTTTGTCCAAATCTTCCTTCAGTTTTTTGTTTTTGCATTTTTTATACCACAGCTCAAGTTCAGCTTTTAACATCGTTTTATTGGAAAACCCTTCAACAACCAACGTATCAACGATAATTAGGTAAATACAAAAGCACCAAACCTCACAAACCTCAATAAATAAAATTCACAATAATTCGGTGTACAAAAGGGTAGCGGGTAGAAACATCGCTTTCAAATTAACGGACAGCTCGAGCTTAGTCGTGAGTGTCACGTGCCAATATGACGTTCGGGATACATTGTTGTCAGACGTAGTATAATTTCACTATTGATAACATGATTGATGTAAATTATGTGGCTGAATATAAAATATTAGTAAAAGGCGTGACATGAAAAATTGGTTTGCAATTAAACGAATAGGCTAAGTTTCTAAGCTCGGGGGGGGGGGGGGGCTGCAGCCCCCTGGTTGCGCCACTGGTATATAACGTGTATTAATTTTTACAATTTGGCAAAAACTTGGGTACGTGTAAAACGTTTTGAAGCTAAATTTCTTGTTCAAGATATTGCCCGAAAATTGCGTAGGTACCTAATTATTAGATTGCAGAGCTGCAAATAAACTATACCAAAATACCTATGCATCGGGATAATCTGTCTTGGTGTGGGTTTCTCTTTATTTTCATACCTTGTTTGTGTAGCCTATGCTTAGTTAGATGTGTTTAAATTGATTATAATAAAATAATGTTATATATCAAGATACATCACTACTCCTTACTTACCGAAAATACGAATTTTACCAGGTATTTTACCCCTATTTGGGCATAATAAAATTATACAACGGCTGCTACTAGTCATTGTTTATATTCCAATCCGAGTCACTAAAAGCACAAACACAATTGACTAAACTACACAAAAACTAGAAATCCGTAAATTTTAAACACTCACAATCTACAATAGGTAAGAAAACTACAAGGAATCCATAGAGCAACCTTAAAATACAACAACAAAAATGGCGGCCAAGCCGGTTCTGGAGTGTATTTTGAGCATGTCGCTAAAGCAGGACAGGCCGATAACATGAGGTTTGTGCGCATGCCCGATGGTGCCTAGAGGGAATAGGCAGCTGACCGGCGAGTCATGCGCTCGGACGTATTTTTTCACCCATAAAACGTAACTTTTGTTAGAGATAAACTTTACGTAACTTAAGGTAAATTGTCTATGGTCCCCACGGGTGTAAATTTGACAGCGTAAGTATGACGTGATAAGTGGATTAGGAAAAATGGCGGCTGATGAACCAATCAGCTCTTAAGTACAAGTCGTAGGTACGCTGTCACGGTCATACTCTCTTTAGTTTCAAATTTAATCAAGTTGGCGCTAAATAAAAACTAATAAAGTTATACAGGGTGATTCACGGTGGATGGAACGTTAGACGTTTCTGACGAACCAGTAAAGGAATCGTTCTTAAAATTTGGTCGTTTACATGAACGGACACGCTCTACCTATCTAAAATATTTTTAACAATACAGTGTTGCCGCTTCCACACAAAAATAATAGCCACTTCGATATTTTAAATGGAACACCCTATATATTATTAAATTTTTTAATTCTGCATAAAATTATAATTATGTTTTAATAAAAGCATTATTAGTCTATGCTTATAGGTTTCCGAGATATTGTCTCTTAAAAAATGACATTTTTGAACTTTGACAGCTTTTAGCTTTTTAACTGTACGTCTGAGAGCAAAACGGCTTACATGTCCCTATCTTCGATTTTTATTATCTTTCCAAAAGTAACAACTTCCGGTCAAACCGGAAGTATCATATTTCCTACATCCGGTTTAACCGGAAATTGACAATTTTGGAAAGATAATAAAAATCGAAGATAGGGACATGTAAGCCGTTTAGCTCTTAGACAGTTAAAAAGCTAGAAGCTGTCAAAGTTCAAAAATGTAATTTTTCAAGAGACAATATCTCGGAAAACATTAAGCATAGACTAATAATGCTTTTATTAAAAAATAATTATAATTTTATGTAGAATTTAAAAATTAAATAATATATAGGGTGTTCCATTTAAAATATCGAAGTGGTTATTATTTTTGTGTGGAAGCGGCAACACTGTATTTTGTTAAAAATATTTTAGATAGGTAGAGCGTGTCCGTTTATGTAAACGACCAAAATTTTCAGAAAGGTTTCTTTACTGGTTCGTCAGAAACGTCTAACGTTCCATCCACCGTGAATCACCCTGTATATTTTGTTCGCTTTTGACGAAAACATATATCTTTTGATTTCAAAACTTGTTTTAAATTTTTTTTATAGTTCTATGGCCCACTATGGAACACCCTATACCTATACAAATAACTTAGATTCATTAATAAAAAAAGTTTATAAGGAATCGAAAAGTAGTTAGGTAAATATACAGGGATTAGGTATAGGTAAAAATTGAAAAAGCAGTTAGTTTTTGCTTACCTAAAAACCAAAAATGACGTATACTGAAGCAGCTGCACGACTTGCGTTACCTGTCAAAATTGACATTTTTAATAAAATAGGTTCAAAAATGCCCTTATTTATAAAAATATCGAAAAACTTTACTCGAGAAAGTTGTTTATTTAGGCATTTTTAGCCTCGGTCCGAAATTTTGACAGTCTAATACAATTTTTATTTTTTGCCAGATTCTTGAAAATTTTGATCAACCCTAGTAGATTAACTTTTATACATCGATGTAAACCCATTTGCCTTTACTTCATTTGTAATCTTAATGCAATTTTGTGTAAAATTTTTGTTTCCAATTATTTATTTTGCTTCAAAAACTGAAATTGTTATTGATCAGTATGTAATGTTTGATGCAAAGTTTATCTAATTACATCAGTTTTGTCAAAACCGACGTTTCTCATTTTTCTTAAGTTAGTAAACAGATGTACAAAAAGAAAATATTAGGAAGCTTTCGTTGAAATTTTACTTAATTATTATTATTAAATTAAATTAATTATATTAATAAACTATATTTTTGTTGAATAAAATGTTTCGAGCGATTAATATTTAATCTTTTTGATCCAATATTAATTTAGTAAAATTTCAACGAAAGCTTCCTAATATTTTCTTTTTGTACATCTGTTTACTAACTTAAGAAAAATGAGAAACATCGGTTTTGACAAAACTGATGTAATTAGATAAACTTTGCATCAAACATTACATACTGATCAATAACAATTTCAGTTTTTGAAGCAAAATAAATAATTGGAAACAAAAATTTTACACAAAATTGCATTAAGATTACAAATGAAGTAAACGCAAATGGTTTTACATCGATGTATAAAAGTTAATCTACGAGGGTTGATCAAAATTTTCAAGAATCTGGCAAAAAATAAAAATTGTATTAGACTGTCAAAATTTCGGACAGAGACTAAAAATGCCTAAATAAACAGCTTTCTCGAGTAAAGTTTTTTGATATTTTTATAAATAAGGGCATTTTTGAACCTATTTTATTAAAAATGTCAATTTTAACAGGTAACGCAAGTCGTGCAGCTGCTTCAGTATACGTCATTTTTGGTTTTTAGGTAAGCAAAAACTAACTGCTTTTTCAATTTTTACCTATACCTAATAATAAAAAAAAATCCCATTTGATGCGGACTTTCTTGCGGACACTGTATATCAAGAAATTAATTTTCAAAAATAAAATAAAAGTTTGATTTGACGAAATAGTCCATGCTTAAAGTGGAGTTGAAAGGATGAAAACGAAAGGAAAACTAAAAGTCTTCCTTCACAATTTTATTAGAATAAAAATGATATTCTTTAAAGGTCTCTACATGTTTCGAACATAGATACGTTCATCATCAGGAGACAGAAAAAGCTTTGCTGATAGTTTTAGCAAAAAGAGCAAATGGTAGAAGGTATATACCTACAACCTTAATGGAGCTTTTATGGAATATAAAATGGTGTGTTATTGGTATAAAATATGAAGAAAAAATTGGAGTACCATTTTTTTATCGTACTGAGTAGGTACCTATATACAGTCCGCATTATCTGTCAAATTTAAATTTTTTTCAAAAAATAATTCAAAAGGGGGGTTATTTCTGAAAATATCGAAAAAGTTATTAGAAAAAGGTTTTTTAAAAGCAGTTTCTAGACCACATGCAAAATTTCAGCTGCATAAGATAATTTAGATTTTTTATCCTTTATTTGTAAATTGCTCCACTTTTGCAAAATAAGACTCAACGCAACCTATATAAAACTTCTTATTTTTGACAATGCTTTATTTCAGATACATTTTCTTTAAAGTAGCGCCATATTAAATGAGTGTTTTTCTACAAAATCAAAATTGGGCTATTAAAATTTGGTCGCATGTGATGCAAAGTTAATTGTTTTTGACCCTGTATAAGGTAACTTAAAATAAGTATTTTTGAAAACGTAGTTTCTGTCTGAAAGTAATACACCTTAATATTAAGACAAAAAAGAACACAGTGTCATCAGTAAAGTGTTCATTAAGTGGAAAATAAATTTTAGTGGTGGGTAAAAAATTAAAATTATCTTATGCAGCTGAAATTTTGCATGTGGGCTAGAAACTGCATTAAAAAAAACTTTTTCCAATAACTTTTTTCGATATTTTCAGAAATAACCCCACTTTTGAATTATTTTTTGAAGAAAATTAAAATTTGACAGATAATGCGAATCACTTGACTACAATTTTTTTGCTTAATTTTTATCTCGATCGAAGCAGAACTTGATGCCAAAGTCAAATTTCGAATAAAGCTATTAATTTAAAAAATCCCATATGATGCGGACTTTACTGGTCACATACTGTAGAAAAATATTTGTAGAGAAAGGATTCAAATATTTGGTTTGGACTTTCCATTCTAATTCATATGTTATATATGTTATACCAATATACTATTTTATATTCCATAAAAGCTCCATTAAAGTTGGATACCTTCTACCTTTTTCTCTTTTGCTAATATACCATCAGCAAAACTTTCTCTGTCTACTGTTTACGTGGTACGTTTCTACATGAAGCATGTAGATGATTTTTTTAAGGAGAGTTTTAAATATCATTGTCCATTCTATGTCCTAAATTGGCTCAACATTTTTTTTTCTGGCGGACTCTGCTATATAAAATTAATAAATATAGGTATTAAAAATTTCAAAAGTTTTGAACGATGTGCTAGTCCTTTTGGTCATGTCTTTGTCACTTATGATAGCCGAAACATTGCGCCCCCTCTTACTCCGCCCTTCCTGATAAACCCATCTGATACATGATTATTTTTATATATTCATAATTATTTGATCTTACTAAATTATAATATTGTCAAAATTTATGGGTATCGATGTGTACTTGTTTAAAATTAAGAAAATACTAATATAAAGCGTCAATTCAGATTAAATTTTTTATTGGTCGTATTCCTTCCAATAAATCGCAAATTGCATTAAATCTAAACTATTTATTTTTTTAAACAAAATAAATAGGAGAGGGAGGGGCCTTTTTCTAATTATACTTTTCACTAGTTCCTAGTAGTCCCGTCAACCTCAATATAACAATACTAAACTCAACTAGTTTTAACATCACCTGGGATGAACCTACGAAGATACCATCACCCTTGACAGGATACGAAGTTACAATAGTAAGGAATGATGTCGCAAGTAACGGTCACTTTTGGAACAACTGTTCTAATAATGACAACTATACCAAAGTGGTCAATGAAAATAGTTTTTCATTTGACGAAGCTTTACCTGATTTTGTGTATGAAGTTATAGTAAGGGCAATTTCAAACATTGGAACTGGTAATTCCAGTAGCCGTACGGCCAACACTCTACCTGCAGGTAAGAAACATAAATTGTCTGTAGTTTCTATACTCCATTCCACAATAATTCGTCGATTTCTCGACCGCAATAAAATTTAAACCCAGCCATAAATAAGTTGCCTTTTGAAAGGGTACAAGTCCTGATTACCTACTAATTTCAATAGTTTAGGTTAGCTATTTTCAACAAAACAACAAATATAAAATAATAGGTAAAACAAGTATCTTTATTTTAATCTAATAATTAATATTATAATATCATCTATGCCTAAACTAATTATTAAGGGCCTTATGTTACTATTAATTATGTTATTATATTGGTATATTAGGTAGATTAATGGCAAATTTCAGGTGTTCAATATAAAACAGTATTTTCATCTTAGTTCATCGGTCGTTGGGTGTTTGTCAAGCTGTGCGTTATAGTTATTTATGTATCAAGGGTAAAGTATGTTTCACAATAAATGGTTGACTCCGTTTAACTACCTGGGACGTTTTGCAAGAGCTCGGCCGCCGGGCTCTTGCAAAACGTCCCAGGTAGTTAAACGAAGTAAACCATTTATTGTGAAACATACTTTACCTACTAAGTAGATGATTATGCTCTGAGGGCGACAGTCTTACAAAGACGAGGGCCTCAGAACAAGCTCATTATATACAACCAATTAGTAGTAGTAGTAGTAACATGTTTTATTTAGCAAAAAGCTACAATTAAATATTTTTTAATACATTTTCTTAACACATTTTTATAGATTTATATTTAAATTTTAAAACGCAACCTCCTATTAACAAAAACATACAGGAATCTTGAACATTTTGCAATTTGTATCCAATATTACGTATTATTTTGTTTTTTAATTAAATATAATTTTAAAGTTTTTTTAAAAAGTTTTAATGATATTTAAGATATAATAGAATTTTCCAAATTATTATATTCTATCAAAACTTTATAAAAAATAGATTTATAAGCTAATATTTTAGACACTCTATCCACATAAAAATTCTGATCAGTTCTTGTTTAATAATAATTATGATCGTCATAATTAAAAGGACAAAAAAATTTTAAACAATCAGGCAATAAATTATTTTTAATTTTATGTATAAAGATACATACTTAATAAAAAATTAAATTTCTGACATTCAACCAATCTAAATTTTTCAACATAATAGTTATTTATGTATCAATGGTAATAGGTAGATGATTATGCCCTGAGGACGACAGTCTTACAAAGCCGAGGGCCTCTGGCCCGAGGGTTCGTAAGTCGCCCGAGGGTATATATCTATTAGTACCCGTGGTGCATACAAACTTTTATGTCATACCAGTTCGTTTTGAATAATAAATATTTTTTTTTAATTTAATTTGATTTAACAATTTTTTATTTTTACCTGCGATATTACCTTGACATTATTAAAATGTTTAATGTGTCAAAGTCAAAAATTAAAAATGGAACAAGATACACACTTAATGCAACACTTAATGCCCGCGCGGGCCGTAATGTGTACTTTATGCCCGCACGGGCATAAAGTAATCCATTATGTAGATTATTGTAGATGGTATCTAAGGTATAAAAACACAATAATGTACTGGTATGACATAAAAGGTATTTTCGTGTGTGTTATTGATCATCCCAAATATGTCAGATCTGTGTGAAACTTCAGATATTATTGCTTCCGAAAGTTATTAGTCCGGTCAATCTAGACCAAAAAATTATCCCACTAAGCAAAAAACAGCTTTGGTACGTTTCGTAACGTTTTTTAAAAGTAACTTATATAACGTTTTAGTTCAAACGTTCTTTTATCATCGTTTTTACATTTTCTAGGAACGTATTTAATATTTACGTCTCTTTAACATAATCTCGTTACTGTACTTGTTTCATTGAACAAATAAACATATTAAAACCGTATATTTTATGTACTCTTTTATTAACGTCAACATGTTTCCATTAAAATAACGCTCTTTTAATTGCGTGCTCGTTATGCTTTTTTCTAAACGTTTCAGATCAGGAACTATTTTGTTTAAACAGATAACGTTACCCCTGCACCGTTACTATAATGATTTTTTATTTTCAAACCCGTTATGTTCGGGAGATAACTGATAGATTTCGTCGCAAAAATGTAAAACAAGTTTCATGTCAGTTTCGTTTTCTGAACGCAACCCTGAACGGAACTCCACCGTTGACGCCAGCCATTCACCGAACTAACCGAACCTCACTTTTTCGTGTCCCACGCGTCTGCATTTATTTGTCATCGGCTGTGCTATAATTTATTTTTTGTGGTTTTGGAGGTTTCCGAAAAGAACAAAAAATGGTTAGAAAGGTAAGTACATTGCATTAGTTTCTATAAAACAAAAGTTATTGATATATTTGCATTGTAACCTACAACCTACGCCGCTACGCCTACAGATAGGTACCTACTACCAGCGAGGCTACAAGATACATGTCTATAATTTTCTTTTAGTTTAAACTTTATGCTAGTAAATTAAGGTCTCGTTCTAAAGTGCTGCATTTATATTTGAAATTGTATGTTTCTATGTTTGGTACAGGTCTGCAAGTAAACGTACAGGTTGGTCAATTCTAAGTGCCAAGACCCGAGACTGAAAGCCATTAAAATTCATTAAGAATAAACCACATGTATGAATTATTGAACTTAAATAGCCCTGCCCCTATAAATATTTTTAAAACTATCTTTAAATTAATTGCTAAACATGCATATATAGTACACATGTATGGCTGAGGGTTGCTACTGTTTCCTCTTGGTCTGACCTGGAGATTTTTAATTTGATTAATGTCTAGGCTTGCCAGGGCCAAGCAATAGGTAGGTTTGACCTGGAGAAGTTGTTGCCAAATTATTCATCAATAAGTTAACATAAATTATAATAAGTTTTAATTTCCAAATATTTAGATGCAGTACAACAAGTATTCACAACCAACGATCGGGACCTAGAGTCAGGGAGTCAGTCATCATGGAGTGGTTTCGTCGCGATAATTAACGACTCAAGAGAGAAGAGGTATGTGTAGTTAGTAAGAAAGTAATATAATTTACTAATCAAACTTAAAATTATTGCTCTAATAATCACCATTTAAAAGTACATATTTTTACTTGAACTATTAAAGAATTTTAATTTTTAGTTAAGACTTTAAAATTAAAAAAAAATACGTTTTTTTTTACCAAAATCTTATTGGCTTCAGCTGTCATACACTGGAATATTTTGTAAAATAATAAAAATATAGAATCTTGGTTGCGAAGTATTTTTTCTAAATTTTTTTATTAGTTTCTTAAAGAACCCCGCACTTCTCTTATGGAAAATGGCCCTCGGTTAAATTTTCTAAATTTTTAGTATGTTGAGAATGCCATTCTGATCAAAAGTGTTCATGGCCACAACAATATCTGCCAACCAGTTTTTGAGATCCAAGTTGCAAAATATGAATTCTCAATACATTATATTTTCCTAGTTTATAATATGAATTCGTTTTGTTTTTCTAAATTTTTTATGGCCCTGTCGTAGATAGGACAGAATACTATAAAAATAGTTAAAAAAATTTTATTATAATATACCGGGTGAGTGACGAAAATTATTTAATATTTTGTGTTAAATCATTGTATTTTTGACATTAAATTAAATGTTTACAAAGTAATACTGTAGATGACATTAGCTTGGAGCAAGCTATCAGAATTTATATTATTTATATTTTTTACAGGGTAACTCAAAAAAGTTTATATTTTTTTTATTAGTTTTAAAAGAAATTTTGTAGATATTTCTTTATGTACTACTTGTCGCCTATCGTATGCTTCCAAATATATATAATTATCAAGGTTTTACAGGGTGTTTCCGTGTTTCCGATGCTAAGCGATAAAAAAATAACATAAAAATGCATTTATTTATAAATCACCCGGTATATTAAAAATGGATCGGTTAAATTTCATTATTTTTTAATATTTTTTGCATGAAGTGTCTTACTTACATGTTTGCTATTGATTTCCCTTTTCCTATGACCAGTTCTGAAGATATACAGCGTCGAACATACTCAAAACTCAAAAAATAAGCAAATAAAATAGCAATTTTTATTAATTTCAATAAAATTTGTTATGTAAGTTCATTTTATGGTTAAATATAAATATATTTAATGCTATACAGGGTGTTTCAAATAATTATGAGATTCTAACACTGTATTGCAAATAAGAAATATATATATATTTGATGCCATTTCTTTTGTGTTGGGTATGTTATTTTTTATGATGTATTAACACAATATGAAAAATAAAGTTTATTATTATAAAAACTATGAAAAATTTATTATATCCAAAAATAATAAGTAGGCCCCTAATTATTTGAAACACCCTGTATAGCATTAAATATATTTATTTTTTACCATAAAATAAACTTATATAACAAATTTTATTGAAATTTAAGAAAAAATTGTTATTTTATTTGCTTATTTTTTGAGTTTTGAGTCTGTTCGACGCTGTATATGGGTAAATATCATGAAAATGAGACATTCCATGTCTTTTGCTCTAAAAAAATAGAAAAATAGATTTTTGAGTAAAAATGCAATAATAAATCGTTCTTAAAATATATTCTATTCTATAATACTACAAAACAATTTTCTTGCATTATCTTATTTTGTAATAATAAATAAAAATATGATAAAAATATCAGTCCCGTGGCAGGTCTCTGTACAAAGTTACGTTGTAAATTATTTAAAATCTCTACTCATGGATGTTATTTTAACTTTATTTTAAACACATCAATAAATTAATTAGGCATTACACATATTCTACCTACCGGATTCAAAATAAATTATTTTGTTTTCCCATATTACCATATAAAATTCCGTCTCATAAAAAATAATCAGTCCCGTGCTCTATACCACGCAAGCTCGAAATAAATAGTGGGAAATTTTTAAGAACTGGTTCATCATGTATATCAAATGTAGCGTCCCGCCATTTCGCTCTTAACCGTCTCAGTGTTAAAGTTAGTTTAACAGTTTATGTGTTCTGTGCAGATTTTGTGTGTTTGGATCATTTGTAACCGACCAGTAGCCAATCCCGTGGTAAGAAAAATATGATTGTTTCTTTAGTAATTATTATTTTTTATTTTTGTATAAATTATTGTTACACTATACTTGTTTGGAAATTACACAGTATGGCAAGATATTTAATTCATAGGATGTTTTATCAAATTAAATGTGTAAAATAGTCAGGCCCGTGCCAGTCAGGCCCGTGCCAGTTCAGCAACACGAGACTGAGAAAGTTACACGGGACTTACCAAATAATACGTAATTTTAATAAAACATTAGTTTTTACGTTTTTAGGTACTTTGGAATAAGATGGCAAGGCCGTGCGTAAGTGAGGAAGAAAGAAAACGGCGTAAACGAGAAAAGGAGCGAGAACGTAGAAGAAAGATACGCAATGATCCAATTAAAAAAAACATAACAACGAGCTTGTGCATACCATAAGAAGTTAAGTTTTATTTCAGTTTTTTGCATCATAAGCATAGAAACGTTTTTTTAATTTATATTTTTGTAATAAATCACCAGTTTCTTTGAATTTATTTTTGTTTTAATCAGTCCCGTGGTAACACGTCAGTCCCGTGCAGACAATCTCCAAAAAGCTCAAAAACTTTATAAATGTCGTAAAGTATGAATTTTGACAAATATTAGGTACCTATTAACCATAGTTTATAATTTTACCGTAGTATAATTGTGATGTTACATTAATTTTTTGTGGCCGAAATCTACTTTGGAATTACTCACTTTCGTGATATTTACCCATATCTTAATTTTTTTGTAATGACATGAAATAAACAAATGCAAATTACTAAAGAACTGGTCATAGGAAAAGGGAAATCAATAGCAAACATGTTAGCAAAACACTTCAAGCAAAGAATATTAAAAAATAACGAAATTAACCGATCTATTTTTTATATACCGGGTGATTTATAAATACTTGCAGTTTTTTGTTATTTTTCTATCGCTTATCATCGGAAACACCCTGTATAACCTTGATAATTATATATATTTGGAAGCATACGATAAGCGACAAGTAGTACATAAAGAAATATTTACAAAATTTCTTTCAAAACTAATAAAAAATTTTTTAACTTTTTTAACTTACCCTGTATAAATATAAATAATATAAATTCTGATAGCTTGCTCCAAGCTAATATCATCTACAGTATTACTTTGTAAACATTTAATTTAATGCCGAAAATACAATGATTTAACAAAAAATATTAAATAATTTTCGTCACTCACCCGGTATATAATAAAAGAGTTTAAACTATTTTTATAGTATTCTTTTCTATCTACGACAGGGCCATCAAAAATTTAGTAAAACAAAACGAATTCATATTATAAACTACGAAAATATAATGTAGTGAAAATTTATATTTTGCAACTTGGACCTGAAAAATGGTCTGCAGATATTGTTTTGGCCATGAACACTTTTGATCAGAATGGCACTCTGCAACATACTAAAAATTTAGAAAATTTGACCGAGGGCCATTTTCCATAAGAGAAGTGCGGGGTTCTTTTAAGCTCTTCAAATTTATTTGTAGCTGATTATATTGTAAAGTATATTAATTTATAATTTTTTTTTCAGGTTCACAAGACGTTGATTTATTACTTTTTTAATTACATATTTATAACATTACATGTATATGTTTTTTTAATATAATCTTTTAATCCAATATCATTTATTTTAAATATTATTGGGAATAATGCCAAATTTAAAAGACAGTTTATTAAATACCTATCCCAAAAAAATATCTAGAGTTTGGGGGAGGGGGTGTTTGGTTAACGAATATTAAAATTTACCATTTTCTTTGACGCTTCAAATAAAAGCTAAAACATGGGCTTAGTTGGGAATGCCTCGAGAGATAATCTATCAACGTCGTCTTGAAAAAGTCCCAACTATTTTCATCATTTTTAATGGCTGTACCCAGGGTAACCCAACGATGTGTGAAGGACCTATTATAGCTCAAGCGAAATAAAATGCAAAAAGTTTCTTATACAAAATTTGTAGGGACAGCTTTGTTCTACAATTGAAAATTATTGTGCTAAATTGTAGAGCTAAGCTGCCCCTACCAGTTTCGTCTGGTCTATTTAAAAAAACATTTTTAAATAATATAATGTTTATTGTGTCTGCATTTATTGCCTTTTTAAAACAAAATTGGTTTGTTGGTTGGTTGGTTTCGAAACAAAAACATCTTATAAGCAACGTAATTGTAACTTTTTGAAAAGTCCTTAATATAAACATCTCAAAAACGAAACCAGTTTGTTATAGTTTTCGAATCAAACACGTTGATTTCTAAATGCAACTGCGATTTTGTTATGTTGGCGGACATTACGACCAGTACGTTTCGAAATAGCGCCGTATCAAAACCTTTTTGTACAACGTAACAATGTAACGTAAAAACATAAATTTAACGAAATTGGGTTGTTTTTTTGCTTAGTGGGTAGTGAAGGTACATAAATTTACAACAAGCTGAAAATCAGTAAAATTGTTCAAAATATAATTATAAATAAAATGCATAAGTTCCCCATAATTCCCGTGTATGGAGAAAATTTTACTCGAGGTAAAAGGTAAAAAAAATGAGTTTTTCGTGATTTTCAGCAAAACGGTAAGTTTTATCATAAAAATATCTTAGACAAAAATTGTAGATAATAAAATTGTCTATAAAAAATGTATCAATACTTTTTTTCCTACGAGCCACCGTTTTTGAGATATAACGATTCAAAAAGTTGATATCGTCATAATAATATGCACACGTTTCCACGTGATTTTGATTATGAACTTTTATGGTAGGTACCTACTAGTCATAGCTAAAAGAAGAACAACTTTGTCAGCGCGTTTTAATTTAATATTATTGAATGTCAGTCATGTCATTTTTGCCATATTATAGAAGCCAGTCCATCTTCACAAGCTTTATAACAATTAATTTTATCATCACCAACAGCAATAAAAACAATTTTGTTAACATCTGGAAAAGGATCATGTTTTCGTATGTCTTTAGCATCTTTCTTACTCGTGAATCACTTGCATCAACATGCTGCTCGGTCGTATCCATCCTAACATTAACGATATCTTCTAATATTTCACAAACTGTATTCATAGCATGCATTCTATAAACCCATTTACTTATGGCACTCTCTTTTGTACTTCTCCGTCGAGCAATACCTCCATCTGCCTTCATAGCTTTCATCATAGACTGCTCGATTACCATGTCCGTTGAAGTTCCACAACTTAATTTGTCTGAAAAATCCTTCTGAAAATTTTTCGTAAACTTCAGGATCAATCTAATTCTGTAATTGTTGCATATCCTGCAAGTAAAGGTGTACAGACTTAGCATAAGAAAAATGTCCAGACGCGTGAAAAAAAGGAAGCATTTCTTTGGCGTAGTTTAAATGAGCTTTCCAATCCCCCATACGCTCAGCTCTTAGGAACTCTTTAGCAATGGAAACCATATAAAAATATTGAGATAATATAATATTTATAATAAGAGTGTTATCTAATATTCTCGATATTTATGATGAGATCTGCATCCATTATGTTATTAATTTCAACTTCTTTTAATATTATAATTGCCAAAGTAAGCTGAAGTAGTGTATGAGCTCGAACAGCTCTTGCGTAAGCATGACCATTGAGCATTTTTTCTAAGGATTTTACCGCATAGATCTCTGCGAGTACTTCTTTCATGCCGCTTCCTTGCATAATATGACCAATTGCTCCCAGAAAAGACATCAGTAGATGAAATCCTTCGAGTCTGATGATGATTTTTGATACTTCAGAGCCCTCAGGTGCGGTTGATACCATTTCTCGAGCTTTAGCATACAGGGGCTGGTCGAAAGTCACGATGCATACAGTGTGGCCATACCGTTTTGCATTATCTAATGCACAAGGTAAAAGTAAAGTCGTATAGATAGTATTATATATAGTTACTGGCTTTTTGAATCGTTATATCTCAGAAACGGTAGCTCGTAGGAAAAAAGTATTAATACATTTTTTATAGATAATTTTATGGAATACAATTTTTGCCTGGGGTATTTTTATAATAAAACTTACCGTTTTGCTGAAAATCGCGAAAACTCATTTTTTTACCTTTGACCTCGAGTAAAATTTTTCCATACACGGAAATGATGGGGAACTTAAAAATTTTATTTATAATTATATTTTGAACAATTTTACTGATTTTTAGCTTGTTGTAAATTTATGTATCTTCGAATGTCTAGATTGACCGGACTATATGGTGTAACGAAGAAAAAACATTTATCACTTGATGCCAAAATCATCATAAAGAATGTTTACTGTATATACCCTTTCAGTAAAAGATATGTTATAGAATTAATTAAAAAATGTGTAAATAATATCACAGAAGAAAGTTAGAAAAATTCTGTGAGACACGTGATCCAAGTCGAAGATTCCTATAACATAATTAATAGTAATCAGGACCTGAACCATTTCAAAAGGTCCGGTACCTACACAATAGATATTTGTCAGGCAACTTATTTATGGCTGGGATTAGGACTGAGGGTTGTCATTTAAATTTTGTTGCGGTCGAGAAATCAACGAATTATTGTGGAATGGAGTTTACTATGGAAGTTGATGGTTACACATGCTACTTTAATTTACTGGCAAGCCACACTATAGGGCTGGGTGATTTTGAAATTTTATCATCGATTTTCGATTACAAAAATAATCGATTTTTTCGATTAAATCGAAAAATCGATTCTAACATTTTTTTAAATCGATTTTTCGATACCATTTTTAAAAATTCGGTAAATATATTAAAAACCCCGGAAAAATATATAGTAACTTCGTTACATCTATAAACTGTCCTAATAAATAGTACGAAAAATCACAAATTATTTTAATATGGAACCCAACCGACAGAGCGACATACAAACATATTCTCAATACAACCGTTGCGCGCGGCGCTAAGAATTAAAAAAAAAAAGAAATTTTTTTTTTAAAGAAATTATTTTTTAAATAAAATTTAAATTTAAAAATTTTTTGAAAGCCTCTAATAATTTTTATTCATTTTATTAAAGTTCAATATTATTAAAATTTAAAATAAAGTTAGATTTTCTAAAATAACAAGAGAAAGCTTGAAGAAAATAATTTAAAATTATTTTGAAAATTTAAATAGTCGCATTAATTCTTAATCACTTTTAAAGAAGCAGAATATTCAAATTGAAATAAGTTTATATTTTTCAATGATAATAAAATTTCTGTACCTTATTTCGGAATCAAAATCAAAATTTTTCAAAAATATTTTCGAAACACCACAAGTGTTCACTTACACCGAAATCTTAAAACTAAACTTAAAAATTATCCTTCTCTTATTTTGATCGGTGAATAGAAACACATGATGTCACCCAAAATATTTCCATTTGGTATAGAGAAGTTCTATAATATTCTATAACCTCGACTGAGAGAAGACAATTCTCACGTAGGCCGTGTGAACCTTATTTTGTTATTGGGAAAAATACTTTCAAGGCAAGAAATCTTCCAGTTGCTTATATTGACCTATTTTGATCCTTTGTTTGCATATGAAAAACGCTGGAAGATTTTAGCAAACAACGCATACTCATTTGACCATATTCGTCACGTAAGCTACCATATAAATACCTTGGACTGCGTGAATTTTAAGGGTTAGTCTCAATGAATCCCGTCGGGGAGTTAGTCTCACTAATACGGAGAGTCTCAATGATACCGTCGAGTTTCTATAATCTTACTTAGACTGTTGAGTTTTTCGGGTCTCTCCTTAGACAGTTTATCCAAGTGTTAAGATTATTCGAAGTTATTTAAAAAGTACAGACTTGTCGAGTTTTATGGGTTTAACGAATATCGACGCGACGGTACCGTAATAAAGTTACTGACATTCGCCAAGTCTTCGGAAAAATTAAAAATTGCTTAAAAAGTTAGTGTTTTGATTAAAGATTAAAATTATTACAATTTGTATTTGATATAAGGATACTTGGGTGGCTTGCGAAAAGATTAAAATTTATTGTTGATTTAAATTAAACTAATATACCATTAAAACGATTACGGTGTGTTTTACTAGGAGAAATAGTAACTATAACTTGCTGAAGAAAATTACAAGGTAAAGAAGTTCTTGGCCAACTTGATTTGCGGTGTTTTGCCCTAACAAACTTGGGAGGTTGTTTTAAATATACTGAGATTAGGGCAAGGCACTACACAACTAATACTCCCCATTTGTATAGAAATTTGCCTAGCCGCGTAAATTAAGCTTTTATAATTTGAATTATCTATCCAAAACTAAGCAAAACAAACCTTTATTTTTAAATTTGTAGTGATTGAACCTTAGGTACTGTTTGTTTTAATAATTTATTTTGTTTTGTAGCTTCAGACCCTCCTGAAAATGTTAAGGCTGTTTTAATCGTAAACGAATATAGCAAGAATGTCAACTTTATGCAAAACATCACCTGGAATATGCCATGCAACACCCATGGGCCCGTCAGTTATTTCCAAATTGAACTCAATGGAACCTATCCAAACAACCACACAAGAACCGATTTTCAAAATGCTACGGTGTTTCTTTCTAAAAACCAAACTACATATTCTTTTTGTTTTGAAAATTTATGGGCAGCGACAAATTATACATTTAAAATGTACCTAGCTGGAAATATAACTGGCAAGGATTATTATGGATATTTTAATACCACTGATAACTGTAAGTAATTTCTACAGGGTCTTATGGAAATGACTTATTATACCGTGCGAGCAAAAATTATTTGCTTCAAAGAGGGCTTGGATTAAAAAACGTGGGGCTTGGTTTAGATCACAATGATATGGGGACGTTATATATATCTAACCAAATCTAGATTAAAATTTTGTCAAATTCATATTATGACATGATATGCCAAACTAATCACTACATAGTATAAAATAAAGTCGCTGTCGCTGTCTGTCCGTCCCTATATATGCTTAAATCTTTAAAACTATGCAACGGATTTTGAAGCGTTTTTTTTTAATAGATAGAGTGTTTCAAGAGGAAGGTTTATATGTATAATACATGCATAATATTGTAGAGAAACACTGATAAATTTAGAGGTTTCTAATGTGATGTCGTAAATAAACACATTTTAGACCCGCGTGCGAAGCCGGGGCGGGTCGCTAGTGAGTAATAAAATAAGTGGACAAATACAAATTTATTTTTGTTGTTTACCAAATTAACAAAGTACGAATATACAGAAAGAAAAAGAAAAATAATTACATAAATTATTGCTAAAATTGGCCACCGCCATGCTCCAAGCATAAATCCACACGTCTCTTCATATTTTCGAAAGTGTTGACCAGCATCTCTGGAGAAATGTTACCACATTCTTGGATAATCGTTTCTTATTGTAATTGTTCTAAATTTGCAACTGGTGTTTTACAAATAGTGTTCTTTAAATGAGGAAAAACGAAGTTATCCATAACCGTTAAACAAGGTGATCTAGATGGGAATTTAATGTCTGATCGAAAACTGATCAATCTGTCGTCTAATAGTTTGGGCGGCTGTATGGGCGGTTGCACCGTCCTGTTGGAAATATCCAAAACGTAGTTCGTCGTCAAGTAATTGCTCCACAAATGGATTCAAAATATTGTCTCTATACCGCTGTGCTGCAACTGTGTCATGGAAAAAAATAGGACCAACAATTCTTCTTCGGGAAACAGCTAACCAGACACCAATTTTTTGAGGGTGCAATGTGGACTCTACAAAAAAATGGGGATTTTCACTACTCCACATGCGTATATTCTGAGAATTCATATAAACGGAGAGGTGGAACCAGGCTTCATCCGAAAAAAATGTCAGGTCTGATAAATCATTTCTTTCCAATAAATTTTGGGTAAACCATTGAGAGTAATTCCTGCGTCTTTCAAAATCTGCGGCTTGTATTTCTTGGAATACTTGAACTTTATAAGGAAATAAATTTAGCTGCTTCTTAAGAATAGTCCTGCATGTTCCATGAGATCTTCCCACTTCTTGGGACAAGCGTATTATACAATTTGTTGGCGTATTTTGCATTATTTCACGAACGTTTGCAACAAGTTCTTATGTTCTTACAGATGGTCTTCCTGCTCCTTTTTTGTGTTGTAAAGAAACTGTTTCCCTAAACACAGCCACGGTTCTTTTCAGGCAATGATAAAAATCCCCAGCAATAAAAGCAACGTTAGGAAAATGTTCGTGAAAATTGTCCATGCACAAACCCGGATTGTATTGCCACTCACCATTTACTCTAACCGCGTTTAGGAAATAGGCTTCAACCATGAATATTTTGTGCTGTTCCGTAAAGCCCATTGTGTGAATTGTTCAAGAAATTGGAAAAATTAGCGATGAATCGAATTACTTGTAATGACTGTCAAAGATGACGGAATAACTGATTGATTAATTCAGGTAGTTACTGATACCCAACAGGTATATTCAGGTAGTTACTGACACCCATTAAGCTCTACGGCTAAGCATTACGTCCTTAGATGCAAGGCCCTTTTTGATGCAAATAATTTTTGCTCGCACGGTATTTAAAAGATAACTCCACCCAACTAGCATTTTCGGGGCTTATGACTACATATAAATTAATTTTGACGTCAGTTTTGATGCAAACTTATGTAAAACAGTTACTTAAGACGTCAAGTTTCGTATTTACCGTCAAAACTACGTCGGGTGATGTCACTGAATTCCTTTCGAATTAGGGTCGCGAATAGTCATTGGTTCTTTTGTCATTTACACGTAGTAATCTGACTTTAAAATGCTGAGGTAGTATTTTTGATGTTAAAAGTGGTCGCAAAGACGTTACATTATGACATATGAAAAATTGGTCCCAATCAGAGGTCATCTGGTCCTGCCCCTTTTTTTTTATCTATAATAACTTACTTTACCCGTTTTGAATATTTAGATGATAGTGTAATTTATGTAAGGTCTCATCTTAATCCAAGATATTTAATTAATTTCATCGATTAAGTGACGCTCAGGTCTGAAGGGCCTATCAACTTGTAAGGTTAAAGTGCCTTGCGTTTCAATTTTAGGCGACCGAAACACTAAATTTTATTCTAAAAGCTCTTTTATATACAGACTGTCCGCTGATAGGGTTTAGAATAGCACAAATGGATGAAAAATTTCATTTTTCGGGAAAAAGTCATTCTTGATAAAAAGTGTTGCTTGTAAAAAAAATGCAATTCACGAAGAGAAAATTTTGATTTTTTATACAGGTTTCGCAAGAACTTCAAAACCATGATTTTTCTCCAAGAGTAAACTACCTTTATTTTTCATTTTTGACAAAAATGCCAATTAGAAAACTTATTTAGAATAACGTTTGTAATTTAAATCCGAGATTTAAAATAAATCTTCAATTTTTTTAGTTTGTTTAATTTTTAGAGGTAAAATAATTTTTTTTTGGATAGCAGCATTAGCGGTCGAAATACATACATTAGCAATGACAGAAGGGTATCAAAAAGTTCAAAAACTGATTTTTGGTGTTACCAGAAATATGTATTTTTAATTTCACAAATAACAACAAATAATAATTTCATCAAACACTCCCTTTCCATATTCAACACATTTTTCCAGCTGTAAACGAATGTGGTCAAAACTTTTTCGAATTTCTTAAATGGAAATTGTTTGAACAGCTTCAACAATTCGCTATTTTAGAAGCTCTACGTCGTTCTCAATTGGACGGGAGTATAGGTACTAATTGTTTGAGGCGCCCCCAAAGATTGGCACCTGAATGTTAAATCGGGACTTCTTGGTGGCCACAGAACCAGACCATTCCGACCAATCCATCTGTGGCCAAATGTATTATTAAGCCATTCACTCACTTCAGTTGCGAAATGCGCAGGGCATCCATCTTGTTGAAAGTACATTTCGTTCCTAAATTGGAGAGGCAATTCTTCTAGGTTGTCAGAAAGGAATGTTTCCAACATTTCAACGTACCTAACTCTTACGGTTACACGTATTTTCGAAAAAGTATGGGCCAATAATGCCATAATAAGAAATCGCACACCAGACATTTACTTTTTTGTAATATTGTCTTCTTGCAGGAATTCTAAAACAGGGATTATTTTCGCTCCAGTATCTAATATGCGCAGAAGACACTTTCCCGTTTGTTGAAAATGTCGATTCATCGGAGAACATGATAATTTTATAAAAATTCCTGTTTTTACTTACAATTTTGTTTTCGACCCAAAGACAAAAATCCAAACGTCTTCGTCTCCTTCTTCCAACTTTATTTGGCGCTACGGTGTATTGATGACCGCTTTGCTTTTGCAAAAAGCTTTTAGTACATCGTACTGCTGGAATTGCTTGGGTTATGGCTGCTCGTAGAGTCCTAATAAGGACGAAACGGCCGTCGTGGTCTACCCTCCCCAGGGTATCCATTGTGCTTGGATCCCTGTGTATTCCAATATAAAAAAACAGTTACACACTTGTCCGATATGCCACAATATTCACTTTTAATTATTGAATACTGTTTTTTGTATAAATATTTGTATTAAATTTCCGGACAGGCACTTCTTGTCCCCCCTAACCCTAACTTGTTAGTTTGCAATTTTTGTTCCAAACGCATTGTAGTAAATGGATTGTTCATTAAGAAACTAATCGTATTCATTACTTTTAAATTACAAAAAGTTAAAAAGTAAAACAACACGCATTCGTGACGTACGAACCAACAACTGAATCGCACAACCGCGTAGCAGGCACGCGGGCACGCGCCAACACGCCTCCAGCAACTGTGACTGAAAAATTTCCATTATTGGGAGCCTTGGGCGCAGCTCTTAAAAAGTTAGATACCTCGCTATTAAAAAACGGCATAGATACAGGTTATACTGAATTTAAACTCGCGAGAGCTACGTAACCTATATACGCACAATCGCTTTGACAAAGCCGACAGCGCGTTCCAGTTGTAAGTATACTTTGGTAGTTGCTATAAATAATAAGAATTTTAGGTGGTAGGACAGCCACCATAAGCCACCACTGGTAAAAAGTATAGCTTGTAACAACAATAATTTCCTGGCTTGAAACAACGAATATTTCTGCAGAAAATAAATGAATTAAGGACTGTACTCAATTTAAAACTAAAATGTAATTTATATTTTAGATCCAAATGCACCCGAAGTTAATAACACTAGTATCGGTTCACGCAACCTTAAAATAACGTGGATAGAACCAGACAATTACCCTGGAAAAATAATTAACTATGCCGTGAAAATATCTGGACAAGGTTTGAACTGGAACCAGACTCGGAATTGCAATGTAAGTGATGCATATTATAACGAAACTAACATTGTTGGAATCACAGAGTTCTATACGACTAGAATTATGCCATATGCAACTTATAGGATATTTGTTTCTGCTATAACTTCAAGGGGTGAGGGAAACAGGACTGAGCTGACGGTAACGTCAAATATGACATGTAAGTAAATTTAAAGTTTATAAGCTAGGCACTTACCCACCCAGTGACTAGGACTAGTGTATTTTTAAATTCTTTTTTCACATTCGAGATGAATAATTGATTGAAAATAACACAGGCCTGCATTTTTTAACACTTTGATAGTTGATTTAAAAATTTTAACAGTTTTCTAGTAATTGGGTAGCGCTGATTTCATATCTGCTTTTAGTTTTTTTTATATCACGTAAGGTTATTTTTCAAACTACTAAAATCCAAAAATGTAGAAAAAACACGATTTACATAATATTTCATTTATAAGCTAGTTTTATAATATATTAAGAAAAAAAATACAATAATTTACAAAATATACACATAAAAATTGTTATAAATAGTTAGTGTCCGACCGAAACAAGATTTTCAGCCGAAACCGAAACTTAAAAATTTTATTGTATATTAGTGAAATGTAATTTATTTTCTATAGTACGAGATCGATCTTGAGAACGGATTGAACTCTTCCCACTAAAAACTGAGTTTCGGCATGGCCGAAGGTTCGGAAGGTTTTTGGCCGAAACCGAAACTAGATTTTTTGGTCGAAACTAGCCGAAACTGAAACCGAACCTTCGGTCGGTCTCTATTAATAGTTATTTATTCTTTACACTTCTTAAAAAAGTTATCTTTTTTCAGAAAAGCTTCTTGTGGTTGTTTTTCTGTCATATTTTAGTAAAGGAAGATCTCTTCTCAATAATGTTCAACAGTAATCGGCCATCATTTTTGTGTCCCAGCGCCCCTGGTATGTTTTTTCCATCTCTTTAATATCTTGATGAAATCTTTCACCTTGCTTTTTACTCACGTCCCCAAAATTTTCCGAGAAACAGTCCAAATGGGAATGTAAAAGGTGAATTTTTATGCTCATATTGCAACCAAGAATCCTGAATTTTTCCAGCACATTTTCAACGATGTCAACATAACTTGTCTCTTGATAATTCCCTAGAAATGTATGTTTAACTTCTTGCATTTCATGCTTATTTTTCTTATCTTCCATTACATTTCAAATTCTGTATCTTTCATCAAGCTCCTATAATCTGCAGCCCTACGAAGATTCCCTTCTTTAATTTTCCCTCTGACAGAGCCGGAAATGTTTTGCACAAATATTTAAAACAATTTCCTTCTTTGTTCAATGCCTTAACTAATTGTTTAATAATTTAATAAGTCCAAGTTTTATGTGAATTAGTGGAAGTTAAACTTTTAGAGGGTCAATAAGACTTTCGCGAAACACATTTTTGGTTCCAGGTGTTAAAGTCTCTCTTTGTGACCAGTCTCTTTTTATTCAATGCTGTTCTCGATTCCTGCTATCCCACTCGCACAGGAAACATGGAAATTTAGTAAATCCAGCGTGCTAGCCCAAGAGAAGGCCTAAAATTTTTAGATCTCCACACACTTTCCAGTTGTGATTTTCATATTGTATTCTTAAAAGTAATTCTTCTAAATTTTCATAGTTTTCCTTTAAATGAACAGAATGGCCGACCGGAACAGAAGCAAAAACTTTGTCATTATTTAAAAGAACAGCTTTAAGGCTCCTTTTTGAAGAATCAATGAAAAGTGTCCAATAATTTTTTGGTTAATACCTAGAATTTAAAGTACCACATTCATTCTAAAATCTATTAAAACGCCTATCATAAGATTTTTTTATATTTTTTCTTTTTTTTTTGCAAAAAAATATCTGTGGGTGATAGAGACCAACTGTAGTATTTTAATTAGGTACTTCCGAGGGTATTTCTATATAAAAAATGAGCTTTGCAAACAAAAATCACGTCATTGCAAATTTCATGCAGGCCTGTGTAATGGGATGATGTAATAAGCTTGTGATCTCATGTTCTTAAACTTTCTGCTTTCGAGGAGTCTTTTTAATTGTTTCTAGGAAAGGTGTGTAACACTCTAGGAAGATTTTTATTAGATTGGGATGTAATTTTCAATAGGTTCTAATTCAGGATGCTAATGCTGAATATGATAAATTCGGTTAGAGTGGAAAGGCCTATTACTTCTAAGTAAAAGCTAAAATCCAACCTATGCAAAAATACACGATGTTTGTTAAACTGCATACAGGGTCCTGCACCTCACCTCCCGTCTTCTATAGCTTACTTAGTAATTAAGTTAGAATTTTGATATTTTGCAGGCCTTACCTGTATCTTGGGGCGCATTTCACAAAAATATTTTTATACAGGGTGTTCCAAAAAAGTGTGACGTCATAAGGATGTATTTTTTTAGATTACACGCTATATATTTTCTTACCTATTTGGATGCCTCCTATAATTACCTACATACCTCTAAAATTTTATTAAAATCGATTCAGTATTATAGGCGGAAAAAAATAAAAACTAAAAATATCAGTTTTGCACAACTGGTTTTAAAAATTAATAAAAAATAAAAATAATGCCTCGTTAATAAAATTATACAAAGATACTTATTAAATAAAGTATAACAGTCTCGTTAACCAAGTTTGACTAATACGAATTGTACAGGGTGTCCAAAGTTTAGTGTCAAATTTCAAATAGGAACCCCTGTATCTTTTTATGCCATTCGATGCAGAATTAAAAATCAAACATTTGTCCTAATTACAACCCTATCGCAATTTCTAACGCATCAAGACTTATTTGCAGAAAACTAATTTTATCAACTATTCCAACAGCCATTATTATGAATAAATATCGAAGGTGGCTTTGAAAAACAATTTATTGGTTTTTAGAGAGGTTTGCACAAACGGGAAATGTAAACTACCCAAAACCAGTGAGAAATAAACCGGTCCAAACTAAAGAAAATCAATTGGCTGTGCTATTATCTGTTATAGAAAATCCTTCAGTTAGTCAAACAGCAGTCGCTGATGCCGTAGATGTAAACGAAAGAACAGTTCAACGAATTTTAAAGGATAACCATATCCACGATTATCATTTCCAGTTAATAATTATTACTAACAATTTAAAAATATTTGAAACTTTTAGATTACTAAAGTCAAAATAGTCTCTTATCACTTTAATACCAATAATTTGTTTTTCAATGCCACCTTCGATATTTATTCATAATAATGGCTGTTGGAATAGTTGATAAAATGAGTTTTCTGCAAATAAGTCTTGATGCGTTAGAAATTGCGATAGGGTTGTAATTAGGACAAATGTTTGATTTTTAATTCTGCCTCGAATGACATAAAAAGATACAGGGGTTTCTATTTGAAATAAGAAAAATAAATTGCTTTAAAGTTTTTAAAGTTTGACACTAAACTTTGGACATCCTGTACAATTCGTATCAGTCAAACTTGGTTAACGATACTGTTAGACTTTATTTGATAAGTATCTTTGTATAATTTTATTAACGAGGCTTTTTTTTATTTTTTATTAATTTCTAAAACCAGTGGTGCAAAACTGATATTTTTTAGATTTTATTTTTTTTCGCCTATAATACTGAATCGATTTTAATAAAAATATATAGCGTGTAATCTAAAAAAATACATCCTTATGACGTCACACTTTTTTGGAACACCCTGCATGAAAAAAAATATTTTCCTGAAATGCGCATCAAGATACAGGTAAGGTCTGCAAAATATCAAAATCCTAACTTAATTAATAAGTGAGCTATAGAAGACGGAAGGTGAGGTGCAGGACCCTGTATAGGTACATTTTTCGAATCTGAATTTATGAATGCAAACACTTTTTTTGCGTTCTTTCATTTTCTTGATACTTAATTCGGCTTAGATACTTACTACCTATAACCTTCGTCTCTTATTTTTTAGATCCCGATTTACTCCCATTTATACCAGAATACAACATAACCCGTTATTCAGAGACGGAGACCTATGATTTCACCGTAACTATACATTTTGAACCTGGATGTATAAATGGCATGTTCGACCATTATAACGTGAATTTTACTGGAACCAGACCAGAGTATGAAACCTCCATAGAAAATATACAGCTTTGGGACCCATATGATAATACATGTAGTTTCGCTTTGCAACCAGAATATAGCTATATAGCTACTGTGACTACTAGAAATAGAGATTACATTAGTAGGATCGGTAAACAATTGAACTTTACAGCACCTGCTGGAGGTAATTATAAATAGGATAAGTCACGGCAAACATCGTGGAATAACAGGAATCAGCTAAAAACTAACAGCAGTAAAAAATGCTTTTTACTATCCTCAGATCTGTGTAAGGCTTTTGACACCGTAAACTATGATACTTTATTAAGAAAATTATACAGTATTGGGACAAGGGAAATACACACAAACTATTTTAAAGTTATTTAAGATATCGTAAACAATTTGTTCAAATTGGGGGAAGAAACAGTTTGGAAAAAGAAATAATATGTGGAGTTCGACAAGGATCAATATTAGGTCCATTATTATTCTTAATTTACATTAATTCCGGTTCCAAATTGAACTTAAAGGGCAATATAGGTAAAGCTATTTGCAGATGATACAACAATTATTCATTTTACTGAAACTTTCGCAGAAATGTATTTTGATATTAATAATGATTTAAAAATAGGTAGTTCTTTCTTGGCTTCAATCAAATAAACTTACCTTAAATTTTACAAAATCTTCTTTAATATTTAATAATGAAAATATTCAATACTCAAAAACGACTAAATTTTTAGGATTAGTTTTAGACGAAAATTTAAAAAAAGCCATATCCAGTATATTATAAACTCTCCTTTGGAATCTGTTTTGTACAGAGCTAGATATTACATTCCTTTGAAATACTTAAAAATATATATTTTTCATTAATCTAATCAAAATTACAATACAGCTTCTGTATGGGGATATGTTTGTTTATCAAACTAAAATTCATTACAAAAATTGCCACATTTAAAACCAACTGTTAATCTATATAGACCGAATAAGGGACATTTACACGTTTAAAACATTTATAAATTAAAAATTTGTATTCTAATTTACTCTATTATTTTAAAAGAAATAGAATCAAACATAACTCTTCAGGAGAATAAGACATTACATTGTATAAATTATCAAAAATCGCTTTTATATGACGGAATAATAAAATATAACAATCTTCCAAAAAATATCAGAAAAATTAAAAAATTTGCAACTTTTAAAAAACAATTAAAGAGATATTTACTAAATTAAATTATTTATACTATTTTTGTATATACTATTAAATTGGATTATCTTTCATTTTCTAATTGTTATTTTTTTAATGGTTATTATTTTCTATATTTTATTGTTATTTTCGATGTAATGAACTGTGAAAGTTAGTTTGGAATAAAGGCAATTTGAAAGTTAAGTTAACTAACTAGACAACTTTGACTATTTGACATAAATGACATCGACAGAAGTAATTTTCTCATAAGAAAGTGGATCGGTTAGTTTAATTCTTGTTTTACTAACCAGGCAATTTTGATTGTGAGTAAATTGTTTCGGCCAATGTGATGTGCCAAATGTCGCAACCAAGATTTCTGGCAAGCTCATTCTTGTTTTAAAAAAATTATGCAGCCCAATATTAGACATAACAATACATCAGAGTATCTGTAAGATACTCAATAAACAGACGTATTATTAATAGAACACCTTAGACTGGTATAGTTTAATTCGGTAAATTTAAACAGATGATTGAATGGAATTAAATGAAATGCTGATACAACATATTATGACAAATAAGTGTATTTCAAATATTTATAATACAATAAAGATTTAAAAGAGACATTTCGTCGCTGATCTGGCATAGTGGCGTAAGTGACATTTACTAAATTTTACAGGAGAACGAATTGAATAAAAGACTACCGTAGAACGGGGTTATTTTAGACATTTTTTGGACTTTTTCGTCAATATTATAAAATATAGGGGAGGATAAATTATTGTAAGTATAGCGTTTAAAAGGTCTATGGTGTAAGTAAATATTCCGATTTGCAAAATGCGCCCCCTATTTATAGGGGACCAAGAAAAAAAATTTTTTAAGGGTCTAAAATAACCCCATGGGTCTGGGATATTGTGGATTTCGTAAAAATATTGCATTATCTAAATACTTTTTACTACGGGGACTAAATTAGACACACAAGGATCATATTTTTTTACTTTACTAATCCTCAAATTATTTTTTTTGAGCATTAGAAACCAAAAACACATTAAAAACAGCTAAGGTACCTAATTCAAGTTTTTATTGGTTTTATTTAGCAAAACAAAAGAACAAATGATATTCATTAAAAATATATAAAACTTTTAAAAATGCTTATAGAACAAAACAAACCTCCTAACTATTAATTTACATTGTAAGTAGATAGGTCATCAGGAAATTTGTAAAAAACTCGCCGTCTTGTTCCACCGGTTATGGGAGGATTTTTTAAATATTTTAACAATATTTTCTTGGGAAACATCGTCTTCGTCATCGTCACATAAAACATAGGGTCTGCCAGGTTGGCTATAAGTACTCTTAGTTTTGACTCTTACCTAAAGCTAAGGAATTTTATATATATAATAATTTTTTGGAGGCAGCATCAACTGATATAATCTTGAACCTGTCTTATCGCTTTATTTAATTTCGCTCATTGCGATAGCTTTTGTAGGGGTTATGGTTTTTTCCGTTGCGTGAATGGCTTAACGACTATATACTTTCTCACCATTTTTCCTGAAAAATAAATTAATTAGCTATTTCTAGGTGGTACCTTTTAAATGGGGTTACTTTTTTACCGCAATTGTGCCAAAATCCGTGATTTTCAAAATATCCCCGCATTTCCCAAATAACCCGGCCCGTTCTACGGTATGCATCTTCTAAAATAGCAATTAAAACTGATATCAAGGTACATAATAATATGAGGTCCAACTTTCTGTATCACACGAACTTAACATCCGAATTTGACTGATATTTTTATTATATTTTTAGTTCCAGTCATAAACACTAGCATTATCGCTTCTATACCGATAAATACTATGCAATCACAAACATCGTTGACTCTAAAAAAGAAATTTTTTGACGAGAGCCAGGGTAGCTTACAATATATGGCAATAATCATATCAAATGAGAATATCACTGGTGGGTATTTTGGTAACTGGGATCGAAATTCCTCATGGCCAATTCCGACAGGCGATGCGACTATTTATTACCAAGCCACTCCGACGTATTGGTATCCATTTTCAGGTAAATATGAGGTACTTTTTTTAGTAAAAAAATAAACCTTCTTATACTCTGTCTCATTCGTTATAAAATCGCGGTATTTTGTTGCGATATTTTTTTGGAGCATCAGTCCGCATCATATGGGATTTTTTTTTTATTAATAGCTTTATTCGAAATTTGACTTTGGCATCAAGTTCTGCTTCGATCGAGATGAAAATTAAGCAAAAAATTAGTAGTCACGTTGATTCGCATTATACTGGGTGTCCACGGAAGGTGGCTCGCCCCTCTAACTTTTTTGTTTTTCAAGATAATGAAATAAAATTCGGGGGATTTGTATACGACATAAAACGGCATTTTCTAACAGATGACTCAACATTATGGAACTTCCGGTTTTACCGGAAGTGACATAAACTTTCGATTTTTAAATGGGACACCTGGTATATTTTAACTTTTTTTGACTCCATATGACATTCTAAATACAACGATGTGTCACTTGTCACTTTTTGTCACCAAGAAAATTTTTTTTTTCCAAATTTATTTTTTTATCTAGAGGGCTATGAATAATCTAAAATCACTTATTTCAGTTCTTTAATCTTGAGAAAAATACAATTTTACTATTTCTGGTCCCATGCTATGTGCTATGTAAAATGAAATCTTTAAAGTTGTATAACTAATCTTTTTAAATGGCAACATGGTGGCTCGTCGAGTTAAGAAAAAAGAGGATTTTATTACGATTATTTTGATACCAAGCACTATTAGGTTTTAGAAAAGCTGCCATTAAAAAACTTTAAAAAGTTAACTTAGAATGAAGCATCTTTTGAGAACAAATTTGGATTTAAATGCATCAAGTAGCCTGTGACCAGCAAAACTGATAAAACAAAATCATGCCTTGAAGAAAATTCAAATGCCAACAGCTTCTGCCAAAATAAATTAGGTTTTTTGTTTAAAAAGCATGGAACATAATAGTTTTACAAGGAGTGAAAAAGTTGATATGTTATTAGTGTTTGGAGAATGTAGAAATAATTCAACCGATGCTGCACGACTTTACGCACAAAGATATTTGATTCGGCGTCATCCAACCCGGCACTATTAGGTACTCAAAACTGGTTCCGAAAATGCGAAATGAGCCTGACAATAATAACATATCAACTTTTTCACTCATTGTAAAACTATTATTTTCCATTTTTTTTAAACAACAAACTAATTTACCTACTTTGGCAGAAGCTGTTGGCATTTCAATTTTCTTCAAGGCATGATTTTGTTTTATCAGTTCGTGATTATCTAAAGGTAAATGTCTATGGTTAAATTTCAGAAAAGTTAATGACATTTAATTTCTTATTTTTAGAATTTGACACCGTTGAATATATTATTGGAAATGATACTAGCTGTAATACCGAGCAGTACTGTAACAAACCTCTAGAATCAAATACCCAGTATTTTGTACTACTCAGACTGTTTAATCATAATTTTTATAGAAACAGTATGCCAGTATCTTTTATAACCGAACAAGAGAGTAAACTAGCCGTAATCTTAGGATCAATAGGCGCCGTTCTTTTTGTATCCGTTAATGGATTTATTTTATTCATATTATGGAGAAAAGGATATATTAGGTAAGTAAAAACGTACATAATATATACTTATAGGTGGATTTCTTTAGGTACTTTTTGGTCAAAACAATTTTTATAATAAGGTTCTCCCACCGCATTGCATTTTTTTGTCTTCCCTTCTCTGTCGTCAAATGGCGGCCCATTGGTTAGCACGCATGTGGATACTGGCGAGAGTTGGAGAAGTGCGTGTCGAGCGATGGAAAAATATTTTTAAGCAATGATCTTTATATGGATGGTGTGTAGTGTTTTGAATGTTTTCAAAGCATATTCTCGTTCCGCAATAGGGGCACATTAAAAACATTCAAAATATACGGAAAACCTATATAGTTTTGATAAGGTAAGAAGTAATTGAAAAAGAATTAAGGTGAAACTTTTGTCAACACCTTTCACGGCTATCTAGATTTATTTTTTAAAACATCATATTATGCCTAAATTAGAAGTTTTCCATGATTATGTCATTCATTCTAAAGTAGTTATTGGGCCATTGGAATGATGAGTAACCAACCTACACATTACAGAATCATAAAGTTTAAAAATATTTTTTTGTCGTGGTCACGAAGCTATAAAAACAATAATTTCTTCGATAAAAGTTTTAAAAATTATTGTTTTGGCAATAACTCTGAAACCAACAAAGATATCGAACTGCAGTCTTCACATTTTTTCTTGAAAATTTAATCTACTTTCCGATTATGATGTCATAGCTATACCGTATGATTTGAATTTTCGGGATAAAATCGAAAAACTGTTATTATTACAAATTGCGCCCTCTAGCAATTTTATTAGAAACTATCGTGCATCGTTGGATACGACAATTAAAAGTACTTACCTTTCTCTTCCAAACAATTAAATTTAGTAAAATCGGATAAGTCATTTAGAAGTTATAGCGATTTTAATGATTACACTTTCAACAACTCTTATCAAGGTCGGTACGCCTATGAGCCTAAAACCAAAATGATGCAGAATCATCTATTCTTTTTAATGATGTAACCAGAAGTATACCATAATATAGGAATTTTCGGAGAAATTTAGAATTTTAAAAATTAATTTTCAATTTTGCCCCCTTGTGGCGAAATGCGGAACAAATAATTTCCAGAATTTTCTCATGAATCTCATGACCACTTTTATCTTTTCCCCAAGTTTCAATGCTTAGTAGTTTCCGAGATATGGCCGGTGGCCACCCTTAATGAAACACCCTGTATACACAGTATTACACACGGCCTTAGGGAAGGGGAGAGCTAGTGATGTAAATACTCGGATGATGTAGATTACTTCAGATATTCAATTATAGGGAATCAGATGAATATAATATTCGGATTAATCATCCCAATTCGTATCACATGGCAGCATTACAGCGGTAATAACACGGTTGGCTTTGCGGGCGGTCCGCCGAAATAAGCCGACTCTCGGATTCCGATTTTAATGTCATCCTTTGCAGTTAAAGTCTATACGAAGTCAGTTGAGACAAACAAAAAAAAAATTTTGGCTAAGATCGGCATCTCCTTTGGGAAACATGGGCGGCTGTAGAAATTTAAAAATGTTTTACTAAATTATATATTGTATTTTTAAAGAAATTTATCACAATTTTAATCAATTCCAACTATAAACTATCTGATGTATTTATAAACTGAATATAAGATGACGGTTAATTTTTTTGATTTTTATGGTTTTCTTTATAATGTACGTCATTATAAATTCATATATAAATAGGATAATAGGTAGGTATTTAGGGTTTATACACAGTGTTTATGCAATAGGTAAAGTGTTTCTCAGGTCAATTTAATGACATAAAAATGTATGAAACTCCTAATAGGCGCCCCAAACAAATAATTAAAATGCAGGGTATTGTTTTAATTTGTTAATATGATAATAATATTATAAATAAAGCAACTTTAATACGTAACACGTTTTAAACAAAACATTATTGATTTAAAATGCAGTGACAATTTAATTGTTTTTTTTTTGTCGATGAGAATCTTCAAAAGACTGACCCCGTGTGGTGATACTCACAGAAAAGTGTCAGATTCAACCCCCTGTGGTGGGGCCGCCTACCAACTAAACTCACCGTGTTCCTGCGGTTTCCGCATTATAGGCGTATAAACCTTCAGACCACTCGGTTCGGTGTTTCGGCTCTGCACAGGCGTGCTTTTTTTGCGGCTAACGAGGAGAATCTGCTTACAGACACATGTGCACTCCACTTTCCGGGTACAGCCACAGAAAATGGCCCCCACCGGAGGAAGCACAGACGTAGTGTCGGGTTGACATTTATCCTGAGGGGGCAACTGCCGACCGACTAAACTCCCCGCGTTCAGTGATATGTGGTTTCGGGCTGGATAGCCCATTAACCACGTATCGCTATGGTTTTAAACGCTCGTATGGCTCGAGTCCATACTCAGTTGATTTTAAAACCCTCCCATATTTTCGCATACAAATATGGAGGTTGACTGAAAAATGTAAAAACAATTTTGAAATTTTGTACAGAATCCGTATGTGAGAAGACTGGCATAATTTTTGTGATGCACCTAATAGGTATTCCGTGCGTATGCAAAATAAAAATTAAAAATACCCAAATTGTCCGTTTCGTTATCACTAGTATCAAAAGGCCGCCAAAATGCCATTGTAATTGTCTAATTAAAACTCGATACTAAAATACACTACAACACACACACACACACACACACACAATTATTACTAATCACTAATGCAAATTTAAGAAAACATCAACAACAATTTTCCCCATTCGACACAGCACTGTATTAAAAATCATACGATACGCATTCCATCAAAATGATCTAAATATAGAACTAAAGTATTTCTAACCAACCAAATTCGCAACTGACAAATCAAATTTGCGGAATATAACTCCGCCCACAATTTTTGATGACAGACTCGTCAAGTCCACGTTGACTATCTTCGAGCATCCGTACAGGGAGCGATCAATGCAAATTTGGTTATATTTGTATTGTAGTTTCAATGTGTGATGCAGTAAATTGATCGTACCCCCAATATTTATGTTGTCTCAACTGACTTCGTATAGACTTTAATTAAGCATAGACATAATGAAATCGACAATATTGTAAAAAGTTTATTGATAAATATAGTGTTAAGGCTACGACGAGAATAATAACAGCATTTGGGTAGAGGGTTAAATTATCTGCACATTTGTAGTTAATACCCGATTTATAGCACAACTTGTTTACATGTTATGAATTATTATCCAAACGGTCTCTATAATACGGCCGTCCTTATTTGGCCACAGGGTATACAGTGTCCGCAAGAAAATTCGCATCAAATGGCATTTTTTTTTATTATTAGGTATAGGTAAAAATTGAAAAAGCAGTTAGTTTTTGCTTACCCAAAAATGACGTATACTGAAGCCGCTGCACGACTTGCGTTACCTGTCAAATTTGACATTTTTAATAAAATAGGTTCAAAAGTGCCATTATTTATCAAAATATCGAAAAACTTTATTCGAGAAAGTTGTTTATTTAGGCATTTTTAGCTTTTGTACGAAATTTTGACAGTCTAATACAATTTTTATTTTTTGCCAGATTCTTGAAAATTTTGATCAACCCTTGTAGATTAACGTTTATACATCGGTGTAAAACCATTTGCCTTTACTTCATTTGTAATCTTAATGCAATTTTGTGTAAAATTTTTGTTTCCAATTATTTATTTTGCTACAAAAACTGAAATTGTTATTGATCAGTGTGTAATGTTTGATGCAAAGTTTATTTAATTACATCAGCTTTGCCAAAACCGACGTTTCTTATTTTTCTTAAGTTAGTTAACAGATGTACAAAAAAAATATTAGGAAGCTTTCGTTGAAATTTTACTTAATTAATAATAAATTAAATTAATTATATTAAATTATATTTTTGTTGAATAACATGTTTCGAGCGATTAATATTTATTATTTTTGATCCAATATTAATTAAGTAAAATTTCAACGAAAGCTTCCTAATATTTTCTTTTTGTACATCTGTTTGCGAACTTAAGAAAAATGAGAAACGTCGGTTTTGGCAAAACTGATGTAATTAGATAAACTTTGCATCAAACATTACATACTGATCAATAACAATTTCAGTTTTTGAAGCAAAATAAATAATTGGAAACAAAAATTTTACACAAAATTGCATTAAGATTACAAATGAAGTAAAGGCAAATGGTTTTACACCGATGTATAAAAGTTAATCTACAAGGGTTAATCAAAATTTTCAAGAATCTGGCAAAAAATAAAAATTGTATTAGACTGTCAAGATTTCGTACAAAGGCTAAAAATGCCTAAATAAACAACTTTATCGAATAAAGTTTTTCGATATTTTGATAAATAAGTGTATTTTTGAACCTATTTTATTAAAAATGTCAAATTTGACAGGTAACGCAAGTCGTGCGGCTGCTTCAATATACGTCATTTTTGGTTTTTAGGTAAGCAAAATAGCAAAAACCAACTGCTTTTTCAATTTACCTATACCTAATAATAAAAAAAAATCCCATTTGATGCGAACTTTCTTGCGGACACTGTATACAGGATGCTACAAACTCGTGTGATTTTATGGCGATCTTGAAAACAGTGTTTTTTCTTAGATATGATCAATTTTTAAATACAAACTTGAAATTTTAATTTTTAAATACTATCACCTTTAAGTAACTAATAAGATTTTTTTCATTCAAGTCCGTATTAAAAAAAATGGTTTTCATGATAATTTTTTTTATTGTTTTGACGATCACCATGCATGTTCAGACTTGTAATTTGTAGCACCCTCTATGATTATTTAAAATTGATTAGGTACGTAAACAGATCAATTTTACCTTTTTTTGTTCTTTGTATCTACAGGGTGCCCGAAATTGGTGCCGACAGTATTGCGATCTCGGAAACTATAGGAAAGAGAAAGTCGGTTAAATGGGCAAAGTTTTCGGCAACTATGTTTCCAATTTATTGGTGCTTGCGGATCGATTGGCTTCTTTTGGTTTTTCAGATATTTTGAATAAACTAAAATGTTGCATTTCTTTAAAGCGGTTGTAACTATGTTATTTCCCAATATTATTTAAATATGTAAACACATTTTCATAGAAACTTTTTACATAAAATATGCCTACTTGGTTATATCATAAATACACCATTTTGGTTTCCTTGGACCATCACCAATTTTCTTTTTTCTTCTGGCTGCCATATTGGATTTTTTATGTATCAAAAAGTACCTAATTGTTCCTACAATATGATACTAAACACTATCATAAATTAAAAATTTATAACCTCAAAAAAATTAAATACAACATAATATTTGGCAACACCGACATATAGAAGGATCTTTTTACTCAAAAATATAGTTAACTTGATAACAATATATGTTTATACTAGGTATTCTAAATTAATGTAAAACTGTTATAAATATACTACATACAAATTATCAATTTAATAACGTGTGGTTTCAGCAAGCTGGTTGCCTCGCGCCTAATTCCACACAAGTACAAACATTTTTAACGGATACTTTCGGTGAAAAGTTAGAATCTACCGGTGGCACCGTACGCTGGCCTGCTAGGTCCCCAGACCTTACCCCATTAGACTTTTATTTATGGGGATTTGTCGAAAATGAGGTATACGAATTTAATCTCCTTGAAACCCGCCAAGTTCTTGAACAACGAACCCCGGATACTTTTAGTCATATTAACCATAATAAAAGGTTTTCCAATAAGAACGATATGATTTTGAAACGATATGGTAACCATGGTAATAAAGTTATACCTTTCACCAGTTGTCAGTTATTGTCAGTAAACTATAACAATTTATTATGGCTAAATACGCGCTTCAAGAACGTTTGGTTATTATCCAAAAATTTTACGAAAATAGAAGATCTTTTGTGAACACTTATCGCTTGCCATTCGTCGCATCGTTGAGAAATTTGAAAATAATTTTACTCTTCACGATGTAAAAACACCAAGAAGACATCGAAAAGCAAGAACTGTTGAGAATACTGCTGCTGTAAGAGCTAGTGTTGCAGTGGATCCAAATTTATCAATTCCTCGTCGTGCTCAAGAGTTAAGGATTAGAAAAACGACAACTTGGCGTATTTTGAAAGAAGAATTGAATTTACACCCGTATAATATTGTTTTGACCCAACAACTTAAGCCACTGGACCATCGTCGGCGCAGAGAATTTTCTTTTCAGATGAAGCTCATTTTTGGTTAAGTGGATAGGTTAACAAGCAAAATTGCCGTTTTTGGTGTGAAAACAATCCACAACAGATTCATGAGAAGCCTTTGTATCCGCTAAAGGTAACTGTATGGTGTGGTTTATGGTATGGTGGCATCATCGGACCATTTTTTTTCCAAAATGAGGCAGGAGATGCAGTTACAGTGAATGGTGAACGATATCGACAGATGTTAAGAATTTTTTTGTGGCCAAATTTAGATGCACTTGATTTGGAGGATATGTAGTTCCAGCAAGACGGTGCCACATGTTACACTGCTCATGAAACTATCGATATACTGCAAGAAAAGTTTGACGAAAGGATAATTTCAAGGAATGCTACTGTTCAGTGGCCTCCAAGAAACTGTGATTTAACTCCTTTAGATTACTTCTTGTGGGGCTATTTGAAATCTAAGGTTTATAAAAATAGACCACAAACACTTGATGCATTAAGGATGAACATTGAACCCTGCATTCGTCAGATCACGCCCGATTTATTGCATAAAGTCATCGAAAATTGGGTTCGTCGAATTCGCTCGTGTACACGAAGTCGCGGAGGACATTTAAACGATGTGTTATTCAAAACATAAATGTTATCGACTATTATACTTTAAGATAATATAAAACGTTTTGTTGTATCTGAAATTATTTTAATTTTATTTCATTTTGAAATCATATCGTTCTTATTGGAAACCCCTTTACATAATATACCATACATCGTGTATCCAGATCTGTCGAAAAAAAAATGTCAGCGATGTATTGAAAAAGTGGTCGACTTTTGAACCATAATAATATAAACAAATATTGTTATTAAGTTAACTTTATTCTTAACTAAAAGAATTATCCGATTTGTCAGTGTTGCCAAATATGTTCAAATTTTCCCAAAAAATGTTATTTTTAATTATTTAGAGGTTTTAAATTTTTAATTTATAATAGTCTTTAGTAACATATTATAGGAAAAATTAGACACTTTTCGATAAATAAAAAGTCAAATATGGAAGCCATAAGAGAAAAAAAATAGATGATTATTCCAGGAAACTAAAACATTGTAACTAAAATATTACCAAATAGGCATATTCTATGCAAAAAGTGGCTATAAAAATGTCTTTACAGATATAAAAATATTGGGGAAGAACATAGTTACAACCGATTTAAGGAAATGCAACATTTTAGTTTATTCGAAATATTTCAAAAACCAAATGAACCAGAATCGATCCGCAAGCAGCAATGAACTGCTAACGTAATTGCCTAAAACTGTTCCCATTTAAAGGGTAAGTATAATATATCTCTTATATTTTCCGAGATCGCAATACTGTCAGAAGCAATTTCGGGCACCACCTTAAACCTAATGTTCCCTTATGAAACAAAACAATACATTTGTTATTGTTTTAGAATGAAAGAAAAGAAGGGTGAGGGATATCGCGACGCTCGTGAAGACTGTTCAGATGCGTTATTATCAGATACCGATGAAATGTAAGATTTCACTTGTTTATTATACTGTAAATAAAGAAAATTGCCCAGAGTTTTGAAAAAAAAACGTGAAATAAATGTTCTCAAATGTTACCAAAAAAATAGTAAAAAGATATTTCATAATTTTTAAGATTGATTTCTAAGAGAAATTGCCATAAAATTGGCCCAAAAAACACTCAACATTTCCGAAACAATTAAAAACAACTAAAAACAGCTCCAAAACAACTAAAAAAATAGCTAAAAAAAAACTAACAAACAACTTTTTATGCGCCATTAGCTTGTGCCATTGCTAGGAATTTCTTGTACAGGGTGGCCAACTAAGAATGCGAGGTACTGTATCTGGAAAACTATCCATCGTAGAGGCTTGCGGCAAAAAAAAATTATTACTAAAACGGCCAAGAGAAAAACCTGGAAAATATTTTTAAGTTTCTAAATCCACCGCTAGAGGACGCAAATCCAAAATTTTCCATTTTTTGAAGGGTAAACCCTGTAAATTTTTGAATTTTCAAATTCCACATAAAATTATAATTATTTTTTATTAAATGCATTATTAGTCTATACTTCATAGTTTCCGAGATATTGACTCTCGAAAAGTGACATTTTTGAACTTTGACAGCTTCTAACTTTCTAACAGTACGTCTTAGAGCAAAACGGCTTACATGTCCCTATCTTCAATTTTTATTATCTTCCGAAAAAAAATCAACTTCCGGTTAAACCGGATGTAACTCGAAAGCAGGAAATATAGTTGTTCCGGTTTAACTGGAAGTTGATTTTTTGGGAAGATAATAAAAATTGAAGATAGGGACATGTAAGCCGTTTTGCTCTAAGACGTACTGTTAGAAAGTTAGAAGCTGTCAAAGTTCAAAAATGTCACTTTTCAAGAGTCAATATCTCGGAAACTATGAAGTATAGACTAATAATGCATTTAATAAAAAATAATTATAATTTTATGTGGAATTTGAGAATTCAAAAATGTACAGGGTTTACCCTTTAAAAAATGGAAAATTTTGGATTTACGCACTCTAGCGGTGGATTTAGACTTAAAAATATTTTCCAGGTTTTTCTCTTGGCCGTTTTAGTAATAATTTTTTTGCCGCAAGCCTCTACGATGGATATTTTCCCAGATACAGTACCTCGCATTTTTAGTTGGCCATCCTGTACACTAGCTTTCAATTTTTTGCGTAGGAATTTGCTTAGACCAAATCTGCGCCTGTTCCAGACACTTTTTTATGTGGAGAACCGTTTTGACTCTCCGAAATGGTTTCTGTTTCACTGTCGTCACAGGTGCAAATCTAGTGTACTCTCGTGTATTTTTCTTGTCGAAAAAGATAAAACCCGAAATAAAATATATTTTGACAAGTGTTGTCGCAACAACCCCCTAAATATAATTTTATTGAAAAACTGTAAAATATTCTTAGGCTAAAACAACAGCAATGTTTAATATACAGGGTGTGTAAGCAAGGTGTTCGCAATAGTGCAATTTTTTTAAATGGAACACCCTGAATATAAAGATAAAGTTATATTTGTAGAACTATAGACACAAAAAAAGTGTTTGAAACATGCGGTTTTTGGTCATAAACATAAACATATACAGTGTCCGCAAGAAAGTTCGCATCAAATGGGATTTTTTTAAATTATTAGGTATAGGTAAAAATTGAAAAAGCAGTTAGTTTTTGCTTACCTAAAAACCAAAAATGACGTATACTGAAGCAGCTGCACGACTTGCGTTACCTGTGAAATTTGACATTTTTAATAAAATAGGTTCAAAAATGTCCTTATTTATCAAAATATCGAAAAACTCTATTCGAGATAGTTGTTTATTTAGGCATTTTTAGCCTCTGTACGAAATTTTGACAGTTAATACAATTTTTATTTTTTGCCAGATTCTTGAAAATTTTGATCAACCCTCGTAGATTAACTTTTATACATCGATGTAAAACCATTTGCCCTTACTTCGTTTGTAATCTTAATGCAAATTTGTGTAAAATTTTTGTTTCCAATTATTTATTTTGCTTCAAAAACTGAAATTGTTATTGATCAGTATGTAATGTTTGATGCAGAGTTTATCTAATTACATCAGTTTTGCCAAAACCGACGTTTCTCATTTTTCTTAAGTTAGTAAACAGATGTACAAAAAGAAAATATTAGGAAGGTTTCGTTAAAATTTTACTTAATTAATATTGGATCAAAAAGAATAAATATTAATCGCTCGAAACATTTTATTCAACAAAAATATAGTTTAATATAATTAATTTAATTTAATATTAATTAGGTAAAATTTTAACGAAACCTTCCTAATATGTTCTTTTTGTACATCTGTTTACTAACTTAAGAAAAATGAGAAACGTCGGTTTTGGCAAAACTGATGTAATTAGATAAACTTTGCATCAAACATTACATACTGATCAATAACAATTTCAGTTTTTGAAGCAAAATAAATAATTGGAAACAAAAATTTTACACAAAATTGCATTAAGATTACAAATGAAGTAAAGGCAAATGGATTTACATCGATGTATAAAAGTTAATCTACGAGGGTTGATCAAAATTTTCAAGAACCTGGCAAAAAATAAAAATTGTATAAGACTGTCAAAATTTCGTACGGAGGATAAAAATGCCGAAATAAGCAACTTTCTCGAATAAAGTTTTTCAATATTTTGATAAATAAGAGCATTTTTGAACCTATTTTATTGAAAATGTCAAATTTGACAGGTAACGCAAGTCGTGCAGCTGCTTCAGTATATGTCATTTTTGGTTTTTAGGTAAGCAAAAACTAACTGCTTTTTCAATTTTTATCTATACTTAATAATAAAAAAAATCCCATTTGATGCGGACTTTCGTGCGGACACTGTACCTCAAAATACGCTTCAATTTTCGTATCTTTGAGCGTTTTCGTGACTCCCATGTACGCACGCGAATTTGTAGCATCCTGTATACGATAATTGCACCGATCCCTTTAAAAAAAAATTTTTAATTGATATTAATTCAAATAAAACTGATTAATCCTTATATTCTTCAATTCTTATTTCCTGCGGGCTTGGGCTGATAGATTATTGTAAAAAATGGCGCACTTCAATTGGTCTTTTGTGTTGTGTCATGTTTGAACTAATTTATTTTAGTGCGAAAAGTGTGGTTGTTTGCTTTAAACTAACATTTAGCGCTAAAGTGTATTTATAATAACCAAGTTAGAAGGACCGATCGGCCAAAAGTAACAGCTAGTAGATTATACAGTGTTCTGCACCTCACCTCCCGTCTTCTATAGCTCACTTAGTAATTAAGTTAGAATTTTCATATTTTGCAGACCTTCTCATATCTTGAGACGCATTTCAGGAAAAAAAAATTTATACAGGGTGTTCCAAAAAAGTGTGACGTCATAATGGTGTATTTTTTTTAAATCACATGCCATATATTTTCTTACTTTTTTTGGGTGCCTCCTATAGTGGCCTACATACCCCTAAAATTTTATTAAAATCGATTCAGTATTATAGACAAAAAAAAATAAAAACTAAAAAATATCAGTTTTGCACCACTGGTATTAAAACTAAATAAAAATAATGCCTCGTTAATAAAATTATACAAAGGTACTTATTAAATAAGGTATATCAGTTTCTTTAACCAAGTTTGGTTAATACGAATTGTACAGGGTGTCCAAAGTTTAGTGTCAAACTTTGCAAACTTTAAAGTAATTTATTTTTCTTATTTCAAATAGGAACCCCTGTATCTTTTTATGTCATTCGATGCAGAATTAAAAATCAAACATTTTTCCTAATTGCAACCCTATCGCAATTTCTAACGCATCAAGACTTATTTGCAGAAAACTAATTTTATCAACTATTCCAACAGTCATTATTATGAATAAATATCGAAGGTGGCTTTGAAAAACAATTTATTGGTATTAAAGTTTATTAAAGTGACCAGAGACCATTTTGACTTTAGTAATCTAAAAGTTTCAAATATTGTTAAATTGTTAGTAATTATTAACTGGAAATGATAATCGTAGATATGATTATCCTTGAAAATTCGTTGAACTGTTATTTCGATTACATCTACGGCATTAGCGACTGCTTGTTGAGTAACTGAAGGATTTTCTATAACAGATAATAGCACAGCCAATTAATTTTGTTCAGTTCGGACCGGTTTATTTCTCACTGGTTTTGGGTAGTTTACATTTCCCGTTTGTACAAATCTCTCTAATATGTTTTGCAGGCTCCTTTTGTCTGGATGTCGTCATTCCCGATAACGCTGTGCGTAAACTCGGCTTGCCAAAAAAGAGTTCTTTTCGCATGATCTTAATATAAAAATCATATCTACAAGCTCGTCTTGGTTGTAGTCCATCAGAATCAAACAAAAAACCAATATAAATTAATTATAACAGCTTAAATAATTACTAACAATTTAACAATATTTGAAACTTTTAGATTACTAAAGTCAAAATGGTCTCTGGTCACTTTAATAAACTTTAATACCAATAAATTGTTTTTCAAAGCCACCTTCGATATTTATTCATAATAATGACTGTTGGAATAGTTGATAAAATTAGTTTTCTGCAAATAAGTCTTGATGCGTTAGAAATTGCGATAGGGTTGCAACTTCGAAAAATGTTTGATTTTTAATTCTGCATCGAATGACATAAAAAGATACAGGGGTTCCTATTTGAAATAAGAAAAATAAATTACTTTAAAGTTTGCAAAGTTTGACACTAAACTTTGGATACTCTGTACAATTAGTATTAACCAAACTTGGTTAAATAAACTGTTATACCTTATTTAATAAGTACCTTATTTGTATAATTTTATTAACGAGGCATTATTTTTATTTTTTATTTATTTTTAATACCATACTGATATTTTTTAGTTTTAATTTTTTTTTCGTCTATAATACTGAATCGATTTTATTAAAATTTTAGGGGTATGTAGGTAACTATAGGAGGCATCCAAAAAAGTTAGAAAATATATGGCATGTAATTTAAAAAAATACACCATTATGACGTCACACTTTTTTGGAACACCCTGTATGAAAAAAAAATTTCCTGAAATGCGCCCCAAGATACAGATAAGGTCTGCAAAATATAAAAATTCTAACTTAATTTCTAAGTGAGCTATAGAAGACGGGAGGTGAGGTGCAGGACCCTGTATACATATGTACAGGGGGATCTAGGAAACTATTAGAGATACATACAGCATCGGTCAAATTGTGACAAAGCTGCACAATTTTTTGCCCAGTTCGTCGTAAAAAAAAATTGAGCTATCTTTTTCAGTTTTTGAAATTTAAAAAAAAACCTAAAATTTTGAGTCTTTGTTTTTAAATTGCCCGGTCTATTTTATCCGCTACAGAATAACACACAATATTAATAAGGCAACTTTTTCTCTGCATATTGTGTTGTGGTGTTTTCACAATTTCGGTACAAAATTTCGTTTTTGTGGAAAGATCAACAACTTTAATTTGTTAAATACGGACCTGCATTTTTCATTTTATTTTTTGACATCTCCTTATGCATACTAGACAAAACTCCATATGATGGAGCGAAAAAAGTTGCCTTAATAAAGTTATGTTTGTTTTTCTGTACCGGTTAAAATAGGTCGTGTCTCGGGTCGTGCAATTTAAAAAAAAATTCAAAATTTTAGTTTTTTTTTTTTAATTTTAAAAACTAAACGGATTTTTTTTACGATATTACTGGGCACAAAATTTTGTTCCTCTTATAGTTTCCTATTTTAGATCCCCATGATGAGGCTCAAATTTGGGACACCCTGTATATTCTATTTGCTTTATGTTTTTTATTTAGAAAGTGCAGACAAGCAGAAACACCAATTCTGAAAACCGATATTCCGAAAAAGAAGTTTATACAGTACTGCAAATATCTTGAACAGAACCCTGAAGTTTTGACAGCACAGTGGAATGAATTAGAAAAAAGAAGTAAACTAATAAATGAGGAGCTCCCACATCATTTTGCAACATTGCCGGAAAACCGGAGAAAGAATAGATATACAAATATTTTGCCATGTAAGTAGGTATTACGTTAAATTATTGATTATTGTACAGTATATTAGGTTAGGACCTAACAGTTATTATTTTATTTTAGTTGATCATTGCAGAGTTAAACTAAAGATAGATGAAGACGATGAAATTTGTTCAGATTATATTAATGCTTCACATATTAAGGTTAGTATACAGAATATATTTTTATGAAACTACTTCGACCTCTGGGCAACTGGACTAGAGAACAAATTTATTCTACCGTGACTAGACTGGAAGGCTGTAATGCAGAAAATTTGTAAATATCTACGGCGTACTCATAAATGTATGTATTTATTTAACATTTATGAATAGGGCGTCAATACTGCGCAAACTTCTGGCCTTAGTACATTTTTGACAGGACCCTTTAATAATTACTAGCAAAACAGCAACAGCTGTCATTCACTTGGCTCCGGAAGCTTATTCTTGACATATTCCTACCCGAACGATATCGATAGAACCCGAACCCGAGGGTCCTGCAGTTGTACCATATCAAGGTTGATTTTAACTGCAGTCTTGCCTTCTTCCCTTGATTAATTGCCATGTAAACAGTACTGGGAGGTGATCAGACGATACTTCGTTGAGGACACAAGAAGATTCGGGATGTGTTTGTTCAAAATTAAGTTGATGTACGTTTTTGTCATATTGTTAGTTCTTTATTAAAATAGAGAAATAAATCCAAAGTCGATCAAAGCTCTGTTACTCATATAATAATAATAATAATAATAATAATAATAATAATATATATATTAAAAATATATTAAATAAAATTTAATAATATAATAAATATGTTTATGTTGTCTTCTATAAACTTATTCTTCAATCCCCTAAGGCTGAGCTTGTTAGGGGCAAATCTTATTTTTTGTTTTAGTATAAATCATAAATAATGCATTAAAATCAAGTTTTAAAGTAAAAATGTTAATTCATAGTATAAACGCAGTTTTTTTTTGAAGAAATACCGGGTGACAACGATATTACTGACCAGCTTGTCACGTCCTTATAAAATAAAATATTATTTCGAAATTTTGGTAGGTTCTATGGTTGCAATGTGCGCACAGTATTGAAAAAAATGCGTATTAAAAAAACAAAATCGACGTGTCCGAGCGATTTTTAAAAACATTCAGCGTTCCCTAAATAATGAATTTATTCCAGACTTTACGTCCTCACTGTATATATTAACCTGTAGTTCCTATTTAAATTTTGCAAATAGAAGATTGATAAAAGATAAAACTGTTGTAATGCACTGAACTATTTTCAGGGATTTTCCGGCGAACACGAATACATTGCGACCCAAGGACCACGGTCAGACACATGTAGAGATTTTTGGAAAATGATTTTGCAGGAACGAGTCAGTATTATTATTATGGTTTCTAGATTTATCGAAAATAATAGGGTGAGTAAACGTACTAGCTACAAAGGGTGAGTCACGGTGAGTGGCCCATTAGAAAATCTTTAAAATTAGTACTTATTCACGTAAAATTTGGCACTCTGTACTTAACGCGCTTATAGTCCTAACTCTTAAGATACTTTCTTTCACTGTAATGTAGTGCTACCGTGCGAGCAAAACTTATTTGCATCAAATATGGATTGGATTAAAAAACGTAGGGCTTGGTTTAGACCACAATGATATAAGGACGATATATCTAACCAAATCTAGGTTAAAATTTTGTCAAATTCATATTATGGTCATGATATACCAAACAAAGGAGTAATAAAATAAGTAGACAAATACAAATTTATTTTTGTTGTTTACAAAATTAAGAATTAATGTTCCATAAGATCTTCCCACTTCTTGGGACAGGCGTCTTATACAATTTGTTGGCGTATTTTGCATTATTTCACGAACGTTTGCAACAAGTTCTTCTGTTCTTGCAGATGGTCTTCCTGCTCCTTTTTTGTGTTGTATAGAACCTGTTTCCTTAAACACAACCACGGTTCTTTTCAGGCAATGATAAAAATCCCCAGCAATAAAAGCAACGTTAGGAAAATGTTCGTGAAAATCGTCCATGCACAAACCCGGATTGTATTGCCACTTACCATTTACTTTAACCCCGTTTCGAAAATATGCTTCAACCATAAATGTTTTGTGCTCTTCCGTAAAGCCCATTGTATGAATTGTTCAAGAAATTGGAAAAATTAGCGATGAATCAAATTACTTGTAACGACTGTCAAAGATGACGGAATAACTGATTGATTGTTAATTCAGGTAGTTACTGACACCCAACAGGTATTAAGCTCTACGGCTAAGCATTACGTCCGTAGATTCAAGGCCCTCTTTGATGCAAATAATTTTTGCTGGCACCGTAGAAAATTAAGGTCTGTTCGCTGACCGTTACGTCATATTCTCCATACCTATTTGCGGTACGTCGTAAATTAATTCAGTCAGTTTGACTTACTAGTGGTAAAGGTTATGATTTTTCTTAGGCTTAATCTACATAAAGACGAATGCATGTGAACAAGTAAAATACAAGCGCGTTTTTTCAAAATTTTTAATTATTATTTTTATACTGTTAATGAAGTCAGAAATAAATAGTTTATTTGGGGTAAAAGATATCATGGGATGAAACATTTTGTTTTTGAAAATCGGTATGACATTTTTAATTATTTTAAATTTACTGAAAAATAAATAAAACTTATGGGAAAGAATTGATGAAAGTTAAAACATACTGAGTATGTGAGAAGTCAGTAAAGGGGGTCTAAACCAACCAAATAAACTGGGGAAGAAGAAAAAACCATTCTAGAAAGAAAGTGTCGAAGATTATTTAAAATGTTTAGAAGATGATATAATGTCCGCGAAAATAATTAAAGAAAGAAAATATTGTGGCATATCGGACAAGTGTGTAACTATGTTTTATATTGGAATACACAGGGATCCAAGTTCAATGGATACCCTGGGGCGGGTAGACCACGACGGCCGTTTCGTCATTGTTAGGACTCGACGGGCAGCCATAACCTAAGCAATTCCAAGAACGACGGAAAAATGTACTAAAAGCCTCCCTGTAAAATCAAGGCGGCCGTCAATACACCTTAGCGCCATCCCACGGAACCAACTCCAATATAAAAGATAGTTACACTGGTAATACGAAAGGTAGACAACTAAATAAACTACGAAGTGCATCACAATCCAGTATAGGGAACGCTATTTGCGTTTTCACCGAAAACATCTGCCATTTTGCAGACCAGAAACCAGATCAACGCTGGCACCCACCAGAATGCGCGCAATCCGCTTGAGTTTTGAGCCATAAAATGTTTTCGGTCAAAACGCAAATAGCGTTGTTCCCTATACTGGATTGTGATGCACTTCGTAGTTTATTTAGTTGTCTACCTTTCGTATCACCAGTGTAACTATCTTGTATATTGGAGTTAGTTCCGTGGGATGGCGCTAAGGTGTATTGAGGGCCGCCTTGATTCTACAGGGAGGCTTTTAGTACATTTTTCCGTCGTTCTTGGAATTGCTTGGGTTATGGCTGCCCGTCGAGTCCTAACAAGGACGAAACGGCCGTCGTGGTCTACCCGCCCCAGGGTATCCATTGAACTTGGATCACTGTGTATTCCAATATAAAGAATAGTTACACACTTGTCCGATATGCCACAATATTTTCTTTCTTTAATTATTTAAAATGTTTTATAAAACATTTTTAAGTATATGTCTGTAAGACATTGTGAGGGTAAAATTAGTCATAATTATCAAGATATCACAATGAAATGACATTCAACAAAAGTGTTTTGAGGGGTACTGAGGTTTAAAGCTCAGTAACCCCGCAAGAGGTTAATTTAAAACCAATAAAGTTAATTAATAAGTTGCACATTTAAAAAAAATTAGAAGTCAAAGAGGTTGTTCACGTCAACGTGCTGGGACCAGACTTTGTTAAATGTAATTTCATTGTGATATCTTGATAATTATGACTAATTTTACCCTCGCAATGTCTTACAGACATATACTTAAAAATGTTTTAAAAAAAAATTTAATAATCTTCGACACTTTTTTTCTAGAAAGGTTTTTTCTTCTTCCCCAGTTTATTTGGTTGGTTTAGACCCCCTTTACTGACTTCTCACATACTCAGTATGCTTTAACTTTCATCAATTTCTTTATATTATGTCTCTTCTACACATCATTTTTTAATTCCAAAAGAGCTCCATTAGGGTTCTTCACCATTTTCTCTTCTGCGAAAACCATCAGCACTAAATATATTTTCTGTCTCTTGATGATGAACGTTTCTACGTTCGAAACATGCAGAGACCCTTGAATAATTTTATTCTATTAAATGTTGTGGAGGAAGACTTAGTATTTTCTTTCTTTCCCATACTTTCAACTCCACTTTAAGCATGGACTATTTCTTCAAATTAAATAAAACTTATTTCTAAAATTTAAAATTGATTCATATATTTTTTTGTCTAGTGAATCAGTCCATAAATTTAGTTTCAAATATTTTCATCTTATTTAAAAAATCATAAAGAAGAAAATATAATTTTTAAAATTTTAGGATAAGTGTTATAAATATTTTCCAAATAATCGTGAAACAATGACCATTATCGGTGAGGATATAGAAGTTAGGTGTAGCATGGAACTGCACTTTGGATTTTATTGTATACGAACGCTACAAGTTAAAAAAGTAAGTAAAAAAATATCAGGCAGTCTTAAATTTTATTAAACTTTCTATACCGGAAGAATCTTTCAAGTAAAATAAATTCGGGAACAAAGAATACATTCCATCCGACAGATTTTGAAGAGGAAATGTTCAAAAACGTTCTTGTTTCTGATGTCCACGCTTCTGTTTCTGTCGCTTTTTTACACCAGCTAACTAGAGATACAGATACAAAAGTTTAGTTAGTATAGTTACAATTTGTGCTTTGAAATTTTCAGGAACTCGCACAAGAAACCGTTACACACATGCAATTTTTGGATTGGCCAGACTTTGGAGTACCGAACGGCACTGACAGCATGTTAAACTTTTGCCATCAGTTCAAGGAACGATGGACGAGTGAAGGGGGAATAGCACTTGTACATTGCAGGTAACTTTCCTTAGTATGATAATTAACATTGATCAATTTTTAAACTCTGTGATCTTTGGCTTGTTGTAACTCCTCTTTTTATTTTATTTTATTTTTTAAGAAACTATTATTTCGCATAAAACATTAGCACATGCCTAAATTATTTCCACAGACGCCATATTAGAAAACATTTAAATGCCATGACATTCAACTACTTAGATCTGTGTAAGGCTTTTGACACCGTAAACCATGATATTTTATTAAGAAAATTATATAGTATTGGGATAAGGGAAAATACACACAAACTACTTTAAAGTTATTTAAGTTATCGTAAACAATTTGTTCAAATTGGGGAAAGAAAAGGTTCGACAAAAGAAATAATATGTGAAGTTCCACAAGGATCAATATTAGGTCCATTATTATTCTTAATTTACATTAATTTCGTTTTCAAATTGAACTTAAAGGGCAATTATTAAGCTATTTGCAGATGATACAACAATTATTTATTTTGCTGAAACTGTTGCAGAAATGTATTTTGATTTTAATAATTTAAAAATACTTCTTTCTTGGCTTCAATCAAATAAACTTACCGTTAAATTTTACAAAATCTTCTTTGGTTTATAACTAAAAATAAAATAAATTCTATCATTAGCCCCTTAACATTTAATAATGAAAATATTCAATATTCAAAAACGAGAAAATTTTTAGGATTAGTTTCAGACCAAAATTTAAATTGGAAAGGCCATTTCCAGTATATTATTAACTCGATATCTCCTATGGTATATGTTTTGTACAGAGCTAGATATTTCATTCCTTTGAAATGCGTAGAAAATATATTTTTTATTAATATATTCAAAATTACAATACTTAGCTTCTGCATGGGGATCTGCTTGTTTATCAAACTTAAAACCATAACAAAAAATGCAAAATAAAATTATTAAATGTATACACGAATTACCGAATTTAGAACTAACTTTTATTCTATATAAACCCAAGGGGTTCAAACAAAACATTTATAATTTAAAAATTTGTATTCTATTATTTTAAAAGAAAAAAAAATCAAACTTAACACTTCAGGAGAATAAGACATTAAATGATCGTAACACCAGACGTTGTATAAATAATTATGAAACTAGTAATGAACAGTAAAAAGTAATTTCGGAAAAAAATCGCTTTTATAATATGACGGAATAATAAAATATAACATTCCCCAAAAAAATATCAGAGAAATTAAAAAATTGGCCACTTTTAAAAAACAATTAAAGATATATTTACTAAATTAATTTCTTTTTTTTAATTGATTTTATTAATGAAGAAAATTGGATAAACTTCCATTTTTTATTGTTATTTTTTTTAATGGTTATTATTTTCTATATTATGTTGTCACTTTCCATGTAATGAACTGTAAAAGTTAGTTAGGAATAAAGGCATTTTGAAAGTTAAAAACACCGGCAATATAAATGTCACAGTACCATGACAGTTATAACTTTACTGTCAAAGAAAAAAGTGATTAATAAATTTGTTAGGTTTACAAACAGTTCGCCCAAAAGTTAACATATTATAACAGAGCTGGCTAGATCAGACCACATGAAGTTAGTTACACACCCTCTATAAACAGGAACTGTAAGTAGATTACATCCGGCGGTAAAAAATCGAAAATTGTTACCCGATGTAAAATGATTCGTTACATCTCACTATAAGATTTTGGATATGTTTATTTCTAGCAATTAAAGAAAAAGTTATATAATGTTACGATAAAGTTCGATTAGTCTTGGGATCTCCATAAAACCAAACATCTCCAGCTAGCGGGGCTAGAAATGCATTTTGCGCTGACTTATTCAAACTTTAAAGGGGCAGTTGTGTAAGTTTCTGTGTTTAAAGCATGCTCTTAAGATTGAGGGTTTCATCAACAGTCTAAAATTTTAGGGTATTGTGGATAAAAAGGTTTTTAATAGCAAAAGTAAAGTTGCTGATTTATAGGATTTACTTTTATTATATTTAATAATAAACATTTTTTCAATATAATTTACTTAATATTAACCGTACCGGCAAATACTGACGGATTTTCTATCATAACAGTCTTTTTGGCAGTATTATACAGTCATTTATCTAATATTTATACAAGGTTGACATAAAAACACATACAGTAGTCCCGGTGGTATCAGTAATAATCAAAATTACGTGAAAAAAAAAACTGCCACATTAAAATGGGTGCGCCTAGAGTTTCTAAAATTTGTTTAAATTTCTAACTAAAAAATTTGAGTCCAGTACAAACTGTACATTTTAACACATCTTTCAAAACCATTCTGAACAATGTTTTTATCAAGAAAGTATCCTTTAAGAATATTCACGCATTTTTTAACAATTCCCCTGTAGAGGACTTTATCCACTGCCGTAAATATTTTTGACAGTATGATTTATATGGTTACAATTTTTTAGAATACCTCTACAAAAACTGTTTTTAGAAATAAACAAATTTGCATGCCAGAATATATAAAATTAAAAAAAAAAATAAGTCAAAATGACAATCAACACAATGGCTGTGGGAAGTCAAAATTCACAAACTTTCAATGACCTTAAAATTAAACAACTCTTTCATACAATTGGTTCTTTGTCTAGCACATTTCATGATAACGACGTATTGCGTAAAACGAATAATGGTCCCGAAGACGTTTGGTGAAAGATGGTGAATGACGCACTGGTAAAGATTCACCAGGACTACTGTAGATTATCAAATTGGGCCAATGCCATCGTATTAGTAGGTACAGTAGACTCGCGCTAGTATGAACACACGCTCGTATGAACCTCCCAGTAGTATGAATAATAAAACTGAATACATTACTATACAGTAACTGTAACTGTTCACAGTTAGGAGTCTCGATAGTATTAACAATCCTCATTGGCTGTTCTATGCCTCCTTCCAAGTAATGTTTCTGTCATTGGGTGACCTGGTGCAATTCAGGGGGTTCCCCGGCGCAAATGCCGATTTTGCGGAACCACCGAGGGGCATGCGGTAAAGAAAGTATGAAAATCTGTTTATTTCTCGTTGGTCTCTTATTGTAGTTGGTCTGTTTTGTAAAAATAGTGAAAAATAAAAAGTTTCTGACTCTTTATGAGAAGTCAAAAATCATAATAGAAGATTATCAGCAAGGTATGCGAATTACAATTTTATGAAAGTAATACGGAATTGCCAAATCAACTGTTTGCTCGATTATTAAAAAGAAAGGCAAGATAATGAGAATTGTGAATCAAAGTTTAGGGCTTCTAGTAGCACTTAAAGTGGTTTCACAATGGTCAGAGCAGAACAATGTTGGCGTTAGTGATATAGAGCCCAAAAAAAATTGAGGACAGAGCGGTAGCTATTCATTGCTCAGCTAGAAAGATTCAGACAATAATTTCATCTTATTTTAACCAACAAAATGTGAATTTTGAAGTTTAATAAACATGCTTGTATGCAATATTCTTTTTTTTAACTCAATTAAGCATTAAACTTAGGGAAGGTTAGGTTAGAGTGGCAGACCTCTGGCAATGACCAAACAGTCACACGTAGTCCTGTAAGGACCGTTGTGGTACCACACGTGTTCCGCGGAACCTATCAGCATCAGCTTCCTGATGGTTAACGTAACGCGACGTGGATCGTAGAAGAATCTTGACAGTTCATTCAAACCAGCCACTGCTGTTAATAATCTTAGTGAGTCGATCCAGTTACAGGCTGCTCACTTCCTCCAGATCATTAAAGAATGGTTCGCCCAGGGCATTGAACCTTCTTCTAGCGAGGCCGGGGCATTCACACAAGAAATATTGAATACTTTACTCCTCTTCTTTATCTCTGCAACTTCAACAGAAGCCGTTGTTTGGTATTCGCATACGTTCAGCGTGTCTACCGCGTGACTACGGCAGTGATGTTTCTTAGATCCTTTCGACTGTGTTGCAATAGCACTGCGGTTTTCCTGCCGTCAAGTAGGGGCCACAATTGCCTGGAGATGCTACAAGTTGCCAACACTGTCCATCTGCTTTGTGTAAGTTGTTTAGCTATCCGATCTATATCCTATTTGACGGATCCCAGTGATCTAGCCACAGTATTCTCTGCTAGTTCGGCAGACATGCTTGCGCCCTCCCTGGCGAGCGCATCAGCAGTCTCGTTGCCATATATAACTATATAAACTTGGGGAAAAGCTCCGTTGAGATTTTAGGGTTATAAATATTGTGGGAATATGTATGTGTTATAGTATTTGTTGGTACTCTTATATGCCATCCTCAGCAAGAACGTTTTAAGTTTGTTATGAAATATGTAAAAATTAAAGATCAAAGAGCAGATTAGGCACTACTTTATTGGGTTTACACATATATTTGCATTTATAAGTATATCTTCGGTGGTGTGAACAGTCTCGATAGTATGAATATGTTCGGCTTTTTTGGGTTCACACTAGCGCGAGTTCACTATAGTGTGAGATGGGAAAGTTAACTTTTTTTTTAAATACGCTTTACCTACGTAAATTTTTGTAGGCAATTGACGTTCCTCAGCGTTGTTATTATAATCATTATGTCCCAAATAAGCAGTGGCGCAGCAAGGGTAGACAACTAACTAGATAACTTTTTTTTGTAAGCAGGAATTGGTGGAAGAGCCAGTATACTGAGGCCTAAGAGGCCCATTGTTTCCCTTATCGTCTGGGTAATGTCAGCCAGATAGGACCGACAGTTTATCGTAAAATCCGAACCACGAATATCATGATAAACTTAATAAGTATTATTTTGTTTTATAATTTAATTTAAATAGGGCGAGTCTTCTTTTTAAACCACATCACCTGTGACCAACTTCTTAATTTTCAGCTGGTGTCATTCGTTACCCAGGAAATTATAAGTTCGATTTACCAAAATATGGGGTACAGTAAGAGCATCGTACGGATTTATCTGTCGTCCACTGTACGCAGTGGTATATCCTTTTTTACGTCCTCAAAATCCGTCCATCAGCCCCTCCTGGTTGTCCGGGCTCTGGTTGTGAAAAAATCATTTCTGCCAATAGCATTTAAGTCACAGTTGCTGGTTAGTTAATTTTTTTTAAATGAAAAATCTAGGTAATAGGTAATTAAAAAAAAATATTGCCATTAAACTAGGGTTCTATAAGCACCAGCTCAAGCCTAATGCTATTGGCACCCATTTGCGGAGCCCCCCCCCCCTTACTACGCCGCTGCGAATAAGGCCAAATTCCATCTTATTTGTTTAAATTTTAGAAGTTACTCAAGACTGCAAAACAGCAAAATACTATAAGTGTAACAATAACAATACCTATATTTCCTTATTAATATTGGCTTCAGTCTTCTTTGGGCCATCTATAGCGTATATTGTTCACCCACAAATTTGGCCCTTTTCTCCCATGTAATTATTATGTAATAGTTTATATCCAATTTCAGCGCTGGCGTTGGCAGAACGGGTACTATAATAGCCACCGATATTTTGCTCCGGACTCTTGTCGCTGGAAGAAAAATTGATGTGTTTAATACAGTGCTAGAATTAAGGAAACAGAGACAAAACATGGTTCAGACTGAGGTAAGCGTAATTTTGTACTCTAATTACTACGCGAATTGTTTCAGGTTCCAAGTAATCTCCATAGAAAGTAATGGTGACCAATGAGTCACGTTGGGACACATAGGGACATCATGGAAGGATATCTCCGATACTGATCCCGATGGATTGGGGAGTTCTGCGGCAATATCCTCCATGTCAGTGGCGGCTCGCGGTTGTAAAAAATGGTGAAGAGCTTAGTAGCAGTTTGTGCAGAGGCATAAAGCCCGCCGCAGGCGATTGCGCCGCAGGCGAAATTTTTTTTGGACCACGCCCAAATTTGGTCAATAATTTATTACTTTATTACTTATAAACGAAAAAAAATGACCCCAATAATAATTAATATAATTTTTTAGACCTACAAAACAATTTTTGTAAGGCGGCACTACTAATACATAGCCAATTATACTCTAAAAACCAGGAACACTTAAAATTATAATCTTATAGGATCTGCCACTTTTTTTCGATTCTTTTTTTAAATCTATGTTTAAGATTCCAGTAGGTCGCCCGTGTACTAAAACGTATCTTATCCTCATCTGTCCCACGACTGAATGGAGTTTCGAACAAATTACAAACTATGTCATTAATTGGGTTGATTTTTAAAACGTACAATAAAAATTAGTACTTAGGTCTACTGAATTAACTGAAAAATAAAAACAAAACTTTCTAATCACACAATAAATAACGTAAAAAGGATATCTATAGCCGTAAGTTTCGCGAAGCCTCAAAATAAATACCCGAACCAATACTTAAAACAATAGTGCATATGACTGATCTATTTTTAGATGCACTTCAATCACGTCTCACATGCTGTCGCGTACCTGACGTAACCATAGCGACGGTGGAAATCAAAGCCACTTGACTGTACGTTCAGTATGTTGGGTTTTCGCCGCTCTTCACTTGGACTTGCTGCTTTGACCTTTCGATGCGACGGCGACAGACGCGGTCGGCTGGGGCGCGCCAAAATGCACGAGTGTTTATAATAGAATTATTGTCCATCGGAGTAAACCGTGGTCCTATTATGCATAGCTACATTTGGATTAAATTAATATTATTAATTCGACCATAATTATTTTTTAAGGTAGCTGTATTGGTACATTTAATATTTAATATTGCCGAAAAAAACTTCCTCCTGGTTTTATTTTTATTGGTGAAGGGCCCCTTCACCTACTTCACCTGACGAGCCGCCACTGCTCCATGTAGCACACACGGTTCGTCGAGGTCGTTACTAAGGTTTAAAATGGCACAAAACAGTTATGGTCACTACAAGGCCATGTTTTAAATATCTACATATCACAGAATAAATATTAAAAATGGTTCTAATTGAAAATTGGGTAAAACCTGTTTTCCGAGATAAGGATGGTTTTTATTTGTTGTTTATCTACCCCTTCAGTAATAAGAAAATAAATCATGGATCCTGATATAATAATAAAAAAAGCACCAGCGGATAATATACCCTATTAAATTTGTTGAGGAATTGATGACTTTACTGGTAAAAATTGAATAATAACTGATATAAATTTTTTTATTATTTTAGAAACAATACATGTACATTTATCAACTGATTAAAAGCATGATAGAGTTCCCAATAGTCGATGGTAAGTAATAATCAACAAAAGAATGGTGTGTTTTCGAGATTTAAAAGAGGTTACGTATGCATGCATGTTGCTCCACCGATATCTCAGGAACCTTTGGACATACTAGTTGGATTTTTTTGGTTTATACAGTGTGACCAGTAAATTCCGCATCATATGGGATTTTTTTTATTAATAACTTTATTCAAAATTTGACTTCGGCATCAAGTTCTGCTTCGATCGAGATGAAAATTAAGCAAAAAAATAGTAGTCATGTGATTCGCATTATCTGTCAAATTTTAATTTTTTCCAAAAAATAATTCAAAAGTAGGGTTATTTCTGAAAATATCGAAAAAAGTTATTGGAAAAAGTTTTTTTAAATGCAGTTTCTAGTCCATATGCAAAAATCTCAGCTGCATAAGATAATTTTGATTTTTTACCCACCACTAAAATGTATTTTCCACTTAACGAACACTTTACCGATAACACTGTTTTTTTTTTGTCTTAGTATTAAGGTGTATTACTTTCAGACACAAACTACGTTTTCAAAAATACTTATTTTATGAAGTTACCTTACACAGGGTCAAAAACAAATAAACTTTGCATCACATGCGACCAAGTTTTAATAGCCCAATTTTGATTTTGTAGAAAAACACACATTTAAGAGCAGTAACCCCTTTTACCACAATGAAAATTGCCGAACGTTTTGCTGGTCAAACGAAAAGAAAAAATAAAAATTGGTATTTAGAAAATAAATTCTACTTTAAATACCCCATCCAGAAAAGTAAATGACGATCGAAAATATTCCCAAAATTTTTTTTAGAATTTTTTTTTATTTTTAGTAATTTTGTAATATCTTAAACAATTCTTTATTGGTCAAAAGCAAAATGACTTTCCCGGGTGTAGAATGTTGTAACAAACAATTTTTCTTAAAGCCATTTTTTAATATCGGCCTTACTTTTTTCTCAAAAACGTTGGGCGCGTAAATCCACTTTACACGCTTAAATTCACTTTACGCGCCCAACATTTTTGAGAAAAAAGTAAGGCCGATATTGAAAAATGGCTTTAAGAAAAATTGTTTGGTACAACATTCTACACCCGGGAAAGTAATTTTGCTTTTGACCAATAAAGAATTGTTTAAGATATTACAAAATTACTAAAAATTAAAAGAATTTCTAAAAAAAATTTTGGGAATATTTTCGATCGTCATTTACTTTTCTGGATGGGGTATTTAAAGTAGAATTTATTTTCTAAATACCAATTTTTCTTTTTTTTTTTCGTTTGACCAGCAAAACGTTCGGCAATTTTCATTGTGGTAAAAGGGGTTACTTCCTCTTAATATGGCGCTACTTTAAAGAAAATGTATCTAAAATAAAGCATTGTCAAAACTAAGAAGTTTTATGTAGGTTGCGTTGAGTCTTATTTTGCAAAAGTGGTGCAATTTACAAAATATGGGTAAAAAATCAAAATTGTCTTATGCAGCTAAAATTTTGCATGTGGGCTAGAAACTGCATTTAAAAAAACTTTTTCTAATAACTTTGTTCGATACTTTCGGAAATAACCCCACTTTTGAATTGGAAAAAATTAAAATTTGACAGATAAAGGGAATCACGTGACTACTATTTTTTCGCTTAATTTTCATCTCGATCGAAGCAGAACTTGATGCCAAAGTCAAATTTCGAATAAAGTTATTAATAAAAAAAAATCCCATATGATGCGGACTTTACTGGTCACATTGTAAATTAACTTCCATGCTAGAAATTTTTTTTATCTAAAATCCAATTTCGGGGATTCGTGTCGAAAGAGTTTTTATTATACGAGCTCAGCCAAAACGGGCGTAAGGTTTTTGGAGTAGTAAATTACGACATCAAAATTTAAAGAAAAATTAAATGGCGGATTCAATATGGCGGACAAAAACTACTTATGGTACAATTTTGATCGAACTTATCTGAAAATAAACCCTTTATTTTCAGATCAAGACGATGGCGAACACTTGTACGCAAACGTGGAACTAAGAAATAAAAATGGTATTGTTGAAAGCGCCTTATAGAATTTTGGTTAACTAAAATAAATATAAAATGACTGACGCGTGGAATATTACAATGGCAACGTCGAGATAGTTGCCATTTTTATGAAATTCCTTTATGTTACTGTATTTCTTTATACAAGATAGTTTTTGCATTTATTGTGACTAGCTAAAACAATCTTAAAAATCGAGGCGTCCCATCTTAAAACGTTTTAAGAGTTAATTACGCAACTGGGTACTCCCCCCAATGGCGTCGCTAGGCGCACTAGGAGGGGCAGTCTGCCCCTCTCCAATAGAAACCCTTTCCTCTCCCCGACAAAGGGAACATAAAACAATTTTAGTCAAAAAGTTTTTTGTTGGAATGGAACAATCCGTTCTATTTTAAATTAGGTGCGAGGCGTCCATGTAAATAATATTTTATACTGGGTGTCTAGAAATTCTGTACGTACGTATATTTCAAGGGAAGATTCTACATACAGGGTGACTTTTTGATAACTTACAATGACAATAGCTTTGTTGGTACAGCGGTCAGAAACCGACAGCAAATTAACGACGCATGCGCACGTGTTTAAAAGCGTTCGCACACGACAAATCCTAAACCGCTGGCAGAAAATCCGGCTTTCGCAGAAAAAATTCAAATTCAAATTAAATTTATTTTACTAAGGATCATACGTTATGATTTGAGATTCGTCATATAAAAACTATAAAATTAACTAACTTAGGAGGCAGTTTACCTTAAATAACAGACTACAAACATCAAACACAAATATGACATCGTTTAGGCATTCAAAAAGTATTTTAGCTTGTAAAATGCATTTTCTTTAAGAAAGTCCTTTAGTTTTCTTCCAAATATACCTCTTGCCTGTTATGGAGTGTTTGATTTCTTCTGGTAGTTTATTTAAAAATTTTGATGCAGGTATAGTGGGGAGATTTTTCATATCGTGTTGAAGTGTGTCTAGGGACTATAAGGCCATTTGCGTTTCTTGTAGGATAGTTGTGTTTGTTTCGGTTTTCTTGGGATTCATTCTTGTTCTTGTATACATACAGGGTAAGGAAAAATTACCAGAACGGTCGATTATTTCAAAATATACAGGGGTTATCAAAAAACGTCTTATATAAAAAAATGTAGGGCTGTTAAAAATCTACATATCGGTGATAAATTGAAATATACAGAGTCGACCACAAAGTTGTGGAGAATGATAGTTATATTTTTTTAAATGGAACACCCTGTATATTTTTACATTTTTAAATTCCACATAAAATTATTTTTTATTAAATGCATTATTAGTCTATACTTCATAGTTTCCGAGATATTGACTCTCGAAAAGTGACATTTTTGAACTTTGACAGCTTATAACCTTCTAACAGTACGTCTTAGAGCACAACGGCTTACATGTCTCTATCTTCAATTTTTATTACCTTCCCAAAAAATCAACTTCCAGTTAAACCGGAACAACTATATTTCCTGCTTTCGAGTTACATCCGGTTTAACCAGAAGTTGATTTTTTTGGGAAGATAATAAAAATTGAAGATAGGGACATGTAAGCCGTTTTGCTTTAAGACGTACTGTTAGAAGGTTATAAGCTGTCAAAGTTCAAAAATGTCACTTTTCGAGAGTCAATATCTCGGAAACTATGAAGTATAGACTAATAATGCATTTAATAAAAACTAATTATAATTTTATATGGAATTTAAAAATGTAAAAATATACAGGGTGTTCCATTTAAAAAAATATAACTATCATTCTCCACAACTTTGTGGGCGACCCTGTATATTTCAATTTATCACCGATATGTAGATTTTTAACAGCCCTACATTTTTTATATAAGACGTTTTTTGATAACCCCTGTATATTTTGAAATAATCGACCGTTCTGGTAATTTTTCTTAACACTGTATGAGGAACACTTAAGGATGTATATTGAAGTGACTGTGAGAATTTTATGTTTTTTTGTATATTTCTCTGCATGTTTGTGTTGGTTTCAATCCAAAGATGAGCCTTATTAGACGTTTATGTGCTTGAAATACTCGGTTTATGTTTACTGCTTGTCTCCACAGTAAAATATTATAGCCGAGATGAGAATAGGCTAATGCGTAGTAAGATGTTATTTGAGTCGGGACAGGCACTGTGTATCTTAACTTTAGTATAGTGTAGTAAGCTTGTGCCAATTTTGAGCATACATGATCCAGTTGAGGTTCCCACGATAGTTTGGAATCAAGATACGTTCCCAGAAATTTGAAAGACGATGCTGCCTGGTTCAATTGCATTTTGGGAGAAGTTTTGTAGAAATGAATGTGAACCGTTTTGTCCTTTGTTTAGAAGTTGATTCGAAAAACACCATCTGTTCATTTCTTCTGTTACTTCTTGTATTTTCCTGTGTGCTTCAGGGTCATCTAGTGCTGATGAGAAGCTGGTAGCATGTAGGATGTTGACCTTTCTGAAAGCGAATAATATTCTCAGCATAACCCAGTTTGGCTTTCAGGAGGGAAGGAGTACTAGTGATGCCATCAATAATTTCCTCTATGATTTGTACTCCCAGATAAATGAAGGTGGGGTTTCTGCAGCGGTCTTCTGCGACCTGTCGAAGGCTTTCGACTGTGTTAGCCACGAGATTCTACTGAGGAAGCTTTATATCTACAGTTTCAGAGGTGTGTCACTGTCTTGGTTTTCATCATACCTGAAAGATCGTCGTCAACGTGTGTTCATTGGCTCCGAGTCCTCCGAATACGGCTCAGTGACTCAGGGAGTTCCTCAGGGATCTGTTTTGGGTCCAATACTTTTTCTCCTGTATATCAATGATCTCACAAGTCTTGATATTTGGGGAAAACTTACCTTGTTTGCTGACGACACTACATTACTCTGGCATGGTCCAAGCAGCGGATCCCTTCACGCCACCCTATAAAGTGACCTCCAGGCATTAATGACCTGGTTTTGCTCAAATCTCCTATCGTTGAATCCTAGTAAGACCAAAATCCTTTGCTTTAAGGGTCTCATGGAGGACATATCAATTGGGTCCATCCCCATTTCACCTCAAACCAACACCACATTTCTTGGCTTAATCATTGACACCGATCTTAGGTTTGATCAGCACATCATTGGTCTCTCAACAAAGTTATCTTCGGGTTGTTTTGCTGTAAGAGTCATAACACAAGAGCTGGGCGCAGCAATCGGTAAGTCGGTATATTTTGCTCTGATTGAGTCACGCCTTCGTTACGGGATCTGTTTCTGGGGAACGGCTTCCAACTATCTAACCCAGTCGCTCTTCATATTACAAAAACGTGCTCTTCGGTATATTTGCGGGGCAAAGCCCAGGGATTCCTGTAAACCACTTTTCATCAGGGAGAGCATTCTTACACTTACGTGTATCTATATTCTGGAAGTCGCTAGCGCTACATACAAACATCGCCACAAATTCATGATGGAAAATTCTAGATATGTAACGCGTCAGGCGCTGAATTTGCGCCTGCCTATTCCCTCATCCACCTTAACACAGAAGTCTATTTTCTATGAGGGCATAAAGGTAGTTAATCACCTCCCACGCTATATTAGGGAGGCTGCATCACTGAATGTCTTTAGGAATCTCTTGAAGGGGTTCTTGATGAAAAGGGCCTATTACGGTATCTCAGAGTTTTATAATGATATATTTTAACTGTTTTATTGTGCCAGTCTGAATGTTTGTTACTATATTTATTTCGTTGTCTAACTTTATAGTATGTATGTATTACAATTTTAAGCTCTTTTGTTTTTTTTGTTTTTTTTTGTTTATCCTTACCTGTACTCTGTGTCTGTAGAATTAGTGTAAGTTTGTGATAGTTTTATTCAGTGATTTTTCCTTTTTGTATTTTTATATTAGCCTGGCTTTGTTAACAACAAGTGTACACTGTTATAACAATAAAGCATATTTTGACTTTGACTATGGCAACCGTGGTATCGTCCGCAAATTTGATGGTAAATCCTGGTAGTGATAGATCGTTTACAAATAATATGAATATGAGAGGTACGACGACAGACTTTCTTTAAATACCATTTTTAAAGATTTTATTTTATAAAGTTAATATTTTTGGATTCTCTTGTTGTGAGGGCAGTACAGCTTCGATCGCTGTCGAATCGTTAGTTTGCGATGACGTCGGTATTAGGTGCATCTAAAGACTTTCCATTTCTTATCTTTTTGAGTAACTTGGTGTGAGGGGCAATAGAGCTTTGAACGCTGTCGATTCGTTGTTTTGCCCAGTATAAAATATAAAATGGTCTGTCCATTTTATCTCAAAAAAGATGACAGAAAAATAATTGAATAAAAATGCACCACATTAGTCGACGGACCAAGTTACACTATAATAATAGGTATACATATTTGCAAAAAAAGCATCAACTAAGTAACTCCTATCATTTTTTAAAAGATAAAATGGACATGGTATAGGGCATAGGGCAAGCAATTTTCTACTACTAGATTTTTCTGGAGAAAGAGTTACAGCCCATCACAATTCACCCTTAACCTGTTTAAAGTTCGGGTTCCAATCCCAATTTAAGTCCATCAAAACAGCGTAATATTAAATTGTATACATTTTGTCACTTAACACGTTTTAAGACCGGACGCCTTAATTAATTTCAATGTAATAAAAAACGGTTTGGCAAGGGTTAAAAGAAAGGTTTAGAATGATTAACATGATACAACAAACATAATAATATGCTCTATTATGAATGAATACAACACCCAGATGTAATATCATGAATGAATACAAGAATAGTTTGACATGGGCAAAGGCAAGGTATTGTGATATTTAGGTTAGCTTGCAATTCAATGAAATTTTATATTAAAATAGACAATAAACAAGTGCATAAAACAAAACATGGTAATAGTTAATGACCGGATTTGCATAGCTCATGACGCAAATTCCAGAGGCGGATTTACCACGAAGTTAATAAGTAGGCATACTAAATAAAGAATTTGCATTTTAATTAATGTAATGTGCAAATAGGACATTAGCGGAGAAATAAAATTTAATTTTTTTAAATTGCATTTTAACATACTACTTCCTCCCCTCCCTCTCTCATGTGATAATACGAAGTTGTGACATTGTGATCGTGCAGTGCGGTGAAAAAAATCATTTATGCTATATTCTCAAACTATAGGGCACTATTAACTATTTCTACGTGTATACTTATAATTATTATGGGGTAGCATGGCTTTGCATTTATATACAACATAATATGTATATTCATAACTAAATTTACCAGGGTAACAAAATCCGGACCTGGAATAAGCTATTGAAATCCGGCCATTAATAATTTTAGGATCTTAGGAAGTAACAAATTTTACAACTGTGATGGTTTTTTTTATTTAAAGACCTTCACTATGACTATTGATTATAGGTACGGCCTTATAAATCCGGGCAGCACATTTTTCGACTATATACACTGTGTTCGTATTTCTGGTCTCTAAACAAGATGCTTTCAAAAGATCTTTACAAAACCCTACCACATATTCTTTAGGCCTTTTGCACACACTCACGACGACCGTCCTAACGGCACCGTTTATACGGTTAAGGGATTAGGCAGCATATGTGACCTTTCACACGCACCGGCACCGTGTACACGGTTCCGTTCCACCGCGATGTCTCCGTGAGCCCCCACTATAATTCACGCCGACCGTTACCGTATTGACAGAGAGACATGCCCAGTAGAGTTTAAGATTTAATTGGTGCTTGCACATGTACCGCGCATACGACATTTTCTTGGTTCATTGGCGGGAACATTGTTTTATTTAGTATATTTTATCATAATCATATTTTTCGCAATGGCAGTAGATATAGATATGCTTATGTCTTTGGTGGAAGCAAGGCCGGGTATTTGGGACAAAACAAGTTTTATATATAAGGACAGAAACTGCACAAGAAGTGCCTGGAATGAAATATGTTTGGAGGTCAATCCTGATTTTGATTGTAACAGCCAACATTTCCATATAGGCTGTATGCACTCTCTCATAAATGTATCTTGACATTGAAGCGAATTTTTTAATCGTTCGTGTAGGTCATCAAAGCTGGATATGGACATCCTAAAATAGTTGAAAAAGTTTTTTTTTCGTCTTCCCTCGACGGACCAAATAGTACAAAGAATGCACCGAATTGTTTCCTTCCCATATTGATGGGATGAACCCACAAAATACTGTCCTTGCCCCTGCCTTTCTTCGTTTTTTGATACGCATGTAAGAGATTAAAATCGCCACAGCACGTCTATGATCCATATTCGAAAAATATAATCAAACTGACGAAAACCGTGCATGTATGCAAGGATAACACGAACGCGGTAGATCGCGTAAACGGTGCCGCTAGGACAGTCGCCGTGAGTTTGTGCAAAAGGCCTTAGACTAAAATAAGCCCATTCAAATAACAATTTTGAAATAGTTTTTTATTATTACTTCAAAACTGCTTAGGGGAAGCGACATAACTATAGTTTGACTAAACAGTTAACCAATTTCTTTAAAATATTGATAATTTTTGGTATCTATTTAACATTGTTGCTGTATTTTGTATCAAAACGCGAACATAGAATTAAAATGAAATTTTTTTGGATCACCACTATACTAATAAAACTAAACTAATACATACTACATAACTACAGCCAGAACTACCAATCGTAGGTGTTTGAAAAATAAACAAAATTTTTATGTAGCTACAAGAGCATTATCACCTACGAATTAATAAAAGTGAATAAAAATAACAAAAAATTAACCCACTACTTTAAAGAAAAACATGTTTAATGAGAACGCTGATACTCTGATAATTTTTTTAATTTTTGCACTATACTTTAATACATCCATTCGAATACAATTATCCAAATGTTCATCTGTAAGTCGATTGCGATTCTTGTTCTTAATTAATTATTGGCGAATGAATCTTTGATTTTTATACCTTTGTATAAATATGTTGTGAGCTACCAGAACTGCCTTTGCGAGCTACCGGTACTGGACCACTGGCACTGGTCTAAGAAATATGTGGTAGGTAAAGACCTCTTACAAACACTGTATATTGAGATATTAGTAATTATGATGGTTCAAATAAGCACGGGTTGTGGACTTTATTGAGGCCATAAGAAGTGGTAAAGTGTTATAACGTAAATGAAAAGTACCAATATAAGATTAGTGCCCGGATTTTCATAACCGCAATTATACATTTATAATTACAACTAGTCAATTGCTTAGGTATTTATTGTAAGTAATTATTAATAACGTACTGTTTTTATTGTATATATAGTATAGAGAATTGCTCAAGACGTGACACATTCTATTATAATATGCTGGAGTAAGAAAATTGATTATGATATTTTATTTTATACCGTCCGGCATATCTTTCTTGACAGCCCTAATTTAAGTGCAGTAAATGAGTGATGTGAATAAAAATGAAGTATGGCTGATGGTTAATCTAAATTCTAAATAGCGGTGTGACCACATAATACAGAAACGTGTGTTCTGTGGGTGAGACAAACTGAAACCTATACGGTAAAGACACTGACAAAATACCGACATAACATTTTCCCGATTATTGGACATAACTGAATTAATGGAGGAATTGTACTAAATCCTAGAGTCGTGTACAGATCGAGGCTATCATATGTGGATTGGACATTTACGGAGTAGAATCATTTTCTGTCAATATACATACTTGTGGGTTCAGAATTCTTACATTGGTACAGTCTATTGCACTAATAGCAATATGTATTTGATGACGTACTGCCCATTCATTTTCGCAAATTGAAAAATCTACTTTAAATTGTAGTTTGTTCTTATGACTGAAAATGCTGAGTTTGGAAGTATTAGCACGTACTTCATTTTTATCCACATCAACCAGTTGACTTAACAAGAAGCAATCGCCGATCTGTTTGTTTAAAAATGTTTACAATAATTTATCTTGATTGAATAAGTCCATGTCAAAATTGGCATGTAATTAAAAAATATTTTTTCTACGATCGTTCAAAAAATGTCATTTTGTGTATGAATTTCTAATGACAAAAGTAGGTCTTTATTGCATACTATGCAATAAAGTACTTTTTGCCCTAGTGCAATAAAGTAAATTACCTAGGAAACGAACAATTTGTTTATAGTATGTGTATTGTGTCTTGCACACCGTCGATACCCTATCGAAATAGAATTTACGTTGACAGGGCGCCATAATTTTATTATGTTGAAGTCAAGGGTATCTATGATCCATTGTCAAATTTGAATTACAACTTTTGCACACAACGGAGAGGTAATATAGAGCGATTTTAAACGTTTTTGTTAAATAAAAAAACGATTGTAGAAAAAATAGTGTATGTAACGTGCAAAAATAACTATTTTCTGGACAGTATGCAATAAAATATTGTATGACGATACGCGTCCCTGAATGAATTGTGAAGGAACTCGTTGAAAATTCCGAACTCGGCTCATTCGTCACCTCGTTTGTAAATATACTGGTTCTTTAACAACTTCCTTCCCGGACTTGTGAAGTAAGTAATATTATTCTACCTTTACTATTAAGGTACAAAATCTAACTACCGTACTCACTAAAGGGTTTTAATATAAAACTCACCTAATTGGACAAATAGGTCGTTTAAAATGACCAGGGACTAGACCGTGATCTCTAGCAGTTACGTTAAGTTTCGTGATTAGTTGTAAGGCTGTGAAAACCAGTTTGTCGCTCAGTTTGTTTGCATATTGCGATACAACCACAGAAATTATAGCTCCGCGCTTGTCGCTGGAGCAGAGAGAACACCAATCCGGAACTGTCTAGGTTTTTTTCTATAATGGCGGAAAACACGCGATTCAAACACAACACGTTTCAATTTCACCGCATGTAAAAAAAAGTCAAATAATTTACTTAATAATAAACACCAATTGACATAAGACTAAGATAATAATCAGCAATACAAAAACGATACCAAAAGATTTCATTTCTTAAGCAGCTTCAACAGGAGAAATTTAACGAAAGTTTAATCTGATATTAAAATCAATGTCGCATACTAAAAACACAATTGACGAAGGTAGCTTATAAGTTCTAAATTTCGTGAGCGATTAAAATTAAAGCCCTTTAGTGAATATGGGGATTAATTTGTACTGTAATATAAGAAATTATTGGTGAAAGGCGGGTTACTATTAGTGCATTTAAAATAATACTTATAGGATTTTCTGCAGTTTCTCCATTTACCCAACTTAATTTCCATATTATGACTTTGATTATCTAATGCTAGATTGTACTAAATAAACTGGTCAACAAAAAGATCGTACCATTCAATTTTTAGACCTATTTTCAAATTGCTGTAATTTTTTTAAAAATGGACATTTTTAAATGTTGTTTTCAAATTTGGAAAGCGCGATTTTTCTACTTTAACCTGTATTTCATTTATTTTTGGTAGAATCAATATTATTATGATACACAGGGCCATCAATAGAGCGCTGCAAAAAATCACAAAATTTTAGTGTGTGCCATTTCAGTGGTGATTTTTTTTGGTCGTTACAATATGGGTTTTTACCAAGGTAGAATCAATATCTCTAGACCTTTTTGCCAGTTTTTGGATTGAGGACCTCTGGCTTTAGATAGGCCAATAAACGTCAAATTTTGGTAATCGTTGCTTTAAAACGCTATAACTGGAAAACGGATTGATGGATTTTAACGAGTTTTTCACATTCAAAAGGCCCATTTTATGGAGATGTTCTATGACCTACGTATTTTACGAAAGGTGAGAATATTATTAATGTACGGGGTAATCAACAAAGTCATTAAAAAAATTAAATGTTTATTTGCTCGCCATTTGGCCAGCAAAGTGTTTCACTTATAAACAATATTAACAACATTAATGGTTGCAAATAAAATTTATTAAATTTTAACAAAAATAAATAATAACAAATACAATTAATAGTGAGTAGGTCCACCGTGAACCCTTAGAACTTCCATTACTCTTCTTGGCATGCTACTCACCAAGTTTGCAAGGAAGTACTGGGGAATTGCGTTCCATTCCTCTCTTATTGCATTTGCCAATTCGTTCAAAGTTGTTAAAATTATGCTCTCCGTCATTCAATCATAGTTTCATCCAACTCCATACATGTTCTATCCAAATGGCGCGCAAATAACCATTTAATTTTTTTTTATGACTTTGTTGATTACCCCGTATATGTATAAAATTCTCACGTTTCGTAAAATACGTAAGTCATAGAACATCTCCATGAAATGGGCTTTCTGAATGTGAAAAACTCGTTGAAATCCATCAATCAGTTTTCCAGTTATAGCGTTTTAAAGCAATATGATTACCAAAATTTGACGTTTATTGGCCTATCTAAAGCCAGAGGTCCTCAATCCAAAAACTGGCAAAAACGTCTAGAGAAATTGATCCTACCTTGCTAAAAACCCATATTGTAACGACCAAAAAAAATCACCACTGAAATGGCACACACTAAAATTTTGTGATTTTTTGCAGCGCTCTATTGATCGCCCTGTGTATCATAATAATATTGATTCTACCAAAAATAAATAAAATACAGGTTAAAGTAGAAAAATCGCGCTTTCCAAATTTGGAAACTACATTTAAAAATGTAAATTTTTAAAAAAGTTACAGCAATTTGAAAATAGGTCTAAAAATTGAATGGTACGATCTTTTTGTTGACCAGTTTAGTAGGGAATTCAGACCGACCATGGGTCTGGTAATATATTTTATTTTCTTATTGTAGAAAACCTAAATTCTTCCGAAAGGAAAAAAATAAGACACTTTAAGTCTTCCTCCACTGACATATTAAGGTGAAAAGTTTTAAAGGGTAAATTCTCTACATGTTTCGAATGTATAAACATTCATATTCAGGAGAATAGAGAAAAAGGAAATACAAAAAGTACAAACCGTCCTAACGGAGCTCCAATAAGATGATAAGGTCTAGGTTACTAGGTTTGAAGAACTATAAACATAGCTGTAAAAAAGTAATAATAAACTTAACATTGAAGCAGTCTGTGCATCAATGTAAAAATTGTTTGAAGGTTGTAGACATTGATGTATCTTGAGTAATAGATGTGTTTTGGACTTCCATTGCCTTTAGTTTTTCCGCCCCCCTAGGTAGTATAAATAGGCTCGTAGCTTTGTAACTTGTTTAGTATTCACCTGAAGACGACTGGATATACTTACCAGTTGAAACGTTGTGATATGAGAAACTAAAGGCAATGGAAGTCCAAAACACATCTATTACTCAATGTAAAAATTGTTATTAAAGAGAAAGAAACTAACTGTAGTGAAGGAGAATCCGAAATGAACCAGAATTAAAAAGAGAAAGGGTCAATTATATTAACCCAGAAGAAAAGTAAGATAAAATTGGAAGCACATAAAAGTGAGCGAACATTATAAGTGTAGGGAGACAGAAAAAGGTTATTATAGAAATGTAAAATTAAGGGTAAGCAGATATATAGGCTTGTCTACGTTATGTGGATATCCCTTATGAGAAGAAGTAAAGTAGACAAGCCCATAAACCTTCCCTTAATTTTACATTTCTATAATGACCTTTTTCTCTCTCCCCACACCTATATTGCTGGCTCACTATTGTGGGATTTTAATTTTATCTGACTCTTCTTCTGGGTTAATGTAATGTTAATGACCTTTTTTTTTAAATACTTTCCTCAGCCCATTTAAAAAGGTTAGTGCAATCTACGCTCAGATTTTTCATTGTGGCTCTTAAGCCAGTGATCCTCAAATTGGTTAATATAATAATGATGATATAAAATAATATAGATAATGTACATAAAACTGATACCTAAAATATATTCCAAAGAACATTGTGATATGTAGCAAAAGTATTTTAAATAAATAACTATAAGTCATGATTGTAGTTTTGTTTTTCCACCAAACTAACATTAGCTGGCTGCAACTGAGTTGTATCCCGGCGGTTGCCTTGTCTTCAAATAGTGTTTGCTCCAGAAGGTAATTCGCCAGCACATTGGGAGTGACCACGATTTAGCACTAAACCATATCATAATTACATAATTATACCGTGACACAATCCAATACATTTAATTGCATCTAAAATAAATTATCATGCCTTTCTACGCAATAAACAATCTTACATTGAATGACACACACAAATTATATTATTTGGCCAACAACCGGAAACCTTAAAAATGGACTACAGGCTGAGGGAGCTAACATCGTCGCGGAAGGTGTCATTTTTGGAAGTTCAGATGGACAGCAGGCTGGACTGGAAGGATTATATTGACTGTTTGACTAAGAGCCTGGCTGGATATGTTTTTGCACTGAGAGTGTTATCCAGGAGTATGGATCGTGACACTGCTTTGATAGCTTATTATTCCTATATGCAGTCCAGAATTGCATATGGGATTATCTTTTGGGGTAACTAGGTGGATTTTGGTAGGGTGTTTGTCCTCCAAAAAAGATGTTTAAGAGGTATATTTGTTCTCGGTCCGCGAGATACTTGTAAGAACATTTTCATGGAAAATAAAATACTCACAGTTAGTGGTTTGTATATCTTGTAATCGGTTATGTTTATAAAAAAATCCAGATCTTTTTGAAAATTGTTTATTAACTCATGAATATCCCACAAGAAATAAACATAACTTAACAACTGAAATATCAAAGTTCTCCTACATTCAGAGAAATGTTGTGTACTCAATTACTAAGGTTTGGAATGAGCTCCCAGCAGATTGTCGTGCTCTGCCCACTATAAAACTCCAACAACGGCTGAAGAGACTGCTTTTTTCTAAGGCGTATTATTCAACTCAAGAGTTCTTAAATGATGCGATTATTGAACTGTGATATTTAGGTTATACCGGGTGTCCACGGAAGGTGGCTCGCCCCTCTAACTTTTTTGTTTTTCAATATAATGAAATAAAATTTGGGAGATTTGTATACGACATAAAACTGCATTATTTGACAGGTGACTCAACATTATGGAACTACCGGTTTAACCGGAAGTGACATAAACTTTCGATTTTTAAATGGGAGACCTGGTATATTTTTACTTTTTTTGACTCTATATGACATTCTAAATACAACGATGGGTCACTTGTCACTTTTTGTCACCAAGAAATAATTTTTTTTCCAAATTTATTGTTTTATCAAGAGGGCTATGAATACCTTAAAATCACTTATTTCAGTTCTCTAATCTTGGGAAAAATACAATTTTACTATTTTTGATCCAATGCTATGTGCTATGTAAAATTTAATTTTTAAAGTTGTATAACTCATTTTTTTTTAATGGCAACATGGTGGCTCGTCGGGTTAAGAAAAAAGAGGATTTTATTACGATTATTTTGATACCATGCACTATTAGGTTTTAGAAAAGCTGTCATTAAAAAACTTTAAAAAGTTAACTTACAACTTTCCTAAAATGAAGCACCTTTTGAGAATAAATTTAGATTTAAATGCATCAAGTAGCCTGTGACCAGCAAAACTGATAAAACAAAATCATGCCTTGAAGAACATTGAAATGCCAACAGCTTCTGCCAAAGTAAATTAGTTTGTTGTTTAAAAAACATGGAAAATAATAGTTTTACAAGGAGTGAAAAAGTTGATATGTTATTAGTGTTTGGAGTATGTAGAAATAATTCAACCGATGCTGCACGACTTTACGCACAAAGATATTTTAATCGGCATCATCCAACCCGGCACTATTAGGTACCCAAAACTGGTTCCGAAAATGAGAAATGAGCCTGACAATAATAACATATCAACTTTTTCGCTCCTTGTAAAACTATTATTTTCCATGTTTTTTAAACAACAAACTAATTTACTTTGGCAGAAGCTGCTGGCATTTCAATTTTCTTCAAGGCATGATTTTGTTTTATCAATTTTGCTGGTCACAGGCTATACTTGATGCATTTAAATCTAAATTTATTCTTAAAAGATGCTTCATTTTAGGAAAGTTCCAAGTTAACTTTTTAAAGTTTTTTAATGGCAGCTTTTCTAAAACCTAATAGTGCATTGTATCAAAATAATCGTAATAAAATCCTCTTTTTTTTTAACCTGACGAGCCACCATGTTGCCATTTAAAAAAAATGAGTTATACAAATTTAAAAATTTAATTTTTAAATTAAATTAGCACATAGCATTGGATCAAAAATAGTAAAATTATATTTTTCCCATGATTAAGTGTTTTTAAGGTATTCATAGCCCTCTAGATAAAACAATAAATTTGGAAAAAAAAATAATTTCTTGGTGACAAAAAGTGACAAGTGACACATCGTTGTATTTAGAATGTCACATGGAGTCAAAAAAAGTAAAAATATACCAGGTCTCCCATTTAAAAATCGAAAGTTTATGTCACTTCCGGTTAAACCGAAAGATCCATAATGTTGAGTCACCTGTCAAAAAATGCAGTTTCATGTCGTATACAAATCCCCCAAATTTTATTTCATTATCTTGAAAAACAAAAAAGTTAGAGGGGCGAGCCACCTTCCGTGGACACCCCCGTATATACATTTATATGTTTGTACTAATTTATTTTTTGTTTTGACTAGGTATTACTTTTAACTACTTTTTTTTGACATGTTCTATCCTTAATTGGAAGTTTGAGAACTAATAAATATTTTGTATTGTATTGTACTGTAAAAGAAATTCAAGGAAAATAAAGTAGGAGTGAAACAGAAAATTGGTAAGGAAAATAAAGCATTACAATAATTACTTAGGGAAATGGAACATGGTTTTAAAATATAAAACAGGCAATTAGTTATACTCAACGACGTTAAAATATAACATGAACACGAACAAACCCGAACAAACACTACCAGCAAAATGTGATTTACTTGAAAATTTTAAATTTTTTGCCAGGCTTTCGTTACCACCCTGTATAATATTAAAGTGTATAGTATACGTCATAGGCGTATAATACTATTGACCTGCAAAAAGCAGTCTTTCAAACTCTACAAATCTCATTAAAATCCGTGATGTCGTTTCCGAACTACAGACCTGTAATATAGGTGTTAAAAAAAATAATTTGTCAAACTTTGTAAGAAGCATGTATAAATAAAATTTAAATTAAAATTTCGTATAAATATCTAAAAGAAAAAACTTTTGTGAATCTCTAGTAGGGGGTTGCCTATAGACGAGGCGGGGCAACAACTCTTACCAATTTTAAACCAAGGATAAAAATGATTCTTACCTAATGCATTACCGCATTATAAGGAGGCAACTGAGGATGAGACGGAGGTATACAGGTTTCGTCTCTTTTCAAATGCAGGTCCACATTCGAAGGATACGAATGAGGCACTGAGGAATGTAAGTGATATGGTGGCATTCTTGGTGGAAACATCATTGGCGGCATGTGTGACGATGGCGGTGGTCCCTAAAAAGTTGTGAATTTTAGGGATAAATCTTTTAAAATGTCTCTATTCCAAACTAACTTTTACAGTTCATTACATGAAAAATTACAATATAATATAGAAAATAAAACCCATTAAAAAAAGTATAAATAATTTCATTTAGTAGGTAAATACTTATCTCTTTAATTGTTTTTTAAAAGTTGCCAATTTTTTAATTTTTCTGATATTTTTTGGAAGATTGTTATATTTTATTATTTCATCATATAACAGCGATTTTTTTCCGAAATTACTTTTTACTGGTACCTATAGGTAGTTTGATAATTGTCTGATGTTATGTTCATATATAATGTTCAGTTCTTGTAGGTTACCTTTCTGGTACCTTTGAAAGGTGAAGGATGGTGGACGGTTGCGAGGAAATGGAACTAGACTGGGTACATATCGCTAATCGTCAGCCGAGAGTGCATCTATTATTAGTACTAAAAAGATTTACAAAAATTTACAATAAAAAAATACTTTTCTTTTTTTCTATTTACTATTGCTTTTTTTGCCTCACCTTCCTGCGGAACGTGAAGGAAAAACATATCGCCAAATTGTCATTATAACAACTGACTAAAACTACACAATGGTGCAAAATTTCCGTTTTCTCGTATAGGTAGGTAGTTTTCTGAGACGGCGCCGTATAGGTGCTCTTTAAACTCGCACACCTTTGTGCAATGTGGGATATACTTTCCATATTTGCTCTATAAAAATATGTAAGTATTCAATCGATTAAAACATAAGCAAAAAATTATTCTTACATGGAAGCTATCAATTATCAGCTAATAAATTTGTAGAAATATTATTGTGCCGAGCCCTTCGGGCACGGCACTGTTCTAGTTCGTTCGTTTAATTATACGAGAGCTGTCACTTTGACAGGTAAGTGTAATTTTTTTAGCTTTTTCGTAGCGAGGGTTATAGCTGTAAGAATTCGAAATTAAAAAATTTTCAGGTACCTAAATAAGAATGTTTTATACGATAGCTGTCAAATTTTGACAGGTAGGAGTCAGTTTTTTTTATCCTTTTCGTAGCGAGGGTTATCGCTGTAAAAATCCTAAAGTGAAAAATTTTTCAGATCCTAAATAACAAAGTTCTATACGACAGCTGTCATTTTGACAGGTAAATGTCAATTTTTTTTAAGCTTTTCTTGTATCTAGGATTAAAGCTGTAAGAATCCAAAATTTAAAAAAAATTCAGTAGTTAAATAACAAAGTTCTATACGACAGCTGTCAAATTTTGACAGGTAAGTTAAAATTTTTTTTTTAGATTTTTCGTAGCGAGACTTGTAGCTGTAAGAATCCTAAATGAAAAATTTTTCAGTTCCTAAATAACAAAGTTATATACGACAGCTATCATTTTGACAGGTAAATTGCAAGTTTTTTTTAAGCTTTTCTTGTATCTCGGATTATAGCTGTAAGAATTCGAAATTTAAAAAAAATTCAGTACCTAAATAACAAAGTTCTATACGACAGCTGTCAAATTTTGACAGGTAAGTTTAATTTTTTTTTTTAAGATTTTTCGTAGCGAGATTTATAGCTGTAAGAATCCTAAATGAAAAATTTTTCAGTTCCTAAATAACAAAGTTATATACGACAGCTGTCATTTTGACAGGTAAATTGCAAGTTTTTTTTAAGCTTTTCTTGTATCTAGGATTATAGCTGTAAGAATTCGAAATTTAAAAAAAATTCAGTACCTAAATAACAAAGTTCTATACGACAGCTGTCAGATTTTGACAGGTAAGTGTCAATTTTTTTTTAGCTTTTTCGTAGCGACGGTTATAGCTGTAAGAATCCCAAATTAAAAAAAAAATCAGTACCTAGATAACAAAGTTTTATACGATACCTGTCAGATTTTGACAGGTAAGTGCCAATTTATTTTAACTTTTTTCGTAGCGAGGGTTAAAGCTGTAATAAAACTAAATTAAAAAAATGTTCAGTACCAAAATAACAAAGTTCTATACGACAGCTGTCAAATTATATATACTTAAATAGTAATTCTTATTTTTTATAATTTGCTACCATTTCTATGCTGTTTAGGTATAGAACAATATATTTGAAAAAAGTAGTATTTGAGATGACCTAAACGAATATCCAAACCAAAATTATATCGGACGCACCCAATTCGGTTTATTAACGATCCAATATGACCCTACATTGATTTTAAAAAAATCAAAAAAATTACTTTCCAACTTTCCATCGCGTTCGCAAACAACAGTGTTTTGTAGCCCAACGTCGTGTACACGTCGAAAAAGTTTAAATCGATTAAAATTATTTTTGCCACCTGTATCGCCCTACAACGAAAAAAAACATATTTTTTAACTTTGACTTTAATAACTTTTTTCCGGTACACCCTGTATATTTGAAATTGTTCCCAGAACGTGCCCCGACTATTCCTCTCTACGTCCAGAAAGTTTGAATCGTTTTGCTCTAACCGTTTCCGAAAAAAAAATTCGCGAATATCGAAATGTCGAATAACCTTCTACCACGTGGCGACGGATTATCAATGTCGAAACGCCATCTTTAAAATCGAGATTACAACCATTTCTGAAACATTTTGGGCAAATATTTTGGTCAGTAAAATTAGAAGAAGGTTCAAGGTAGATATTCCACCCGATTTAAAATCTGGAAATGTTCTTATTATTCTAGCAAGTCACGCTGAAAACACCCATTTTTCGCCATTTTTGACAGCCGGATTTTTAGAATTAAGAATTAATTTAGATACATCAATATCAAGGCACTCTTAGTCAAAAGTGAATGGTGTTAGAATTTGTAAAGATTGCCTGTTTCCGCACCCAAAAAAGCGACTTTTCTCAATTTTGCGAATATATTTTAATGATTTTGAATATGTAGAGGTGTTGCGAAGTAATCAGCGCATTTTTTGAGAAAAAAATAAAACGGTTTTGTTCAAAATTGAATAAGCTACAGTCGATATAGTAAAAAAAAAGCTGCCGTTTTTTCCGTATTAAAGATAAAGAAACGAAAAAATATCTCTTAAATACAATTTGACGAGCTCTATCCGCTAAAGTTTACAACGTTTCGATCAAAAGTCGTTTTCAGTACGAAAAAAAATAAATACCGTGAAAAAATCAGGCCTAACTTTATGATTTCCACTTTCTTACAATTTTCGGCAATTTCCATTCCAGTTAGGTATAGAACGATATATTGGAAAAAGGTAGATTTTGAGATGGCCTAACCGATTATCCAAACCGAATGTCGATTGGATGCACCCAATTCAACTTATTAGCGATCCAAGAGGTACCATTTTGGACCAAATTTTGACTTTTAAAAAATAAAAAAAATTATTTCCAAACTTTCGATCACGCTCACAAACAATAGGCTTCTGTAGCCGACCGTCGTCTACACGTCGAAAAAGTTTAAATCGAAAAAATTCATTTTTACGACCTGTATCGAATTTCAACGAGAATCGGATATTATTCGACTTTCAAAATTAATAACTTTTTTTAAGTACACCCTGTATATTCGAAATTTTTACACAACGTATCCCCACTATTCCTCTTTAAACTGAAAAAGTTTCAATCGTCCCACTCTAACAGTTTCCGAGAAAAAAAATCGCAAATGTGAAAATGTCGAAAGCCCCGGCGGCGACAACATACATACATTATTTTCACCGAAGCGCCTATATAGGCGGAGTATCAAGAGCAGTCAGGATTGTCGTGATTTCGCGCCGAAGCGCCGTATAACATATCGCGTGTTTGCGCGATATGTAAAAGCTGCATATCGCCTGATCGTCACTGTCGTGACTCTAAAGGTAAAAGTCATTACATAAAAGAATTTAAAAAAATTTGAATTTTTAATTTTTTAAATTTTTTTTTCATTTTTTATAATTTTTTTTTAAATATTCTGTTTTACTATATTATTTACTTTTGTATCACACTCCTTCGGACTGTGATGTGAAAACATATCGCCTAATTTGTCAATATAACACCTGTCAAGAAATATTTACAAATATTTCATTTGATATTTTAATCTTAATATGAGAACTACACTAAAACAACAAAATATTTTTTTATAAACGCGATTATTACACATAAAAAATGTCAAAATGACAGCTGTCAATATATAACTAATAATACTGTAACGCGTGTATTTTATTTTTATCCTTTTTATTTATGTTTCACAAAATTAACACTTAATATTAAATAGTTTATTTGAAATAGTTGAACTTTGAAATTGTCAAAATGACAGCTAGAAAGAAACAACCTCTTTTTCAACATACAAAATCTTTGTTCCACACAATAACTCATTTTTCATTCGTATGCCAAATTTTGTTCAGACCAGATAAGTAGTTTTCAATTTATGCTTTTACTTCTTCGGATATATTCGTTTTTCCAAGACAATAATAGCAGTCCATTTTAAATTTCATAACTATCATATTTCTCCGAATATAAAGATTAAAGATGTTTTATAGGGTCGAAACGTTGATATTTAGTTAAAGCAATAGTGCACAAATACGTTAGAAGAAGCAAGATTTATAAAACTGCAATAAAAATTACAAGTTTATATTTAAAAATAAAAACCTGATGATGATATCTAGATGACGAAACGTTTTACTCGAAATCTGATGACATCATATGATAGGAAACGAAATACGGCAATGCCAAAGTTAAATTATTTTTTCTTTATCCTTTCAAAGAAGGTCACAAACCCAAATATAAGAACATAAAATTTGAAGATGTTTTATAGGCTCGAAACTTTAATATTTTTTTAAAGCAATATTGCACAAAAACGTTAGAAGAAGCAAGATTTACGAAACTGCAATAAAAATTACAAGTTTATATTTAAAAATAAAAACTTGATGATGGTATCTAGATGATGAAACGTTTTACTCGAAATCTGATGACATCATATGATAGGAAATGAAATACGGCAATGCCAAAGTTAAATTATTTTTTCTTTATCCTTTCAAAGAAGGTCACAAACCCAAATATAAGAACATAAAATTTGAAGATGTTTTATAGGCTCGAAACTTTAATATTTTTTTAAAGCAATATTGCACAAAAACGTTAGAAGAAGCAAGATTTACGAAACTGCAATAAAAATTACAAGTTTATATTTAAAAATAAAAACCTGATGATGGTATCTAGATGACGAAACGTTTTACTTGAATTCTGACGACATCATATGATACGAAACAAAATACGGCAATGCCAAATTTAAATTATTTTTTCTTTATCTTTTGAAATAAAGTAACAAATTCAAATATAAAAATATAAAGATTGAAGATGTTTTATAGTGTCGAAACGTTGATATTTTTGGTTAAAGCAATATTGCACAAAGACATTAGAAGAAGAAAGATTTACGAAACTGCAATAAAAATTACAAGTTTATATTTAAAAATAAAAACTTGATGGTGGTATCTCGATGACGAAATGTTTTACTCGAAATCTGATGACATCGTATGATAGGAAAGAAAATTCGGCAATGCAAAAGTTAAATTATTTTTTCTTTATCTTTTCAAATAAAGTCACAAATCCAAATATAAGAATATCAATATTGAAGATGATTTATAGTGTTGAAACGTTGATATTTGGTTAAAGCAATATTGCACGAATACGCTAAAAGAGGCAAGATTTACGAAACTACAATAAAAATTACAAGTTTATATTTAAAAATAAAAATCTGATGATGGTATCTAGATGACGAAACGTTTTACACTGTATTGTAGGAAGTTTCGAGCTATCTTATCTCAAAATTTAAAGCGCGAATTGATATAATAACTTTTAAAACTTACGATGAAATATGCCATTTTCGGCTATTTTTGGCTTTTTTTGACACTTCATATTTTTAATATCCACGATGACGTTTTATGCATCCAAAGCAATCTCTTCGAAAAGTCATTATTCTGTTAAAATGAAACTTTTACGGAAATTGCAGACTATTTTTAAAATTGAAAATTCGATAACTAATCGGACATATGAAGCTTTAATTTTGGTCTCATTAAATTTTAAAAGTCTCAAATAAGCTATAACATTCAATTTTTAACGTCAAAACGTTGAAACAAGGTCATATTCTGAAGTCAAAAACACCCATTTTAGGCCAATTTTGACAGCTGTAATTATTTCAATATGGAAGCCAGTTTGAGATTTCATGGCAAGCTATTTAAAAAACGTTGCATTTCGATATTTGACGAATTTTTCTGTTCGCGCTCTAAAAATATCAATTTTACTCTAATTTAAAAAAATAAATTGGTATATTCAAGTATATAAGCGTGTTGAGAAAAGATTGAGGAATAAAATAAGCCTAAAATGAACTCTCTAACGATATTGTAGTAGAAGCTATAATCGAATATAAAAAACTTTTCATAAAAAAAACGTAAAAAAATTAAATTTCACAATTTCTAATGTTTTTAGGTATAGAATAGAAAGATGTATTGTAAAAAGATAGTATTTGAGACGGCCCATCTGATCGTTTAAACCGGAAATATGTCCGACGTACCCAATTCGAGTTATTCGGTACCCAAGACGACCCTGCAATGGCCATTTTTCAACTTTAAAAAAATCAAAAAAATTACTTCTCAATTTCCGATATCCTTCATCTACGAACTTGCTCTTTATTTGACGGATCTCTCCAACCTCCAGAAATGAAAATCGAAAAAAATAATTTTTGCGACCTGAAATGCGTTACAGCGGATTTCGCATATTTCCCGACTTTGACGTTTAATAACTTTTTTTCGGTACACCCTGTATATTTAAAATTTTTCACAAAATGTGCCCCCGTTATTCCTCTATAAAACCAAATAATCAAAATCAGTGCGAAATGTACCACTTTAGAGAAAAAAAATCGAAAATGTCAAAAATCGTGATTTCAAAAATCGGGTACGACGACGACAACCCTCGAACATTTTCAAATGTAGGAGGAGATATACATATCGCTCGAAAGGGGCGATATGTAACTAGACTGGGTACATATCGCTAATCGTCAGCCGAGAGTGCATCTAATATTAGTACTAAAAAAAAATTTACAATAAAAAAATACTTTTCTTTTCTTTTTTTCTATTTACTATTGCTTTTTTTGCCTCACCTTCCTGCGGAACGTGAAGGGGAAACATATCGCCAAATTGTCATTATAACAACTGACCAAAACTAGACAATGGTGCAAAATTTCCATTTTCTCGTATAGATAGGTAGTTTTCGGAGGCGGTGCCGTATAGTGCTCAACGTCCCGTTTCCAATGCCGCCTCGCTCGTCTGTCGGCCATATTGCAATCTCTTTGTCCACCTATATGTATAGTTTTATTTGTGGGGTCATACCGCCTAACGGCGGTATAAAGTACATTTTCATGTTACGTTATATGTTTTACGACGTACTTAGTTATTTCACACAATATTATCATTATTACTACAGAGATTATGCATAGTTTTTTAACAATCAAAGATTATGCATAGTTTTTTCACAACCAAAGATCGGTGAAGATTATGGCATAGTCTTATGACAAACAAAGATTATGGCATATTTTTTATGACAAACAAATTTTAAGGCATAGTCTTATGACAAACAAAGATTACGGCATAGTCTTATGACAAACAAATATTATGGCATAGTCTTATGACAAACAAAGATTATGGCATAGTCTTATGACAAACAAAGTTTAAGGCATAGTCTTATGACATACAAAGATTTTGGCATAGTCTTATGACAAACAAACATTAGTGCATAGTCTTATGACAAACAAATATTATGGCATAGTTTTATAACAACCAAAGATTATGTATATTTTTATGACAAACAAATTTTAAGGCATATTCTTATGACAAACAAAGATTATGGCATAGTCTTATGACAAACAAAGTTTAAGGCATAGTCTTCTGACAAACAAAGATTATGGCATAGTCTTATGACATTCAAAGATTTTGGCATAGTCTTATGACAAACAAATATTATGGCATAGTTTTATAACAACCAAAGATTATGTATATTTTTATGACAAACAAATTTTAAGGCATAGTCTTATGACAAACAAAGTTTAAGGCATAGTCTTATGACAAACAAAGATTTTGGCATAGTCTTATGACAAACAAACATTAGTGCATAGTCTTATGACAAACAAATATTATGGCATAGTTTTATAACAACCAAAGATTATGTATATTTTTATGACAAACAAATTTTAAGGCATGGTCTTATGACAAACAAAGATTATGGCGTAGTCTTATGACAAAAAAAAGTTTAAGGCATAGTCTTATGACAAACAAAGATTATGGCATAGCCTTATGACATTCAAAGATTTTGGCATAGTCTTATGACAAACAAACATTAGTGCATAGTCTTATGACAAACAAATATTATGGCATAGTTTTTATAACAACCAAAGATTATGTATATTTTTATGACAAACAAATTTTAAGGCATAGTCTTATGACAAACAAAGATTACGGCATAGTCTTATGACAAACAAAGTTTAAGGCATAGTCTTCTGACAAACAAAGATTATGGCATAGTCTTATGACAAACAAAGATTTTGGCATAGTCTTATGACAAACAAATATTATGGCATAGTTTTTTCACAACCAAAGATTGGGCATAGTTTTTTCACAACCAAAGTTTAGGCATCGTTTTTTCACAACCAAAGATTAGGCATAGTTTTATAACAAACAAAGATTAGGCATAGTTTTTTCACAACCAAAGTTTAGGCACAGTTTTTTCACAACCAAAGATTAGGCATAGTTTTTTTACAACCAAGGATGGTCTTATCAATTACGTATAATTTTTGATTTTCTTTAAAAAATTCATAAAAACGTTATTTTGTATATTTTCTTTGCTATTTGTGAGTTTTACGTTATTTTCGATGAAGATTTATAGAAAAGTTGTCATATTTTCGAATTTTCTCTTTCATGTACCTATATAGTCATGAAAATTTGATGAAATCAATAAGGTAACATTTTCCTCGGAAAGTATAAGAGATATGGCAACAATGTATATAACTGTTAAGTAGCATCCTTATGAGATCTTCACTTTAAGTTCTTAGTAATTTTTTGTAGGTCTTATAGTTTTTGAGATATGGAATTAAAAGTGGTTTTCATATATTTGGCAATATCTCGGAACTGATAAAACTTAGATAAAACCTTTTTAAATAAAAAAGTAGCCTTTTTCTATTCTCCATATAAAAAGTTATATTAATTTCTATTCTAAAAGCGATAGTAAGGGACGTATTGAGGAAAATGTAAAAACTTGCAGAAATATTAGATTTTTGGTATTTTTTTAAAAATTCATAAAATCGTACTGGGTACATATCGCTAATCGTCAGCCGAGAGTGCATCTATTATTAGTACTAAAAATTTGTATTTAAAAAGTATTTTTCTTAGTTTCTTTTTTCTATGTTTTCTATATATAGTCATGAAAATTTGATGAAATCAATAAGGTAACATTTTCCTCGGAAAGTATAAGAGATATGGCAACAATGTATATAACTATTAAGTAGCATCCTTATGAGATCTTCACTTTAAGTTCTTAGTAATTTTTTGTAGGTCTTATAGTTTTTGAGATATGGAATTAAAAGTGGTTTTCATATATTTGGCAATATCTCGGAACTGATAAAACTTAGATAAAAACTTTTTAAATAAAAAAGTAGCCTTTTTCTATTCTCCATATAAAAAGTTATATTAATTTCTATTCTAAAAGCGATAGTAAGGGACGTATTGAGGAAAATGTAAAAACTGGCAGAAATATTAGATTTTTGGTATTTTTTTAAAAATTCATAAAATCGTACTGGGTACATATCGCTAATCGTCAGCCGAGAGTGCATCTATTATTAGTACTAAAAATTTATATTTAAAAAGTATTTTTCTTAGTTTCTTTTTTCTATGTTTTCTATTGCTTTTTTTGCCTCACCTTCCTGCGGAACGTGAAGGGGAAACATATCGCCAAATTGTCATTATAACAACTGACCAAAACTACACAATGATGCAAAATTTCCGTTTTCTCGTATAGATAGGTAGTTTTCTGAGACGGCGCCATATAGGTGCTCTTTAAAAGTTTTATACGACAGCTGTCATTTTGACAGGTAACTGTAATTTTTTTTTAAAGCTTTTCTTGTATCTTGCATTATAGATGTAAGAATCCGAAATTTAAAAAAATTTCAGTATCTAAATAACAAAGTTTTATACGACAGCTGTCAGATTTTGACAGGTAAGTTTCAATTTTTTTTTAGCTTTTTCGTAGCGAGAGTTACTACTGTAAGAATCCTAAATTGAAAATTTTTTCAGTTCCTAAATAACAAAGTTTTATACCATAGCTGTCAAATTTTGACAGGTAAGTGTCAATTAGAACAATATATTTGAAAAAAGTAGTATTTGAGATGACCTAAGCGAATCTCCAAACCAAAAATATGTGGGACGCACGCAATTCGATTTATTATCGATCCAACATGCCCCTACATTGATTTAAAAAAAATCAGAAAATTGACTTCCCAACTTCCGATCGCCTTGGCAAACAATAGGCTTCTGTAGCCGACGGTCGTCTATGCGCCGAAAAAGTTTAAATCAAAAAAACTCATTTTTACGACCTGTGTCGAATGCCAACGAGATCCCGATATTTCTCCACTTTAAAAATTAATAACTTTTTTTCGGCACACCCTGTATATTCGAATTTTTTACACAATGTACCCCCACTATTCCTATCTAAACCCTAAAAGTTTCAATCGTCCCACTCTAACCGTTTCCGAGAAAAAAAAATCGCAACTGTGAAAATGTCTTACATAGACGAAATTGTTCAAGAGCTGATCGGGGTTTTCGAGATTCCGCGCGGAAGAGACGTATATAATACTAGACTGGGTACATATCGCTAATCGTCAGCCGAGAGTGCATCTAATATTAGTACTAAAAAGATTTACAAAAATTTACAATAAAAAAATACTTTTCTTTTCTTTTTTTCTATTTACTATTGCTTTTTTTGCCTCACCTTCCTGCGGAACGTGAAGGGAAAACATATCGCCAAATTGTCATTATAACAACTGACCAAAACTACACAATGGTGCAAAATTTCCGTTTTCTCGTATAGATAGGTAGTTTTCTGAGACGGCGCCGTTTAGGTGCTCTTTAAACTCGCACACCTTTGTGCAATGTGGGATATACTTTCCATATTTGCTCTATAAAAATATGTAAGTATTCAATCGATTAAAACATAAGCAAAAAATTATTCTTACATGGAAGCTATCAATTATCAGCTAATAAATTTGTAGAAATATTATTGTGCCGAGCCAATACGTCCCTTATTATCGCTTTTAGAATAGAAATCAATGTTATCTGGACCATATATATATTTTTTATTTGAAGAGGTTCTATCTAAGCTTTATCAGTTTCGAGATATTGGCTAATATATGAAAACCGAACTTAAAGTAAAGATCTCTTAAGGATGCTACTTATTAGTTATATACATTGTTGCCGTATCTCTTTCAGTTTCCGAGGAAAATGGTCTTTTATGGATTTCATAGCATTTTCCTGAGCATATACATGGAAAAAATGCCAAAATTTAAAATTCGCAAATAAGTCAATTTTTCGGTACATTTCCATCAAAAATAACGTAAAACCCAAAAATAGCGAAGAAAATATGATAATTAATAATTCTATGAATTTTTAAAAAAATATCCAGAAAACTCGGATTTTTTTGTCGGTTTTCAAAGTTTCCTCAATACGTCCCTTATTACGGCCTTTGGAACAAAAGTTAATATAACGTTTTATCTGGACAATAGAAAAAGGCAAATTTTTTATTTAAAGAGTTTCTATCTAAGTTCTATCAGTTTCGAGATATTGGCAAATACATGAAAACCACTTTTAAATCCATATCTCAAAAACTATAAGACGTACAAAAAATTTCTAAGAACTTATAGTAAAGATCTCTTAAGGATGCTACTTATTAGTTATATACATTGTTGCCGTATCTCTTTTAGTGTCCGAGGAAAATGGTCTTTTATGGATTCCATAGCATTTTCCTGAGCATACATGGAAAAAATGCCAAAATTTAAAATTCGCAAATAAGTCAATTTTTCGGTACATTTCCATCAAAAATAACGTAAAACCCGAAAGTAGCGAAGAAAATATGATAAATAACAATTCTATGAATTTAAAAAAAAAATCCAGAAAACTCGGATTTTTTGGTCGGTTTTCACAGTTTCCTCAATACGTCCCTTATTACGGCCTTTGGAACAAAAGTTAATATAACGTTTTATCTGGACAATAGAAAAAGGCAATTTTTTTATTTAAAGAGTTTCTATCTAAGTTCTATCAGTTTCGAGATATTGGCAAATACATGAAAACCACTTTTAATTCCATATCTCAAAAACTATAAGACCTACAAAAAATTTCTAAGAACTTAAAGTGAAGATCTCATAAAGATGCTACTTATTAGTTATATACATTGTTGCTTTTTTTGCCTCACCTTCCTGCGCCAATTTGTCATTATAACAACTGACCAAAACTAAACAATGATGCAAAATTTCCGTTTTCTCGTATAGATAGGTAGTTTTCGGAGACGGCGCCGTATAGTGCTCAAAGTTCCATTTCCAATGCCGCCTCGCTCGATTCGCTACGACTTTTCGTTACGGAGATATATGATATTTAATATTATGATATTGATATTTATAGGTGCTCTTTAAACTCGCAATGTGGGATATACTTTCCATATTTGCTCTATAAAAATATACATTAAAGCTATCAATTATCATCTAATAAATTTGTAGAAATATTATTGTGCCGAGCCCTTCGGGCACGGCACTGTTCTAGTTCGTTCGTTTAATAATACGACAGCTGTTACTTTGACAGGTAAGTGTCATTTTTTTTTAGCTTTTTCGTAGCAAGGGTTATAGCTGTAAAAATCTTAAATTAAAAAAAAATTCAGTACCTAAATAACAAAGTTTTATACGACAGCTGTCAAATTTTGAAAGGTAATTGTCAATTATTTTTTAGCTTTTTTGTAGCGAGGGTTATAGCTGTAATAATCCTAAATTAAAAAAAAATTTCAGTACCCAAATAACAAAGTTCTATACGACAGCTGTCAAATTATGACAGGCGGGTGTAAATTTTTTTAATCTTTTTTCATATAGAGGATTATAGCTGTACAAATCCGAAATTTAAAAATTTTTCAGTGATTAAATAACAAAGTTCCATACGACAGCTGTCAAATTTTGATAGTTAAGTGTCAATTTTTTTTTAGCTTTTTCGTAGCGAGAGTTATAGCTGTAAGAGTCCGAAATTATAAAATTATCAGGTCCCTAAATAACAAAGTTCTATACGATAGCTGTCAAATTTTGACAGGTAAGTGTCAATTTTTTTTTTAGATTTTTTGTAACGAGGGTTATAGCTGTAAGAATCCTAAATTTAAAAATTTGTCAGTACCTAAATGACACAGTTTTATACGATAGCTGTCAAATTTTGACAGGTAAGTGTCAATTTTTTTTTAGATTTTTTGTAACGAGGGTTATAGCTGTAAGAATCCTAAATTAAAAAATTTCTCAGTTCCTAAATAACAAAGTTCTATACGACAGCTGTCATTTTGACAGGTAAATATCAATTTTTTTTAAGCTTTTCTTGTATCTAGGATTATAGCTGTAAGAATCCGAAATTTAAAAAAAATTCAGTACCTAAATAACAAAGTTCTATACTACAGCTGTCAGATTTTGACAGGTAAGTGTAATTTTTTTTTAGCTTTTTCGTATAGATTATTATAGCTGTAAGAATCCAAAATTTAAAAAATTTTCAGTACCTAAATAACGACATTAAAAAAAAAACTTAAAAAAAAAGAAAAAAAACAGTGGGGTTTGAACCCTCGACCTTCGTCTCCAAAATCAACAGCCTCTACTACTACGCTACCGAAGCTTAGAGAGTGATTTGTGGTAAATAGGATATTAATGACGTATTCGATATTACATAGAACGTTGAGTATTGAAGATACACACAAATAATACACTTTTGTCAATTATTTTTGGTCAACCGCAAAGAAAAAGGTCCAAGACAGGTGTTTCATACATTAAATACTGTCCAAATATTATAAAAACAATAAAAACTGAAGTTAATATGCCTCCTGCAAGCCATTTTTATTATTACAAGTACGGGATAAATGCGATATTTTCCCCCTTATTTTTGGTCAAACGAAAAAGATAAAGGTTCAAGGTAGGTATTTCCCACAAAAGACGTAGTCTAAATGGTCTTATTCCTCTAAAAAATCAATTTGGAAATCGCATTTTTCACCTATTTTTGACAGATGGTATAAAAGTTAAAGTTCAGGAAAACGCACGTGGTAAAACCATGGCCAACTTTTTCTAAATCGAATGGTGTTAGAATTTGAAAATTGTGCCTGTTTCCGCACCCAAAAAAGCAACTTTGCTCAAATTTGCGAATATATTTTGATAAGTTTGGACATGCAGGAATATTGAGAAGTAATCAGCGCATATTTTGAGAAAAAAATAAAACGGTTTTGTTAAAAATTGAATAAGCTACAGTCGATATAGTAAAACCTCTGGTGAAGGAACCTATAAAAAAATCATAAATTAATTTTTTTGAGCCACAAAATATGTTTTCCCAAAGATCGCTTATAATACAAATTAAAGCTTCTTTATCCGTTGATATAGTGTACCAAGAAAAAATTCAAAATGTTATATATTATAGACACTTGCAGAATTATTTAAGCAAACCAGTGCAACGCCAACAGAAATTACGGGAAAAAGTTCATAAGCTGCCGTTTTTTCCGTATTAAAGATAAAAAAACGAAAAAATATCTCTTAAATACAATTTGACGGCTCTATCCGCTAAAGTATACAACGTTTCAATCAAAAATCGTTTTCCGTACGAAAAAAAATAAACGGAATAAAAACGGAGAAAAAAATCACGCCTTACACTGTGGTTTCCAGTTTCTTACCATTTTCGGCAATTTCCATTCCAGTTAGGTATAGAACGATATATTGGAAAAAGGTAGATTTTGAGATGGCCTAACCGATTATCCAAACCGCATGTCGATTGGATGCACCCAATTCGACTTATTAGCGATCCAAGAGGTACCATTTTCGACCAAATTTTGACTTTGAAAAAATCAAAAAAATTACTTCCAAACTTTCGATCGCGCTCACAAACAATAGGGTTCTGTAGCCCACGGTCGTCTACGCGTCGAAAAAGTTTAAATCGAAAAAACTAATTTTTGTGGCCTGTATTGAATGCCAACGAGATCCCGATATTTCTCGACTTTAAAAATTAATAACTTTTTTCCGGCACACCCTGTATATTCCAAATTTTTACACAACGTACCCCCACTATTCCTCTCTAAACCCAAAAAGTTTCAATCGTCCCACTCTAACCGTTTCTGAGAAAAAAAATCGCAAATGTGAAAATGTCGAAAGAGACCACGGCGACAACATACATACATTTTTTTCACCGAAGCGCCGTATAACATATCGCGGTGTAGCGCGATATGTAACTAGACTGGGTACATATCGCTAATCGTCAGCCGAGAGTGCATCCAATATTAGTACTAAAAAAATAATTTTCTTTTCCTTTTCTCTATTTACTATTGCTTTATATACCTCACCTTCCTGCGGAACGTGAAGGAGAAACATATCGCCAAATTGTCATTATAACAACTGACAAAAACTAAAAGATAAAAATAACGGGTGCAAAATTTCCGATTTCTCGTATAGATAGGTAGTTTTTGGAGACGGCATCGTATAGTGGTCGACGTCCTATTTCCAATGCCGCCTCGCTCGATTCACTACGACTTTTCGTTACGGAGATATATGATATTTAATATTATGATATTGATATTTATAGGTGCTCTTTAAACTCGCAATGTGGGATATACCTACTTTCCATATTTGCTCTATAAAAATATACATTAAAGCTATCAATTATCAGCTAATAAATTTGTAGAAATATTATTGTGCCGAGCCCTTCGGGCACGGCACTGTTCTAGTTCGTTCGTTTAATAATACGACAGCTGTTACTTTGACAGGTAAGTGTCATTTTTTTTTAGCTTTTTCGTAGCAAGGGTTATAGCTGTAAAAATCTTAAATTAAAAAAAAATTCAGTACCTAAATAACAAAGTTTTATACGACAGCTGTCAAATTTTGAAAGGTAATTGTCAATTATTTTTTAGCTTTTTTGTAGCGAGGGTTATATCTGTAATAATCCTAAATTAAAAAAATTTTCAGTACCAAAATAACAAAGTTCTATACGACAGCTGTCAAATTATGACAGGCGGGTGTAAATTTTTTAAATCTTATTTCATATAGAGAATTATATCTGTACAAATCCGAAATTTAAAAATTTTTCAGTTATTAAATAACAAAGTTCCATACGACAGCTGTCAAATTTTGACAGGTAAGTGTCAATTTTTTTTTTTGATTTTTTGTAACGAGGGTTATAACTGTAAGAGTCCTAAATTTAAAAATTTGTCAGTACCTAAATAACAAAGTTCTATACGATAGCTGTCAAATTTTGACAGGTAAGTGTCAATTTTTTTAAAGTTTTTTCGTAACGAGGATTATAGCTGTAAGAATCCCAAATTGAAAAAATTATCAGTACCTAAATAACAAAGTTCTATACGATAGCTGTCAAATTTTGACAGGTAAGTGTCAATTTTTTTAAAGTTTTTTTGTAACGAGGATTATAGCTGTAAGAGTCCTAAATTTAAAAATTTGTCAGTACCTAAATAACACAGTTTTATACGATAGCTGTCAAATTTTGACAGGTAAGTGTCAATTTTTTTTTAGATTTTTTGTAACGAGGGTTATAGCTGTAAGAATCCTAAATTAAAAAATTTCTCAGTTCCTAAATAACAAAGTTCTATACGACAGCTGTCATTTTGACAGGTAAATATCAAGTTTTTTTTAAGCTTTTCTTGTATCTAGGATTATAATAGCTGTAAGAATCCGAAATTTAAAAAAATTTCAGTACCTAAATAACAAAGTTCTATACTACAGCTGTCAGATTTTGACAGGTAAGTGTAATTTTTTTTTAGCTTTTTCGTATAGATTATTATAGCTGTAAGAATCCAAAATTTAAAAAATTTTCAGTACCTAAAATAACGACATTAAAAAAAAAATTAAAAAAAAAGAAAAAAAAACACTGGGGCTTGAACCCTCGACCTTCGTCTCCAAAATCAACAGTCTTTAGTACTACGCCACCGAAGCTTGCAGATTGATTTGTGGTAAATAGGATATTAATGACGTATTCGATATTACATAGAACGTTGAGTATTGAAGATACACACAAATAATACACTTTTTTCAATTATTTTTGGTCAACCGCAAAGAAAAAGGTCCAAGACAGGTATTTCATACATTAAATACTCTCCGAATATTATAAAAAGTATAAAAATTGAAGTTAATATGCCTCCTGCAAGCTATTTTTATTATTACAAGTACGCGTATAAATGCGATATTTTCCCCCTTATTTTTGGTCAAACGAAAAAGATAAAGGTTCAAGGTAGGTATTTCCCACAAAAGACATAGTCTAAATGTTCTTATTCCTCTAAAAAATCAATTTGGAAATCGCATTTTTCACCTATTTTTGACAGATGGTATAAAAGTTAAAGTTCAGGAAAACGCACGTGGTAAAACCATGGCCAACTTTTTCTAAATCGAATGGTGTTAAAATTTGAAAATTGTGCCTGTTTCCGCACCCAAAAAAGCGACTTTTCTCAATTTTGCGAATATATTTTAATGATTTTGAATATGTAGAGGTGTTGCGAAGTAATCAGCGCATTTTTTGAGAAAAAAATAAAACGGTTTTGTTAAAAATTGAATAAGCTACAGTCGATATAGTAAAAAAAAAAGCTGCCGTTTTTTCCGTATTAAAGATAAAGAAACGAAAAGATATCTCTTAAATACAATTTGACGAGCTCTATCCGCTAAAGTTCACAACGTTTCGATCAAAAGTCGTTTTCAGTACGAAAAAAAATAAAAACCGTGAAAAAATCAGGCCTAGCTTTATGATTTCCACTTTCTTACAATTTTCGGCAATTTCCATTCCAGTTAGGTATAGAACGATATATTGGAAAAAGGTAGATTTTGAGATGGCCTAACCGATTATCTAAACCGCATGTCGATTGGATGCACCCAATTCGACTTATTAGCGATCCAAGAGGTACCATTTTCGACCAAATTTTGACTTTGAAAAAATCAAAAAAATTACTTCCAATCTCTCGATCGCCCTCACAAACAATAGGGTTCTGTAACTCGCGGTCCTCTACACGTCCAAAAAGTTTGAATGGATCAAGTTCATTCCTTGGACCACGGTGTGGGCCGCGTGAAACTCGACTTTTTTCGACTTTGACGTTTAATAACTTTTTTCCGGCACACCCTGTATATTCGAAATTTTCACACAACGTACCCCCACTATTCCTCTATAAACCCAAAAAGTTTCAATCGTCCCACTCTAACCGTTTCCGAGAAAAAAAATCGCAAATGTGAAAATGTCGAAACTGACGCCGACAACTTACGCACATTATTTTCACCGAAGCGCCTATATAGGCGGAGTATCAAGAGCAGTCAGGATTGTCGTGATTTCGCGCCGAAGCGCCGTATAACATATCGCGTGTTTGCGCGATATGTAACTAGACTGGGTACATATCGCTTATCGTCAGCCGAGAGTGCATCTATTATTAGTACTAAAAATTTGTATTTAAAAAGTATTTTTCTTAGTTTCTTTTTTCTATGTTTTCTATTTTTCTTTTTTGCCTCACCTTCCTGCGGAACGTGAAGGGGAAACATATCGCCAAATTGTCATTATAACAACTGACCAAAACTACACAATGGTGCAAAATTTCCGTTTTCTCGTATAGATAGGTAGATTTCTGAGATGGCGCCGTATAGGTGCTCTTTAAACTCGCACACCTTTGTGCAATGTGGGATATACTTTCCATATTTGCTCTATAAAAATATGTAAGTATTCAATCGATTAAAACATAAGCAAAAAATTATTCTTACATGGAAGCTATCAATTATCAGCTAATAAATTTGTAGAAATATTATTGTGCCGAGCCCTTCGGGCACGGCACTGTTCTAGTTCGTTCGTTTAATTATACGAGAGCTTTCACTTTGACAGGTAAGTGTATTTTTTTTTAGCTTTTTCGTAGCGAGGGTTATAGCTGTAAGAATTCGAAATTAAAAAAATTTCAGGTACCTTAATAAGAATGTTTTATACGATAGCTGTCAAATTTTGACAGGTAGGAGTCAGTTTTTTTTTATCCTTTTCGTAGCGAGGGTTATCGCTGTAAAAATCCTAAAGTGAAAAATTTTTCAGATCCTAAATAACAAAGTTCTATACGACAGCTGTCATTTTGACAGGTAAATGTCAATTTTTTTTTAAGCTTTTCTTGTATCTAGGATTAAAGCTGTAAGAATCCAAAATTTAAAAAAAAATTCAGTAGTTAAATAACAAAGTTCTATACGACAGCTGTCAAATTTTGACCGGTAAGTTTAAATTTTTTTTTAGATTTTTCGTAGCGAGATTTATAGCTGTAAGAATCCTAAATGAAAAATTTTTCAGTTCCTAAATAACAAAGTTATATACGACAGCTGTCATTTTGACAGGTAAATTGCAAGTTTTTTTTAAGCTTTTCTTGTATCTAGGATTATAGCTGTAAGAATTCGAAATTTAAAAAAAATTCAGTACCTAAATAACAAAGTTCTATACGACAGCTGTCAGATTTTGACAGGTAAGTGTCAATTTTTTTTTAGCTTTTTCGTAGCGACGGTTATAGCTGTAAGAATCCCAAATTTAAAAAAAATTCAGTACCTTGATAACAAAGTTTTATACGATACCTGTCAGATTTTGACAGGTAAGTGTCAATTTATTTTAACTTTTTTCGTAGCGATGGTTAAAGCTGTAATAAAACTAAATTTAAAAAATTTTCAGTACCAAAATAACAAAGTTCTATACGACAGCTGTCAAATTATATATACTTAAATAGTAATTCTTATTTTTTATAATTTGCTACCATTTCTATGCTGTTTAGGTATAGAACAATATATTTGAAAAAAGTAGTATTTGAGATGACCTAAACGAATATCCAAACCAAAAGTATATCGGACGCACCCAATTCGATTTATTAACGATCCAATATGACCCTACATTGATTTTAAAAAAATCAAAAAAATTACTTCCCAACTTTCGATCGCGTTTGCAAACAACAGTGTTTTGTAGCCCAACGTCGTCTACATGTCGAAAAAGTTTAAATCGATTAAAATGATTTTTGCCACCTGTATCGCCCTACAACGAAAAAAAACATATTTTTTAACTTTGACTTTAATAACTTTTTTCCGGTACACCCTGTATATTTGAAATTGTTCCCAGAACGTGCCCCGACTATTCCTCTCTACGTCTAGAAAGTTTGAATCATTTTGCTCTAACCGTTTCCGAAAAAAAATTCGCGAATATCGAAATGTCGAATAACCTTCTACCACGTGGCGACGGATTATCAATGTCGAAACGCCATCTTTAAAATCGAGATTACAACCATTTCTGAAACATTTTGGGCAAATATTTTGGTCAGTAAAATTAGAAGAAGATTCAAGGTAGATATTCCACCCGATTTAAAATCTGGAAATGTTCTTATTATTCTAGCAAGTCACGCTGAAAACACCCATTTTTCGCCATTTTTGACAGCCGGATTTTTAGAATTAATAATTAATTTAGATACATCAATATCAAGGCACTCTTAGGCAAAAGAGAATGGTGTTAGAATTTGTAAAGATTGCCTGTTTCCGCACCCAAAAAAGCGACTTTTCTCAATTTTGCGAATATATTTTAATGATTTTGAATATGTAGAGGTGTTGCGAAGTAATCAGCGCATTTTTTGAGAAAAAAATAAAACGGTTTTGTTAAAAATTGAATAAGCTACAGTCGATATAGTAAAAAAAAAGCTGCCGTTTTTTCCGTATTAAAGATAAAGAAACGAAAAAATATCTTCTCAATACAATTTGACGAGCTCTATCCGCTAAAGTTTACAACGTTTCGATCAAAAGTCGTTTTCAGTACGAAAAAAAATAAAAACCGTGAAAAAATCAGGCCTAACTTTATGATTTCCACTTTCTTACAATTTTCGGCAATTTCCGTTCCAGTTAGGTATAGAATGATATATTGGAAAAACGTAGATTTTGAGATGGCCTAACCGATTATTCAAACCGCATGTCGATTGGATGCACCCAATTCGACTTATTAGCGATCCAAGAGGTACCATTTTCAACCAAATTTTGACTTTGAAAAAATCAAAAAAATTACTTTCAATCTCTCGATCGTGCTCACAAACAATAGGCTTCTGTAACTCGCGGTCCTCTACACGTCAAAAAAGTTTCAATCGATCAAGTTCATTCCTGGGACCACGGTGTGGGCCGCGTGAAACCCGACTTTTTTCGACTTTGACGTTTAATAACTTTTTTCCGGCACACCCTGTATATTCCAAATTTTTAGACAACGTACCCCCACTATTCCTCTGTAAACCCAAAAAGTTTCAATCGTCCCACTCTAACCGTTTCCGAGAAAAAAAATCGCAAATGTGAAAATGTCGAAAGTGACGACGACGCCAACATACATACATTATTTTCACCGAAGCGCCGTATAACATATCGCGGTGTAGCGCGATATGTAACTAGACTGGGTACATATCGCTAATCGTCAGCCGAGAGTGCATCTCATATTAGTACTAAAAAAAATTTACGATAAAAAAATAATTTTTCTTTTCTTTTTCTCTATTTACTATTACTTTTTTTGCCTCACCTTCCTGCGGAACGTGAAGGGAAAACATATCGCCAAATTGTCATTAACAACTGACCATAACTAGAAAATAAAAAGAAATGGAGCAAAATTTCCGTTTTCTCATATAGATAGGTAGTATTTGGACGGCATCGTATAGTGCTCAACGTCTCGTTTCCAATACCGCCTCGCTGGATTCGCTACGACTTTTCGTTGCGGAAATATATGATATTTAATATTATGATATTGACATTTATAGGTGCTTTTTAAACTCACACACCTTTGTGCAATGTGGGATATATACGTTCCATATTTTATTATAATAATCACATTATCAGCTAATAAATTTGTGGAAATATTATTGTGCCGAGCCCTTCGGGCACGGCACTGTTCAAGTTCGTTCGTTTCATTTCATTCTTTTGACAAAACCATTTGTTAGCAAGCCCTAACTGTAAGGAATGTCGATTCGCGATAAAAAAAAATGTGTGGTTTCTTCACAACCCAGGTGGCAATAAAAACATAAATGTGTAATTTTTCACTACCCAAGTTCGTTTTTTTCGTAATAACAAAGCTGTGAAATTTTGAAAGGTAATTGTCAATTATTTTTTAGCTTTTTTGTAGCGAGGGTTATAGCTGTAATAATCCTAAATTTAAAAAATTTTCAGTACCAAAATAACAAAGTTCCATACGACAGCTGTCAAATTATGACAGGCGGGTGTAAATTTTTTTAATCTTTTTTCATATAGAGGATTATAGCTGCACAAATCCGAAATTTAAAAATTTTTCAGTGATTAAATAACAAAGTTCCATACGACAGCTGTCAAATTTTGACAGGTAAGTGTCAATTTTTTTAAAGTTTTTTCGTAACGAGGATTATAGCTGTAAGAATCCCAAATTGAAAAAATTTTCAGTACCTAAATAACAAAGTTCTATACGATAGCTGTCAAATTTTGACAGTTAAGTGTCAATTTTTTTTTAGCTTTTTCGTAGCGAGAGTTATAGCTGGAAGAGTCCGAAATTATAAAATTATCAGGTCCCTAAATAACAAAGTTCTATACGATAGCTGTCAAATTTTGACAGGTAAGTGTCAATTTTTTTTTAGATTTTTTGTAACGAGGGTTATAGCTGTAAGAACCCTAAATTTAAAAATTTGTCAATACCTAAATAACACAGTTTTATACGATAGCTGTCAAATTTTGACAGGTAAGTGTAAATTTTTTTTTAGATTTTTTGTAACGAGGGTTATAGCTGTAAGAATCCTAAATTAAAAAATTTCTCAGTTCCTAAATAACAAAGTTCTATACGACAGCTGTCATTTTGACAGGTAAATATCAAGTTTTTTTTAAGCTTTTCTTGTATCTAGGATTATAGCTGTAAGAATCCGAAATTTAAAAAAATTTCAGTACCTAAATAACAAAGTTCTATACTACAGCTGTCAGATTTTGACAGGTAAGTGTAATTTTTTTTTAGCTTTTTCGTATAGATTATTATAGCTGTAAGAATCCAAAATTTAAAAAATTTTCAGTACCTAAATAACGACATTAAAAAAAAAATTAAAAAAAAAAGAAAAAAAACACTGGGGTTTGAACCCTCGACCTTCGTCTCCAAAATCAACAGTCTTTAGTACTACGCCACCGAAGCTCACAGATTGATTTGTGGTAAATAGGATATTAATGACGTATCCGATATTACATAGAACGTTGAGTATTGAAGATACACACAAATAATACACTTTTTTCAATTATTTTTGGTCAACCGCAAAGAAAAAGGTCCAAGACAGGTGTTTCATACATTAAATACTCTCCAAATACTATAAAAACTATAAAAATTGATTAATATGCCTCCTGCAAGCCATTTTTATTATTACAAGTACGGGATAAATGCGATATTTTCCCCCTTATTTTTGGTCAAACGAAAAAGATAAAGGTTCAAGGTAGGTATTTCCCACAAAAGACGTAGTCTAAATGGTCTTATTCCTCTAAAAAATCAATTTGGAAATCGCATTTTTCACCTATTTTTGACAGATGGTATAAAAGTTAAAGTTCAGGAAAACGCACGTGGTAAAACCATGGCCAACTTTTTCTAAATCGAATGGTGTTAGAATTTGAAAATTGTGCCTGTTTCCGCACCCAAAAAAGCAACTTTGCTCAAATTTGCGAATATATTTTGATAAGTTTGGACATGCAGGAATATTGAGAAGTAATCAGCGCATATTTTGAGAAAAAAATAAAACGGTTTTGTTAAAAATTGAATAAGCTACAGTCGATATAGTAAAACCTCTGGTGAAGGAACCTATAAAAAAATCATAAATTAATTTTTTTGAACCACAAAATATGTTTTCCCAAAGATCGCTTGTAATACAAATTAAAGCTTCTTTATCCGTTGATATAGTGTACCAAGAAAAAATTCAAAATGTTATATATTATAGACACTTGCAGAATTATTTAAGCAAACCAGTGCAACGCCAACAGAAATTACGGGAAAAAGTTCATAAGCTGCCGTTTTTTCCGTATTAAAGATAAAAAAACGAAAAAATATCTCTTAAATACATTTTGACGGCTCTATCCGCTAAAGTATACAACGTTTCAATCAAAAGTCGTTTTCCGTACGAAAAAAAATAAACGGAATAAAAACGGAGAAAAAAATCACGCCTTACACTGTGGTTTCCAGTTTCTTACCATTTTCGGCAATTTCCATTCCAGTTAGGTATAGAACGATATATTGGAAAAAGGTAGATTTTGAGATGGCCTAACCGATTATCCAAACCGAATGTCGATTGGATGCACCCAATTCGACTTATTAGCGATCCAAGAGGTACCATTTTCGACCAAATTTTGACTTTAAAAAAATCAAAAAAATTACTTCCAAACTTTCGATCGCGCTCACAAACAATAGGGTTCTGTAGCCCACGGACGTCTACGCGTCGAAAAAGTTTAAATCAAAAAAACTCATTTTTACGAACTGTATCGAATTTCAACGAGATTCCGATAATTATCGACTTTAAAAATTAATAACTTTTTTCCGGCACACCCTGTATATTAGAAATTTTCACACAACGTACCCCCACTATTCCTCTCTAAACCCAAAAAGTTTCAATCGTCCCACTCTAACAGTTTCCGAGAAAAAAAATCGCAAATGTGAAAATGTCGAAACTGACGGCGACGCCGACAACATACGCACATATTTCAAATGAAGCAGACGATATAGTGCAAAATTTTTAGGAGTCAATCGGGGTTGCCGTGATTCCGCGTGAAGGCGACGAATAACATATCGCGTGTTCGCGCGATATGTAATAACGAAAAAGTCAGTTTTTTGAAGGAGTTTGTTGTAAATTATTTAGTAAATTGTAGACAAAAAATAAATCATTCAAGGAAATCAAATGGTTTTACATTATATCAGTAAGAGAAAATAAAGATGCGAAGTCGCAACAACTATTGGTGACCCCGACGTGATTTTCGTGCCTTATGTATTCGGTAGTTTCAATTATTTTCATATGTTCGTTGAGTGCGAGCAAGTTTTTAATGATACTACTACACGTGATGAATTTGGTAGATTTTGTGTAACGCTGCCAGTAAAGAATAATGTTAAGCATTTAGGCGAATCTTTGACTTTGACAAAAAGAAAAAAAGTTGTTAAATGCCCCTTCCAAGTGGCCCTATACATAATGAGAGGCGACAAATGGTTTGCCTGCGCGGGTACCTTGCTCAACTACCGCTGGGTACTCACAGCGGCGCACTGTCTCAGAAGTGCTGATAAGATCGAAGTCTACCTAGGTGCCCACGATCTCGATAAGCCTGACGAACATATGAAAATAATTGAAACTACCGAATACATAAGGCACGAAAATCACGTCGGGGTCACCAATAGGTGTTGCGACTTCGCATCTTTATTTTCTCTTACTGATATAATGTAAAACCATTTGATTTCCTTGAATGATTTATTTTCTGTCTACAATTTACTAAATAATTTACAACAAACTCCTTCAAAAAACTGACTTTTTCGTTATTCCATTTCCTCGCAACCGTTCACCATCCTTCACCTTTCAAAGGTACCAGAAAGGTAACCATAGACAAGCGAGTTGCGCGCTCTCAAGGATAGATAGGCAACTTAACATACTAAATTGGTTCCCTGATAGCGCCACATGCGACCGGAGGAAAAACTAAATATAGTCGTGGTGGGGGTAGGCGCCAAGCATAAAAATTTAAATTTTATTATTACTTTGAATTCAAATTTTCGCGCTTCCAACTTAACGGAAAAGTTTGAAGCGCGAAACATCTGATTCAAGTTAAAATAATTTGGGAGAACGAAAGGAAATTATAACAATGATATGGCGACAAGATTTATTAATATTAGACTCGATATTAGATATTTACATAAATATGGTTTACATAAAAAAACAGCTTACATTATTATATTATTATTTTCTGTAGATTTTTCTAACAATTCCGTGTTATTTTCAAAGTTTTTATTTAATAAACTAGTTATTGTACCTTGTAGTTCATTAAGTTGTGAAGTAAAGTTTCTTTCTATATCTTTAATAGCTTTCGCTGTACTTTCCAATCGTTGGGCGACATTAATGAAGTCTTCAGGAGGTTCCACGCTCTTGTTAATTGCCTTGGTTTTTCTTCCCGATTTCTTTGGTCGCGACATATTAAATATATACCTATTTACGATTCTCAAACTACCGACTGCGCCATGTTAAGTTTATAAATTATATATGATAACTTTATTTTTTATATATTTTACAAATCAATCATAAAATGACAATGACAATCTTTCACCAGTCCAGGTAAGACTTCAGGATCTGTCACAACAAGCCATATTTTTATCTTTCTCGCACATATTATGCAGGTACAGAGCGAGAGAGAGGTACAGAATGTTGGCCATGCTCATTCTAAATGAATATTCTGTTCCTACCAACGTTAGGAGATGAACAACCTTATAAAACAAAATTCCTACAATAGCGCCACTAGCGACCGGGGGGCTAAATTAAACGAACAGGGGACGACCTTCACCATTTAAGTTATCCTAGCCTGAAGGTAACCTACAAGGACTGAACATACAGTTTTTTGTTATTCCATTTCCTCGCAACCGTCCACCATCCTTCACCTTTCAAAGGTACCAGAAAGGTAACCTACAAGGACTGAACATATAAAATCTTATTCTCCTTAAGTATTATGTTTGATTTATTTTCTTTTAAAATAATAGAGTGAATTAGAATACAAATTTTAATTTATAATTCTTCTCTCTATATAGATTAACAGTTGGTTCTAAATGTGGTAGGTAATTTGTGTAAGTATATAAGTATTTAATAACTTTATTTTGCAATTTTTCAAGCAATTTTTGTAATGGTTTTAAGTTTAATAAATAAGCAGATCCCCATACAGAAGCTAAGTAGGTATTGTAATTTTGAATATATATATTATATACTTAAGTACCTATATTGAATATGTATAATGAAAAATATATATTTTTTAAGTAGGTATTTCAAAGGAATGTAATATCTAGCTCTGTACAAAACAGATACCAAAGGAGAGTTGATAATATACTGAATATATTATGGCCTTTCCAATTTAAATTTTAGTCTAAAACTAATCCCGAGGGGTAAACCGCAGTCCCAAATCTTGTACACTAATTCCAAGTAATACCACTAATTCCAGGACTAATTCCCTAATTCCATGACTAATTCCACTAATTTCAATAGTAATACCACTAATTCCAATACTAATACCACTAATTCCAATACTTATATCACTAATTCCACCAATTTCTCTAATAATTCCACTATTTCCACTGGTAAAATTAGACATTATAAAAGAAATATGTAATAGTCAAGCCTTGGTTTAGATACAGACATAAAAACACCTTATTTATAGGAAATAAAAACTGGTTGCGCCTACTAATTATTTTAAAAACCATGATATGTCTCTATCGATACATTGAAAATCGAAACATTACCAGTTAGTAGTTTCGATATGTTTTATGGTAATATTATTTAAAACTTTAAAACTAACCAAATAAAAACGATAAATTTTAAATTTACCTAAATATTAAAACTTACTAAATCTCAAAGCTTTAATATGTAGACAGCTGAATGTGTAGAATCTGCTTAAATAATAGTAACAATTTTACTGGACATCTGACCTGACATACACAATATTTTAGATACCTCCGAGGATTCTTCTTTCACTGGCTATGGTTAAATAAATAAATTAATTTCATGTAAAGTCAATTTAGGTAACTAGACTTTTATTATTTTTCAGGAAAACTTTTTTTATTATAGCGGCAAGCTTTAAGGCTTGCTTTAAGGTGAATTTTCATGCATCTGATTGGTCGGCGTTGATTGGCCAATTTATTTTGGCGCCAATTTTTATCCGAAAAGTTTACCATTTCATCTGTCATCGGACAGAGTTAAAATAAATTTTTCCGAAAATCGTTCGGAAATATTAACATTTTTGTACTGTACGGGAATGTTATTTCTGTACTTTGCTTTATTTCCATACAAAACCAATATTTCCTTTATTTAAGGATAAAATGATTATACTAATGCTTATTTTAAAATTATAACAGTAGATTGTAATACTTTCCGATCGATTTTCGGAAAAATAGTATGTATACCTCGTAGGAAAAGCCACATTCCCAACATTTGTGACCAGGGATAAGACCAATCACAAACGATTCATATCATCGGATAATGGATGCATAAAAATGCAAAAAAATTTAAATTCCATAAATTTTCTGACCAATCAAAAGCCGTAAATTCAGCCAACCTTCATATCAACGTATCGACGGATATCGGATGCATGAAAATTCACCTTTATTCGTAAGTAGCAACTTATATATTTTTATTTTAGTGTAGTATACATTTACTAGACTGTTGTCATATTTTCTCAGTGTATTATCCCGGCCAAGTGTCTAATATTTATAGCACAAGGTCATAAATATTACCCACGCAACATCAATGGCGCCGACACGTTTTGTCACCCCTGGTTTCTGCTTGTAAAGTAGCAACGCCGCACCCCTGCAAGATGACCATGCCTGTTAAGAACGTCGATGATTGGATGTGAGAAAACGGCGGCGTTGCGCTGGCCACCACTTAAGTTTTTGTGTGATATTGCCAGAAATATGGATGCCAGACTACATAAAAAAATCGTTTTTGATATCAGTAATTGCCCGACTAATTCCACTAATTTTAGTACTAATTCCACTAATTCCATCAGTAATACCACTAATTCCAGCAGTAATACCACTAATTCCAGCAGTAATACCACTAATTCCACTAATTCCCGTAGTAATTCCACTAATTCCAGAGGGTTGTACACCAAAATTCCACTGTGGTTTACCCTCGGGTTTACCCCTCGACTAATCCTAAATATTTTGTCATTTTCAAATAAGTATTGAATATTTTCATTATTAAATGTTAAGGGGCTAATGATAGAATTTACACATTAATGATTTTTAAATTTGAAATTTGGTTGTTGGTAATTTTTTGTTGGTTCAATTTGACAGAATACAAAATCGGTCGATTTTGATACAGTTCTATAAGTGCAGTGAGTCTTTGCTCCAAATAAGTCATCTCCAAACCCAAAAAGCAGCAGAAAACGCCATTAAAACCACATGTGGTTAAAAATGAAAACTGACAAATCTTGTTTAATTTTTTGTCAAATGAGTGATGTTATATTTATAAAGTAATTCCACTAACAGAAATGTCTAGGGAATTTTCTCGGGAATTTTGACAAAATCGCATGGGGGTGTACAAAAAATTAGAACTTGTTCTTTTTCAAGGGTGAAAAACGCTGGAACTTTTGCTCATGCTGAAATGTAGGTATAAATGTAAATCCCAAATTACATGCAATTTTGATGCAGTGTTAAAAATGCAGGGTAAAAATGCATAGGTACCAATCGGCCTTAATAACTTTCCGAGACATCCGGAAAATATCTTTGTCCATGTCAACTTAAGTTTTTTAAATATAAAGGTCATTGTGGCAACTATTCGTCTACCTTACCAACTTACTTACCAAACCAGGAAAGTGGTTTTCCTGATAACTTCTAAGCACTTGAATCCCTGGATTTTGAGGCATATTTATCCCATGGTATGTATGTAATTTATCATCACATTTTTTTGCAGCGATTCCCATGATTCCTCTACCTGCACTATGAGGAGAGTGACTAGTAATTAATACAGAATGCTTATTTCCTACAATTTCATTAGGGGTACTGTTAGTTAGTTGTGGAACAGTGTTACCAAATGATCCTAAAGATTCTGATGAATTTGTTTTGGAAGGTTCCAAAGGTTCCTTTGAAATCAGTTTATTTGAATTGATGCAGTTTTTATTGACAGATTTTTTTTCAGCTAAAATTGATTTGTTTCCATTTTTCTCATAATAAAATCCCATATCACACAACAGCCTCCTCAGTGTCATAAGAGAAAAGCTTGGAAGATTCCTCGACCTCATACTTTTTAAAATTACACTTAAAGTGGGTACCACATTTTTACCCTTTAGGTCAAAGATAATATTTCTTATAGCATCTCTAACATCCTCATTGTATTTAACAAGTCTATTATTAGTACTGACTTTTGTTCTAATCTTTTTCTTTGATGGTTCCTTAAAACCTTGTGGGCTAACTTCTTCTTTTCGAAAGGAAAAAACACTTTTTTCACTGCATCCTGTGGCTTTTGCGGTGCACCTTACAATATCTGTAACCGTTTTATCTGGATGTTCAGAGCGAAAATATTTAAAAACGTTCATTATTATTGTCTTTTCCTTTCTAGTGTATGACATTCCTTGTTTAATTTTTTTCGGCTCAATGGAAACATTTCTATAATCCATTTTTTCTATTATCTTGCAGAAATTTTTGTTTTGGAATAAAAATGAATCTAATAATTTACACCAAAGAAAATTTATAGGATTTACACAATCAAAACAAACATGTTTTACGCACAGAAAAATAAATGGGTTTGTCGGCTATAAATTAAAGGTCCGTTCAATGAAACGAATATCAGGTGGGTTCGAGATGCTCACTCTTTTAACTCTATGTGCACAAAATGCTCCCGATCCGTTCGGGTATTGTCCTTTCGAGTAAAAGGTGTAACTCGAAGTGCGGTCGGGTATTGCGACGAGGTGACGAGGAGTTAAAGGAGCTCACTCCAAGCTCCAAGAGTCCCACCTCGCGAAAGAACTCCGGAGCGGGCATGCGCAGTGATCGTGTTTTTTTTATTTTACATATTTATAGGTTGTGAGTTTAGCTGATTTGTCTTTCGGAAATAAAGTTTAAATTGTTTATTGGACATGACAGGTACTGTAATATCTGCAAAATTCTCAACTACTTCAACATTCTCTTCATCAGAAAATTTCTTCAAAAAATATTTCTCTGACAAAATTAAGTATTATTGGCACCAGATGACGAAAGAAATCCATATTGTAAATTAAATAATAAAGGTACAAAAAGCACAAAATATTTACATAATAGGAAATAATAAACCACAAGAGATGAAGCACAAGGACGAAACAAGCGATTGAGGTTATGGCCATTAACTCTAAAAACTCTCGAGCGTTCGGGACAGACCATTCATACACCTAAAATTCTAAGGTCACGTGATTAAAACGCCACTCTAACTCTACTCCAGCTCCGTAAACAATCCCGAGCCCAGCTATTAAACCACCGATTACGCTGTGCCACAGAAAAATAAAGGGTTTATGCAACAAACCCACGAATACTTACAGACGGGAATTTTATTCTCATTGGCAGATTTTAGAGGTGGGTCGTTATTTAGATAACGCGATTTTGGAGCGGTATATTTTGATAACGCTCCAACGCGCTCCACAACGAATAAGTAACTAGTTACCGTGGAGCGACACCGGCAACGGAAACGTCAGCCGCAGTTTACAGAACGAACGGTCGAGACCGCTCATCGAGGACGCGACGCGACGGCTGCATTCTGCGTTACATTTCAATGCCGCTTTGCAGCAACGTTTCACGGTTTGGAGCGGAGCGTAAGATCTGGCAAGCCCACGTGCTATATTGAATTATATTCTACTGTTGGAGCGCAACGTAAAATACATCGTTAGAACTGGTTGTATACCCTTGAATACGCATAATAAAACAAGGTATCAGGCGATTTGGAGTGGACTGGAGCGTCACTCCGGTCGAAGCGACGCTGCGCTCGTCGGAACCTACGTTCCAACTGGAGCGAGCAACTTCAGGAACGAACAATAGTGAATCGCGCTGCAACGTGGAACTATGAAAAATGTCTTGCAATGCGGTTTGAATTTGAAAGAAGACTGATGCTATTATAATTACTTTTAGATTATTAGATTTACCGAATTTTACTGTTAATAAAATAAGAATAGTAAAAATGAAATATATAATACCAACATTTTTATACGTTTAAGAATAAATAAACAAACAGTAAAAACACTTTTTTAACGTCGATTTTTATATTTCTAAATAAATAATACCTAGTTGTGTAAATGAATCGTAATGAAAGTTATCATATAAATACTATAATAAAAATCATGAATCATGTAAATCATCATACTGCACACGTCACTGACGTCACGGCGACCCTTACATAAAATTGCAATGGGTTGTTTGGGAATTTAACAGTTCGTTTAATATTGTAGCCTAAGCACGCGGTTGGAAAATTTTGGTCGCTCCAAAGTACCGTTGTTTTGGAGCGTTCGCGACGTGGAACCGTTTTTTCCACCACTATAGTGATGTTAAAGAGCAGGTAAATTGCTGAACAGGTTCGAACAGTTCGGTTCTCACCCGGGAACCTGTTCCGTAAACCTGTTCACCTGTTCTTTTGATCATAAATTATTGTCACATTATTGTCACTCACTGACTTGGTAAAAAAAAGTGAAAGGTCGGGAAAGTAGTTTAGAAAGTGATTAACAAAAAGCGGTTCTTTACTACTATGGCGACCTTCTACCTCTTTTTGTACCAAGTGAGTGACAATAGAACAGGTGAACAGGTTCCCGGGTCAAAACAACTGCTGAACTACCGTTTCCAATTTCCCTGCTCTTTAACATCACTCGAGCGCAATCATCTGTCATAAGTCTATCTAAAGAACCGGTTCAGTTCTTTTACAAAGAACAGTTCACTGAACAGGCTATCTCTAACCTGTTCTAAAGAACCTGTTCCGTTCTTTTCTTAACAACTCTACACCACTAGCAGATTTCAAATTAAATTTAGTGGATCGGCGAATAAGTATACTGCCCAATAAATAAGGTAAAGGGCAGTAATTTTCTTCCGTATTCTGTGGGCAGTAAGTGCAAAACAATGATTTTGAGTTATTGTCAATTTAGTTTATTTTCTTCTACACAATTTATTTTTTATTGGATTTTCAGTAAAAAAGTATTAAAGAACGTTACTAAATATAGTCTTATTTTTTCACAAAACGGAAAATTCCGTAACTTTGATTTTTGATGAAAATTCATCAGCTACTTACTGCTGTTTGGCTTAACACTAGTATAATATCAAGTTGCTATTTTTTGAAGTAATATTCCAGCAAAAGGCAATAACTAAGTAAACAGGTAAATACTGCTGTTTACCTTCACATTTAAATTTATATATTAATTAATTGTGTAGGCAAACAGCAATAAGTTGTTAAGTTACTGCCCGTTACCATAACATGAAGAGTCATATTGTTAGTTACTGCCTTTTGCCATAGGTTGATTCTTAATCGGCTTAAAACCCTGTGTGGACCTAGGGCAGTTACTGCTTAGGCAGGCAACATTAATCTTTTTGACAAAAATATTAGTTACTGCCCTTTACCTTAACAGGGCAGTATAATATTCGCGTCTATATGAAAGTAGCTTTACACCAGGGTTCGTACTTTCGTCCTCAAAGTCAGTTGCGGCAAAGGCTATCGGTCTGCTTATACAGGGTGTTCCGATGATCATGTTACAAAATTCTAGGGTAGATAAAACACACGAAAATAAGAAAAAAAGTTCATGTGAACATGGGTCCGGAAACGCTTCTTCAGGGAGCTAGGGCCCTTCGAAGATGACCTTCAAAAACTACCTTTCGTTTTATAGCTTCGGTACTACTGCAGCTATCGCAACCAATTTTGGGACATGAAATCTAGTTCGTAGGTTCATCAATTTGAGCCTTCCGGATTTTGTCACCTTTAACCAGGGGCGTACAAACCAAGGGGGTATTTGAGTAAATTTGACCCTACTCCTCTTAGGCTTTAATTTCTTACCATTTTTATATCTGATTATGATTCTCCAATGCCTTTTACATAAAAAAGGTACTCTTAGTAAAAATCGCTATCTGTCACAGTTTCCTCCGAAATCAGATATAAAAATGGTAAGAAATTAAAGCCTAAGAGGAGTAGGGTCAAATTTACTCAAATACCCCCTTGGTTTGTGCGCCCCTGGTTAAAGGTGACAAAATCCGGAAGGCTCAAATTGATGAACCTACGAACTAGATTTCATGTCCCAAAATTGGTTGCGATAGCTGCAGTAGTACCGAAGCTATAAAACGAAAAGTAGTTTTTGAAGGTCATCTTCGAAGGGCCCTAGCTCCCTGAAGAAGCGTTTCCGGACCCATGTTCACATGAACTTTTTTTCTTATTTTCGTGTTTTTTATCTACCCTAGAATTTTGTAACATGATCATCGGAACACCCTGTATATAGTCGAAATCACGAAGTTTTAACGCGTTTAGGTTAGGTTCTGTCATATTTGACATAAATTGGGTGCAATATGTCAAATATGACAAAACCTAACCTAAACGCGTTAAACCTTTACGTAATTTTGACTATAGCATTACGGCCACACGTTTTCTACGATCGACAATTAAACTTAAAAAAATGTTTAATTCTTCACAGAACTCCACTGGACGTATAGTCTCGAAATAGGCGAATGATCATTTCGAGAGAAGTGATTACTTTTTCTCTTAAGAATGTTTAAACTGTATTCTTGAAACTTAAAATGACTATTTATTTCCATCGAAAGTTCAGACGATGTGAATTGTCCCTTCTCGCGAGAAAGCATTCACTTCTCTTAAATTGAAAAATAGACATCCAGATAATAAAAGAAACAATTTACTTAAAATATCTATTATTAACCCACTGAATACGTCATAAGATGTAAAAAGGTTAATACAATCGCTGTGGAGGTCCCATCGACGATTTAACATGGAGGGACCTTACATTCTGCCAATGCTTCTTTAAGAGGGACACTAAGAAATTGATTGAAAGATGGACATTTTGTACAAGTTCATCGGGGGCCATGTCAACGTGTCCTACAGCCACAGATAAGCAAAGTACCTAAAAATGACAAATAAATTTATAATTTTTTTTTAATTAATTTAAAAAACAACTTTTTTCTTCAAAATTGTAGGTAGACAATAATTATGACCCAAAAACCTGTATTTGGCAGACTTCTTAATAAACTAACGAGTAACGAAATAATTAAAAAGGCCCTTGCCTCACTAGGCATATTACCTGTAGGATTTGTAATCTTTTTAAAATTTAAAAGCCAAATTGTTTTTCTCAAATATGTAGATGTATACAATTCTAAAGCCAAATTTACACAAAGTAAAAGTGGTAGTTATAATTGTATTTTATTTAGCATCAGTCTTCCATACAGAGTAAATAGGATTACATTACATTGTTGGCTTGACGATGCTTAAAAATTAAAATTAAATAAATTTGTCCACATCTTGATACAAATTAAGTATGTTTATTTCAATAAATTAAACAACAATTTTCAGAATTACGTTTTCGCACATCCCCCATTCGCCGTGCACCTCAACAGGGCGGGATTAAATTATTCAAATAATTTTATTTAAAATGGTCAGTGTGGGGACGGCTCAAAAAATAGCGCTTAGGTATTTTCCACTAAGTAGCGCGTTGCGTTTATCGTTTACTCTTACCCGAAAATGACTGAAAGTACCAATGTTTTTTTAATATAATGTAGGTACTATTTAAATTTAAATATTTAGTATATTCGTTTATTGAGAAATAGTGAAGTAAATTTGTCAAAAATATGTAGTTGCAGGAGTTCAATTGTCACACAATACTATTAATAATATTTAAAATTAGTTTAAATTTGGTATCATTGGATAGCTGAGGGCTGAAATGTTGTTTGTCCCATTGTAATGTATGGCCAATATAAACTCGTAAACAAATTAAAGTTTATGATCTGATTAAAATCTGAATCTGATCTAAATTAAAATTATAATAACAGTTAGAAATTGTTATCAATAAGTTTAAAGAAAATAGTAAAGGGCGCTGAAAACAACCAATAACAGAAATATTAGAATACCTGTATAAAAATAATTATAATATAATAGGGATCTACAAAACAAAGTTGACACAATATTGATGTCCAAAGTAAGGAACTTTTTTAATAAATTTACATATACGTACCTAGAAAGTTTGCATCAAAAGTAAAACTTAAAGTTAATAAATGTAGAAAAAATAATAGTTATATACCTACTTGCAAAAGGAAAAATAATAAAAAAAGGTCTGGTGCATTTTTAGCGCACTCGGAATTCCACAATTTTTGAAAGTGAAATGGTAAGACCTGTTTGTTTGTAAGTTTGTATAGAACACAATATTTAAGGCACAAAATTTATGGACCAGACTGTTTTTCTCCAACAAAAAGGGAAAAGTACGTTTTTGACATATATTTTTTTCAGATAATTGTTTTATATATTTTACTAGCGTGTACCCGGCATGCGTTGCAACCCGCTGGTATAAATACAAACCCGAACAAACCCGATATATTAGTACCCAGCATGCCACTTTCTGAAATTCCACCCGTGCGAAGCCGGGGCGGGTCGCTAATTATACATAAAAACCTTCCTCTTAAATCACTCTATCATATATATCATCTATTAAAAAAAACCGCTTCCAAATCCGTTGCGTAGTTTTAAAGATTTAAGCACATAAGACAGGATAGCGACTTTGTTTTATACTATGTTAAGAAGATGTATTGTTTGTTAACTATTTGGTTTTTTAGTTTGAAATATATGTAACTGTACCTGTACCTACATATAAATGTTAATTATTATTAAACAAAAAAAAAACAACTACTTGGTATGCACAATTGCACATACAGATGTTTTACATCTAGGTGCTTTTTGAAAACAAATGTATGATATATGTGTGAAAATAATTTAGTTTATTTGTTTTTATATTGTGGTGTATAGAAATGTAATTTAATAAAGGATATATTTTTATGCGAAAACTCCCCGTCACGTTAGTCATTCCGAACAATGTTGCCAGAATTGGTGTAAAATATGAATTGATTCAGAAAGGATTTTACTTGCCAATTCAATAAAAAAAATTAAATAAAAAAAATGGGTAATGAACAAACTGGTTGCCAATACACCATTCAGAGAGTATGTTACTCCCTTTTAATGTATAAATTGAGAATACATTTGACAACGTTGCTTCTTCAATATGACAACAGACAAGCTGTCAAAAACAGTTTTGATATTTTGTGGTTAAAAGAAAGCAGTTTTGATATGATAAATTAGTACCAAGGTCATAATTTTATATTATCATTAAAAATGACTTTTTTAATAATAATGGTTTGCATAGGTATTTTGTAATGCTATTGATAGGAAACGGGTAAGAAACAAAGAAACATTCCATAGTAACATACTCTTGCTGTAAAATTATCTCATACTCTTCTTGTATCACAATCTTAAATGATTTTTGGCCAATTACCTTTGTAAAATGGTTCACCATATTATTTTTTAAGTAGAATTACTCAAAATTAAATACCCTTTCAGTTATTCTTTTAAAAAATTGTGAAACTCCAAGGGTACTAAAGTGCACCATCACCAAAAAAAATCATCAGTTAAGGAAAGATATTTTACCTATTTTCACAGTACCCTCAAATCACAAAAAAGTAAATAATATCATAATAATGATAATCTGATTAGGTATACCTTTTTCATCTGGAACTTGATGGTAGCCTTAACTTCATCAATTTTCTGTGACATAGACTCTTGGTGGGACAAAAGACCAGGGAATTTACCAGCTTTGTTTAAACCGGGACCCAAAAGACGAGGGATTTGTTTGATTAAAGCTTCAGAGGCCAAAAAAGCATCATATTTCTTGGCCAATTTCTTGACTAGCTTCTTGTTTTTGTTAAGCTTTTTTAAAGCTTCAACATCCATATTAGGAACACCCTGAGCATTGGCTTCATCACAATGCTGCTGATCTCCCAGAACACAGACTTGCATTTTTGGGCGAGGAATGTGCTTTAGTCTATAATTAAAAAAACATTATTTAGGACAGGAATAAATTTATAACATATTTTATGTAGGTAAGTCTCAAAAACTATTGTTATTTTAAAGAGTACTGTGTCAAGTGGCAAAACCTTAAAAAGATTGGCAAACCAACAAACATTGAAAAAAGCATTGGTGTCCAACTTTTATTATTACTAATAATGTTGCGTCAAAGATGTGATTTAAAACAATTTTAAATAACTAGAGAACTTTGATTGTGACAAAATGATCCCGCATGTAGGTAGGTATTCACTATAAAACATTTTAAATTTATTCCATCAAAATATTTAAATTTTAGTCAGTCAGTTGTGTTTTCACAGTTGTCACATTAAATTTTTTTGCAAATAAAATTGTTTTACTGAAACTTAAATAATTTAACAAAGATGTTGACTCCAAAAAAGGGATTTAAAGAGTTTTTATTGTATGTAACATTCATGCCCAATACCTATACAAGGTATTATGCTTGGTAAGGTACAGAATAATGTTCTTCCTTGTGAATTGTGATGAATTACTAGTTTTATTAATCACATTGGATAAGGAAGGTTTAAAAAAGGTTTTAATGATATAGGTAAACAAAAAAAAATGAATTACTGATTATAGAACTCCATCCTAAATTACTTTAGTCAGTAAGAAGAGCGGCCTACTTTCTTAAAACTAAAATTACCTTCTTGAATGCATGCAATAACTTACCAACTACCTAGATATTCCAACATATACTGGATTGTCTTCACTGATTTATTTTAAAGTGGTCGATACACTCGAGAATACTCCCGAGTAATATCTCCCCAATTATTTTAAGACCCTGGGTGCAGGTCCGCCAAACTTGGCTTCCTGATTATATAAACAACTTAATGGTTTGCCATTTTGTCTTACTTGTCAATTAGGAAAAAATAATAAAATGGATATCAATATTGGAAACCCTTAAATTGCTTAAATCAGGTAACATACTTGACGGTGCCGCTGAAACGCTTGTCCTTCTGGGGATCATAATTCTTCAAACCAATCTGGATTTCGACGGTCTCCAGAAAATTCCTTTTTTTTTCTTTAGAATTGGCCAAAACGGCATTGACACACTCGTAGAGAGTGTCCCTCGACACTTTTGACCTAAAAGATAACGTGTTGGGGTAAAACGAAAAATAGCCATTAGAATTTAAATACTACATTTCAGGCTATCGATATTAAATAAAATTAGTGAAAAATTTAATCGGATGGTTTAGATATTTTAAAATAACCACTTACGACATTTTTCTATCACACGACGGTCTATACCGATAGGATACCAAGAGAGAAAAGAACGAATGAACGAAAAACAAAAACCGTAAAGAGACGGAAGACGGAATGACGGAAATGTCAAGTCTAACAGAAAAGAGAAAAGTGTAAATAAGGTACCGTCGTCGGGCTTTTATGCAAGTCTTTTATGTCTTACAACTGTTCATTACTGTTCATGCATTCGCTCTAGTACCGCAGGACAGAAAACGTTTTAAATCAAAGTCAAAGACAACTTTATTATCAAAAGAAAAAAGAACCTACTCTCATTGACAAAGCATTACTTAAAATTTAACGTAAAATTATATAGTCTTAACTTAATTTGGTACAAACATTCTAAACATCAGAATACAACTACAGTTAAAATTCCTAATATAGCAGCTGGAAGCTGGCCAATTAGTTTCAACCAGCGCCACAGAACACACACAACAGTTCAAGCACGTAGCCAGGAAATGTATTCGGAGGGGGGGGGGGGGGGGTCTGGCAGTGGCGTATTTCGGATTTTGACGAGGGTGGTCTTTTTTTCTTTCTTTCTTATAAAATGCGCCGCAGGCAAAATTTTTTTAGGTGCCACGCCCTTTTTTAAACTCTCGAAACTTGGAAATTCTTAGTTTCGATAGCCTAACCCGAAAAAACGTAGACATTATAGAAAATTATAAATTTTTATTTTAAAAATTATTTTCTTTAAGTTATATATCGTGGGCGTACAAGGAAAATCGACTTAGTCCACTTTTGTTATAATCGCGAAAATTGAAACCATTAAGTCCGTATAGTTACTATACTTCGTATAGAAAAACCATATAAGTCCAAATGCGCATATTAAGGGGTCTGTAACTATCTGTATTTTGACTAAGTCCATATTTCTGTAATAGTCAACATGAAGAATCCACTAAGTACATGCTATGTTAATGTACTTAGTACAAACTATTGACTGCTGAGAGACAGTGAAGTAGATGACTCAGACGACTCCTTCGATGACGAACCTTTCTTTAATTTATCAAACAAAAATGCAAATCTGTAACAGGTTAAATTACTTTAAGTCCAAATTTATATTGAAAACTAACAGGAAAAATACTAGTCCAAATATTTATAAAAAAATATAAATAAAATCGTTCAAGTAACGCGACGTGAAATTGTCCAACGAGGCAAAGCCGAGTTGGACAACACGTCAAAGTGACTAAAAGACATTGTTCCGTAACGAATTGTATACAATATTTAGGTAAGTATATACAATATACAATATTTACAATATTTTTTCTACTGAGGTTTTATAATAAAAAACTTAATTTTACTAACATTTTATTACCTATGTTTCATTGACACTTGCCAAAAAATATTAAATTATACCTAGTCTGTGGTTACGTTTTAATTGTAAATAATTACCTGCGTTACTTTTAAGCACGTTGCTCCTGGTAACGTGCTTAAAAGTTTTTTAAGCACGCTGCGCTTAAAAGGAGGTTATTAAAAAACCATAATGACAATCGAAAAGAGGTTATTATAAAACGTCAGTAGAAAAAAATATTTAAAATAAAAATTCGATTTTATGCATTCAGGTTAGTTTTAAAATACGTTTTTCTCAAAACTATAAATTATGGACTTAGCTGATTTTCCTTGTACGCCCACGATACAATATTATGTGTTATTTTCCTATTTTGCTGAAAAAAAAATATATTTTCTAAGAATTTCGGGGGGGGTCCGGACCCCCTGGACCCCCCCCCTTGGCTACGTGCTTGCAACAGTTGACGTAATCCAATTAATAACACCGTACATACGTTATCATACTTTATTGCGTCTGCAAATTTGCAGAACATTAGAAGGTCCTGCAAACTTAAAATGTATAAACTTTGTTAAAAACCAGGCACGTAGTATATAGTTTTTCTTCCTGGGATGGGTACTCCCACACACTGACGTAAATAGGATTTTATGTTGGGGGAAAGCCCGCCGTAGGCGAAAAGATGCTAGGACCACGCCTAAATTTTAGTTAAATGGGTCAAAAATTTAATTTTAATTACTTATTACCTTATCACCGAAAAAAAATTGCAACAATTAATACTTTTTTTTTGAGCCGCTTATTTAAGAGAAGACACTAGTGGCGCATTTGCCATTTCATTTTTTATCAATATTTATTTATTATTAAAAGAAACTATTGTGGCATACCCTGGGGAGGGTAGACCACGACGACAGTTTCGTCCTTGTTAGCTAGGACTCTATGGGCAGCCATATATAACCCAAGCAATTTCAAGAAAGCCTCTTTGCAAAATCAAAGCGGCCATCAATACACCGTATATAGCCAAGAACCCCTCGATAATGGGGTTGTTGATTTAGCGCCATCCCAGCGGAATGAGGATTTTGCAAAGAGGCTTATTTTAGTACATTCTTCCGTCGTTCTTGTAATTGCTTGGGTTATGGCTGCCCGTAGAGTCCTAACAAGGACGAAACGGCCCTCGTGGTCTACCCGCCCCAGGCTATCCATTGAACTTGGATCCCTGGTGTATTCCAATATAAAAAACAGTTATAGGTACACTTGTCCGATATGCCACAATATTTTCTTTTAATTATTTTCGCGGACACTATATCATCTTCAAACATTTTTATTGCTCATTTATTTATTATATTTTTGACGGACGATAGTATTAATGGTTATTTACAAGTAGCAGCCGATTTTTTTAATAAAAAAAAAACAAGGGAACATATTCAGCTGTGGTAGTGGTATCGCTTAAAAATGACAACGTTCAGAGATCGCCTCGAATAAGCTGGCACGTTGCCCGTAAAGGAGCAGTCCGTGTAAGTATTCGTTGGGAGCAGTACGTGCCAAAAAGTACAAACAACATAGCCTTCTCAATTTTAAAGAAGTAGACAGAGACGACATTAATAGCCACGTCATTTCGGAACTTTGATGGATCCAGAAGGGGGGCATCTCCGAGGGTACAGGCCGTTCAAGTGGCGGCCTCTATTCCTACGAGACGGTGGCTTAACTAAATGATTTGAGGTTATTTCTGATGGTTAAAAAATTCTGTGGTACACTAAAAATAGAAACTCTAATATCACGGAGGTCTGGCGCAAAATTAAGAAGTTCTCGGGTACAAATATAGCAACCCCGTATACTCCTCGCCCTCTCAAGAAACACTAAAAATAGGCATATTAAAGAAAATGGCTGTAGTAAACATTGACCCCTCATTTTAACTTTAGGCTCCTCTTGAGGACCTGGTATTTTTGACAAGAGATGAATTTTTAAATAGTCTGCAAGGGAAAAAAGATTCTGCGCCTGGGCTAGACAATATATCAATTATAAAATGCTGAAAAACCTACCGCTTAAAACTCAGAACGTCCTGCTAAATAACTATAATGAACTTTTAAGTGGCAAACCACTGCCTGCGTTTTGGAAGAAATACATTATCAATTTTTAAAACCAAACAAGGACCCAGCTCCATAGATAACTATAGACCGATAGTATTATCTTCTTGCTGCTGCAAAGCCCTAGAAATCCTGATTAAAAATAGAATAGAATGGATAGCAGAGAAAAAAAAATAAGTATTTCCTGAAAACCAAACCGGCTTTCGAAAACGCATAGGCATATACAAAAATAATGCATTAACAACCTCCCATGTTACACTGGCCTTCGACCAGAATGAATCCGGTCTAGCGGCGTTCCTGGACATTAAATCAGCGTATGACGGAGTGAACTTAACCTTACTCTATAACAAACTTATTAAGCTAAATATACCCACTGAACTCGCTAACCTTATATATAGAATTTTGCAAAACAGAGGCTTTTGTACTCAAGAAGCGTAGATGGAAACCTGATAGGACCGCTACTAGCTACAGCAGGATTACCACAAGGCTCTCCATACTTAGTACAATACTTTTCAATATTTATCTGAAGGATATTTTTAACATTTTACCGATAGGTATACAACTGCTGAGTTATGCTGATGACCTAGTCCTGTTTATAAAAGGCAAAAACTTGCAACTAATGGCTAGGCGAATCAACGAGGCACTGGCACTAATAAAAAATGGCTAAGTAATAACGATCTATCCTTATCCTACAACAAATGTGAGATGTGAGGCTATATGGTTCACTAAGGGAATCAGAAGAGTCACACTACCAGTGCTACGGATCGAAGATAGCATATAATTCCATATGTAGGTAGCCCAGACTAAACACCTTGGCCTTGGAATAATTCTTAACAAACACTTAAAATGGGTTAAACATATAGAATACATCACGAACAAAGCTAGAAAAGGCCTCAATCCTCAATGTAATAAAATGCTTTAGTCGGGTTTGGTGGGGTGCAGACCCCAAGATCTTACTGTCAGTGGTAAACAGCGTCGTTAGATTGCATTTAGAATATGCTATTGCACTGGACATCTCTAAAGCCTTTGACCGTGTCTGGCACGAGGGGCTCCTAAGTAAACTGCGTTCTTATGGTATGCCCGGTCGATTTTGTTCATGGTTGTCTAGCTTCCTCAAGGACCGTTCTCTGCAAGTGGCGATTGACGGGTTCCTCTCAGACACCTTCACCATCAATGCTGGTGTTCCTCAAGGGTCCATATTATCCCCCACTCCCTTCTTACTGTACATTAACGACCATCTAGCGAAAACAGAAAATCCAATATATAGCTTTGCTGACGACAGCACACTTATTAGGTTGGGCCGTTTTTATTATTTTTTATTTTTCCGGGGGGCTTATCGCGAAAAAGGTGCAAAACGATTTAAAACTAACGTGTGCAAAATAGTATTCCATTCTGATAAGTCCTTCTGTCTCCGGATTGTAGGCAAAGTTTCGAAATTTTTGCGTACCCACTAAACCACCTAACGTTTATGAATTCTGAAATTATGTTTTGTCTTTTTTATTTTTCTAATACATAAAGAAAACTAATAAAATTGTGTTTTATTTTATAAATATATATTGTTTGTCCATGGTTGTCTTGCTGTTATGTTTTAAAAAAATTCGACTTTTTTTATTAAATTCGCTATTTTCAAAGCCAATCCGGAGGCATAAGTTGAAATCCGACCTCAACCATATTTTACGTGTGCTCTAAAGGTATCATGAGGCACTCTTTTCGCGATGAGCCCAAAGGAAATCGGTCAATTTTTTTTTACATATAAAACGGCCCAGCCTAACACTTATCTCATCTTTTACTTTGAAATCTCAAACATCGGCTGCTGACGCACATTTTCGCAGACAACATGAGGTATCACGCCTCAATAAAGACCTGGAAGACATTTTGTCTTGGGGTGACAGTAACCAAATCGAATTTAACGCTCAAAAAACCCAGGCAGCAGTTTTCTCTAAGAAGGTTAACATTGAGAACCCGATATCGTTATGGCAGGACACGCAATTCCACTGACTTAGTCTATTAATTTGCTGGGTGTCAACCGGGGAGAAAATATGTCTTGGCATAATCACGTTGTGGCAATCGCCAGGGCAGCTTCTTAGAAGCTCGGTATACTTTTCCGTACCAAAAAGTTGTATACACCTCAACAATTTTTGACACTCTATAAAGCCCAGATTCGACCATATCACTGGAATACTGCTCTCATATCTGGAGTTCTGCACCGAAGCATACCCTTCGGTTGTCGGATTCCATCCAAAGGAGAGCCGTTCGTCTAATCGGCGAACACGAGCTGACTAAGAACTTTGACAGCTTAGAACATCGAAGACAGGTTGGTGATTTGACTCTCTTCTACAAATATTTCCATGGCCAGTGTTCGACAGATATTGCCCGCTCGATTCCACCTAGAGTAATGCATAGCAGAAACACACGACGAACCACTGCCGCCCATCTCTATGTGGTTCAACTTAGTACACCCCGAACATCATTGTTTCAGAATTCTTTCATTTGGAGGATGTCATCTTTGTGGAACGGCCTTTCTGAGACCGTGTTTCCAACAGAATATAACCTCCAACGATTCAAGAAAAACGTGAATCGCTTTCTTCGCACACGCACCTCTCCCAGAGCGCCTTAAAGGATTTTTCCTATAGTGCTTGGTGCTCGATCATAAAAAAAAAATGGGGCAATATTCCTGAAGCCAATATACTAACAAACAAAATCTGGACAAGATAAACTCTGTGTCTATCAGGGACTCAGAGTTGCACTTGGATGTATGAAATCAACACCTACAAATGTACTGCTCGCAGAGGCTGGCGCTTGGGACCTGGAGTTTCGAAGAAAATGGCTTGCAACAAAATGTATGGCCCAGAATTATGCATTTAAAAATAATACCATCCTAACAATATTGAAAGAAATCAAATTACTCCATGCTAGAAATGCAGACTGCTGGAGAACAAAAGACATTACATACCTCATGCAAGCCTCAAATTATCTACTATATACCCTTCCAAAACAAAATAGAAAGAAACGACAAACTCCCATGCTTTGATATATAATTTATTCATTAAATAAGGAAAATTAAGACAGTGAATCTGAACATTAGGAAGAAGGACATAGGCAACAAAGAAAAATTCTTAAGCTCCACAGAGAGATTCATAGTAGAGGAGCCCAACAGGGGATTTTGGGATTTACTCAAGCGCGGCAGATTAACATATGGGGGATACCTTGCACCCTATTGAGTACCTCTGCCCTGTCTAAGCCCTCTATATAGTGCCGCGCGTGTACGGCAGCTGATCAGAATAGTAAAAAAAAATCGATAGCTGGATTTACTCGAGGGCGTCAGATTAAGGTATGGTGGGTTAATTACATGCTAAGGAGTCTGCATTTCAATAATCTGACGATTTGAGCGTGACGCAAGGAAGTGGGAGGGTCACAAACTTACAAAAAAAACGTCACATGGACATTCTCGAGCGCGGTCAATTTTTTTTTTATTTTGAAGGAAATAATTCAAGGATAACGGGAAAAATATAATCTGCCGATTACCACAAGCCGAAGTAACAAAAATCGTCAATAAAGTTTATTAGCGCGTGCAGCTGCAGTGAAGCACTCCGCGCCTCAATGTCTCTTTCTTTATCACTCACTCTCTCGCACCGTCCCCACACTACTTTCCGTCAGCCATCACGCCGTCACAGGCTGATCACAGCATTCGTGGGATTATATGTACAGAGTTATTATTTTACATTTTAGTTTGTCCCACTTTTAAAAGCCTGTAACTTTTTTGTTTTTTGAGTTAGCGCGTTCACTCAAAAAGTAGGATGTAGAACTTTAGGCCAAGTATTTATGGGTTTTATCAAAAATGACAGTAGGTGTCACATGTCACATTTAAAACCAAACATTTAATTTTTTTAAATGAGACATATTAGAAGCGCATTATAGATGGTTCCTTTTCTTCCGATTTCAAAAATATAACACACATATGCATTCTTCTCTTAATCCCATCAAAAATATGTAAAAATAAGATTATTAAAAAGCATCAAGATAGTTATGAAACCGTTTTGTTGCTATGGATTTTGTCTTTATTTATATCGCAGTATGTCACTCTTATTGTTATTACTCGTTCCGAATTTTGTACCGAAATATTTTTCCCCCTCTCCCTTAACATCCCCTCTGAATATCTGACACGCTCGAGTAAATTTTTTTTCCCCCATTTTTAACCCTTCCGTACCGCCGCCCCCACCATCAAAACCGGCAGATTAATGTACCTCCGTCATGAGAGTCACGTGGGGCATATACACTATTAATATCTGACGCACTCGAGTATATCCATGTGACTGTTTTTTTTTTAACATTTTTAAAAGCCTGTAGTAACTCCCCCCACCGGTGAAAGGGTACACATGATATGACATTTTTTCCTTTCTACCATCCAATCTGCAAGATCCAATAGGTCCCCACGTTGCTCGAGTAAATCCCCATTTAGCATCGTGGGCTCCCCTACTATAAAGAGTACACATACTTTTATTTACACAGACGCATCAAAAAAGAAAAACAGGGTAGGCTATGGAATACACATACCTACCTGACCTAAATTACAACTACTCAGCTGGATTGCAAGATATACACTAAATATCTGTTCAGCCGAGGTAACGGTCATCAATGAGGGAATTACAACAGCCTTCTCCAAAAACCTTCGAAACATGCTAATAATTTCAGACTATAAAAGTGCCATCGATAAACTAAAAAAAACAACTATATGTACCTACTAAAAACGAATAGTATATATATCTTCGCATAAAAAGGCTGATTCTCGAGTTAATGGATGGTGGACATGATATAATTTTGGCATTGGTTCCAGGACATGATGGAATTTTGGGTAATGTAATGGTGGACCATTTAACAAAAATAGGAACACTAAACGTTCGTAAACCTCTGAAACCAGCATATTATATAGAAATCATACCCATTATCAAAAATAAAATAGACGAAGAACACAGAACTCACTGGAAGCTATCCACAAGAAACAAAGGATGCGGCTACGCAAAAATTCAAGACATAGGTATTTCCCAATACCTACAAGATGGTTTGACTCTTTACCATTTCTAGATAGAAGACATATTACCACTATAATTAGACTACGTTCAGGAGGAAAGAATTCTATGCAGCTGCGGGAGGACATGGAGGACACGCAGACTAAGGTATCTGATTGGTTTAAAGCTAACACCCTCAGTATGAATTTATCTAAGACTGAGAATATGATGTTTACTTTCAACACATCGTGGGATGCTGACAATAACCCTGAGTCTGTACGATTCTTGGGTGTGTATTTGGATCAAAAACTAACTTGGCATTCTCATATTGATCAGGTGTCTAAAAAGTTGGCCACAAATACTTATGTACTAAGAAATCTGGTGGATGCAATTTCGGAGTGTGCTTCTTGTCACCTTCCATGCTCTAATACAGTCACATATCTCTTATGCACTGCTTTCTTGGGGACATGCCGCTGAGGCTAGCAGAGTATTCTCATTGCAGCGTAGAGCGGTGAAAGTTGTAAGGGGATTGTCTTTCCGTGCTGACTGCAGAAATGCTTTTAGGGAACTCAGCATTATGACTGAACCTTCTATGCAGAGAACACACAGCCAACGAGAAGCGACAGCTGGGCGTTTTGCGGGTCCTGTTTTGGTACGCGCATGTCGCAAAGATGTTGTGTATCGGTAAAAAACATGTGCTCGTCTAAATTGTGTTTAGTCCGTGAGCTGACGTTGCGCCTAGCTATTTTTGGTATTATTTTGTTTTCGTTGTGTGTTGTAAAATGTCTGGATATTATTGTGCCTACCCGTATTGTTCAGTGAGAACCGGCCAAGGATTAAGTTTATTTAGTTTTCCAAAGGAGTACGAACGGTAATTATTATGATAATCAATTAATTATAATATGAATGATAGATTTAAAATTTTTAATCTTAAAGTTTTTTGGGATGTAGGTACATATTTGTAACAGACTTGATAAATATAGATGGAGCTTATTAGTTTTCTTATGTTTTTTATGTTTAATCGCGAATAATTGTTGATATGATAAAATAAAATAATAAGATATAAGTTGTAAAGGTCTGGTTAAAATAGTTTTTGGGTAGATTTATTTCAAAAGGGGTAGAAATAATGGATATTATATTGCTTTAAATACAATATTTTGTTATAGTGCAAAATTGTGGATAGACGCCTGCAGTAGGCCAGATTTATTGCCAAAGATTATAAATGCACACAAAAACTATCGGCTTTGTGAAAACCATTTCGAAGAAAAATATTTTTCAAGAAGTGCAACCTTTAAAAAAACCTTATTTCCGCAAGCAGTACCCACAAAGTTTTCTAACCTTTCGCCAACATGTGAAGAAATGCCTGAAGAAATTATTCCTTCATTAGGAGAGCCTCCCAAAAAAATTATTATATTGTCAGGTTTGTATGCTTTATACAGTGACCGGCAGAAAGTTCGCACCAAAGGGTTTTTTTTTTATTTAAAAACTTACCAAATTTTTTTGGCGGTTGAAAAGTTCTGCATGTCCTTAAGCAAAAAAGAGCATAGACAAAACTAGTAAATATTGCACCGTATACGAGGAAGAGGTGAAATCGTTAAATTCACTCAAGAATAAATTGCCCTTATTTTTCACTGTGGAAATTTTTTTTTATTAGGAAATGTTGTTTGTACTTAAAACTTATCCAAATATACCAAATTTTAGCTCGGTAGCACAAATATAAATATTTTTCATGGCTACTAGATTTAAATGAAAACGAATTTTATTGTACGGGTTTAAACACCAGAAAAGTTGAATTATTTTTGACGTTATTTTATTAAACGTCCAGTTCTCGCATATTTAAACAAATTTAAGTAAGTTATGTGTCTAATTGCCCAAGAGGTGTTAAAAAATTGAATTTATAGGTTGCATAGCTTCTATCGATTCGTTATACGAGGGGGCGTAAAAAAAAGTAAAAACACTTTTTTTGTGGTACCGAGCTGAAATTTGGTATTTATGAATAACTTTTAAGCGCAAACAACATTTCCTTATAACAAAATTTTCTACAGTGAAAAATAAGGGCACTGTATTCTTGAGTGAATTTAACGTTTTCACCTCTCCCTCGTGTACAGCGCAATATTTACTAGTTTTGCCTATGCTCTTTTTTGTTTAGGGACATGCAGAACTTAAAAAGTTATACGAAAGCTACGAATTTTATCACATATATAAGTTTTTTTTAAATAGGCAAATGTAAAACAATAGGGAATTATTGGAAACGCTATAAGGTGAAGGCCTTATTATGGTCGTTCTTAAAATGACAGCTAAGCATGCGCACTAAAAAATATTTAATATGGGAACCATAATAAAATACTGCCTTCCCCTATTTACGACTAGTTACCGTAAGTAAAATAACGTTTCCTTATTTATCCCTTATTCAGCAAACCGGACCTCAAAAAACTGATGGTTGCATTATAACAGATTAAGGTTTATCTATAATGACGATTTGGCCCTTATAAGAGAATTTGTAGGACAAAATCCCTTATCAAATCCTGAAGGATGGAAGGTCATTAGACATTAGGTTAAAAATAACGGTCGTAAACAGGAAAGCGTTCCAATAAGTCTTTATTTTTTAGAGAAATAAGGTTAAGACCTTATTAAAATAAGGCATTTCCTTATTAGTGCTGACGTAAAAATTATCTTTTCAATAATTCCCTAATATGTAATTATTATTCCTCTAGTAATTTCAGAATTAACATGTATTTCTGAATAAAATTTTTGTTTTTTACAACAGCTTTTTACTTATTTAGGGTGAATTAACTTTTTTTTTAATCCCCGAAGGACCACATTTTTTTTATCCATGGGTAAGTAACTATGACACTAAAGCAATTGTCAAAAACGTCACTGTAGTTTTTAAAGCGCAAAAAACTGTGTAACAAATTACTGACGTTTTAATAAAATGATATTTATCTCACGCCACCCCATATCTACGTATACCTACTCACGATATATTTTGACGTACCTAATAGTGTTCTATAATTTATGTTATAATATGTTTATAATATTATATAAGTACATATTTTTGCCCGTCACAAATCGAAGGAACCTCAAACAAATCTGTAAAAGCGTTAGCAATTTAAAAGTTTTTTAATATAATAATTTTTTTCATTTTCTACTTCAATAATATTCTTAATTCCCAAGACTAACAAATTTAAAACTTTTTTTAAGTTTTTATGTTTGAAAAATAAATCAAGTTATAACATTTGCACCTGTACTAAAAAGTAATGTCGTTCAGTGTAGAAAATAAGCAAGTTTTCTCGGAGTATTATGTTGTGGATCGACCGTTATCGTTGTGTGAAGGTCATTGAAAAACGACCAGTCGATATCAAAGGTGCCGACAGGTATTGTCGCTAGTGGTGGGCAAGACGGATCTATTTTGGGAATCGGGTCACCAAATCCCAATCAGCACAAAGATCCGACTCAATGAGCCGGATCCCGGGTCTTGTCCCAAAAATCATAAAGAAAATCTTATCGGTTCTCGGCTCGGTTATTCTGAGTCACGATCCGTGTCATTGAACATTATTTTAAACGATCTTACGCGGTAGCGCCATTTAACATTATTCAAAAAATAAGAACCCCCAGTGATTACAGAAATGGACAAACATTTAAATGAATCGCTTATTAAAAGATACGAAGATTCTTTAATATGGTGGTTTCATAGAAAAAACTTACATTCCAGACTCTATGAAATCATCAAGAAATAAGTGACGCAACCCACAATACAATAAACACAACAGTAATAAATCGCCACGCTTTGTTTTCTTTTCCAACGCTGCGACCCGCATGTCAGGCATCGGAACGACTTTAAAAAATATTTTAACGGATCCGAGAGCCACGAGCCACTCTCCATCGCATCGCAGCTCGTAGCGCCGCGCGCCGTAGCAGTGAATTCTACCCCTACGCCGAACGTGAACCTAGCGGTCGACAATCAAATCAAATAGATCCGTGATCCGTCTATTTTATTTTGAGAGTCGAATCAGTATAAATCTTTCTTAAGATCCGACTCACCGATCCGGCTCAGATCCGATCCGCCCATCGCTGATTGTCGCTTCTGCTTGCTGTTAATATTCTGTGCTTCTATGTATGTATATGAATCTCTAAAATATTAAAAGAATAATATGAATGACTATGTAAGGTTGAATGATGTCCACTCGTATCGGACTAGACATAGAGATAACTTTTTAATAGATTATCATAGGGTTTATAAATCTAGATTTTCAAGTAACTACCACGCCCCCAAACTGTTTAACTGCCTTCCCATCGGGATAAGAGAACTGCCAACGAGCATTTTTTTGACTAGAATCAAGAGTTTTCTATTGAGTCAGGCATTTTATTCTCTTGAGGAATACTTTAATTTCACTGATGAAACTTTTGATTAGTTCTTACGGGATTATATGACCAAGTATTGCTTTCTTATATTGTTGTAGTTTGTATATTGTTCTATAAATGTGTGTATAAAAGTTTTATGACTGTTGAAAGTATTTATGATTTTAAAAAGTAATTATGATTTTATTTGTTATTGTTACATTTATTATAGGTTAGTACCATTGACGTATGTAGACAGTTGGCTGTGATAGCAGCATGAAATAAATACTTTGACTTTGACTTTGACACTGCTTAACAGGCAAACATCTACTTATAGTGCGTTCGGTTAATGCAAATCTGTCTCCTCGGTCTGCTCATTGGTGCAGTGTTGCGTTCGTTTATTAGATCTATGACCTCGGGTGTAACTGCTCGGCGTTCGATATTTGAAAAATCGAGCACTCGGAGTTACCTCGTATCGCCTCACCTAAAAATATGGAGCTGACGGAGCAAACTAATTGAATTTGTGTTTTGACAGCAAATTTGGAAATTTGTTTTACCTAACCTAACATACAAAATCAAACATAATTCCCGTACCGAAATCATTCCGAATTGGACAAACACCAGATCATAACTAAAAGTTCTCTTTCCAACGGTATTGATGGATGTCCTTTGTGAGTTGCTTCGGGAGGCAAAATACTGTGCACTTTTTGCAATAGAACTTTAAAAGTTTCCAGTGTTATACGAAAATTATATTGAAATTGTTTGTCAGAGAATGCTGGGACAATATTTTCGGCATAGCCATCAACTTTTGTAATCGAACAGCTTTTTTCCTCGTCGCTATCATCATCATCAAACATCATCATTTGTGCTCCCCTTAATTGCCACAGCAATTACAGCTAGAATATTTTCCATTTTCGTCTCTTCAAACCACTAACATAAAGTGAGGTTAATTTTATATTTTATGTCAGATGGATAGCGATGGGCGGATCGGATCTGAGCCGGATCGGTGAGTCGGATCTTAAGAAAGATTCATACTGATCCGACTCTCAAAATAAAATAGACGGATCACGGATCTGACGGATCTATTTGATTTGATTGTCGACCGGGGTAGAATTCACTGCTACGGCGCACGGCGCCACGAGCTGCGATGCGATGGAGAGCGGCTCGTGGCTCTCGGATCCGTTAAAAGATTTTTTAAAGTCGTTCCGATGCCTGACATGCGGGTCGCAGCGTTGGAAAAGAAAACGTAGCGTGGCGATTTATTACTGTTGTGTTTATTGTATTGTGGGTTGCGTCACTTATTTCTTGATGATTTCATAGAGTCTGGAATATAAGTTTTTTCTATGAAACCACCATATTAAAGAATCTTCTTATCTTTTAGTAAGCGGTTCATTTAAATGTTTGTCCATTTCTGTAATCACTGGGGGTTCTTATTTTTTGAATAATGTTAAATGGCGCTACCGCGTAAGATCGTTTAAAATAATGATCAATGATACGGATCGTGACTCAGAATAACCGAGCCGAGAACCGATAAGATTTTCTTTATGATTTTTGGGACAAGACCCGGGATCCGGCTCATTGAGTCGGATCTTTGTGCTGATTTGGATCTGGTGACCCGAATCCCAAAATAGATCCGTCTTGCCCACCACTACAGATGGAACTCGACAAACTCTTAAAAGGGTTCGGTAAATACTACGCGCTCGTTTAGCCCGAATATCACGTGACATTAAATCTGCATGTGCTCGCTCTGCTCGACCTTTTCAAAACCGAACGCACTTTTAGGATTGGAATAAAGGAGAACCCACTCTGTGAGTGTGGTCAAGTGGAGGACCTTAACCACATATTCTTTGAATGCCCGATTAACTTCATTCCGAATTTTGACCTCTAAAGGAAGCTACTAACATTCTGAACTACAACTCACTTAACATCCAGTGTATTTTAAAAAACATAAACTCAGTCACGATAAACCTTTTAATAAAATTTCTATCTTTCAACAAAATTAAACTCTAATCACCTTCCATAGACATAATAATATATTCAACCTACCAAAAACATCATATTATATCCTTTTTCCTTTCCGACGCAGCTCATTAATTTGTGTAATGCACCTCCGCTGCGCGGGTGCGTGAAAAGTCCTATGCTTTTGTGTAATAACTCCTATATACATCATGCCATTTTTACTTTGCTTAATCGTTTAGTTTTTTGAAATCAGCGACTTCGATATTGTTTAGAGCCAGACTGAATCGTGATCGCCCTAATGTACTGGCGAATTGCCTTCTTGAGCAGACGCCATTGAAGAAAATACCACAGAAAAATAAAGGGTTTGGATACAAGACAAGGTATTCCGTTTCACTAACTTCTTTTTAAATCATAGAAGGCCTTAACAAACAACAACGTTCATAGACGTTTTCTTTTTCGTGTAGTGGCAGTACTTGATCGGCAGTACTAAACTCAAAGTAACTGAACGCACTCTTGAGAATTCTAGAAATTCTTTTTACCGATTTTTGACAATCAGCTGTTGAATGTCACGCTGTTTTCCAGTCGTCCGTACTTGTTTACTAAAAAATTGTGTCATTGTACCGTGGTTTTGTTGATTTTTGTATTCAAAAGTTTATACTTTATATTTCCTTAAAATAAACCTTTGCACTTGTGTGATATCTATTTCTTGTATGGAACACCACAACATGATAGAAGATTCAAATCAAAAGCCGCCACCGTCGGTGTTTCGATTTGATGCTTATCCTGGACCCAGTAGTATATACCCTTGGGATGCTAACAATCAACAGCCAAGATACTCAGCATCAAATATTCCGACTAACTTACAGAGTTCAGCGTCCGTATTTCCAAATTATATACCACCCCAACAAATGCCTTCTCCTATAGCTCCACAAATTCCTACTTCTTTTTGTTTTGGCAGTCCACAACCATCAACGAGTTCAATGGGTGGCCAGTTTCCATTCCAAATTACAACACACGAACTTGGCGATAAGAGTTTCAAACGTGTACTTGGTAAAAGAAAAACTGATTCACCTCCGTAAGTATTTTTTCATAACACCTAATACTCAACTGAACTACATTAAGGTAATGAACCAGTAGCTGTCAGTGTTAAGGGTACAAAGAAAACAAAAGGTTACTAATAACATATATTTAACTTTTATAGGAAAATATTGACCTGTAACGAAAGTTAGGAATCTTCCAAACTAAATTTAAACATTCATTACTTTAAATTATCAATTTTAAAAAACAGAAAAAAATATTATTGTTAATAAGCAAAAAATCAGTTATTGGCAGGCAAAAATATTAAAATATCAATAGTTGTCACTCAAGAAAATCAGTACTTGGCACTGATTTAACCATCTACTTCCACTGGGTTTTTGAATTCAAACCTAACTCGATCTCCTAAACTATTAATAGATGGTGTAGTAAAGGGGCCCACTCACACTCCGGAAATCCTCAGAGGAAAAACTACACAGGCCTGGCCTTAAGGATTTCCGAAGTGTGAGTGGAGCCGGGTGTATTCAGGCCAATATCAGTAAAATCCTCAAGGAAAAACTGTGCAGTTTTTCCTCTGAGGATTTCCGGAGTGGGCACCTTAAGGCGAGCAACAATTTGAGTTAACTGTATAACACTTACATCATTATCGTTTAATTTAAAAATAGTTTTCAAATCATTGCAACATTTTAATGCAACTACTTCAAACTCATCATTATCGCAAAAAATATCTTGCACTATGCAAAAAAACTGGTGATATCTTTTTTTCCCGGGAAATTTAACTAAAATAAACTCTCCTTTCTTCGGGCCTTTCTTATACAATTTGTAACATCTATTTTCTTCTGAGTCGTTATCGTTTTCTTGATAATTCTCAAAATCGGAGATGTCATCACCACTACTTCCCGATTCCTCCTATTCTTCTTCAGTTTCAGAATCTGACCATTCCCTTTTAGTTCTCTTTTTAGATTTCTTTAACAACAATTTATTTTGTCTTTCTTGAAATTTAATTTTTTTCTGTTGTTATTTTTCTTGTTTTTTCTTTATTCATTCTTCTAATCTAATTTTTTTCATTTTCCCTTGTTCTGTTGTTCTATTTTATATTTTATGCTCGGAAGAATCAACAACAAAAAAGGAATATAAATACCTACCTATAATTTTGAAAGCTTTAAAAAAATACAGGAAATGCCAACTACTGATTATTCAAATAATATTTATTATCAATTCCTGGCACCAAGTGACCACTAATGATTATTGCTTCTAAAATGTAATCAGTAGCTGTCACCAGCTGTTTTAAAAGAAAAAATACCTCAGAATTGTTTCAAATTTATGTAGAAACACTGTTTGATGTATATTATCACCACTCTAATACATCAATGCAATATAAATATCATAAAATTCCACAAATAAATTATAACAAAACTTACCTTTCTTAACGTAACGGCTAAGGTAATTTGTTAGATCTTAAGAATACCACACTAACTGACAAACATTAAATCGCCATATTGGAACGAGCAAGGTTAAATACTGGGTGGGGGTAAAGGATGGAAAACTAGATGTTGCGAGCAGGGGCCACAGTGATATTAGAGATGTATTAAGGTTCTTTGGTCTAGTAATGAGCCATTTTCGTTAGGACTGACAACTATTGATTCAGTGACAGCTACTGGTTCATTACCTTAACATACCTAAAAAGTTTTGAACTCAAAATTCTTATATTAGGGTTTGTTGTAACATTTTTTTCTTTAGTTAATTTTAGAGTGTGGGTATTATTTCCACTCTGTGAAGACTGTACATATCTCCTGGTAAATAGGGTTGTAACTGACAACTCAAGGGCTTGTGCTCAAAATTTTTTATTGGCTAATCTAAATACTTACCACTTATCTTGAATAAATAGTTATGGTAAAAAAGTATACACATGAAACCATTCTACCCTCGATTCTACCTATCTATTTCATCATACTATAATTTACTTGCTAAGCATCTTCCAGATGAGGTGGGAAGTTCAAATTTTTTACATATCCAGATAGTGCTGGAGATAATGTACACTTCTCGGAAACTGAACATAAAAACAGATTTATATTTATGGGATAATACTGCAAAGTATATACACACTCGTACCATTAAAAACAAAGTTAAAAATCGAGCCAAGTACTTCAGGTCACTAACATTCAAGAACGAAGGCATTAACATCAAAACCGCAGCAAAAATCTACAAATCTATTTGCAGGCCATTATTAGACTATGGGCACATATTGTTGAGCAATGCCAGACCAACGGCCATAAAAAACATTAAAGTGGCAGAAACATCAGCCCTAAGAATTATAACCAAAATTCGACACCCACAAAACTTACTTCACAACCCCAGTAAGAAACTACTTTACGAAAAAAACAAATATACAACCCATCGAACAAAGACTAATACAACTGACTGGAAAATTCAAGGCCAAACCAAAAAATCTTGAACTCATTGAAGAGCTGTGTCTCACCAGAAACAACCAAGAAGCTAGATATCGGTATCCAGAACAAACCGTATTGGAGATCCTAAGAGACAATACAGTCAGATAAAAATCTATAACGAAAAAAATCTTCAAATACTTAAGTTATTTTTTTTTTTTTGTTCTGTTTCTTTTAAAACTACATGCAAACATTATACTTTATCTAATGCTATAAATTGTTAATGATAATATACATATTATGTAATACACTGTGACTAAAGGACTTCGGTCGATGGCCTTTTGGGAAACCAATAAAGATCATACTACTACTACTACTACTACTACTATAAAGTGCTACAGTTTGTAGTCAGTGGCGTTTAGTAACCTAATTTATGTCACAAAATAATACCTACAATGCATACTTTAAGGACTAGGTATTCTTTTTGATTTTATGTTATGGGTAAGTAAAGTAGGTACATCTCAAAGTATATTGTCTTGGCTTTTGCTACCTGCAATTTATTTTAATAAAACCTCATTGTTGTATACCTGAAAGGTCTACAGGTTGACATATTTAGAATTTTAATAATGCCACTTGATTGCCATTATTTTGCATAGAAATGTTGTCCTTGTTATCAAGAGCAGGTAGGTTCATCCCGTATTCGATAAGTTTATGGCATTTGCAATTGTTATTTTGGTTAGGCACCCTTGTTGATTGACCCAAAGGCCGGGCCTGGTGCAATTAGGATATATAATCAGTCCTGAGAAAGCCTGCTTATTGTGCGTTTGAGAAATTTGAAGTGTCGATTCTGTTAGTGTTCAACTAATTTTTTATTATTTGGCGCCCATGGGAAAATTATCGCTCTGCATAGAATGTCAACAAGAAATCGTAAGAATAAAGATGTTGTCCCTACTTTAAATAAACTTAAAATGAAGCTAGAACAAGTTTCTACAATGGGCTTTAAATACCGCTAAATAGACCAAAGGATAGGTCGATTCCAGTCCAAAGTGTCAGGCGAAAACACCTTCAAATGAAGGAAAAATAATTACAATAACTCACGCCGGATCGGAAGATGGATGGGCTCCAAACTGCTTGGAGTTGTGTGCCAAGAATATTACGGATTCGAGCTTGGATTACCATGAAGACAGAACTGAGGAACTTTTTGTAAACTGGTTTGAAAAAACCTCTTCAAAAATATCCCCACATTTACACACAAATCAATCTAAGACGAAGACAAGCTTAATCCTACCAAAAAATCTGGCAGGAATATCATCAGTTTTAATCTCGGTTATAATTAAATAAAATAAAAAATAAAAAATCAAAGGAAATGCCTACATATTATCATTGTAAAATTCCTGGATAGTATAGTAGGGTGAGGGTACAGTTGCCTTTTTAGTACCTATTTGCTTAAAAATCCTGTCATCAATCACCTGCCGATAAGCCAGTGGTATGTGGTTATAAATTTTGATGCTCTCAAATCAAATATCAAGGAATTTTTGGTGAGAGTTGTTTTTGGTATAGGAAGAGCAATATTATTCACAGTACGCATGTTATAGGAGCTGTTAGTAGCATAATTTTTATATTTTTTTATGGATAAGATTAAAGATATTTTATTTATTTATTTATTATCATCAACAATAGCCAGGAAATGAAGATGAAACAATATGCATATCATGGACATAACGTCTGTGTGAATGCACATTGGGTTCATCAATAAAAGTTTACAATATTTAACCTACAGCTTATAACATACAACACTAAAGAAAAAAAACAAAAAAAAAACAAACAAAATAATAACACGTAATACCAAAAAAAGGTCAAAAAAAGGAGTGGAAACAATGAAAAAAAGAAGAAAAATATAAATCTACTGTAGTTTAATGACGCTTTTAATGGTATTTGTATTCTCTCTAATCCATACTTGCAACTGCTTCTTAATGCTACTAAATTTTTTAGTTTTAAATTGTTCCGGTAACATGTTAAATAATTTAGGTGCTATATAAGTAATACATCTTTGAGTTGCATTATAATGCGTGTTGGGTAATACAATGTTATGATTTGTATTAGCTCTTGTTTGAATGCCATGATTGATAAAATTTTGAAAGTTATTGGTGGAAATTGAAAATCTAAGGACACATTTAAAATATAATTGAGCAACAGTAAAAACGCCAGACTCCATGAATAATAGGTCAGATGGGAATTGCTTATGTTTAAACAAAATAACCTTTAATACATATTTCTGCACAATGGTAATGTTCTTCAAGGTGTCATTGTAAGCAGAACCCCAGCAGATAATGCCATAGCTCAAGCAAGATTCAGCTAAAGCTCTGTATACTTTTATGATTGTATTTCTATTTAGAACATTACGTAATTCGTAAAACTTAAAAATAAGTTTTTTAAATTTATTTTTAACGTAATCAGCATTATCGAAATAATCACCTAAATATTTAATTTTATTTGCTGATTTGATGTTATCAGAACACGTACAGTAATTGCTCATATTACAGTCATTGGTGTGTACATGCCTGTTTGGTAACCCCCTCACATTCATTGAAAAACACATAAAGTTAGTTTTTTTAACATTCACTGTGAGCGAATTCATATCCATCCAAGCCCGAACACTGCACATTGCACTTTCAGCCTTCGAGAAGGTTTCGTCCCAACAAACCCCTTTACACAAAAGAACCGTGTCATCCGCAAAACATACCACTTTTACTTCAGGAATTACATGTGGGAGACTAATAATATAAATTAAGAACAGTATAGGTCCCAGCACTGTACCCTGTGGAACACCGCACCCGATATCCATAAATGAACTCGAAACCGTATCAAGATTAACTCCCTGAGTCCTATTTGTTAGATACGACTCAAACAGCCTAAGCACTATTCCTCTTATACCAATATTGTATAACTTATTCAGTAAGGTGCGATGGTCCACAGTGTGGAACGCCTTGGTAAGGTCCAGAAAAACAGCAAGAGGCTTCCAACCATTATCAAAACAATCCGTAATGAAAGTGGTGACCTCATTCAAGGCATCATCTGTACCCACCCCCTCCGTAAAACCATACTGTGACTTCGACAATATTTTATTAACATACAAAAAATTGCACAACCGTTTCTTTATACATTTCTCAATAACCTTACAGATAGGGCTAGTGAGTGCAATAGGTCTATAATTGCCCGGATCAGTTTTATCACCCCCTTTGTGTAGTGGGACAATCACTGCTCTTTTAAAAATATCTGGAAAAATGCCTTCAACAAATATCAAATTCACAATATGTACCAGGGGGGAAAGCAAAGCCCTAAAATTAGATTTTACAATCTGGTTAGAGACACCAAAATCATCAGCAGAAGACCATGGCTTCAGCAATGCCACAGCATTATTAATTTCTTCCTCATTAATGGGGAGCAAGAACATGGAGGGAAACTGCCGCTGTTCAGTTACGCTATTTCGAATATTTTTAGGCTTACTTATTTTACTGGCTAGCTTAGTACCTACAGAACTAAAAAACACATTCAATTCATTAGCTACCTGCCCCCGATCATAGACTACCTGACCATTACTATTTCTAATACATGGGATATTCGATTTTATGCTACAGTCATTGGTAGCCTGTTTTATTACTTCCCAGGTCTTTCTCGGATCACCATTTGCAACAACCAATTTTTGTTTATAATAATTAGCTTTCGTATTTCTAATAATTTTGGTTAACATATTTCTATAATTTCTATAGTTAATGCGAACCGTTTCATCTAATGGATTACTGACACAGAGTTGATGCAATTTATCTCTGTTTCTAATGGAAGCAAGTAAGCCTTCAGTAATCCATGGTTTAAGACGAAATTTTTTATTAGAAATGGTTTTCACATTTGTTGCAGCAAGTATATGTTTTTTTAAGGTATTCATAAATTTCAGAGGCAGTATTGGGGTCTTGGCATGACAAAATTTCTTCCCAATTTTGGGATTGAAGTAAATTTTTAATATGTTCCTAGTCAACTTTACTAAAAGTTCTATTGGTTTTTTGTTCTGCAAGGGTATTCGTTATATTTTTCAAGTTAACATTAAACCATAAGGAATGATGATCAGAAATAGAGCTGGTTAGTATTATCAGGTTGCTTCTATATTTTGTTTTGCTCTTCATGAAGATATGATCAATACATGTCTTACTACACCCATCAACCCTAGTAGGCTTGTCAACTTTAGAAACATAACCAAAGCTATTCAGACAACTAACATATTCATTGACAGTCATTGATTGAGAATTCAATAAATTTATCTTTATGTCACCGTCAAAAAGCTCCATGTCACAAGCAATATAATGAGCCTGACCAAACAGGCTGATCAAAGAGGGGATGTAGTTAACTTCTTTAAGAGAAGGAGACCTATAATGGGAAATTACCCCTATACTAGTATTGTCCTTAGCAAGTGTAACTCTCAAGAACTTATGGTCATTTATTTCAATTACATTACTAGTTTTTACTATTGAGCTCTTACAATAAATCAAACTACCATCACACTTATTAATTTTGCTTTCATTATAAAATATATCATACTCATTAATACGAAAGTTCATTATATTATGAAGAATGTTGGTCTCCGACAACACAATTAGATCGAAATGGCTGTTCATAGATTCAAGAAAGAGCACGAGGTTATCAAAATTCTTATTAAGGCTTCTGATATTAACATGCAACAAATTAAAATTGTGCCCTGATGCTTTGAAAACATTTAAGTTATCCAATGTATCACATACTCTAATGCTACTGCAATCAGTATTATAATCGTCCAATAGAGAATTAAAGTCCATAAGAAAAAGGAAAAAGAAAATACCTATCCTACTATTACATTACCAAATCTTTATGATTTTCAGTGATCAATCGGCTTGCTTTATAAGAAGATAAAAATTCCAATCAAAGTTAAAATATTTTTCCTGAGAAGTAAAGGTTTACAGTGAGTATGGCAATTAACACCACACAAGTATCTTAATGCCCTCTTTTGCAAAACCAATGTAGAGCCCAATAGGCCCTTACTATTAAATCCCCAAAAAGGAATACCATACCTCAAGTGACTCTCAATAAGTGAAAAATAAACCATTCTACCCACACTCTTCCCCAATTCTCTTGAGACAACTCTCACTGCGTAAGAACCGGACGCTAGTCTCCCATTCAATGCAAGAATGTGGTCCTTAAACTTAAGTTTGTCGTCGATTTGAACACCCAAGAATTTAGCAACGCTCGAGTTCTTAACAAACGTTGCCGCTATCATTCTGGAGTTTTTCACCGTGGAACTAAAATTAGTAGAAACTAGAGACCGACCGAAGATTCGGTTTCGGCTAGTTTCGGACAAAAAATCTAGTTTCAGTTTCGGCCAATAATCGGCCGAACCTCAGTGTTCGTGAATTGTCGCGCACCGTTCGGCTAACTTTGGGAATCTCATCCTCAGCCTCAGGTTGTGAGGACTGGTGGGGTGGACTCTGCGGAGAGGGAAGTGGTGGTTGGTGTGCCACAGGGATCAATCTTAGGTCCTCTTTTGTTCCTTATATATATAAATGATCTACCTCAAGCTGATCGCACCGGCCACTACACCATCTTTGCGGATGACACAAACATTTCCTGCACAGGCCAGGATTATGATGATTCTGTAGAGGCATCGCGCGTTGCGCTAAGTAGAGCTGAAAGCTGGTTTATGGCTAACGGGCTGTTTTTGAACATCAGTAAAACCCAAAGAATGGTATTCTCGATGAGATGGCTTCCTAATGAGAATGATGTTGTCAGGTTCTTAGGTGTGAATTTGGATTCCATTGGTTTCTAAACTGAGTTCCAATTCCTTTTTGCTTCGTAGACTATCGGACAGTGTGTCTCAACCCGTCTTAAAGCAGGCCTACTTTGCTCTTTTTCATTCCCACATATCTTATGCAATTTTGGTTTGGGGCCACTGTGCCGGTGCTATGGATGTCTTTCGTGTCCAAAGGCGTGCGGTAAGAATAATTTCAAATTTATCATATCGAGAGGATTGTAGGCATGCGTTTATATCCCTAGGAATTCTGACCTTACCGTCACAATTCATTCTGGACTGTCTATTGTTTGTTAGAGGGAACTTGCATAAATTTAACCGACACGAGGATGTCCATTCCTAACAGACGCGCAACCGAGAGCATTTAGTACCCGCATACAGACGGCTTCGGAGATGTCAGGATGGCCCTGGCTTCCTTGGAGTTCGTCTCTTCAATAAGTTGCCACATCATGTTCAGGGAATGACCCCCCTTGTTTTCGGTCGGACTGTTAAAAACTTTCTTCTCAGTAAGGGTTTTTATAGTGTGGAGGAGTATTTTGATTATGACTTTACTGGTTTTTAATTATAAACTTTTAAATTGTTGTGTAGTTTCAATCTGCCATCTTTATATATAAAAATTCTGTTTTTGTAACGTAACTTTAGTCTTCTTGTTTTTTACATTTATTTGTGGTACTCTTGTACTTTTCAAATTATTTTACATTTATTGACGTGTGTAAATACATTATGTATATTTGACATTAATAAACAATTTGAATTTGAATTTGAATTTGAATATAATTTTTCACTGTCGACCTATTTTTTTTTAGGGGGGAAGAGTTCAATCCGTTCCCAAGCTATATCAAATAAATTAGATTTTAGTATACAATAAATTTTTTAACATGTATAAATAAGTTTCGGTTTCGGCTGAAAATCTTGTTTCGGTCGGACACTAGTAGAAACTTAAAACAAAGACCTGTTACTAAATACCACATATTTATTTTATTTACCAACAAAACAAGAACTCTTCTACCTATTGTATCCTATTCACTTATCTGTCTTATTTGCAATTATAAACATGTATTTTATTTATTTTTGTTAGTAATAAGTGTACTTTTGTTTTAATGATTTTATAGATTTTATTGATTTGTAATTTATAAATTGTAATAGGTAAATAATAATAATAATTATTAATTCCATGAATCTTATATTATGTGACTTAACAGTAACTTTGGCAACAGCTATTCTATTAATGCATATGTTAAGTATAGTGGACCATACAGCTAAAACCAGACAAATTATGAGCCCTTGCTTGCTTTAAAATATCAGCAATCTGGTCTATGTATGAGAGGTCTTTGTTTTTACCAGTTTTATTTTTCAGGGAGGGCATCTAATGATTTTTTGGTATTAAAACATAAATTTTAATCACTTTTCACCGTTTTTCACTGTATTTTAACAATCGTAGTATATGTATTTTTTTTTAGATTACAGCCTTTTAAACAGCACATCACGGAAGAAAAGATGGCCGAACACATGTCAAAACTTCACATTAGTTCTGAAACTGCGTCGTCATTCCTGGAACCTGAATCAGCTAAAATGAGGCGACTCTACATGTGCGAGGAGATGAGAAAACTACAAGCTGAGCCCATCATACCATCAAGTTTAATTTCACAGATAGAAAGACCTTGTACTGCTCTAGTTTTGTGGCAGCCTCCAGCTAAAATTCTACCCCCCTTAGGTATGAAATAATATACTGTTTTTTTAGATGCGTTTTGTGGTCTGTATAAAAATTGGAAAATACTTCGGATGCAGTTCCGCGTCTATCTGACTGTCTGTGTATCTACAGGCACAGAACTATAAAAACAAGTAGAACACTGAAAAGGCTGTATAAATGACACACTATAATATCTCTGACAAAAGTTTATCATAAACAATTTAAAAAATTTCTTTTTGATATTTATAATATTATATCTTAATAAACCAATGCACCTATTCATTACATGCCGCACTTTCCTCACTAATAATATTAATAATAATAAAAATCGTCGTGGTTCGGTGAGACTAGTGTTTTTGGTTGGCGGTAATATAATTTGAAATCATTGCCGACTTTTTTTCTAGGGAAAAAATTAATTCCCCGACAAAAAAGTCATTCTACTTTTTTTATAGACTGGAAAGTTATCCACTTAATTGCTCCCTGTCGATTGGCTAAAAATGACAATGAAAGAGAGAACATAATTTCTTCTACCTTTAAACAAACAATGATGATAAACGTGTCATGCGTCAATATCTAATAAATGTAATTTTTTAAACGCCTATACCGGGTGTCCACGGAAGGTGGTTCGCCCCTCTAACTTTTTTGTTTTTTCAAGATAATGGAATAAAATTTGGCGGATTTATATACGACATAAAACTGCATTTTTTGACAGGTGACTCAACATTATAGAACTTCCAGTTTAACCGGAAGTGACATAAACTTTCGATTTTTAAATGGAACACCTGGTATATTTTTTCCTTTTTTTGACTCCATATGACATTCTAAATAAAACGATGTGTCACTTGTCACTTTTTGTCACCAAGAAAATATTTTTTTCCAAATTTATTGTTTTATCTAGAGGGCTATAAATACCTTAAAATCACTTATTTCAGTTCTTTAATCTTGGAAAAAACACAATTTTACTATTTTTGGTCCAATGCTATGCTATGTAAAATTTAATCTTTAAAGTTGTATAACTCATTTTTTTTAAACGGCATCATGGTTGCTCGTCGGGTTAAGAAAAAAGAGGATTTTATTACGATTATTTTGATACCATACACTATTAGGTTTTAGAAAAGCTGCAAATAAAAAACTTTAAAAAGTTCGGGTTTGTTCGTTGGCAATGAACAAACCCTAACAAACCCCGTTTCGAAAATACGCTTCAACCATGAATGTTCTGTGCTGTTCCGTAAAGCCGATTGTGTGAATTGTTCAAGAAATTGGAAAAATTAGCGATAAATCAAATTACTTGTAACGACTGTCAAAGATGACGGAATAAGTGATTGATTGTTAATTCAGGTAGTTACTGACACCCAACAGGTATTAAGCTCTACGGCTAAGCATTACGTCCTTAGATGCAAGGCACTCTTTGATGCAAGTAATTTTTGCTCGCACGGTATTAGCGAAGTTAATGAATTTGATTAGTAAAATAAAATAGAGTTCACAAAAAATAGAAAATATTTCACATTATCACATATAAACTTCTTGTTTTAAAAAAACAAACTTAAAATAGATAAATTTGCTTATATAAAAATGTAATATTTAGTCATCTTCACACTTTATTAAGTTGACGAGGTATTGATAAATAGAGGCTTCTGGTTAATTCTGGATCATCGCTCAGTTCGTCCTAGATGATTTCTATTGCATTTACGAATCTCTTTATTTTCAGGTTCAAGATTTACATTATACATTTTATTTGTCATTAGGCCTCAAACGTTCCCTATAACATTAAGATCGGGACTCTTCGCTGGTCATAACATTGTTTCTATATTATTATTTTGAAACGACTCTCTGATAATTCTCGAATTATGCACTGGACAATTATCTCGTTGAAAAATGTTGAGATTCGCTAGGTAACATTACAGTTTCTAAAATACCTATTTTTATTCTAAACTGCAATAAACCGGTCACTACAATTAATAGTCCAACATGCTCCAAGTCCGTAAATACGTAACCACTAACCATGTCCACACGTTCACTGAAAAGCGTCCAGACATGTAGTTGTTGGTTACATATTATTCTCTACCGAATCCAGGATTATGGGGACGGTACACCCTTTTATATCCATTAAACGTTGGCTAAGATACTTTTTCGTGTGTAAATACCACTCTATCCCAATTTTATCGTATCATGTTGCTTATGTTCATCAGTTAGCTTACTTTTTTTGGCTGCGACACAATTTTTAAAGCAGCATTTTTTTATTCTGCGGCATGCCGTAATTTTCGATCCTGATAAATTAGTTTGTTCTATAACAACCGTGCGATTTGGAATGGGTTCTCTTTTAAATATTGGATCAGGGCTTTATCTTCATCTTCCCATCTCTTTTCCACCTGTGTTTAATTTTGGACATTATATTGTTTTTGCATGTATTATATAAGCAACGTCTCTAATAGGAACCCCATCTTGTATAATAAAGCAAGCAATATTTTTTGCTCTCTGGACTAGCTTCCTTGCTTTCGCTTATGCCTTTGATTGATAGCCATTGTCAGTAAACAAATGTTACTAACCTATTTCAAGAAATCTGATATACAAGATGTCGGAATCTCTGTACAATACTTCATTGAACATGACTGTACCTGGCTATATAAATATGATTTTGTTCTTCAAAATAGTAGAGGATAACTGTTTTCTAAATGACTTTATTTTAGGTGACCAAACAGATAGCATCGAATATAGTGAAGAAGATCCCAATAAAAATACTGAATATGATAATTCCACATTTAGCAATTTAGAACGCATTGAAATGGATAGTGAATTTGTTGGAAATATGTATATGGATGCGTAGTGCCAATGGATAACTAGGCATACAATCACTTGTATTTTGCTAAGACTGATCATGGAAGTTAACCTTCATCAAGGTGAAATAATTTGAGGGTTTATTAAAAATTCTATGTTTAGTAATAAAACCTACTATGTTCAAGCACCAGCAGTTTAAAGTTGCTTCCCTTGTACTGCCTTGTGCTATATTACAATAGGTACTAGTACAAAATCATATGTATATAACAATATAATTTAAGGTATTTTTGATTGTTATTGGGTAAAAATAACAAAAGTTGATTTTCTGAATTTTCCAAATTTTTGACTTAAGAAAAAAATCCTGAAATGGTTGAATAAAAAGATGCCAATAAACATTCGGTATGAGTTGGTTGCTAGTGCATTTTTAGTCCTTAATACCGTACTGGCAAACTCCAAGTTACAGTGGCATTTAATGCGAGTAGGAGAGTAAGTAATATGTTTAGATGTTTCCAATAAGGACAACAGATCAATCAGTGTTGCCAGCGAGAGCAACGCACGGCAAGGCCTTCCATCGGTTAAAGAGAGGGTCATTTATTTTAGTATTCAGTAATATTTGGAACTTCGTTTGGGTTATACCGCGCATTTATTTTACGTATTTTTTAATTCATGTAGTTAACTAGTTAAATATTCTTCGCATCTCCGTTCCTCTATGATAGTCTTGGTAGGTCTCACTTTGTTATTCACTAAATTGCTCAGTTTATTTTATTGCGCCGTTGAGTACAGAGTGAGTTTTTTGTGTTTTACACGTGTTGCAATTAGTAAGATGCATGAAAAAGGAAATAGCAGAAGGAATAGACACCGTCAAGAGCATCGTGGTCCGTTTAGACAGGATATTATAACATAACCACTGAGCATTTCCTCTCGTAAGGTTTAATAAACCATTTCAAAACAGGTATATATATCGTGAGGTTATAGTGTTTCTCAGGTTAATTTAATGACATAAAAAAGTATTAAACTCCTAACCATAGGCGTCGCCAACCAAATAATTAAAATGCGTAGGTGTTTTCATTTTTTAATATGATAATAATATTATAAATAAAGCAACTTTAATAGGTAACACGTTTTAAACAAACATTATTGATTTAAAATGCAGTAACAATTTATTTGCTGGAATCATCAGAATATTCAGAAGTAGAATCGTTTCCAAGTCTGATCACTATTGGCGCCATAGGCGATAAAACAGGATATTTCTTTTCTCCTTTTATAACATGAGCTTCGCAGTTTTTCCATACATCGCTACTCATGTCGCTAATTACCTGCCGAATATTATCAAGGACAGCTGCGCTTAATGTTGGTGACTGATTATTTTTTCGTAAACTTTTTTTATGGTACCTCAAACCATTTCGATAGGGTTAAAGATACAATAATATGGGGGTAATCGCAAAAGAGTGGCCGCGCCTAGTGCAAAGAGTATCAATTACGTATTCATTTTTAAAGTTCCTCCTTTTGATGATTTTAATTAATGCCTTTTTGATTGGAATCCTTTCAGGAATATCCATATTTTTATTTCTCATAAACTTTAGAATATCTTCTTTCTTAGTGCTCATGTAAGGTACCTATTTTATTTAATATTCTCGAATGATATGAGACGCATTGTCCAAAACAATTACCGAATTCGAAGGTAAAAGATGTTCAGCAAACCATTTTTCAAACAAATCCGCGGTCATATCTTCATGATAATCGGCGGAAGATTGAGTGATATTTTTGCCGACAAGAGCAACGTATTCGACGACAAAGCCATCTTTACCTCCGGCATGAAGGATAATAACACGTTTTCCCCTCCTTCTTGTAACTAGCGCATTATCAGTCTTTTCGGGATTTTCTTTTTTTAAACACGCGTACATATTTAAAATTATACGTTGACATTGAACATGTAAATCCTTATTTCTCAATTCCGGACTTGTTTCGCTTTCGATAGCTGACTCCACCGGCACCGATAATTCACCTTGATCAGCAGTTTCAAATGGTCCCAAAAAGCCATTGCTGATAATAAAATATATTAAGTTAAAAAAAAACGTTACGCACCGTACACAGTTATAAACCAAAATTAAATACGTAAATTACAGCAAATATGTTAAACCACCTACTCCACTGTCCTATTCTAAACTATTAATAACTGACGCGACAGAAAACAGTGATGATGGCTTAATTATCTTTTAGCAGGTTGATAGAAATATCTTCATTCGCTAAAAATATTCCGCCTTTTTTGTCTAGGACATATAAATTTGCAATTACGTCCGTCTTAGTATTATTCACAGGTCGGTTGACGTGGTTTTCGAGACAGCGCCATTTCTTCATGGCAACGTGCATAAATTATGTGCGCTTGCCAGTTCTTCCAAATTTTCGGGTTCTTAAATACAATATATAAGTATAGGGGAAACATGGGTTTGTTAATTAGTTGTTTTTAAACACTGAAAATACTTTTTATTTTGATTTCAGTTATAATGTTTCTTAAGGATTAAAGAATGTATTATTATAACAATGAATTGCTTGTTCTTTTTTTCTATCACTCTCAAAACTCCTCGGTTTAAAGTAGATTTGCAAACTAGCTTTCAACTAACAATTGAATACTGTTATAAAAGGAACAAAAAACTTAAAGAATTGAAGAAGAAAGATCTGACAACCCTGGTTGTGAGGTCGGTCTCTTTGAAGCCCATTAGTCGCTTTTTTATGTCATCAAACTGAGTTTGGATAAATTATACCTGAAACATAGAAACCATTAAACATGGCGGTGACCGCCTCGCTAATCCGAAAGCGTGAACGTGTTTGCTTACTTGTAGCCATGGCGAGTGAATGCAGCGAAAGCCAAACGTGATTTGCGCATGATGGGAAGTTGGCAACATTGAGTCTTGATTTATATTTTTTTAACTCGCCCCAAGTCCATTTTGTATTCATTTCTTTACATTAGAAGCCGCATTGTAAATTCGGGCTTGCCAGTACTGTATACAATTAAGAAGCGATACTCTGACAGTTTATTTTTGGGTTATCGAGAGATCAGAGATATAACCTCATTTAGAATTTGATTTAATGATTGTCATGTTACGCAGATTTGATAAAAAGCTAATGAATTATATTTAAAAAGAACGCTTCACTGAATTTTACTTTTTATTTATAGGTACTCAAGCTTGCAAGTGAATAGAAAAAGTGCTTAAACCAACACATATTCAGGTTGTACATTATACTAATGCTAAAAAAAAATCAGTGGCGCCGGATAATTTTATTCAGGGAGATGTGAGGGGGGATATGGGAGCCTGAAAATGTTTATCGAAAGGGGAAGGGAGGATAGAAATAAAAGTTTTAAAAACCATACGAAATAAGTTAAAAACTATAATTTGACTTTTTTTGCGAAAACGATTTCTTTGTGTTTTTACATTTCGAAAAACTTCAGTAAATATTTCTAATACTTTAAACAGGGTTCTAACGAATATAAGTTGACCGTGAGCATATTCAACAATCGAAAGGGTTTACAAATTGTCAACATGCACTTATCTTAACACAGTATAAAACAAAGTCGCTGTCGCCCTTCTGTCCCTATATGTGCTTAAATCTTTAAAACTACGCAACGGATTTTGAAGCGGTTTTTTTAATAGATAGAGTGATTCAAGAAGGAGGTTTTTATGTATAATACATGCATAATATTGTAGAGAAACACTGATAAATTTAGAGGTTTGTTCGGGTTTGTATTTATAAATCTTGACATGATGGTGAACTCGCCTTATTATATCATAGAAAGCGACGTCGTATAATGCCGGGCTGCAACGCAGGCCGGGTACACGCTAGTTATATTATATTATAATATTTTTACAAATTTTGTTTAAATTATTTTATTATGCTGTTCTTTCGTCATAGACTATGACTGCTTCGTTTGCTGCTTTTTATTTGCATCTTGGATCAGGTCAATTTGACCCAGATCACTAAAATTTGGTAATTAGGATGTTTTATTTACAAACTGATCTGATTTGTAAGTGACCCGGTCGCATCTAGACATTCCGCTATAGGATTCGGTACCCGTCTCTATTCTGATTGGATGATTTCAAACGTACCGACTAAAAGGTATATTGGCAACCGGTTTGTTCGTTGTTACCCAGAGCATTTTTTTTAATTCAATTATTTCAACCAATATTATTTTATAAAATTTTAATTAAATTTTAAAAAAATGCTCCGTGTAACAACGAACAAACCAGTTGCCAATATACCTTTTAGACGGAACGTTTGAAATCATCCAATCAGAATAGAGACGGGTGCCGAATCCTATAGCGGAATGTCTAGATGCGACCCGCTCAGTTCCCCCTTTGCCCCTAACTGCACCACCCGCAAATTTCGATCACTTATAGTGAACTGGTCAGAAGTAAAAGGTGGGAGTTGTTTTGACAGATACTTGGCGTAGCCTAACCTCAAACCAGAGATAAAAATATAAAATATTTGCCCGTAATCCAAAATTTAAAATCAGAGGATTCGGAGGAGGAATTAGCTATAATAGTAAGTACATCAAAGTGTTTATTTCTCGTAAAATATAATCAAATCGAGAATAACCATAACCTCAACAAAATGTACGTGACAAATGATACTGACGTAGTCCGAAACAGAATAAAAACCAGTTTTATTTGATGCATTTTGGATCAGATCATTTTAGGTCAGTTCATTTAAAAGTGATTGAGAATGCAAATAAAAAGCAGCAATGTCTACCAACGAGGCAGTGTCTTTGTGTAAAAACTGGCTCCTAGATTTACCTAAGGCTATAATTGCGATTTCGCATTCGATTTTTTCGTTTTTTGTTGAAGTTCACCTGAAAAAAACCTAAAAGTCTTGATATTTTAAAACCTATTAGGAGTACCCTTTTCAGGGAGGTGGGACATTCCCCCCTATGCTTCCCTTGTTTCGGCGTCACTGTATATAATATAAGAAAACAATAGGCGCCCCTTTTCTTGAAACAGACATTTACTTAGGTACATATCGATATATTTGTTAATTACTTTTACTTACAAAATAATCACAATTTTTTTTACAAATAGCTTTTTTGCCTTTTTTTTTAAACTTTGTAGGTACTTTAAAAAAATTATGTTATAAGTGTTTATTCGTAAATTAACACAAGGTAAAATTAAATAACTTCTAAATACAGTCTAGGTAAAATAGAAATTGCAGCAATTTTAAATATCGCTGATCAGACAATTTGTATTAAGTCCATGCAAAACTTTACTCTAGCTATACTTAAATTTAAGTTAAAATTTTGGTTGGGTTCACTATAATTATTAAGGCCTGTTTACATTAGCTGCAAGTGCAAGCAAAATTGCCTGGGAGCATGCGCTCTGATGACTTTAATCAGCTAATGCAATTTTACTAATTTAAAAACGACCCTTTAATAATTGCATCGCGTGCAGTACTCGCACCTAATGTAAACTCCCAGTTAGGCAATCCTAGGTACCCATGACGCCATAATGCTAACAAACAAATAATGAACATAATTACAAATAAATTAATTCAATGCTGGCTGATTTTAAATTATGGGGAGTCGGTCAATTTGGAATGGTGTTCGGAATCGATATAGCTAACAATACACAGCGTGTTCCCTTTAAAATTCTAACGTTGAGGTAATTTCCGGTTAAACCGGAAGTAATAAAATGACATCAGTTATGTGATGAAATGGGAAATAATATCACGTATACCTACCAAATTTTATTTCTACAATTTAAACAATAAAACCTGAAACACCCGGTATACTATAATACCGAAGATTTTTATATATTTTTTCAGTAAATTTAATAAGATTATTAGGGATTTTTCTACAAATGACGTATGTATATATGTTATTAGTTTTGCTTGAGACACTTTAGCCAAATTTTTAATGCAGTGTTTTTTTAAATATACAGGGTGTCCCACTTATAATGGAAACAAGCTTATATTTTCGGTATTCCTGAATCGATTGTTTTGAATTTTGGTGTGGTTACGTATAATCCTAGGGCGCACTTTTCTATCGCTTGCAATTTTAGGTAACCCATTGGCGTACGGATTTATAGAGGTTTTAAAATAAGAATTTAAAAAGTAAAGTACCTTTAGCGATTATTTTATTTTTAAACTAATATCAGAAGTCGATTTAACATCCATCAAAACGACTAAATACAAAGTTTCAATAAATTGAAACAACCAGTGGCGTGGGTACGACCAAATTTATGTTTACTTCTTTTCAAAAACATTGACATCTAAAATACGCGCGATAAGCAACAAGGTAATTACCAAAAATGTTGACCGTTTAACGGCTTCATCTAAAAAAATTACATACGATAAAAGCAGTGGCGTACTGTATTTTTTGCTATAAAATTAAATTTGTAATGTGACAAATTGGAAGGTAATCGAATACCAAGAACTTCATTAAAACGCAAGTGACAAAAAAATATAAAAACTTAGTTGGCCATGTAAATAAAACAAATTAATTATTTGAAAACAACAATAACAATCTAATAATTACCAAAATAAAATTAATATAAGCTAAACTAAACATGATTGAGTGTACAACTCTGAACTAATATCTAAATTCATTAAATGTCAATATTTTCGACCAAACCACCATAATTTCTTATGCATTTTTCATAAATTTTTCTAACCCTTAAACAAACTTTTCGAACTTCTTGACGGGAAATTTCTGCACACGCTTGTCTTATACGGTCTTTTAAAGCTTGTAACGTCGCTGGACGAGTTTTATAAACTTTATTTTTTATAGTACGCCATAGCTAAAAATCTAGTGGGGTCAAGTCTGGAGCCCTAGGCGGCCAAGCTACAAAGGGGCTATTGCGACCAACCCATTTATTTTCAAAATTTGTATTAAGCCATCCTCTTACAGGTCCAAAATTATGAATTGGAGCGCCATCTAACTGAACATACAAATTCTCCCTATATTCTAGCGGCAAACCTTCTTAAGCTTGATTTTGGATTTACGCGGAAATGATTTAAAGTTCTTTCATCCCCTGGATGATTTCTTGGACGTTTTACCTTTTCTTGCACTACCAAACCGCGTTGATTGAACATTTGATTCACTTTAGAAACTGTGCTATGCGATATAAAGCGATTAGGGTGTCTTCGATTGAATTCTTGGGCGGCATCTCTACAATTTCGCGCATTATCTCCTAATAATCTCACTATTTCTACTTTCTCAGCTAAACTCAAACGCATATCTACTATTTTTCATACAGCACAAATATTAATAGTTTAACTTTGACATAACAATGATTTTCCCGTTGACAATAAATAATACTTTGTTTACATGGCCAACTGATTTAAATTTTCTTATTTATGCCTGTTTGATTCTTTTTTAATTTTTTACATTGCAAGAATAAATTATTAGATGTCCTATGAATAAAATTTAATTTTATAGCAGAAAATACAGTACTGCTTCTACTGTATGTAATTTTTTTAGATGAAGCCGGTAAATGGTCAACATTGTTGGTAATTACCTTATTTCTTATTTTAGATATCAATATTTTTGCAAAGCAATAAACATAAATGTGGTGATACCTACGAATAAAGAATACAAAGGAAGTAGGGTATTGTAGATTGACAGTTGTCCGGGATGGGGGCCGATGGCGGCAACATTTGACGCATGCGCGTTTCCGGTCCACCTGTGGCGTATCATTAAAATGGTAATAATAAAATGATTAATGAAATTTTATTTGACGAAGAAAATAGAAAAAATATTTAGATTCATATATATAAGATACGTTAAGGTTGGTGTAATAAAACAATACAACTATTTCTTTTAATTATTTATTTAAATAAGGTAACGGAGGTGAAAGGGTCCTTAATGTAAATATCTGGTTAAATAACTAAAAAACACCTTTTATTATACATTAAAAAAAAATTGCAGGAAACAAATTGTTTCAGATAATAAATACTGATGAAGGCAAAATTATTGCCAAAACGTCTACGGTAAAAAATAAAATTTTAAAAAACCTTACTATTTCTTCATGAACCAAATCACAAGAAAATAATAAAATATAATATAATATAGTCCTGTTTATTATATGTAGCTAAATAATATTAATGAGATTTCTAGTATACAAGAAAATTGTCAAATGACAAACTATGCAGATAATACAAACATTTTATTTATTTCTAGTATCAACAACTTAACAAGTTAATTATAGATACATAAACCCTATTTATAAAAGCTATCCTAAACTATAATAAATATTCAATTAGCATTTGCCTAAGCATTCCTTATTTTTAATTTTCCATAGTTTAAATTATATATTATGTCAATGTCTCCACAATATTTATTAAAATAGAGCACAGTCTTATAAGTGGTGAGTTTTTGTATAGATTTGTCCTCGGTGTAGGAATATAAAATACATGTGCGGATCTAGTATTGACTAAGCCTATTCTAAACAGTAGCAGTCCTAAGAACTCTTTATTATCTATTTTGTCTCTAATTATTTTATATAAGAAAATAATTCTTGCTTCTATACGCAATAGTCTTAAAGAAGGGAAATTAAACAAATTACACAAAAGCCCTTGATCTGTACCTCTTGGCGGATAAACTGAAAATGACTTGTAGTACAAAAATTTTAAAAATGTACGCTGAATATATTTTAAAAGAGCAATCTTATTGGCATACTGAGGATCCCAAATAGTTCATGCATACTAAAGTTTTGTAACTACCAGGAATTAATATAAAGTTATTATGGCGTTAACATTTTTAAAGTATTTACAAGTTCTTATAATAAATCCTAGCATATAAAGACCATGAGCTTCTCAAGCAACATATTTAACAATTATGATTGAAGTAAATAATTATTGGTTTTCTAAAGACAAACTGATATTAAATAAATCATCTATCACCTATCACCTTGTTTAAGACTAACCGATACACTTTGGAGAATCCGGAAACCGTAACCATTAATGATTGTCATATAAGATTAAAGGAAGATACTAAAATCTTCGGTGTGTTGTTGGATAGTAAAATGTCCTGGAAGAGCCATGTCCTGGAAGAGCCATTTCCAATATATGTTGTAACCAGAAGGTGTTCCATTTAGATTCACAGTAGGATAATTATCTTCAGGCAAGTTTTGACATGGTGCCTTATAAGATATTGCATAGGAACGTACCTGCCAAAAAAATATAAGTTTTTTAATTATCACTGTTTGGCACCTTTACCAAATGACACAAAAGTACCTATAACGTGATACAACCTCTCTTTGTAATCTTTTTTTTTATATTTTGATATGAATTTCTTTGAATGATAGAAGGTTTGGGACTTGCTTTGAATTTATTTTTTTTAATCAATGGTATCTCCAGTCGTCCTCAGGTGAATATTGGGAAAACGTTTCTATCATTCTAGAAACATCATTGTCTTCAATCTTTAAATATGAATTTCTTTGTTTATCGAACCTATACTACCATCCATATGTTATTACATTCTTTATCCATGGCTTTAAAATTTTAAAAATAGATTAAACCAATAAAACATCTAAAAACTTTTATCGATACCTACATAATTTATGAAAAAGTGACAAAGCAGCTTCCTCAGAAGCATAAATAATGCAGAATTATTTGTATTCATATTCTTAATTCTACCTACCTACATATTTTCCAATATTATGTAATGACCTGATACAATAGTTTCAAAACTTACATTTTTTAACCTGGCTACTTCAAAAGTAGGCACTACTGCAGTTGGGACCAATCTAACTTTCAATCTTGAAGTTCTGTCAACCCAATCTTTAGAGAAATGCTTGGAGCAAAGAACTCTATTTCATATATAGGATCCCAATCACTTCGGTTTACAATTTTCAACCATGCCTTTTTTCTTGGATAATTATGTGGAAAACTAAAAACCAATAAGTATTTTTAATTTGCTTTTCTGTAGAAATGGGGTAACCCAGTCGATTAATAAATAAATAATATTTTTCTGGTTTTATAAGACGAACGCCCATGAATGACGAATGACATGCGAGGTTCGGAGGTTATGTGTATTTTGATATTAAATTAAATATTTACATTTTTTTTTCTCTACAGATTAAAAAAAGTTTATATATCTAAACATAAACTTACCGATGAAATGTAATGCCCAGTTTTTTACTTCCTAGCGTTTGGGAGCACCCACAAGCAGCACAATTAACCATATTTATAGCTTTTTCATTAACCCATAATACCAAACAATTAATCCGTTTTAATCGCTGTCCAGCGCTAAAAGTATACTCCACTGTCGCACTAAAGTAATTATAAGTTTACTAGAATTCGTTAAATATGGTTCTTAACTAATTAAAATGGAAATTAACTCAAAAACAGCAAAGAAAGCAGAAATCACAGCTCGACCTGTCAACTAGTGTCAACCACGGTCAACCACCAAAACAAACATGGAGTCATATTTAGACATTAGATGGGGGTTCAAAATGGCCGACTTCCGTCGGTTGCGTTGTAAGGCGGTTTATGCAAAATCCTACTTCCTTTGTATTCTCAATTCGATGGGTGATACGCACGCCAATGGTTATTTTAATTTATTAAAACTTTGTATTTGGTCGTTTTGATGGATGCCAAATCGACTTCTGATATTAGTTTTGATATAAAATAATCGCTAAAGGTACTTTACTCTTTAAATGATTATATTAAAACCCCCATAAATCAGTACGCTAATGGGTTACCTAACATTTTAGGCAATAAAAAAGTGCGCCCTAGGATCATACGTAACCACACCAAAATTCGAAACAATCAGTTTAAAAATACCGAAATTATAAGCTTGTTTCCATTATAAGTGGGACACCCTGTATATGATATAGAGTCAGCTTTTTGTAAAAACAAAGCGTTTCGACAGTTGACACATGTTACATCAACAGCTGATACTGGTTTCTTCCTAAAATTTCCCAGTTCAGTAGTGGGCCGTAGCAAGCTCACGCGTCAGGTTTCAGAGACTAAATTTTCTTGGTGTTTATTATTTAAGTTGAACGGTGAGTAGAATAAACCAGTTTAAGTACTGTTTCCAATAACAAACATTTCATTTATCATCGTTTGCTATTAAAAATTTAATATTACTAGTTTATCCGTTTTAACCACGATACAATGGGTTCCAAACCTTGCGCTCATTGAGAAACTAAACCAGCTGTTTCTATTTAAAAACACATGACATTTTGGCTTCTTTGTAATACGCTGGGAACGTAAATTATAATATGGTAACGCAGCATCGAACGCGAAGCATGCGGAGGCGCACCGCTTGCCGCTTGATGGGCTCGTAGCTAAAGGGTTTTCCAATAAGAACGATATGATTTTGAAACGATATGGTAACCATGGTAATAAAGTTATACTTGTCACCAGTTGTCAGTTATTGTCAGTAAACTATAACAATTTATTATGGCTAAATACGCGCTTCAAGAACGTTTGGTTATTATCCAAAAATTTTACGAAAACAGACGATCTTTTCTGAACACTTATCGCGCACTTCGCGAAAACTTTGGTGTAAATAATCGTCCTCCTTTGCTTGCCATTCGTCGCACCGTTGAGAAATTTGAAAATAATTTTACTCTTCACGATGTAAAAACACCAAGAAGACATCGAAACGCAAGAACTGTTGAGAATATTGCTGCTGTAAGAGCTAGTGTTGCAGTGGATCCAAATTTATCAATTCCTCGTCGTGCTCAAGAGTTAAGGATTAAAAAAACGACAACTTGGCGTATTTTGAAAGAAGACTTGAATTTACACCCGTATAAGATTGTTTTGACCCAAGAACACTGGACCATCGTCGGCGCAGAGAATTGGAGTTTAGAACAACTTGAAAGGGATCCTAATTTTGCCAAAAAAATTATCTTTTCAGATGAAGCTCATTTTTGGTTCAGTGGATACGTTAACAAGCAAAATTGCCGTTTTGGTGTGAAAACAATCCACAACAGATTCATGAGAAGCCTTTGTATCCGCTAAAAATTTGAAATTTGTGGTTTATGGTATGGTGGCATCATCGGACCATTTTTTTTCCAAAATGAGGCAGGAGATTCAGTTACAGCGAATGGTGAAAGATATCGACAGATGTTAAGCAATTTTTGTGGCCAAATTTAGATGCACTTGATTTAGAGGATATGTGGTTCTAGCAAGACGGTGCCACATGTCACACTGCTCATGAAACTATCGATATACTGCAAGAAAAGTTTGACGAAAGGATAATTTCAAGGAATGCTACTGTTCAGTGGCCTCCAAGAAGCTGTGATTTAACTCCTTTAGATTACTTCTTGTGGGGCTATTTGAAATCTAAGGTTTATGAAAACAGACCACAAACACTTGATGCATTAAGGTTGAACATTGAATCCTGCATTCGTCAGATCACGCCCGATTTATTGCATAAAGTCATCGAAAATTGGATTCGTCGAATTCGCTCGTGTACACGATAAATGTTATCGACTATACTTTAAAATAATATAAAACGTTTTGTTGTATCTGAAATTATTTTAATTTTATTTCATTTTGAAATCATATCGTTCTTATTGGAAAACCCTTTAATAGTTGAGCGGCGAAACTCTTGTATTGTGATGGTTGTTCATAGCGTTTTCCCTTGGTTAGTTTAGTGCATGTCAAATGTATTTCTATGTTTTACCAATGGATAACGCGATAACTTTTAATCTATCGGAAGATAAGTTCGATGTTTCAATTGTAAATAAAATTAACGCTGTATTTTTGCAAGCCATTAAGCCAAAATGCCATGTGTTTTTAAATACTAACAGCTGAATTAGTTTTCAGTCTATTGTAGAGTAATTAAAACTGATAAACTAATAATATCAAATTTATAATAGCAAATGCTGATAAATAAAATGTTTGTCATTGGAAATAGGAGAGTGAATTAAGCTAAAATGGTTTATTCTACTCACCGTTCAACTTAGTAATAAACACGAAGAAAATTTAGTCTCTGAAACATGAGGCGTGAGCTTGCTAGTTCCACTACGGAACTGGGAACTTTTAGGAAGAAACCAGCATCAGCTGTTAATGTCACATATGGGCGTCAATTATCGAAACGCTTTGTTTTTAGAAAAAGTTGACTTTACTGAACATTTACACACAAAAATCCAGTAGCAAAAGTGTTGTTTTATGAACTTTACACCAAAAACTAATTTGTTTGAACAATTATTAAAAGAAAGGTTTTCTGTTTTCTTTTGTGTGCCATGCCAATGTATATTCTAGTAAAAGTAATAATAGTATATTGACCAGTTCTAAAAAGTCGCAGCTGATTTTACACAATCAATGTTTTGTAAAAATAAGACTAGGTAATCTCGAAAAAGTGAAGTATTTTAAGTACACTAAAAGCATCACGAATAATTTTAAAAGTAAGTGTTTAATACTAATGTCTTTGTGTGAAATTATTTATTTTTTATTGCCTCTTTGTACAAATCTTTTCGTTTAGCTCATTTAAGACAATGTATTGATTTTTAATATAAAATATTTTGTAAAAAAATCTCCACAACAATTTATTTTAGGAATTTATTTTGGCTGATACCTGAAAATTATTTTGATTTTTTTGAGGCAAAAATTATAGATGTTGGTACTTGTTCATGTTTACTTCGTTTAATTACTAATTTTTTGGACAGTACTACAATGTTTTTTTAAAATGTGTGCTGACAGTATTGCGATCTCGGAAACTATAAAAGATGGACTGGAGATTGAAAGGGAAAAGGCTTATTATATTAAATATTAGCAGTTCATTGGCGCGTGCGGATTGATTCTGGTTCTTTTGGTTTTTGAGATATTATTTAACTAATAATTTTTTTTTTAAATAAAGATATTTTATATAAGGTAATTTTGGGAGAGTTACCCCACCTAATTAAAAAGAATTGTAACTTGACAATATTGAGGGCCCAAAACCTCAAAAAAATTTGAGTTGTACGAAATTTATTCAAATACACATACATCTTGTTTTTCAAAAATTTGCAAAATTTGCAATTATATTTGAAAAATCAAAATGGCGTTTTTGGCCATCTCTTCTTAAGGTTGAATTCTCAACGGCATTTAATCTATTGCCAACCTATAACCTATTTCGCGTTGATTTTTTGAGTTTATTATTTTAATAACTAACATTTAAAGAAAATCAATATCGTCGGTACATTATTTAGGTAGTATCTGATATATTACAAAAATATCAATTTATTTTATTGCTAATTTTGGGAGAATTGTATAGTGAAAGAACAATGAGTGACAATGACATAATAATGTTAAAAAAAATCTTAGCCGATATTTTTCGCTATACAATTCCCCTAAAATTAGTTATGAAATTCCTTGATATTTATTAAATATGTCAATTATTACCTATAGAATATCAAGTCGATACTGATTTTCTTTAAATTTTGTATAAAAGTTAGAAAACATAAATAAATCTACGCGAAATATGTTATAGGTTGGCAAGTATGTTGATACTCCCACCTTAATGTGGGCGAGATGTAATAAATGCCAAAATTATAATAGCAATACAGTCATACACACCCTTGCATCTGAACCTTGAGTGACAACTATTATTCATGTATTTATAGGTATCAGCCATTCTTTATGATTTATGTGAAAGTGTACTGATTTATTTAGTTTTTGCATTGTTTCAATTTACTTTTTTTTATTAAAATGTGTATTAATAATTAAAAGGTTTTTTAATTCTAACATACCTATACAGCGTGTCTTCGGAAGCTCTTACCAAATGGGAAACTTTTTTATTATCAATTTTACGAAAAAAATGATTCTTTATAAAAAGCTCTGCATGGTCTAAAACCTAAAATGCAACCATCAAATATCGAAATTTTCCAGTCATATACGAGGTTTGTCAAAAAATGTGAATTTTTCACAAGAATGTGAATTTTTCCCAAGAAAAGTACCTTTATTTTTGACATTATCAAAAATTGTTATTAAAAAAAGTTGATCAGAACGAAAAACTACGGCTAAATGTGCAATTATACGCATTTATGTTGAAAAATTATTTTATTGATTTATTATTAATTATTTAATTTTTTAATTATTTAATTAATTTATGTATGTGATACCTTTCTTGTGTGTGGTCAGCGTCATATTTAGTACATATTCAAAATATCGAAAAGGTACAAAAAAAATTATTATTGCATACAAATTATTTAAGATGCCTGTTGATTCCTATGATGGTCTGAGGCGGAGACTGAGTTTCTGAACCTAAAATCAAATTTGTTATATATTCTTTATAAGATAATATAGCGTCCGCGAAAATAATTAAAAGCGACTATTGACTGGATTGTGATGCACTTCGTGGTTTATTTAGTTGTCTACCTTTCGATTATTACCAGTGTAACTGCCTTTTGTATTGGAGGTAATTCCGCTGGGATGGCGCTACGGTGTATCGATGGCCGCTTTGCTTTTGCAAAAAGGCTTTTAATATATCGAATCGCTGCATATCGGAATTGCGTGGGTTACGGCTGCCCCTAGAGTCCTAACAAGGACGAAACGGCCGTCGTGGTCTACCCGCCCCAGGGTATCCATTCCCATTGTGCTTGGATCCCTGTGCGTCTGTTCTATTCCGTAAAAACAGTTGCACACTTGTCCGATATGCCACAATATTGGCTTTTAATATATTTTTTATTTAAATCATTGAATGGAATAATTAAATGCCCAGATCTTTTACATCGGGTTAACTTTCGAGTTTCACCTAGGGACACAAGAAATCACTTTCTTTTTGCACTTGACCATCATAGGTTAGGTTAGGTTAGAGTGGCAGACCTCTGGCATTGACCAAACCGCCACAGCTAATTTATGATTCAGTTATCTTGATTTATTTTAAATGTTATAATAATAATCATTAGTTTGTTAAGTAAAAATTGTAATTGGGTTTTGCCTGACGATAAATAAATAAATAGTTTTCGAGATAACCTCTGTATTAGCCGAACCAGGGAAATCTGTCTCTTCAGTTTCTTTTATTGCTGTTCCAAAAGGACGATCTCCCTGTACATTAATTACTTCTTTATCTTGAGCGACATCCAAAATTTTGGAGGTACTAAAATTTGCTTGTCTTTCCATTTATACAGGGTGTTACATATTCGACGCTCAAAATTGGGATTTCGTAAACGGTTAAAGATACAGTGAAGATCAAATTGGAGCAAAGTTGCGCAATTTGGCGACGATTGTCATGCTGTCAAAAAATTTGGAAAATTCCGAGTGCTTCCGAAGATATTCGGAAATAACCGAAAATTCTCAATTCATATTTTATTTTTTGTTGGCTTTATTTACAGAGATACTGAAAAATTAGTTTCATATTTTCATTGCCACTTTTTATTATTTTCTATAACGTGTTATTCAGGTATTTTTTTAAATACGGACCTGATATTTTTATTGCAGTTTTTTAAACCTTTTATTTGATAAAGTCAAAATATGCTTTATTGTTATAACAGTGTTCACTTGTTGTTAACAAAGCCAGGCTAATATAAAAATACAAAAAGGAAAAAAACACTGAATAAAACTCTCACAAACTTACACTAATTCTACAGACACAGAGTACAGGTAAGGATAAACAAAAGAGCTGAAAATTGTAATACATACATACTATAAAGTTAGACAACGAAATAAATATAGTAACAAACATTCAGACTGGCACAATAAAACAGTTAAAATACATCATTATAAAACTCTGAGATACCGTAATAGGCCCTTTTCATCAAGAACCCCTTCAAGCGATTCCTAAAGACATTCAGTGATGCAGCCTCCCTAACATAGCGTGGGAGGTGATTAACTACCTTTATGCCCTCATAGAAAATATACTTCTGTGTTAAGGTGGATGAGGGAATAGGCAGAGACGCAAATTCAGCGCCTGACGCGTTACATATCTAGAATTTTCCATCATGAATTTGTGGCGATGTTTGTATGTAGCGCTAGCGACTTCCAGAATATAGATACACGTAAGTGTGAGAATGCTCTCCCTGATGAAAAGTGGTTTACAGGAATCCCTGGGCTTTGCCCCGCAAATGTACCGAAGAGCACGTGTTTGTAATATGAAGAGCGACTGGGTTAGATAGTTGGAAGCCGTTCCCCAGAAACAGATCCCGTAACGAAGGCGTGACTTAATCAGAGCAAAATATACCGATACCGACACCCAGCTCTTGTGTTATGACTCTTACAGCAAAACAACCCGAAGATAACTTTGTTGAGAGACCAATGATGTGCTGATCAAACCTAAGATCGTTGTCAATGATTAAGCCAAGAAATGTGGTGTTGGTTTGAGGTGAAATTGGGATGGACCCAATTAATAATTCCATATACTACTTTATTGAAAAATCAACGTTTCGACCCCAAAAAAACATCTTCATTCTGTATTATCGTTAACGGTAGAAGACACGCCAAATAATATTTACGCTTAATAAATTTGAAAAATTCCGATTCCTTCCCAAGACATTCGTAAGTGACCGAACATATCATTTTTTTTTGTGGCGTTATCTACGAATATTACGCATATATCGAGTTTTACATTTTAATTGTCACTTTTCATTTCCTATAAGTTGGTGTACCGAAATTTTGAGTCCGACGTTTCGCCTTCTGGGTGCTATCGTCAGGTTTGTAGTTTAAATATTGAGTTTTCTCTTTTCTTGCAATTTTGTTAAGCTCAGATTTGTTCAGACAATTTATACGTGATGTTAATTTTTAATAAAATATTTGTTGAGAAAATATCTTTAGTAAATATATTTTAATTTTGAAGCAGTAGTCCATACTCAAAGTGGAGTTGAATGATATAGGGAAAAGAAAAGCATAAAGTCTTTCTCCACAATTTTAATTCAATAGCTAGGCTAGAATCGACATGTTTCGAGGGTAAAAACACTCATCATCAGGAAAATGAAACCAATATAGTGAACAGCTGATGTTATTAGCAAAAGAGAAAATAAAAGTAAAATTAATAGGTGGAACTAATCCATAATGGAGCTTTCAGTGTCACGCATTGGGAATTGAAAAACTTTTTGCAGTCAAACAACAGAAAATATATCACTGGTCCTTGCCCTTTCAGCGTGCTGATATATTTTCTGTTGTTTGACTGCAAAAAGTTTTTTCATTTCCCAATGCGTGACACTGAAAGCTCCATTATGGATTAGTTCCACCTATTAATTTTACTTTTATTTTCTCTTTTGCTAATAACATCAGCTGATCATTATATTTGTTTCAATTTCCTGATGATGAGTGTTTCTACACTCGAAACATATCGATTCTAGCCTAGCTATTGAATTAAAATTGTGGAGAAAGACTTTATGCTTTTCTTTTCCCTAAATATATTTTATCCTAATATTTATTTAATAAATATTTTATATCTTTAAGTGCCTTTTCACAAAGGACCGATGATCTGTGCTGATGATCGGTCGCAACCAATCGTCGGCAGCAATTCTTGTTGTAACGGTCGACCGATGATACGCTCATATGTGAAAGACACGGCTTAAACTAGGGCTTGGAATTGTATTCGAATAATTCGAATATTCGACTATTCTAAATTCGAATTTTTTGTTAGTTAAAAAATTCGACTATTCAAATATTTGACTATTCAAATATTCGCCTATTTAAATATTCGACTATTCAAATATTCGACAATTCGAATGTTATATGAATTTGTTGAACTTCTTGTTCCAGTTTTTGTTGTTTCTGTTTTATGTTAAATAAAACACCGGGTTTATTTTTATAATTTTATTTTCGTTTTGTAAAATGTTTGATTTTTTGTGTTGAATAAATAATCATTTTGTTTAAGATTTTTTTATTTATAACAGAGTTCTCAAGTTCTCATATTTTGAAATAATTTAACAGAATAATTATTTATTTGTCATCTTACTTTATTCGACAAAATGCACATTATTATTATTCGATAATTTAGATATTAAAAATTACTAATACCTAAAAATGTCCCTTTATTATGTTTAAGCAGTTAAACCACTTCTACCGTGATTAAACGACTGTATTTCGATATTTAAATAGACGACTATTCGAATATTCGACTATTTAAATATTTGACTATCTAAATATTCGGCTATTCAAATATTCGAAATTCGAATATTTGACTATTCGACTATTCAAGTATCTATTCGACTATTCGACTATATTCGACTATTCGAATAACATACCAAACGACTATTCGAATACTTATATTTTAAAAATCCCGAGCCCCAGTTTAAACAAGGGGCCGACCGATCATCGGTCCTAAACGGCACTAAAGAAAGAATTTATTACAATACTTTTGGAACCTTTATTACTTGAATAATTTTTTTACAGGAAAACCATTAATAAAGTTTTTTATAATTCCAACTATAATAACAATATCAGAAAGAACATCAGTAGGTACATTTTGAATACGGAGTCAACATAATATTATTTTGTATGGTTAGGTATAGGAACTACATCAGTATAGGTAATAAAAATATATTTATCTTAGGTGTTCGAAAAAATGTCCGTTTTGATTTATGCATCATTGAATTTGAATGCCGACTTTGTGAGTATGCTCTTCGTAATTGACCTTCTTCTTAATGATCTGAATTAGGGCTCGGAATTTTTTAAATATAAGTATTCGAATAGTTGTTTGGTATGTTATTCGAGTAGTGGAATAATTCGAATAGTCAAATATTCGAATTTCGAATAGTCGAATATTTGAATACACAACATATACTTAAATATCCGAACAAAGTCACATAGTTAAATATTCGAATGGTCGAATATTCAAATAGTCGAATAGTCAAATAATTTGAATAGTCGACTATTTAAATAGTCGAATAGTCAAATAGTCGAATATTCGAATTATTCAAATACAATTCCGAGCCGTAATCTGAATGTATTAATGACACGCCACGAATCCTAAGTTTTTCTAACGTATTAACTAGTGCATATACACTTTGTTTTTTAAAGCTTCCCATGAAGAAAAATCCGTTGGCGTAAGATCTGGAGATCTCGCCGGCCATCTAAATATTCGGCTATTCAAATATTCGAAATTCGAATATTTGACTATTCGACTATTCAAGTATCTATTCGACTATTCGACTATATTCGACTATTCGAATAACATACCAAACGACTATTCGAATACTTATATTTTAAAAATCCCGAGCCCCAGTTTAAACAAGGGGCCGACCGATCATCGGTCCTAAACGGCACTAAAGAAAGAATTTATTACAATACTTTTGGAACCTTTATTACTTGAATAATTTTTTTACAGGAAAACCATTAATAAAGTTTTTTATAATTCCAACTATAATAACAATATCAGAAAGAACATCAGTAGGTACATTTTGAATACGGAGTCAACATAATATTATTTTGTATGGTTAGGTATAGGAACTACATCAGTATAGGTAATAATAATATATTTATCTTAGGTGTTCGAAAAAATGTCCGTTTTGATTTATGCATCATTGAATTTGAATGCCGACTTTGTGAGTATGCTCTTCGTAATTGACCTTCTTCTTAATGATCTGAATTAGGGCTCGGAATTTTTTAAATATAAGTATTCGAATAGTCGTTTGGTATGTTATTCGAGTAGTCGAATAATTCGAATAGTCAAATATTCGAATTTCGAATAGTCGAATATTTGAATACACAACATATACTTAAATATCCGAACAAAGTCACATAGTTAAATATTCGAATGGTCGAATATTCAAATAGTCGAATAGTCAAATAATTTGAATAGTCGACTATTTAAATAGTCGAATAGTCAAATAGTCGAATATTCGAATTATTCAAATACAATTCCGAGCCGTAATCTGAATGTATTAATGACACGCCACGAATCCTAAGTTTTTCTAACGTATTAACTAGTGCATATACACTTTGTTTTTTAAAGCTTCCCATGAAGAAAAATCCGTTGGCGTAAGATCTGGAGATCTCGCCGGCCATTCAACAACAGCTTGATTTCCAATCCACATTCCTGGAAATTCGTTATGTAAAAAATCTTTTACACCTCTAGTACCATGGGCGGGTGCCCCATCGTGCTCTGGAACCAAATATGTTGCAACTTTGATAGTGGAATCTCTGATAAAAAATCCTGAAAGGTATTATTAAAAAAAAAGATAGTCGCGGCCCCTGTTAATCTATCGGGTAGAAAAACAGGACCAAAATTTGTATTTTCGACCAGTCCTGCCCAAATATTTAGAGTAAAGCGTACTTGCTTGCGTACTTCTCTATTTGCTCGAGGATTTTCTAACGCCCAAATATGTTCGTTATTTCTATTAAACATGCCACAACCCACAACTTGTAAATGTAGCCGTTATCGCTTCAAAGGATATTGCTTATGTGACAAAAATTCAACCTTCTTTCCGCATCCCCTTGTGCAAAGCGTATGGGACACGTGTAGGAACTTTATACGAAGAATTCATAGATGAAGTTTGAATAGTTTTATAATTTAAAATAAAAGGATTAAAACCTTTAAAAATGGGGGGTATGAACCCATTAGCTTTCACGCGGAGTGGCATAACTATTTTGCACAATGAACATGTCTATGCAGAAGAAAATTCTTCTGCGATTAAAGTAATCCATTATCAGCATGACTTTAAGATCAATGTGTGGGAAAAATCATAAACACTTCATAATTGGTCCTGTCATTTTACCACCTTGACTGAATGGCGAAAATTATTTGGAATATCGGCAAAACAAATTACCACCAACTTATTAGATCCCCCTGCCCTTGGAACTTCGAAGAGGTATGTGGTTTATGCATGACGGTGCTCCTCCACATTTTTCGTTAAACGTACGTAATTATTTGAATGAACATAATCCAAATAGAGGGATAGATAGAGGCAAAATGCTGCACCCGCAAAATGGCCAGCTCGATCCCCTGATATCACCCCGATGGATTACTTTTTAAAGTTAAAAGTTATTAGAAAAAGTTTTTTTAAATGCAGTTTTTAGCCCACATACAAAATTTCAGCTGCATAAGATAATTTTGATTTTTTACCCATATTTTGTAAATTGCACCACTTTTGCAAAATAAGACTCAACGCAATCTACATAAAACTTCTTAGTTTTGACAATGATTTATTTGAGATACATTTTCTTTAAGGTAGCGCCATATTAAATGTGTGTTTTTCTACAAAATCAAAATTGGGCATTTAAAATTTGGTCGCATGTGATAAAGTTTATTTGTTTTTGACCCTGTATAAGGTAACTTCATAAAATAAGTATTTTTGAAAACGTAGTTTGTGTCTGAAAGTAATAGGTAGGGGAGAACGGGGAGCATTCGGCCACAGGGAGCATCCGGCCACCGCGTTCTTAGGGAGTACCTATATACAGTATTACCAACTTTCTTATTCGCGTCCTGAATTAATAAACACGTTATTGGTGCATCAGACCAATTTTACCAAGAAAAGAATAAAAACTGGCTTTTAGGTACTAAGTTTTTTTTACTAAATATATTCCCCATATTTTCTTTGAAGGAACGATATTTATGCTTTATAAGTAAAACGTGCTTCTATAATGCTGTTTCTATTATCTATTTTATTCAAAAATTTGTTACTAATATGACGTTTGATTTAAAATATCTTGGTAGCTTAGGAGCATTCATATCCACCTATAATACCTGGGGTGCATTCGGCCATACGTAATATTAATTTATTTGTTATTTTACTTTCAGATGCCGCGAAAACGTGTCCTTAAAACGACAAGAAACTTGATAAACAATATATTTTTTATAATTTTTTTATTACTAAATGTTGTTTGCACTTCAAAATTATCCATAAATACCAAATTTCGCTAGCACAAATATAAATATTTTTCATGGCAACTAGATTTAAATGAAATCGAATTTTATTGTAAGGGTTTAAACTTTAATTCATGAACCAATCGGTTTAAGAGTTTTTGAAAAATTGTGAACGGCAAAATATTGTTAAATGTATGAAGAAACCCTCATTTGTTTTGCATAAAGTTATTCCGCTTATCCATAGAATAATGTACGGTGTGCACCACGGTGTGCACCAGAAAAGTTAGATTATTTTTGACGTTATTTTATTAAACGTCCAGTTCTCACGTATTTAAACAAATTTAAGCAAGTGCTGTTAAAAAATTGAATTTATAGGTCGCATAGCTTCTATCGATTCGTTATACGAGGGGGCGTAAAAAAAAAGAAAAACACTTTTTTTGTGCTACCTAACTGGAAGTTCGTATTTATGGACAACTTTTAAGTGCAAACAACATTTCCTAATAAAAAAATTGTCTACAGTGAAAAATAAGGGCACTTTATTCTTGAGTGAATTTAACGTTTTTACCTCTCCCTCGTATAGAGCGCAATACTTACTAGTTTTGCCTATGCTCTTTTTTGTTTAAGAACATGCAGAACTTTTCCACCGCCAAAAATATTTGGTAAGTTTTGAAATAAAAAAAAAATCCCCTTTGGTGCGTACTTTCTGCCGGTCACTGGTATATGTTAGATTTATAAAGCTATACTTTACCAGTTACCTTACCAGATACGTCCTTTAGCCGAATCCCCCCCTTTGAATAGCCGAATGCTGCCTAGGGATGGGGGGCATTTGACCATTTGTATCTAAGTATATTTTTTGAAAAATAAAATTTGATTAGAAAACGTGATCTTATTTTAATTTTTCTTTTTTATTATATGTTGAGATTATTGTTAAACAATATATATGTTCGATTTATAAAGCTACTTTACCAGATACGTCCTTTGGCCGAATATTACCCTTTGAATGACCGAATGCTGCCTAGGAATTGGGAGCATTCGGCCATTTGTAAGTATTTTTTGAAAAATAAAATTTTATTAGAAAACGTGATCTTATTTTAATTTTTATTATATGTTGAAATTAATGTTAAACAATATATATGTTCGATTTATAAAGCTACGTTACCAGATACGTCCTTTGGCCGAATATTACCCTTTGAATGGCCGAATGCTGCCTAGGAATTAGGAGCATTCGGCCATTTGTAAGTATTTTTTGAAAAATAAAATTTTATTAGAAAACGTGATCTTATTTTAATTTTTCTTTTTTATTAAGTATATGTTGAGATTAATGTTAAACAATATATATGTTCGATTTATAAAGCTACTTTACCAGATACGTCCTTTGGCCGAATCATACCCTTTGAATGGCCGAATGCTGCCTAGGGATGGGGAGCATTCGGCCATTTGTAACTATTTTTTGAAAAATAAAATTTTATTAGAAAACGGGACCTTATTTTAATTTTTCTTTTTTATTATATGTTGAGATTAATGTTAAACAATGTATATGTTCGATTTATAAAGCTACTTTACCAGATACGTCCTTTGGCCGAATCCTACCCTTTGAATGGCCGAATGCTGCCTAGGAATTGGGAGCATTCGGCCATTTGTAAGTATTTTTTGAAAAATAAAATTTTATTAGAAAACGTGTTCTTTTAATTTTTCTTTCTTATCGGGTATGTGTTGAGATTAATGTTTATCATTCCCCGCAAGTACATTTTTTTTTAACAATTAAACATTTGGTTTACTCCTTACTTAGAGAATTGTGCTTTGTGGGCGAATGCTCCCCGTTCTCCCTTACACCTTAATATTAAGACAAAAAAGAACACAGTGTCATCAGTGAAGTGTTTATCAGGTGGAAAATAAATTTTAGTGGTGGGTAAAAAATCAAAATGCAGCTGAAATTTTGCATGTGGGCTAGAAACTGCATTTAAAAAAACTTTTTCTAATAGGTAGGTAACTGAAAAAAATTAAAATTTGACAGATAATGCGAATCACGTGACTACTATTTTTTTGCTTCATTTTCATCTCCATCGAAGCAAAACTTGATGCCAAAGTGAAATTTCGAATAATGCTATTAATAAAAAAAAATCCCGTATGATGGGGACTTTACTGGTCACATTGTATATGCCTTGTTTGCCTTTAAAATATGCAATTTATTATAGCAAAATGAGGTAAAGAAATGTTATAAAAAATATGTTTATTTAAAAAAAAAGCAAAAAAAACAAAGAAAAATAAAAGTAAGCAATTTTTTAACTAAACTTCCATAAAAGGCATTTAATATTAAATATTTTTCGAAATTTTCGATTAAAAGGGATTGTCTTCTATTATTAAAAATATGTTTATACAAAGAGAAGCTTCTTTCAACATCTACTGATGTAATCAGACAATACTGCAACTTAGGTAGCCAAATATAAGGCCAAGATACAACTTCAACAGATGGTTTACCCTCATAAATGCTTTTTACTGCAGTTAAGTATTTAAATCCTTCATTTTTTTGCAGTTACATCCCATTTGTTCCTTACTTGACCTCCTACTTTACCGAGAATGTTGTTATATTTAGCGGAAAAAGTTGTAACAATACTAATTCGGTCCCTTAAACTTAAATTTCAAATCGATATAAAGCTTGCATCACAGAATATATAGCTATACAAAGCTATATATTCTGTGCTTGTATCCTTCGTTTGTTCTTTTCAACAGGGAGGGCAATTAAATAATAATTTAGAAAATAGTTTGTTGAGATCTTTACTGACGCAATGGCGAAGGAATTTGTTAATTTAAGGCCTTTCACCGTTGTTCCTTATAAACTCTACAGAAGATCGAACCGAACAGCTGATTCCCAACTCAACGCTTGCGTGTATGCCAGTTTAAAGTCGGCATGAACGTCCGGGTTCAGGGTGGTGTAAATTTTAATAATAAATGCCTTATTTATGACATTCCGGGTCCGAAATGCCGAGCCTCTTTATTTTTCGAACTTTGAAATAGATCGCCGATCATTATAAAAAAAAATGTGAATCTCATAGGGAGGCTAACGTAATGAAAAGGTAAGGTTATTTATTAATAAAGAATATGATTTGGGTCGTAATTGTTTTTTATTTACAAACAATAAGTAGTAGGTAGATCATTCTGCCAGTGCCAGTGGTATATAGTGACAAGTAAATATTAGGTATACTTGATAATGATCAATATTGCTGCGTGCTGTTATGTTAAAATATCTGACATAGCAATAATTATCATGTTTTGTGAGTAAAATAAACTACTCTTTTAGGGTATTGTTATATACTCTGATTTATTTACAAATTAACTAGGTAGGGGAGACCTCGGCTAGTGTTGACAATTTTTACATAAATATATTTTTATTATAATTTGAGAAGGATGTTGGACACACTTTATATACCAATAAAAGGTTTCAAGTTATCAAGTTATAGTAAATTTGCCTGCTCTTGGTTATCATTTTTTAGCCAATTTTAAATTTTACAAAATTCAATGATTGGTGTGACAGCTTACCCCGCGACGGGGTCTGTTGTCACAGTAGATGGGGTAGGTTTGTTACGTGTATTTTACATGGAAGAAAAGCTTAAATTTCGAAAATAACATATTTATAATAAATAGTAGGTGTAAGTATAATCAATCAATCAAATCACAAATTATTTAAATAAATAAAGGATCATTCACGGTGGCCTATTAAAAGATCATGAAAACTATTCAAGTTTCCTTTATTAAAATTTGGTAGCAGGCATAATTTATTTTAAAGTTTTAATAAAAGCACTAGGTATATTGTCTCGATTGAATCACGTCCGGTCATACCGGAAGTTATGGCCATTTTGCTATTTCAAATAGAATACCTTGTATATTGTAGCATTTTTGGATACCTTATTAGAAGCTAAGTAACTTTTGCTAATAATAATCTATACCCGAGTCTATACCTATACCTATCTCTAACCGTTTTTGAAATATGAATTATAGACTTAATTTTTTATGTAAAAACATACCGAAAAGAAAGTTTCGGAACTTTCAAACTAATAAAGCCAAACATTTGAAATTTTGATTACTTTTGAATAAAACATATCTTTAGATTCCATAACTTATAGGTTCTACGTTTCTACCAAGAATTTGTTTTTTTTTAAATAGGTATCAAAAGTCAAAAGAGTATTGGAACATAAACTACAAAAAAAAAACTAAAACTAAAAAAAAATAGACAGGTTTGCAGCTCCGGAGCTGCACCTTTCTTGCACCAAACAACGGAGGGGGCAGATACATAAATGCATAATATGTAATTTCTTTATTTCTTATCGGAGCTGCATCGATTTTGTACCAGTCGATCCGCCAAATTTTTTTGCATATACCGTATATTTCAACTCAAAATGACCCAAAAATGGAGCTGCATCCTTCTTGCAGCACGGTCCTCAATTGAATAACTATTATGATCTTCCATTGTACCGCCAACTTAAAAATCACAAAGAAGGGAATGTAACTTCTTTTAAAACCTTTCGTTGGTAACGCGGTTAAATTGGTACATAATTGGTAACGTCGGTCTAAGAGACCAATTTTAGATCCGATTTTTTTTAAGTATCTTTTTTTTTCATTAAAAAAAATTATCTTAGTTGTTGGCTCTGTAACAGTCCCGATACTATAAAATATGCTATGATGTACCTATTTCTCGTTATTTTTATAATAAAAATGTTAATAATAAACAATCAATTGAATTTTTGATAACCTAAAAACTAAAAGAATAATAAAATATACTTTTTCTACTGACGTTTTATAATAACCTTTTTTCGATTGTCATTATGGTTTTTTAATAACCTCCTTTTAAGCGCAGCGTGCTTAAAAAACTTTTAAGCACGTTACCAGGAGCAACGTGCTTAAAAGTAACGCAGGTAATTATTTACAATTAAAACGTAACCACAGACTAGGTATAATTTAATATTTTTTGGCAAGTGCCAATTTTTGAAAGGGGCAAATGAAACAGCTAATAATAAGTAATTATTTACAAATAATAGCTATATAAACACAGACTATAGTTTTACCTATTTATTATAAATATTAACAGTACAGTTACTTATATTATTAAAATTAATGCTGGGGTAACCTAAAACAGTACGTTGAGATATTTCTCTTTGTAAAATTGATGAGGAATTTGAACTTGAAATAGAAATAGAATCTGCAACAGCAATATCAATTAAACCCATGCCACTAGTAGAGCTGGTAAAACACTCGAATTTATTAGATTTAACACGTTTGTTGTTAGCGTCCAAAGATTTTTCACCAAGAATTTTTTCGGAAATTTTTCTTTTATTTTCTAAAGAATCGTCTATATACCCCTCAGCCACGGTATTTGACCGCCAACCTCCATGTCGCTTTAGCATCAATATATCCGCTCCAGAGTCAGCTAAAAAAGTTGCTGAAGATCTTCGAAAGCAGTGGCCTGTATATTCTTTAGCGTTTGGAAACTCCAAGAACTCAGCAATTTTCTTTGGTGTTGCTCCAATGGTATTAATACCCACTGGAAGTCTGGAACATTTGGAGTTTCTGTATGCGATAAAAAATCTTTCATGGGTTATGTGTGCTGGACGTAACTGCGCGTACTTTCGGAAAATATTCAAGAAGTTGATGCCGTCAATAGAGCCTTCGCTAATTACAAAGCTTCTTGCAACATTTGTGTTAGTGTTTGGAATGGATATTTTAATTAAAGACTCCGAAATTTCAATATTATTCATATTTAAATATGTGAGTTCTTCTTTGCGACATGCTCCAGAGATTCCCACAATAAGTATGACTTTGTCCAATAAATAGTTCTTATCGTCTGCTTCTTTGACAAACCTTTCTATTTGTTCCTTAGAAAAAACTTTCGACTTTTTGGGTTTATACCCCGTAGATTTTCTTTTCAAAAATGCGATTAGATTTGTAAATGTCTTTATCTCAACATTTTTATTCAAATAAACCATCGTTCGAAGCATTGAGTAAGTACTCCACAAAGTTGATGGCTTATAGGCATCGAATAATAGTGAAAAATATGCCAAAAAGACTTTTTCTGATAAGTTTTTTACCTTTTTTTCTTCACACCATTTTTTGAATTTTTTGTATGTGCCCTCATACAAACTTCTTGATTTTTGGGGAACACATTGCCTCATTTGCGGCATTTTCAATGTCTGAGTCCTCTAAATCACTCATTTTTACTTTTATATTTGTCGCAGTTTTTGACAAAAAAATCTTTAGAATTTTTTTTGACAACTGTCGATTTTTTTGACATGAAAGGTGTAAATGAAACATAGGTAATAAAATGTTAGTAAAATTAAGTTTTTTATTATAAAACCTCAGTAGAAAAAATATTTTCTACTGACGTTTTATAATAACCTCTTTTCGATTGTCATTATGGTTTTTTAATAACCTCCTTTTCGGCGCAGCGTGCTTAAAAAACTTTTAAGCACGTTACCAAGAGCAACGTGCTTAAAAGTAACGCAGGTAATTATTTACAATTAAAACGTAACCACAGACTAGGTATAATTTAATATTTTTTGGCAAGTGTCAATGAAACATAGGTAATAAAATGTTAGTAGAATTAGGTTTTTTATTATAAAACCTCAGTAGAAAAAATATTGTATACAATTCGTTACGAAACAATGTCTTTTAGTCACTTTGACGTGTTGTCCAACTCGGCTTTGCCTCGTTGGACAATTTTCACGTCGCGTGCCTAAATGACACTCATTTCGCAACTTATTGTATAAATAGCTAGTATACAATTCGTTACGAAACAATGTCTTTTAGTCACTTTGACGTGTTGTCCAACTCGGCTTTGCCTCGTTGGACAATTTTCACGTCGCGTGCCTAAAAGACACTAATTTCGCAACTTATTGTATAAATATCTATTTTAATACAAAAACGAATTCTATAAAACTCTTAATTACTGATCAATAAAATAACATAATTACTTCAATATTTTCCCTGAGGTGTCCATAGATAAATGAACATTTAAACCAAAATAACATACACTTATCAACACAAGAACAAAAATAAGAAGCTTATGGGCCGAGGCCTCGGAATCAGTTAGAACCCCATCAAATAATTTTTGCAATGCCTCTTGCTCTTTTTTGTAAGACATGGTTGAGTAGTAGAAACTAAAATGTAATTTTATAAGCAAAAATAACATAAAATAGTAATTTACGTTACAAGACCGGAAAGTAGTGTTTTTCAGGTCGAGACAAGCATTTCCAGGGCGAGCCATAGGCGAGTCCTGGAAGCTTGGAGAGACCTGGAAAACATTAATTTTCGGTTGCGTGACGTACAATTTTTTTTTTTTGACCGACACTTCGATATATTTTATAATCTACGCGAAACAAGTTTGACATAAAGAACAAAATTAAAAATCAACGAACTGTCACTCGACAATACATCGAAATGTTGTTGTCATAATAACGAAATCAAGGTATCTTGTATTATCAAAGAGCGATTGGAAAAATAAAAAACAGGGTGACAGTGACATTAGAGACCGGAAAAACGTTATTTTCTAGACGAAAAATTGTCCAGAAAGTGTAAATTTTCTGGTCGGTTTTAAAAAAAAGCATTTAATACTTTCCTCGGTCTCAGGGAGCGCGCGTTGCCAGTGAAAGGTTAAATAAATAGTTGCCATGGAGCCTAACAAAAAAATTATTGTTTTTATGGCCTCCTACTAAACTCGTAGAAAATTACCTATACCTACCTATATGTTTTAAGAAATTTCTCAAATAAATGTATTGTTTATGTATGCATTGCATTTGGATTTATCGTCTTTAGTTAACTACCCCATAGGGGAAGAATTTTAACAGTCGCCACTAAAAAAAAATTAAAATTGGTTTAGAGACGCTACTTTTCGAAGTTTTCATCCTGTAACTTTTTTCCTCCGGTTTTTTGGAAATCCGTATATAGCAGGTTATTTATTCCTTTGGGGTAGTTTACTATAGGCGATAAAGCCAAATTGTAGAATTTTAATCTTCGTCACTAAAAAAATTAAAATTCGTTTACAAACGCTACAGGCGGAATTGACACGTACCGTTGACGACATATAAATTCGTACACTCCACCCATAATTAACTCAATTACAACAAAATTGAGTAAAACGGGTTTCTCACCTTGCTGCTTATACCTGGATAGAACACAAGCTATTTATAGGTCTAAATTATTGTATGTACGATTTTTTACCATAAGTACCTAATAATGGTTATTTCTAAATATTTTTGTGTTTAAATTACAGCCGCGAAATAAGAAAATTATAAAATAATACCAGGAAAACTACAAAAGTATAAAGCCAAAAAAGGTAAATTTATTAACAAACAACAAACAAAATGCTACTATTTAATTGTTGCGCCATTGCATGGATCCTAACACTAATGGTAATCTTCTTGGCATTGACAAATAATACTTCTGGTGTAATCCGGAGTTAGCCCTTCCCAAATTTCTTCTATTTTATCAAATAACTCTATTTCATTCTGTGGTTTAAATTTTATTCTGTACATTTTTTTTACCATCAATCCCCAAACATTTTCAATTGGATTTAAATCAGGACTTCTTGAGCACTAAGGCAGACATGTTACGTTGTTTTGTCTTAACCAGTTTCCTAAATATCTTGCAGTATGCACAGGGCAGTTATCCTGCTGAGATATAAAGTTATTTCCTTCAAAAACTATCGCGTCAGAAGGAAGAAAAACATTTTCCACCTGAACCGTATATAAACACTTATCCATGCCTACACATTAACGGAGAAACGTACACTGGTTTGCTTTTTTTGAGTATACTTCCCATCATATCGGGAATTTGGTGGTCTATATACTCGAATCCTTCCATTATAATATGTAGACTGAAAAGTTTTCTCATCGGAAAAGATAACATTTTGCCAAAAAAAAATCATTTTCTAGTAACGAACAAACCCAATTTTTTGTTCCTTATCACTATTTTTTAAAAACGGTTTGGATGCAGCTGCTCGATTTCTTAATTCGGAACATTGTCTTACTCGGCGTTGAGCAGTTCTAGATGAAGCAGGGAATTCTGTTATGTACATAGCGGATACTGCAGATTCAAATGGATTTTGCTTTAAATATACCTACTCCACCAAATTTCGGTCTTCTTCATTTGATGACTTTCTATTATATTTAAACCAGATCCAACAGACCTTTTAAGTGTTTGATGATGGGTCCATTTTTTTACAATTCCTTGAACAGTACTTCTAGGTAGGTACTCTAAAATGATCAGCTATTTTTCCATAAGACCACCCTATTTCTACTAAACATATTATTCTTGCTTTTACAATAATACCTAAAAGAGGCATTTTAAAATCAAATAAGATAATGACAATACTTTGACAGATATCATGATAACAATTAACACGTTACAAAGATAATAAAGATAAAAAAGTTGCATTTATACAGTGTCACAGTTTAGTGAACGAAATTATCTGTCGTCAACTGTACCCCAAAAAATTTTCGTTGTTGATAAACATTAGGTAGGTACTAACTTCAAACCTATCAAGAAATCCACAGAGAAAACTTAAAACGCAACAACAAGGATGTCGCTAAACAAGGCAAACCTAATAACAAGAGGGTTGTACATGTACATGGATCCGAATATGCATAATTTTTACGATACAGGATGTCAAACTTTAAAAAAAAAAATCGGATGTTCGTAAATATCTCAATACTCTTTTATTTGAGTTTGTTGAAATTTGGCAATTCTGTTTGTAATAACAAGAGGATAATTTAGCCTCAAGTAGAATAAAATTATTAAGTCCAGTGGCGTCCTGGAAGACAGTCCAACTAATATTTTTGACAAAAATATTGCGCGCCACTGACTTTTAAAAATTATGTATTTTTTCCAATTAAGCAACTACAAATACAACTATTTTATCTCTTGACTTTTTTTAATATCTTGCTTTGTTTTCGAGAAAAAAAATAAAAACCACTTTATTGCATGTCCCCGGGACAATAAGAGTAAAAAATTTAAACTACCTACTTACCAAACTATTAACCAATTAAAATTACACGGATGTCGTATAATTTATCGCCTAATTTGCAAAATGCAGTGGTACGATTAAGGTAATGGTACTATTTTGGCGACTTTACCCTACCTAATTTCTGCTTATAATAAAGACGAATTAATCATGTTTGTGAAACTGACAAAATAATTTTCTATTTTTGAAAAAGTTGGTGGTTAGCAATTTCATGCAAACTATCTTAAAATACTATACTTAGATACTATATTCTTGCCAAAAAAGTTTTTAAAAGTGATTTATAAAAGCAAATATATATTCGACTTGAAACTATTGCAGGAAATCTTACCCAAACTATAAATTTTATTCTTTAAAAGTTTCACGATATATAAAGACCAAATTTTAAAGTAAAAATAATTAACTTTGAAAGTTTCTTTTAAAAGTTACTATTGAAATTTCTTTTCGTCATTTGTTTCAAAACTTTGAAAATATTTTTAATTAGCTACATTTCTAATTATGCCGTTAGGCACAGTTGGTTTGTTGCCATTAAAAAGAGTAATCACCTTTTTATGTTATTTCCGGGAGAAGTTGAATAATTAATTATGACAATAAGGCATTTTTGACAAAAGAATATTAGGAAAACATTTTAATTTGGCCGACATCTTTTACTTTTTTTTGCAAAGTATAGTAGCGTTTTTGATAATATCATGCATAGACTTTATAGGTTTGGTTCGAGCTATACAGGGTTATGATAAAGAAACGGACCAAACTTTTATACAGACTGTCCGCGGCAGTGGCGCAGCAAGGGGGGGGGTTTAGGGGTTAACCCCCCTCCCCCCCCCAGGCGCCCAAACTAAGATGATTTTTTACGGTTTAGACCAGGGTGAAAATGGTAAAAAGTGAAAAAAAATAATAGTAGGATGAAACCCATTGGAAAGGAAAGAGAATTTAACAAAAATTAAAGGAAAAATAATTTACGGGCGATCCGAGGTCGGGAAGTGGAAGGGGGTGAGTTTTTAAGGGTAGAAAACGATTTATCTCGATTTCCGGCAAAACTACAAGTCCTATGGAAAAACGTTAAATGGCAAAGTTGTAGGTAATAAAAAGAAAAAAAGAACTTTTGTATTTACACTTTTTTTACTTAACCTCAAAATTTATGTAAAAAATTCAAATAACCAAGTTTTTGGTTTTTTATTTTCATCTTTTACAAGACATTTTTTTTTTACGAAATTTGGTGAAAACTTACCTTTTTATGTCCCAAACACACTGTAATTTTTTTGATTTAAAATATTTATTTTTTCACCTTATTTTGACTTAATATCGAAAAAGCACCCTAATTTTCAATCAAAAATTCTCACACTCTCACACAATTAAAGTATACATTTTAATAAATAGCTCAAAATTGTACATAATGCTGCCATCCAAAAAAATTCTTTTACCTCTAAATATTAAAAAAATTTTAAAAACCGGTGATTTATTTTAAATTTCGGATTTAAATTACAAACGTTATTCTAAATAAGTTTTCTAGTTGGCATTTTGGCCAAAAATGAAAAATAAAGGTAGTTTACTCTTGGAGAAAAAAATCACGTTTTTGAAGTTTTTGCGAACCCTGTATAAAAAATCAAAATTTTCTCTTCGTGAATTGCATTTTTTTACAAGCAAAACTTTTTATCAAGAATGACTTTTTCCCGAAAAATTAAATTTTTCATCCATTTGTGCTATTGTAAACCCTATCCGCGGCAGTCTGTGGGATAGGAAACAGAAGAAAATGTTTTCTTTAATTTTGCCAGATCCATCCTTAGACGCATTTCGCCATATCATGGTTCATCAGTCAGGCTAGGATTTAACGAAATAAAGGAATGTATATGCTACTTAAATAAAGTAAATATACAGGACTAGCTATACCCTGCGCGCGTTGCTACGCTACTTACTAAAATAAATTTGATAGAAAGACATTACACAAATCCCGTCATCCCAGCATCCGTTGCGTCACTTTTTTTTATTCCGAAACCTTTCTCGGCCTGCACACAACAACTCACCAAATCCCGCCATCCCGGCAACCCGGCATGCTTTTCGTCACTTTTTTTGTGCCGAAATTTTCCTCGGCCTGCACACAACAACTCACCAAATTTTCGTAAGTAATTACATAAGTGCATCAAAATTACCGATAATTTTTTATGAAAGCATGTTGTCTAAAAACTGGATGAGTTTATTTTCATATTTTGGCAAAAGAGCCCGACACCGAAGGTGGAGGGCTCTTTAAACGAGTACGTGAAATGAAAGCACAAAATTTAATATTTTTATTTAAACGTTATATTTAATTATATGAAAATAAACAAATTAAAAATTGCATGAATTGCAGTGGAAAACACAATTATTGTAAAAATTACTATTTTTGGAGTCTGCTGCATTACTTGTTAATGTATGTGAGTTTGCCATTGAATTAGAACTTGTAGAACCTAGCATACAGATATTAGTTTCTGGGTTATGATTAGCCTTATCATTGTCTTCCCTCATTTTTTCTACTATATTAGAGTGGTGTTCCTCGTCTAGTTGAAGATACGGCTTTATGGATTTTGGGTTGGAATGTCCAGTAATTTTTATTAGCGTATTTTCTTCAACCCCTTGCTTTGCTAATTTGGAAACAGCTGTTGCACGCAGTGAATGGTTGGTGATTTTAACCTTTTCAGTCGCTAAACCTGACTTTTTTGCTTCCGTTGAGGTCCACCGAGTGATTATATTTTTTCCGACAGGGATATTCTTATACCACTTGTCCAATTTCCAGAAAGGATTAACAGTTAAAAACAATCGCGGAATATTTATGTTGTTTCTTTTTTCTAAGAACTTTTTAAACAACCTTACTGGACACAAATCCGGATTAATTTTGTTTTTAACTAGCCACTTGGATGGTGCACAAGGTTTTTCTCCTCCTTGTGTTGTTTTGTCGAATATTGGGTTGTATTCCATTCTGCCTGTTTTTTCTCCTGCGTTATTAATATCGTCTTTGAAATACGAAATTAAACATTTTACTCCCTCTCCTCCTCGCCATGCTAGTTCGTATGACAAAACAAAGAACAATTTTTTTTGCAAGCCATCAGGCGTTTCTTCATCACAATTCTGTACCATATTTTTAAACTCATTGTATTTAAGTGATACAGCGCTTTCCTTTCTTTTTTGCGGGTCTGTCTGCAACTGCTTCCTTTTGGCACCTTTTGCTTCGCGGGCTGTTTTAAATTCCGTATCAGTAAAGGGATTAAATTTAATGTTATATTCGTTTTGATATTTTTCCATTAATAATTTTGACGTAACGTTCCAAATAGTCTTTACAGTAAAATCTTTATAATCCTCACCATTTTTCTTTTTCATATTGTAGGCCCAGTCAGTAAGAATATTGGCCAGCGTCGGTATTAAAGTATTTTCGTTTAAACTATAATTTCTCTCTTTAATAAAATCCATGAACTGTCTCCATATATACTGGTGGTTTAGTAATGTATTTTTAGGTTTACTTTCGGTAACTTTCTCTAAAATGAAACTTAATGAATCACTTCCAAATCGCGACATTTTTACGACTTTTTAAATTTGATTTATGTATGTCAAAATGACAAATACATAATATCAACACAATAATACACCTACAAGGTGCTATTGTAAATATTAATTATTGTTACTTAGATACGGACCTATAGGGAAATTTTCGGCGGGACATTTTCGCACCTACTGGGCAATTTTCGTCGAAAAGTTCCCGCTTCATATGGTAGTTTTTACATATGAGAGAAATATTCATCGTAATCGTATAAATGGTATAGGAACGCATACGGGACATACATACAAACATTCATTTTTATATACAGGGTGTCCGGAAAATACGCGTACAACGTTTGACGACACACTCCTGACGTCAAAATAGGTCGATCTAAGCCGACTTAGTTATATCCAAAATTGTCTCGTTTAGCCGGTAGAGGGCGTCAAAAATTTGTAAAAATATTGGTTTTTCCTAAATTACGTGAAAACATGCTAATCGATTTTAATGATTTTTAGTATGTAGACTAATACTATAAAATGACGTTTTCTAGTAGTATAGTCACCGGCTGTAAATAAGTGAAAGTGTTATAAAAGTGATATAATACGTCAACATTTCTCCTCATTTTTTATATGAACGGCGTTATGACAACCCAGATATTTTTGTAGAGTGACTGGATGTATTTGGAAGCTATTTTACCTCTTTACTATTTTTCGTTGAATGAGCTATTTTGCCAGAAGAAAATATTTACAACTAGACTGGGTACATCAATTATTAACAATAAAAATAAAACAAAGTACAACAAAGTTGATAGTATGTATTGTAAGAAACTAAGTAAAACAAAAACATTACTTAAGCAATATGTTATATTTTTATTGTTAATAATTGATGTATGCAGGTAATTGTAAATATTTTCTTCTGGCAAAACAGCTCATTCAACGAAAAATATTAAAGAGGTAAAATAGCTTCCAAATACATCCAGTCACTCTACAAAAATATCTGGGTTGTCATGTTCATATAAAAAATGAGGAGAAATGTTGACGTATTATATCACTTTTATAACACTTCCACTTATTTACAGCCGGTGACTATACTACTAGAAAACGTCATTTTATAGTATTAGTCTACATACTAATAATCATTAAAATCGATTAGCAGGTTTTCACGTAATTTAGGAAAAACCAATATTTTTACAAATTTTTGACGCCCTCTACCGGCTAAACGAGACAATTTTGTATATAACTAAGTCGGCTTAGATCGACCTATTTTGACGTCAGGAGTCTGTCGTCAAACGTTGTACACGTATTTTCCGGACACCCTGTATATAGATAGATGTATCAGCCAAATGGAATAAATTCGATTATAAAACAACGATGGCGTGTCTGAAAAAACGCTCGGACACGTCGATTGGTATTTTTAGTAGCGCATTTTTTACAATAAAAACTTTTTATACAGGGTGTGTCATGTAATAGTGGCCAATACCAACATTCTTATTTTAAATGCAATACCCTGTATATTATTCAATTTTTGAAGTCTTCAGAAAATGATAGACATATTTCATGTACAACGTTATACCTATCTTCAACTGTTTCGGAAATTGTAAGTATTTTCAGATTTATTGCATTTCAGCGTTTCTTTTTACTGACATGAAATTAAAAAAAGGTATAAATAGTTTTGTTTACTTTTGTTTAAAATTCCTGACCTTAGCAAATTGTTGCCTGTCTGCATGACAGTAGTTGTCAGTGTTATAGTCGTGATAAAACACCAACACAAATTTGCCGCCTATAACTCAAGGAAAAATTAGTAAAATAAAAAAACAGTTTTGCCAGCTTGGACATGTAAAACGAATAAAAAAGTAACTGGCAATGCAATAAGTGATGATACCAAATTAGATATTATGCTTGAGTTTGAGGACAACCCACATACTTCTAGTCGAAAAACAGCCCCAATGTTCGATGTTAGCCATTCATCGATTATTCGAACATTACAAGAAAATAAAATGTATCCCTATAAAATGACACCTACTCATGAGCTTATAGAAGACGATTTTGATAGGTGACCGTATTTTTGTGAACAAATGATGGCAATGTTTGTTAGATAACAATGTGATTCAATTAAAACATGTTGGGTTTTCTGATGAGTGCACCTTTACACTTCGCGGCAAGCGCGGATCCAGGGGGGGGGGTCATGGGGGTCATGACCCTCCCCCCAAAACAGAAAAAAATAAATGGATTTACTGTTTTGACTACCTCTGCAGCTTTTTCACAAGATTCATGACAGCCTTACCACACATAAATTAGTTATAGCATGGTAGAGGAACGCCTCACTGGCTTGGCTTTGTTGAACATTCATGAAATCAGATACCACCAGATTTGGAAATAACAAACAAAGAAAATTAGAATTCGTGATTTAAGAATCAATGCCATGTTATGTATATTTTTTATTTTATTTTATCAAGTGTAAAATTTTTTTGTTCTTAATATTGGGAAATAAATGGGGTTTAAACAAAATTTTTACTTGGTTTTAAAAGTAAACACACGACTATTTATATATGTATATTATATTTTGTATTGTCGATAACGAACGTGGCAGTTTTTCAAAATATATGGATAATTATACGAAAGAATAAAGATACTAATTTTAGCTGTATATTTTTTCTTTTTTTTTAATTCACTTTAATATTAATTTACATGCATATATTATCCTTTTTAATGTAAAGTTTATCATTGGAAATTTCCTCGCCTATAGCGCATTCTCTGTCAAACTTTGGGCGTGTTCGCAAAATTTTTTTGCCTGCGGCGCTTTTTGTCTCGTATCTCTCGTTTTTACAACACAATTTTTACATAGAATATTCAATACGCATTCTGCCTTTTTTTTGAAGTACCCAAATAATATTGACTATTACCTGACAAAGGACCTTGCAAAATACCGCTCAAATGGGCCAGATTTAGAGGCCTTTATCCTGTAAGTGGCACAAGGAATTTTCGGATTGTCAGAATTTGAATTAAATTTCGGAGATGTTCCGCTTTCCTTTTGAAAATGACACCAGCCGACGAAAGGGATATTGAATTGAAATTATTTTTTGATGGTAAATTGAAAAACGTTTTGTTGTATAGGGAGAGATGAATTTCGAGCCATTTAATTTTAGGTGATAATCATTATAGACTGTTAAATCTGTTCAATGACCGCTGATGACCGTTACATCACGACTAGGGCTTATGTGTTTTATACACTGATTTCTTGAAAGCCTTTGACAAATTAGATTATGAAATTATTGTTGATAAACTATCCATTTTAGGCCTGCACGGATCCCTTCTAAGGTGGCAAAATTCATACTTTTAAAATAGACGACCGTTGGTAAAAATTAATAATTATTTTTCAAAAACCATAACACTTAGGTACTTCTGGTGTGCTCTGGTGCTCACTTTGCCCCATTATTATTTAACATTTATATTAATGATATTATTAGTTGCTTTTGTACTCGAAACTCGAACCATGCAATTTATTTTTTATTTTTTTTAAATTTATTAAATAATTACCAACGAACTTTAAAAGTCCATTACAGGGAAAATATTACACTAACTTAAAAATAAACAAATATAAACAAAATTTTTTTTTACAAAAATATAGAATTACAATACAGAATACATTACAAATAAAATTAATAAAATAGTCAAATTTAAATCAATTTTAAAACTAATTTCCCAATAAAATTAGAGTGCTTTTATTTTTTTTAAAAATACAATTTAGTTTTCTTTTTAAAGAGTGTCAATTTTTTAATATTTTTATACATATTTGGTAGGGTATTATAAATTATAACTCCATTGTATAATGATCTTTTACCAATATTGCTTTTAATATTTACTGCTAAAATACTTTCATTTTGCCTTGTGTCATGATTATGTACGGTATTTAATTTTTGGAATGTGAATTTTGATTTTTTTTGATGAGTGGATATTGAATGAATAATTACACATATTTTTAATTTATACAAATTTTCTAAGTTTAAATATCCTAGTGGTTTGTATAAATTTATTGTTGGTTCTAAAAAAGGAAGCTTGTAAATACATTTAATAAGTTTATTTTGTAATTTTTTCAAAGGGTTTAATATTGTAGAGGTAGCAGATCCCCAGACGGATATTAAATATTGAAATTTAGAATAAATTAGAGAATAATAAATATTTTTTAAAAGCTTAATTGGTAAATAATATCTTATTTTATAAAAAAATCCAATCAATGGGGTAATATTTTTCCTGAGATAATCGATATGTGTTTTCCAACTTAAATTTTCATCTATATGCAGTCCTAGAAATTTTATAGAATCAGCATATTTTATGATTTTATTATCAAATAAAAAAAATTCTGCAATTTATGCAGATGATTTAAAAATCTTTAGAATAGTTCAAAACTTGAATGATGTTAATAAGTTACAGGAAGAGGTGAATAGGTTTTATAAGTGGTGCATAGACAATAAACTCGTTTTAAATATTAACAAATGTAAATACAGTGTCACCAGTAAAGTCCGCATCATATAAGAATTTTTTTTATTAATAGCTTTATTCGAAATTTGACTTCGGCATCAAGTTCTGCTTCGAACGAGATAAAAATTGGGCAAAAAAATAGTAGTCACGTGATTTGTATTATCTGTCAAATTTTAATTTTTTCCAAAAAATAATTTAAAAGTGGGGTTATTTCTGAAAATATCGAAAAAAGTTATTAGAAAAAGTTGTATTAAATGCAGTTTCCAGTCTACTTGCAAAATTTCAGCTGCATAAGATAATTTTGATTTTTTACCCATATTTTGTAAATTGCACCACTTTTGCAAAATAAGACTCAATGCAAGCTTCTTAGATTTGACAATGTTTTATTTCAGATACATTTTCTTTAAGGTAGCGCCATATTAAATGTGTGTTTTTCTACAAAATCAAAATTGGGCTATTAAAATTTGGTCGCATGTGATGCAAAGTTTATTTGTTTTTGACCCTGTATAAGGTAACTTCATAAAATAAGTATTTTTGAAAACGTAGTTTGTGTCTGAAAGTAAAAAAATAAAAAATAAAGTAAAGGGGTTTTAAATTAAATAGTTAAAAATAGGTAAACTTTACGTTAAGTTAAACTAAAATTTATTTTCCACTCAATGAACAATTTACTGATGACACTGTCTTCTTTTTTGTCTTAATATTAAGGTGTATTACTTTCAGACACAAACTACGTTTTCAAAAATACTTATTTTATGAAGTTACCTTATACAGGGTCGAAAACAATGGGGACCATTAGTAAAATGCCGATTGTTCATTGTATAAACATTTTGCTTAAGTTTAGTTTCCTTATTAACGTTTTTTTTAAAGTTAATGTTAATTTTTGGTACCAAAAATAATTTTTTATTAATGTATAAACATCATTGTGCTTGAAGTTTAGTTTTCTTATTTTAACGTTTTTTCAAAGTTTATGTTAATTTTTTTGTACCAAAAATATATTGTTGCATTTAAATAACTGGGCGTATCTTTTTTAGCAATCTATAAATCCAAACATTAACAGCACACAAAAGGGCGTATATCTCATTTCTTTAAACTTTTTTCTCTTTTTTTGCAATGTCGAAGATATTTATTTAAAACATTTTTAGTGTGAATGTATATAGTGTATATTATGTATTCTTTTTGTGATTAAGAAACCCAAACTACAGCCATAAAAACCTTATAGTATTCTTGTGGCCGAAGTTTTAATTGTATCAAAAATTTAAAATCGCTCTCATGCAAAACTATCGATTTTGAGATACGTCCTTTCGTATGCAAGGCGACGATATAAATGTTCCCAAAATTCTTTACACTTCACTTATACGACCACACTGGGAAAATTGTACTTGTGTTTGGAGTCCTTACTATCCAGTTTGTATTGACAAGCTTCAATCAGTTCAGAAAAAAGTTATTAGATACATATAACATTTAAAAAACACATACCGTTAGTCAGTATAAATTATATAAATTCGGAAAGGGAATTGGGATTAACTTGTTTAAGTAAACGTCATGAGTGTAATGATATGATGTTATCACATAATATTTTAGAAGGTTATTCGCTAATGTGCCTATTGGAGTGTTAGGTTTCAGCTGTTGGTTTTGGGCAAGAAGAGACTTCCCAATATTGGGGATATCTATACTTGGTTTACTAAATATATGGGTATTTTGATTCATGAAAGCTGCTTCTTTGAGTTTTCGTTTTCTTCAGTGCTGTTCCATGTCCAAAACCTTGGCTTCTGACCACTGTATTTGTCATGCTCCGCTATACCCGATCTCGATGTTTCTGAAGTCAGTAAGTCAGAAGAGTAATTTTTTGTTGTTCATTTTAAAAACTATAATATCAAAACAGCCTTCAAATCCGGAAATACGCTAAGAAGCTTTCTTACAAAAGTAAAACCGCCCCGTTATGAAAACACAAAAAATTGTATCTATTAAATCCCTTGCAAGTGTGGCGAATCGTACATTGGAGAAACAAAAAAACCTCCTCCCGTACGAGTTAAAGAACATCTGAAACATACTCAAAGCGGTGAAACTTTGAGATCAGGTATAGCGGAACATTTATGGACCAACCAATATAATAAACAGTGGTCAGAAGCCAAGATTTTAGACACGGAACAGCACTGGGGAAAACGAAAACTCAAAGAAGCACCTTTTATGAATCAAAATACACATATATTTAGTAAACCAAGCACTTACAGATATCTCCAATATCTGGAAGCCTCTTCTTGTCCAAAACCAACAGCTCAAAGTTCACACTTCAATAAGCACGTAGGCGGAGTTATCAAGCTTCATTGCACATGGATAGTATTTAAGACAGTTGCCTGAGAATTATAATTTAGTTTGCACTTGAAACGGTTAGTGATACTAACGTTACTAACGAAACGTTGTGTTAAGTAACAAAATAAAGAGAATGGAAGTCCAAAAAGGTATTTTTTTTATATTACTTCATTGTCTACCACCTTAAAACAAATAAATATCGAGTTATTTGAACTAAGTTTTTTTTCGGTGTAAATTTATTTTTAAAATTTTCATTGTATTTTATACTTTTAATTATGCTTTTCACCGTACGCTCGTGCTAGCCTATATTTTTTCCTTCACTGAACCCTTTCTGGTTTGGGCACTTTTAATTTCGGTCGTAGATTTATTTTACTGCAAGAAAAACGGCTACTTACATTAAGTTTACTGTATGTTTACCCTCCCTTTCCGAAATTTATGGTCCTGTTTCATTTAGCAATTTCTCGACCCATCGGGTTTTAAATTTATTTGGAAAATACAATATTACATTTGGATATGCGGTCAAGTGCGTTTTAACCGAAGTTTCCATTTTAAGGAATTTGATAAAAAAATAAAACTGCCATTCAAAACAGAGTTTGTTCTTTTATTCTCCGAAAATAAACGTCTAGAATTCTCTTAAGAGCAAACACCAGTGAGCCATATACCATTTCATTTTCTTTAAATCAATATTTCGTTTATTTTTGGGTTTCTTCAAAAAGTAGCCAAATACCAGTCTTCGTCTAGCAATTATCTACAGTTTTAAGTTAAAAAAATATCAATTGATAAATTAATATGAGCATAAAACGAAAGTTTGACAAAGTTGTTCATATTTCTTTTTTTGTATTTATTAATTTATAATTTCAAACTTTTTTTACGTAAAACTGTTGGTAGGTACATAATGGTACTCCAAAGATGGTTATTTGGCATAGATATTTACCTTTAGATAAGTAAACAATCACGAGAGTGGCAAATTTATTGCCTCGCGCATGTAAACAGAGCTACACACGATTAGACATTGCGCACTGCAACATTATCATTTGACGAATGGGAAAATCGACAGGTACGGGCTATAAAATTAAAGGGAAAGAAATAAGACACTTTAAGTCTTCCTCCACTGGTATATTAAATAAGTTTTAAGATTTATAAATGCGCGCAATCCGTTTGAGTTTTAAGCCATAAAAATGTTTAAAAGATGATATAGTGTCCGCGAAAATAATTAAAAGAAAAAGAAAATATAGTGGCATATCGGAAAAGTGTGTAACTATTTTTTATATTGGAATACACAGGGATCCAAGTTCAATGGATACCCTGGGGCGGGTAGACCACGACGGCCGTTTCGTCCTTGTTAGGACTCGACGGGCAGCCATAACCCAAGCAATTCCAAGAACGACGGAAAAATGTACTAAAAGCCTATTTTCGCGGACACTATATCATCTTTTAAACATTTTTATGGCTTAAAACTCAAACGGATTGCGCGCATTCTGATCTGTTTTCTTGTCTGCAAAATGACAGATGTTTTCGGTGAAAACGCAAATAGCGTTCCCTATACTGGATTGTGGTTGCACTTCCTGGTTTATTTAGTTGTCTACCTTTCGATTATACCAGTGTAACTATCTTTTATATTGGAGTTGGTTCCGTGGGATGGCGCTAAGGTGTATTGAGGGCCGCCTTGATTCTACAAGTAGGCTTTTAGTACATTTTTCCGTCGTTCTTGGAATTGCTTGGGTTATGGCTGCCCGTCGAGTCCTAACAAGGACGAAACGGCCGTCGTGGTCTACCCGCCCCAGGGTATCCATTGAACTTGGATCCCTGTGTATTCCAATATAAAAAATAGTTACACACTTGTCCGATATGCCACTATATTTTCTTTTTCTTTTAATTATTTTCGCGGACACTATATCATCTGTTAAAAATAATATAAAATTTTTCTCAATCCCATTTCTTCCTACTACACTTCTAAAGTTACTATTTCTTCTGGAATTTTCTTTTTGGCTCCCAAAACTGGATTAACCGCACTCCGTTAAATTAGAGTCGAGAACACGGCGCCAACGACGCGACGTCTCCGGGATTATAAATTAAAGGTAAACGCCCAAACGAGATAAGAAAGTTTTTGCGAAAGTGTCCACCGACGTGTGACAAATTATATTTGATGCGGCTTTTACGACTTTCTAAAGTGAAATTTTTAGGGGGTATTAAAATATTTAATTAAAAATGAACGTTTAGAGCTTGGGCTCATGGAGTAAAAATAGTAGTTGTCTATGCAGTGGCGGCGTGATAAGCTCTATTTACCTCTATTTGAATAAAGGCTCATAAAAGCTATGCTCATATTTTTTTTAATAGATTGCAGCCCTTCCATTCCTTCAAATGTAACCCGCGCAAATTTTTACGTGTAATAATTAATTAGTTTTAAATTTAAAAGACCTTTTATTTGGTAGTATGGGGTTTAAATGACAAGTGTTACAATAAAGCTGCTGAGTTTGGCACCTTCAATGTATTTTTTAGGTTTTCCTGAAAAATAAAAATATTTTTTAAGTACCTATACAGGTCTAGAACATACGTGCACAACGTTTCGTTTAATGACACACTCCTAACGTCAAAGTAGGACGATTCAAGCCTACTTACTTATATTTATTTATTTTCAACAAAACAGCATCTATAAGAATGTACATATAAATCTAAAAGAAAATACATGAGTTAACTTACTGTTCGTTGAAACAAAAAGGACTATATTTAAGCAAAGGTGTATTTGCATACACATAGAGCTCACTCTTCCATATAGCCCTAGCATCTATACCTTAAACAATAATATGAATCTTAAGATCTAAGTTAAATTTAACGATTTTGTGAAACAGCGTGCAGCAATGTAGGAATAGCCTGTAAGAAACATTTAGCCAGGATAGCTTAGTTAGTCCATCAGCCCGTCCCCTGATTTCACGTATATAACGCACGCAGCAGTTTTAAATTTTTTGCAGACCGTCGGTGGTTATACTGCGTTAGGCAAGATCCATAGATAACGTCTCCATAATTAAGGTGTGAGAGTACACGGGATTCATATAGGATTTTTTCAGCTTGCTTGTTCAGGATATCGCAATGATTATAAAGTAATCTTAGATTAGAAAAAGCCCTTCTATTAATTTCCAATACTTGCTATCAAAGCGCAGGTCCGGATCAAGAAACAGATCAAGATCGCAGAGTCAGTCAAGCGCAGTGATCATTAAGCTGCACATTGATTATATTTTTGGCCCTTACTCAAGCCTGCCTCGGCCCAAAAAGCATAATCTGGGACTTGGACAGGTTGAGGGACAAACAATATTTTTCCGATATATCGAGCAGTGATTAATCAGCAGATCATTATTCAAAAAAATTACTGCGACACTGCGTTGATAAGGTTCGATTCAGGAAAAGAAATATAAAGGTTCGTATCATCTGTATAAAAGTGACTATTGTAGTATTTAATAAATTTTTGAAAAGATGAAACGTAGATATTATTTAGGATGTCGTTGCTAGATATAATAAATTCGGTTATAGTGATATTGCCACCTTTTACTTGGAACCAATCAGAATATGTTTTTATTATTCCACAATGTGAAAATAATTACTTTTCACTGTGCAACAAATAATTTTATACACATATGTGCAAAAACACTCATAAACAAAAACATCTAAATTTATGGGTATTGGAAAACAGTAATGTCATTTAAAAAACATCATAAAAATGGAAAATCTAAAACGCCCTTTTGGGGCGCCGCGTGATAAAAATGCGTGTATGATGTCTCGGAAAATCCCGAATTTATGAAAATGGATGTGACAAAAGACCAGTTTGCATATCTTATACGGTGGTGCTATCCAGCATAAGGGACCAGATAGAGGGGCCTTATTTATTTATATGAAAGTCGCCATATTTTCGATATGCCATAAAGGGCAACAGTTTATAGAGGGTTGAAATCTTTATCGCTTAACGAAAAGGGCGAGATCTGTGCGGTAGAGTTATTTCTTTTCAAAATCGATGGAAAACTTTAAAAAAGGAATTGGCGAGTTACTGTTAAGTTGTTATCCCACTAAAGGCAAAACGATTTCGATCCGACGCTGAAAAATCGTTTGACAGTCATTTGTCAGTAAATTAGATGACGTAGGTACTCGCTAGTTGCAATCGTATGGCTCCCACCATAGCGATTTCGACACGACCCTGTCAGATCGTGACGGGCGACGGGCGACGGGTCATGCCGTCAAGCCAGTTTCCTGCTGACCATCACGGTAAAAGTGTAAATTAGCCATCCTGCACCACAAGCTCATTTCTATCTCAAGCCGCGCAGCTGGCCACCAGAGTTAACTAGGCGCTGTCGTCCCTTCATAATTCTCCAGCTGGACGGGGGACCAGGTTCTATCGCTTATACTGCTGTGAAGTGTGCTTACAGGCAAAGCAAACAAGACTGCCATTTAATTCTACGAGGTATAGAGCTACAAGACCCTTAGAAATTATTCATACTGATTTATGTGGGCCAATTGAACCGCAAACATGGGATAAAAAAGCTACATGTTGACTTTTATGGATGATTATACAAATTTTTGTCTGGTTTATTTACTGGAAACAAAGTCAGAAGTATTATAATATTTGAAAGAATACGTGGAATGTTTAAAAAACTTTAAAGTATCAAAACTACGCTGCGACAATGAAGGAGAGTACATAGGTAATGAACTAAGAAATTTTGTAAACAAAAAGGAATAGTTTTGGACTATACTATACCTTACTCGCCACAATTAAATGGAAAAGCAGAACGATTAAATAGAACCCTATTAGAAAAAGCAAGAGCTCTAATCTTTGAATCACAACTTGAAACATGTTTTTGGGGAGAAGTTGTGCGCTTGGCAGCATACCTGGTAAATAGAAGTCATACTGAAACAATAGAAGTAACACCAGTAGAAATGTGGAATAACAGAAGTCCTGACTTGTCACGTTTACAAATTTTTGGCATAAACTGTCATGCCAAAATTTTAAGTCATTTGAGAAAATTAGATTCCAAAAGTAAAATAATTATTTATGCAACTAGTGCAAAAAATGTATGTTTATTGCACACGGCATAGAAGTTATTCACTGAGACGTAGTCGAGGTGAATAATATGCCATGTGCAATAAACACACTTTTTGCACATGTTACATACACTATTTTTTCTACGATGATTTTTTTATTTAACAAAAAAGTTAAAAATCGCTCTGTATTACCTCTCCTTTGTGTGCAAAAGTTGTAATTTAAATTTGACAATGGATCATAGATACCTTTGACTTCAACTTAATAAAATGATGGCGCCCTGTCAACGTGAATTCTATTTCGATAGGGTATCGACGGTGTGCAATAGGTACACAATACACATACTATAAACAAATTGTTCGTTTCTTAGGTAATTTACTTTATTGCACTAGGGCAAAAAGTACTTTATTGCATAGTATGCAATAAATAACTACTTTTGTCTTTAGAAATGCATACACAAAATGACATTTTTTGAACGATCGTAGAAAAAGTATATTTTTATTGGATATGCCCCGAATGGATATGGACTATGGGATCCAATATTAAGAAAGATAATAATCCATAGAGATGTCATATTTGAAGAAGCTAAAAATAAAAGAATTGAAAGAACAGGTGCTAGAATTAATAAACCAAGTAAAGGTGAAAATAAAACGGATGAAGAATCCATAGAAGAAAAAAAGGAAAAAACAGAAAATTTAAATATAAAAGAAAATATAGAAACTAGAATGGGAAATATAGAGCAAAACAAGTCAAATGTGGGACTTATAGAAAAAGCAAATGAAGACAGAAATACAAAATTTTGAAGACATAATCGAAACTAAAAGGTATAGGTATAGGTATTATAAAACCTAAGAAATTTGATGATTATGTCATGCTAACATATGATGAAGCTAGAAATGGACTTGATAGTAAGTAATAACTGGAAACAAGCAATTGAAAAAGAAAATCTTTCCCAGTTTGATAAGACCGAGCCAGATTTCGACTGTTCGGAAGGTAAAAAAGACAATGGGGATATCCGAGATGGCAATATTAAGCCGATCAAGGAGGAACCTGAGGAGAGTGAAGACGAGGATACTTTGTTGTCTGTCAGAATTAACCAAAAGAAAGAGCGAGGTAAGGATAAGGATAGATATTCCAGCAGTTCAAAAGACAAGGATAAAGAGCGGGAGAGAGATAAAGACAAGCAAGAAAAATATAGGCATAAGGATGATAAAGATAAAAAATCTTCAAGTTCTAGCTCCAAGGATGAAGATAAAGAGCATAATAGCTCAAGAGATAAGGAGCATAAATCCAGCTCCTCGTCTTCTAAAGATAGGGACAAGGAGCGTGAGAAAGATAGGGATAAAGACAGGGAAAAGGATAAAAATAGAGACAAAGGCCGAGATAAAGAGAAAAAGAAAAAGATAAGAAGCAAAGTAGAAGAAGTTAGTCAGTTAGATTATGTAAATACAGAGGATCAAGTTGCCGATATTTTTTCCAAACCATTGAACCAAATCAAGTTTAAGAAGCTGAAAGAACTTTTATGTTGTTAATTTTTTGCTTGCACGTTTTTTAAATTAAGGCAAAGGTGTTAAAATACCTAATCTAATAAGGTTGTTATGGAAACGAAAGTTAGTCGATATTAAATAAAAAATTTAAACCCATCATTCTAGTTATTACTAAAATAATACTAACTACAAATAATATAAAACAGTTTAAAGTCGGAACACCTAAAGGGGTGAAAAGGGGCTATAAATATTATTATATATAAATATTTCAATAAATCCTGCTCCTAAAGTGTTTATAAATGCAAGGTCCATGGAAAAGTTCTGCGAGAGTTATAAACGATCTGTTAAATAAATACTATATTTTTTAATAATAATGATAGATGATGAATCTATATTTTTGGTACTATATATTCATGGACAAAGCTACAAATTACATTTTTATTGAAGGAGCACAAATAATGTACGAAAGTACCAAAGACATTTCTTTTTAAAAATAATATCGGTACCTATTAAAGTTTCTGTTGGGTAGTTTGTATGATAGCCGCTGCTTTGTTCTCATAGCGTATTTATAGTTATACTAGTATGACAATAAAAGTTTATAATCGTACATACCCTGTAGTGTGTACTTGTCGCTCGTCGATATTCGTGGCAAGTGTAAGCTGTGTAAGTATATTCGATGGCAAAGTCCAGCACTAATAACAATATACCATGCATAATATGTACCTATGTATGTATATTTCCATTAAAGACCGGATGGTTATCGGCGTCCATACGGAAATAAGACCAATCTACCTTCGCAGACATTCCTTTGGGGACGCCATTTATCTGTCCGCCGGTCGTCGCTCGACTATGCCAATTTCAGATTAATTTCCTGTATACGGGATAAAGGTATGGACTTGTAACAGGTCGTTTATCTGATTTTATTAGACGAACCGGCTAATTCAGACGGAGAAAGTTTTATAGCACAAAAAATAGCGTAAATTTCATCAGTGAATATCAAACTATAAGAATAGTGGATCTTCGAGAAAACTTCACAACCTTGTTTTAGACGTATTGGAGATGGTTTGGCCGCTATTGTGGAGTTGATCGTAAATCTAACCTCAAATATATTGTTATAAATGCAGCGCCTCGGCAACAGATGTCTCAAATTCACTGATGTGATGTCGTGGTGTTGCCGCATATTTATTAGAATTTTTAAGGATTCAAGCATTTTTAACAGACAATAAAACAGGAGGTTCTCAATTCCAGCCGAATGTATGTTTTTGACAATAATATTTATTTTTTACAAACGGATGCAGAAATTAAGTACAAATAAATATGAGATAAATTAATTCATTAATGAAATGCGTCTTTCGTATTGGGAAATAGTTATTCCAAAAATATTGTGTTGTGTTAAAGTTGAAACTTGTTATTTAGTAAATAAAATAAGTATGGTAGGTATTATTTATGTTATTTAAGGTGGTAAGTATAACTAAAATAGGTTTTATTTTGTCGAAAAATAGCAAAATACGTAATACACTAAATACAAACAAACTGGATACTTATTTTAACCATTTTGAAAAGTAGTAATAATTGTAAATAAAAACCAAGTTATACAAACTAAACGTCATTCATACTTTACCCATCATCATATAGTGTTGTGAAATAAATTGATTCGGGCGCCAATCATGGGCCACGCGCGATCGACGAGGGGCCGCTGCGGCAAGAGAACCGGAACAAGACAAGCCGCAAAAAAGTACAACATATTTTCTATTCTTTCCACATTAATAAAGCCATTTTGTAATACTAATAACCTGACAACATAATAAACGTGAAATTTTCAAAATCCTTTACTTCTCCCTCCATATACGTGTAGCCTAGGTATGTATTGAACAGTGAGAGTCGTCATTTAATTCTGTTAGAAATAGAAAACATGGCAGTCAATATGTTTTCATGTAATTAATGTTGGAACGTCAAAAGGTTGAAAATATTATATGCTACTAAGCAATTAAAAATAGGGATATTTTTAGGTCTAGACTATACTATAGGTAGAAAAATAAAGGTAAGCTACTTAAATCTAGGATAGGTGTAGGTACTTATGTGAAATCAAATTTTACGATAAGCTATAAAAATAAATTAAAAAACTCATGCAGCAAGTCAAACAGACAGGCGGCAACAATATTATAATTTAGCAGTGAAAATGCTTGTCGTTAGTGGCTGCATCAACACACTTTATTGTTGGTGAACTCATTGTGCCATCTATGAATTTAACGTAGCAGATTTAGGAAATCTGTTTATATGGCCTTCTTATAGTTTGATATTCAATGATTTCATACAACCTTTGGGCAATGCCTTCTGTATCGCGATGATGCCAGCCGCAGAACGACATGCATGGAATCGATGGAACCACACAGAGATGGATCTACAACATGTTAAAATATCGTCAGGTCAAAACCAGCTTACACGGCGACTCAATAAAAGCCGACGTATCACAGGGATGTCCCTAGGGACTTGGTGCTAAATGAAATACTAACGTAACTTAATGCCGAGGGCTTCTACGCACAGGGCTATGCAGACGATGTGGTAATACTCATTATAGGAACCACATACCACATTATTAGCAGAATTTATGCAAAGAGCACTGAATATCGTGCAGTTCTGGTGTGAGAAAATGGACCTAAAAGTCAACATGGCTAAGACTGCAACTTGACCTTTCATCATACGACGGCAGAAAGGGAATTACAACAACCTAACAATCTTTGACGAACAGATAAAAAAACCAACAAATTAACAGTAACCTAAACAAAGCCAAAATGTGCCTAATAAAATGCAAAAGCCTGTTTAGGAAAAGCTGAGGCCTTAAACCGTAGATGGTGCTGTGGTTGCATGTGAGAGTCATCAGACCCATGCTGGTATAAGGGTCGGTGGTGTGGTGGAAAAAACACAGCAGATTACCACAGTCACCAAACTATATAGTTTACAGAGGCTGGCTTGTCTGTGAATCAGTGAAGCAATGAGATGCACCCCCACCGCAGCAATGGAAATCATACTAAAACGAACATCCCTAGATATACACAACAGAATGAAGGCCAACTGCAGCGCCTCTAGGAAGAAAATTAACGGTAAATTGAAGCAACAGATCATACAAGAGCCACGGACCTTATTACCAACGAGCTGTTAGAGATGCAAACCGATCGCATGAAAGCGATTTATAACTTTACAAAACCATTTAATACCAGCTGCGACTCCGATATCTGGACAAAAAGAACACCTCAATCATTAGTCTGGTACACTGATAGATCAAAAACGGCCAACGGTATAGGCGCAGGTATATTTGAGGAAAGACCCAGAATGAACATAAGCATCCTATTGGGAAACTAAGCCACAGTATACCAAGCAGAAATCCATGCCATAGAAGCAAAGAATCTTGAAAAGGGCTACCACGACCAACAGATACATACACATCCTGTCTTAAGGCTCTGAACTCCAACCGATTTACTTCAAAGATCACGATGGAGTGCTTTAGCGACCGGAAATAACTGGCAGCCAGGAACAACAAGGTGGATCTCCGATAGGTTCCTGGTTACTCAGGGATACAAGAAATTGAAAAAGAAGACGAACTAGCGATAGCCAGATCTGTTTAAAATTTCAGGGGACCTGAAATCACTCATTGTTAGTGATTGACATTAGAGAAATTAGTAGCTTTCTTACTTGTAAAACGAGTGTTCTTTCGCTGCGATTCCTGAATCCGTTGCTTTAAAAGTTGTTCCATATGGCTTTGTTTACCTGTTTATATTTATATTATTTTGCTATCATTTTTACAATAAAAAATAATTTTAACCACTTTTTGCGGTAACCTTTACCTTTCAGGATAGACAATAATAATAATAATAATAATAATAATAATAATAATAATAATAATAATAATAAACATCGTCAGATCATTTCTAGAATAGAGACCCCCACAACAGTCTTGCCCCTTGCGGCCGACTGTGGTTGGAAAACCCGGCTACAAACCGGAGAGAGGAAAAAAAAAAAAAAAAAAAAAAAAAAAATAATAATAATCTTTATTGTCTAACAGAACAGGTTCCAATTACAAGACAATGTGACAGAAAAAAATAATAATAGGTTAAAAAAGATTCATAAACCATTCTGAAATAGAAAATGGTGAAATTCAGTAAGTTAACGTTGTTGTAATAGTTTGAGTTTGGTTGCATTTGTAAACTGAGTGGAGGACAGGCCTAATACATCAATTTCATTGCAAGTATTATTGAAAATAAACATTGATTGATAAATTGGTGTTTTAATTAAAAAGTTTGTTGAGGGAGTAGACAGATGGAAGATGGGAAAGGATCTGACAGTGCGTGAGGGAACATGGAAGTTTATACACGATAGTAGTATAGGGCAATCGATGAGCGACCTGCACACTTTGAACAAGAACTGAATGAACAAGTTGTATCTGCGATTGAGAAGCGATGGTATATGAAATCTTATTTTAAGGGCATTTTGATCAAAGCCTCTAGGGGATATGTGCCATCTTCCTTAAAGAAAATGTATTTGACAAACTTTCTTTGGACGTTTTCTAGAAGATTAATGTATTTGTGGAAAAAGGAGTGCCATATAATAGCACCATATTCTAGTTTGGATCGCACGAAACTATAATAATGGGTTATCAATGTTGTAAATAAGCTTATTTCAACTCGCACTAATATAAACTATACTTTCATAGATAAGAAAGAAACAAAACTTAACCCGTGACCAAACCTTTTATGTTAACATTGTATTTCAAATTTAATTTAAATATTTTTGAAACAAAGCACAAGCGTTACAGAAGAAAAAAGTTTAAAATCCTTTTTTTATTTACCGCTACTTTTCGCAACTTTTTCAATTATAAAATTGTTTTATCTGAGCCGCAAGCATTTAAAATATGCTCTAGGTAAGCTAAAAAGTCGGTGTTTCTTGGACTCATCCAAACTGGTCCAAGGCTCTTTAAAGATTCTTTTTTATGAATATGTTTTCTTTTTTATGGGTCTAACAATGCAAGTATATTGTTAATTTGAAGAAATACTTTATGCTTAAAGTGGAGTAGAAAGTATGTAAGTAATTTTATCTGAATATAAAGTAAGTGGATACTTAGGAAAATACTGTCCAACAAGTGGTTTGTGGGGTACTGAGGATTAAAGCCCAGTAACCCCACAAGTGGTTAATTGAAATACAACGAAACAAATTATAAAATCACACATTTTTAGAAAATAAAGGTCAAATTGTTGCTCACGTTCACGTGTTGAGACAAAAGTGAATGAGAGATGAATTGATTGACAGGTATAAAGACAGATAGTATGGCGGTACAATTTAAATTAAGTAAATGAAAGAGAGAAAATTGTTCATGGGAGAAAAATTATTTAGATGGTTTTGGTGGGTTTCTCCAATATAAATTGTTTCTTTTGGCTTCTTAGTTTTTAAGTTTTATTGTTTATTCTAGGTTATTGGTTTGTAGTATTATATCTACCCAACCTTAATTGAGCTTTTCCTCTATGAACAATTTTTTCTCTTTCATTTACTTAATTTAAATTTTACCGCTAAGTATCTGTATTTAGAGCTGTCCATCAATTCATCTCTCATTCACCTTGACCTTTATTTTCTAAAAATGTGTGATTTTATAATTTGTTTCACTGTATTTAAATTAACCGCTTGTGGGGTTACTGGATTTTAACCCTCAGTACCCACACGTATTAGACAGTATTTTCGTAAGGAGGTACTTACTTTATATTCAAAAACTTAAAAAAAAAAATTACTTTTTCGCTCTTGGATTAAAATTCCATTTTTATTTTTCAGATTGTGATATCTTGGTAATACTTGCACAAATGACAAATTTTATCTTTATAATGTCTTATAGATATACTTAAAAAGGTTTATGAAAAAAAAATTAAAATAACCCTCGACACCTTCTTTTTAGAAGGGTTTTTTCTTTTTCCCCAGTTTATTTGGTTGGTTTAGTTTACTGACTTTTTCACATACTGAGTATGTTTTAACTTTTCTCAATTTTCTTCATATTATGTCACTTCTACACATCAATTTTTTAATTCCATAAAAGCTCCATTAAGGTTCTACACCATTTTCTCTTCTGCTAAAACCCTCAGCATTAAATAAATTTTCTGTCTCCTGATGATGAACGTTTCTACGTTCGAAACATGTAGAGACCCCTAAAGAATTTTTATTCTATTAAATTTTTTGGAGGAAGACTTTTAGTTTTTTCTTTCTTTTCCAAATACATTGTTGTTTGGAAAATAATTCTTTTAGTCGTAAAAGTAAAGTAAAAAATATCTTAAATACAAGTTGTAATGCTGTTTTGATTGTAATTAAAGAAATAAAATTACACCAGAGTAACGGAATAGTCTAATTCTGTTGTGATTTTTGCCACATTAAAAAAAATGTATCTTGTGGACCACCCTTACACACCCCTGAAGCACTGCCCTCATCCATGTTAAAATCTTAAATAGCACTACCCCTTCTGTGATACTTCTGTGGGAAGCTTAACAACAATGATTTCCAGGGTTATCAAAATTAATCAGATTTAAGTACGAAATAGTAGCAAAGCTTTGAGAAAATATTCTAAAACTGGCTTTCGCAAAATATGGCAAGAAAAATTATTAGAAAATAAACCTAAATGATGAAAACGATTCCAAGCCTAAATTAAAACACTACCTATTGTAGTGCTAAAACTATCTAGTTTTTTTAAGTACATTGAATTCTTGTTTTTTGTCCTTTTTGTTAACTATTTTATTTCGGTGTTCAAAATGATTCCTACTTTTTTTAAACTACATGCTTTCTTCATTGTTCTGCCTAAGACAGAGCTTTTTCACTACCCCTTGACTTTCCAGTATGCTGAATTCTTGTCGGTCTTCTGACTATTCATATTTTACACCTCGTGTACACCATTGAAAGCTCCATTACGGCTCAATCCCACTTATTATTTTCTCTATTGCTAACAACATCAGAATTATACTATTTAATTTGTTTTCCTGATGATAAGTGTTTCTACACTCGAAACATGTCGAATTATTAAAAATTATTCTAGGTTCGCCTCGTTATTCTAATAAACTTGTGGAGAACTTTGTGCTTTTTTTTTCTGTATATTTAACTACACTTTGAGCATGGACTACTTCTTCAAAAGAAAAGGTTAATGTCTGGACGGGCATTGCTGAAAATATGGTAATCAAACCCTTCTTTATGAGAGCCTCACTGGAGAAATATATCTAAATTTTCTTCGAAATGATCTAGTTCCAGGTCTTGTCCCTCTATTTCCAGATGACAATGATTCTGATTTTCCAAGTTAACCTTACGGGTTCAGGAGGATGGTGCTTCCGACATCATGCTGCTCATGTAAGAGAGTACTTAAATACAATTTTTCCGGGACGGTGGTTAGGTAGACGGGGTCAATCGAGTCGCCACCTATATCGCCCGATCTAACCTAACCTATTGGACTTTATTTGTGGGGCTGCATTAAAAATTTAGTTTATAGATCTCATCTACTTAAATACAATTTTTCCGGGACGGTAGTTAGGTAGACGGGGTCAATCGAGTCGCCACCTATATCGCCCGATCTAACCTAACCTATTGGCTTTCTTTATGGGGCTGCATTAAAAATTTAGTTTATAGATCTCATCTACTTAAATACAATTTTTCCGGGACGATGGTTAGGTAGCCGGGGTCAATCGAGTCGCCACCTATATCGCCCGATCTAACCTAACCTATGGGACTTTCTTTGTGGGGCTGCATTAAAAATTTAGTTTATAGATCTCATCTACTTAAATACAATTTTTCCGGGACGGTAGTTAGGTAGCGGGGTCAATCGAGTCGCCACCTATATCGCCCGATCTAACCTAACCTATTGGACTTTCTTTGTGGGGCTGCATTAAAAATTTAGTTTATAGATCTCATCTACTTAAATACAATTTTTCCGGGACGGTGGTTAGGTAGACGGGGTCAATCGAGTCGCCACCTATATCGCCCGATCTAACCTAACCTATTGGACTTTCTTTGTAGGGCTGCATTAAATATTTAGTTTATAGATCTCATCTACTTAAATACAATTTTTCCGGGACGGTGGTTAGGTAGACGGGGTCAATCGAGTCGCCACCTATATCGCCCGATCTAACCTAACCTATTGGACTTTCTTTGTAGGGCTGCATTAAAAATTTAGTTTATAGATCTCATCTACTTAAATACAATTTTTCCGGGACGGTGGTTAGGTAGCGGGGTCAATCGAGTCGCCACCTATATCGCCCGATCTAACCTAACCTATTGGACTTTCTTTGTGGGGCTGCATTAAAAATTTAGTTTATAGATCTCATCTACTTAAATACAATTTTTCCGGGACGGTGGTTAGGTAGACGGGGTCAATCGAGTCGCCACCTATATCGCCCGATCTAACCTAACCTATTGGACTTTCTTTGTAGGGCTGCATTAAATATTTAGTTTATAGATCTCATCTACTTAAATACAATTTTTCCGGGACGGTGGTTAGGTAGACGGGGTCAATCGAGTCGCCACCTATATCGCCCGATCTAACCTAACCTATTGGACTTTCTATGTAGGGCTGCATTAAAAATTTAGTTTATAGATCTCATCTACTTAAATACAATTTTTCCGGGACGGTGGTTAGGTAGACGGGGTCAATCGAGTCGCCACCTATATCGCCCGATCCAACCTAACCTATTGGACTTTCTTGGTGGGGCTGCATTAAAAATTTAGTTTATAGATCTCATCTACTTAAATACAATTTTTCCGGGACGATAGTTAGGTAGACGGGGTCAATCGAGTCGCCACCTATATCGCCCGATCTAACCTAACCTATTGGACTTTCTTTGTGGGGCTGCATTAAAAATTTAGTTTATAGATCTCATCTACTTAAATACAATTTTTCCGGGACGATAATTAGGTAGACGGGGTCAATCGAGTCGCCACCTATATCGCCCGATCCAACCTAACCTATTGGACTTTCTTTGTGGGGCTGCATTAAAAATTTAGTTTATAGATCTCATCTACTTAAATACAATTTTTCCGGGACGGTGGTTAGGTAGACGGGGTCAATCGAGTCGCCACCTATATCGCCCGATCTAACCTAACCTATTGGACTTTCTTTGTGGGGCTGCATTAAAAATTTAATTTATAGATCTCATCTACTTAAATACAATTTTTCCGGGACGATAGTTAGGTAGACGGGGTCAATCGAGTCGCCACCTATATCGCCCGATCCAACCTAACCTATTGGACTTTCTTTGTGGGGCTGCATTAAAAATGTAGTTTATAGATCTCATCTACTTAAATACAATTTTTCCGGGACGGTGGTTAGGTAGACGGGGTCAATCGAGTCGCCACCTATATCGCCCGATCTAACCTAGCCAATTGGACTTTCTTTGTGGGCTGCATTAAAAATTTAGTTTATAGATCTCATCTTAACTCTATAGATACTCTTAAGGACTTCATTCGACCAGTAATACAAGAAATTTTTCCACACGTCATAGTACAAAATGTAACATACAACAGAAATTTTTAGATTGATTAAGCTACTGCAGTACACTTGGTGGAGGACATTTTCTACATCTTATACAGGGTGACTCGGATCTAAATGTACATACGTTACCAGGAGATAGTGGACTGTGGACACCTTGGGGGTTCTAAATAATCTAACTTTAGTGGGTCAATCTTCCCTCGTTACCTAGATACAGAGTGTTTTGTCATGTTTGGCTCATTTTTGTTTTTACCATCATTCTTTTAGCACCTGGTATAATATGTTCATACTCGGTGGAAATATTTTAAGTGCCTATCGCTTCAAGATGCCGTATGAACTTTTTTTGAAATTTAGGTCCGGACCTAAAAAAATAGACTAATTTTATTTTTGTTTAATTCATACAATATCTTATTTTTGAAAATTTTATTTTTTATTTGAAAGGCACATAAAAAACTACTTCTAAAGATATACCTATTAAAAGGGCCGCACTCACCACTTAATCATAAAAAATAGCTGTTCTTTAGATATTGAAAAAAATAATAAATATTAACTGTTTTTATAACGACAATAATAACAATAATAAGACAAATAACAATAAAATAATTATTTGAGAATATTTTCAAAATGCCCTCCATTAAATTCTTCACATTTTCTTCCTCTGATATTTAAATTTAAAACTGCACTTCTGATTACATGTGGTCTATTTTTTATTTCCTAAAATGAAGTGATAATGAGTTGCATGAGCTGGTCACGTGTGGTAATTTCATTCTCGTAAACTAAATTTTTCATATACCCCCAAAAAAAGAAATACAATGGGTTAAAGACGGGGGACCTTGCTGGCCAAGAATGGGGCCCCCGCGACCTATCCATCTGTTGGGATATTGATATCTATTATTTAAAAATCCGGAAACAGGTCTTGCATAATGGGGAGGGGCTCCATTGTATTGGAAATACATTCCTTTTAAAATAGCATTCTTATTTTGAAGAAGATTTGGCAAAATGTTTTCTGCAAATTGTAAATATTGGTTTCCATCTAACCTTCCTTCAATGAAGTGTGGGCCAATCAATTTACTATTGATTATACCCGCCCAAACATTTACTGAAAATATATGTTGCGAATGCGACTGCCTAATAGCATTTGGATTTTCTAGAGACCATAGATGACAATTTCTGGAATTGTTGACGCCATCTCTGGTAAACTGAGCTTCATCGGTCCACAAAGTCCGGTGAATATCTCTTCGGTGCCTTCTAATCCACTGACAAAAGACCAACCTGTTAGCATAGTCACCTGGTTCCAACCTTTGTACCTCTTGAACAATAATATGATAAGGATAAGGGCCTTCCTTTCGTATTGTTAAATGGGTTATTTTTTGCGTTATATGCAGACGTCTAGCAATTTTTCTTGTGGATATTTTTGGATTTTCTTCAATCAAATTTAAAATGTCTTCTTCTTGTTGAACTGGTTGTCTCACAGGCTGATCAATATTATTTTGTGTCGAAAAATGTCCTTGTTCACGAAGAAAAGAAAATGCATTTGAAAATGTTTGATGGTTTGGACATCTTCTTCCAGGAAACCTTAACTCATATTCTCGAGACGCGGCTCGTCGTTGCCGTCGTAAAAACAATATACAAATATTATGTCAGCGTATTCTTGGTTTGAAAATTGAGGGGGCATTTTAAACGAGAAATAAATTTTTATTAAAAATGTCTTAATAACACCCAAAAATCTGACAGGTTACAACTGGCAATGACTTTTTATTATGCTTGCTTGCCCCCAATATTTTGTTTTTTCTTAGGTGACTTAGCCATATTATGGAGTCCGATTAAATTGACCATTTTCAAAATTTTTACAAGCCGCTATTTTATTACTTTTGTTTTTTTCTTCTTATTATTATTATTATTATTAGTAGTAATAGTAGTAACAAGATTTATTTTATTATTGTCGTTATAAAAACAGTTAATATTTTTTATTTTTTTCAATATCTAAAGAACAGCTATTTATTATGATTGAGTGGTGAGTGCGGCACTTTTGATAAGTATATCTTTAGAAGTAGTTTTTTATGTGTCTTTCAAATAAAAAATAAAATTTTCAAAAATAAGATATAAACAAAAATAAAATCAGTTTTTTTTTTTAAGTCCGGACCTGAATTTCAAAAAAAATTCATACGGCATCTTGAAGCGATAGGTACTTAAAATATTTCCACCGGGTATGAACATAATATTATACCAGGTGCTAAAAGAATGATGGCAAAAACAAAAATGAGCCAATATTAATTATTTAGAACCCCCAAGATGTCCACCATCTCCTGGTGACGTATGTACATTTAAATCCGAGTCTTCCTGTATAATATAATAATTGCTTTTCATACTTTGTCGTTGGTCTATTTTGTTTTAAAAGTTAATATTTCGTAAACGGTTGAATATAGGTAACTGGCATTATTTACGAAAAATGTCTAGAATTGATTGTAGAACCTAACAATATGTTTAATTGAAAAAATAAGTGTTAGTGGACCTTGTATCTCAAAAAATGCATTTAAAAAATCTATTTGGCCTGTCCGAGCGATTCTTGATTAAGTGGGCGGTATTCTCTATATAAAAAGCCGACCCGTTTCGTTATTACACCGCTGTATATTATTTATAGGCAACAAAGGTTTTGTAGATGTTTATGTATTACTAGCGTATACCCGGCATGCGTTGCAACCCGCTGGTATAAATACAAACCCGAACAAACCCGATATATTAGTACCCGGCATGCCACTTTCTGAAATTGCACCCGTGCGAAGCCGGAGCGGGTCGCTAATTATACATAAAAACCTTCCTCTTGAATCACTCTATCTATTAAAAAATTCACAGATCTTGCACCTTACGCAAGCATCCTATGTATTGAAAATACCTGACACAGCTTTAAAATTTTAATGACCGACTCATGTAATTAAAGCCCACATTCTAATTTGGATTTTGTAAAAGTTTAAAAAATGTTCTTTAATTTTACAGGGTCCGCCCAAATTTGGTTTTAACAAATGGGATAATTTTTTATTATTGATTTCTCAGAAAATTTTATTCTATATAAAAGTTTTGCATCTTGAGTAAATCGTTTTGACGTATTCAAATCTTCTGTGGCATAGACAGGGTGAATATAAAATAGAAAAATATGACGTCAGTGACTCAAAAAATTTTAAAAATTTAAAAACTGAAACAGCCATATTAACAGTTAATGTGGAAAGTTAATATGAAACCCATTTGTTAACCAAATTTGGGCGGACCCTGTAATATGCAATTATTGTGCTCCAACTTTTTGCCTCCCGCTTTTTTTTTTCGATATAATATTCCGATTTCAATAACGTGAACTTACCTTAGTTATAACTTATCTCAATAAAACACTTTTTAACAAAGTTACTATGGCGTCCTTTAAAACACAAACTAAACTAAACATTATTCATTATTTACTTGCCGACTTTACGCTGATTCATATTTATATTTCTACCAAGTATTATCAGAGTTTTATGTTACAAGACCGATCTAGATATTGCGCTGTTGGCCGCGACAGACGGCAGAGCGACATCGACATGAGCGACATCGACATGCAATGCAAAGTTTGCGTAAACACGATCCTAATAGTATTTTCAATACTAAAAACCGCTTCAAAATCCGTTGCGTAGTTTTAAAGATTTAAGCACATATAGGGATATAGGGACAGACGGGCGATAGCGACTTTGTTTTATACTATGTTAAGATTTCGTTGTATTTGGACCGGTTAGACTGTGTCCTTAGCATATTAGGGGAATAGGCTGAAATAAAGAAGATAAGAGGGCTGAAAGGTCTGTGTGACGAGGGCTGGGGGTTCTTTAAGCCAAAAAGATAAGCGATAGACATAATCGGGCGCATTATTTACACGGAGTGTATTTTTAATTCGAGTTTATATTAGATTGAAAAGAATAAGCCAGATTTCGGTAAAGGCGCACCAGTAAATTAGCTTAACAATAAAAACTCCTCGTTTAACTGGTATTTTTTAAAAGTTTTGTAACCATATAAATTAATATTCTCTCTGTCTATCATACGAGAATATATCTTTAAAACACCAATGGTTGAAAATACAAGATTTTGTATATGGTCGCAGTTATATGAAAGGTGACTTTGTCCACTTTCAGCAGAATTCCAGATTTTAGTACCATCTAGTTAAGTACTTTAAAATCTACGTTCTGGTGAAATGTGCGCAAGTCCAAAAGTTTCTACGAATATTGCGTCCAGTGGCGGCTTGTGACTACCGAGTCAGGGGGGGCGCTGGCTTTAAATAACATTTTTTTACATGTCTATTGTTTTCAAAAGTACGTGTCTGTTTTTTCTAACTTTCTCGCTGTAAATTTTAATTTCATCAGCATAAGCACTATTTAAACAAGTTAAAATATTAGTCCTAACATCTCAAAACTTACCACATTATGACGATGTTAGACGAAATAGTGCAATTTTCATGTTTTTTTATTTTCTCTGAAAGATGTTTTAAGTCCTGCACCCCATTTATAGTCCAATTATCATCCCCGTCAAAAAGAAGATACACGAAACAAAAAAAAAAGAATTTTTGTCCTCACAACCGCATACCTATTCAGGATTTTTTATTATATATTTCTTTGTCAAACTTACGCGTAAACTGTGCCTTACTTTTACATTTTGATTGCACTTGTACTATGTTCAATTTCTAGTGGCCGCCCTGCATTTTTTAATGTACTATGTTCAATTTCTAGTGGCCGCCCTGCATTTTTTAAATCAAGTTTTTCACTTAAGCTCAGAGAACTAAACACAAGCTTCTGTAAATCACTGACCTTCATATTACACGACATTTTCCAACTTTATAAGTTTTATAACGTAATTAATAAATCAAATCAAAACAAATAAACAAAACATTAGCGCCCAGCGGCATCGACAGGTCGCCTCGTCAGAGAACATAATATCGATTATTCTACCGTGGCATCGCGAACAGCTGTTGTTGGGCGCGGAAAATTGGAGCTCGTCCGTGGCTGCTCGCTGTGCGATGTGTAGGTGACGTCACGCCTTTGTCGTCATGGCAACTCATCGAGAAGCCGCGTTGAATCGGGACGGATAATCGGTCGCCCCCGCCCACCCGCACTTAGTATAACATTGTGAGCGCGGAACTCGCTTGTCTATGAGTATAACCTACCCGCTGGAATAGGACTATGTTTGGTTTGAATTATTTTAATGGATTGCTTACATAGATTGCTTTATTGTTTTTTTTAAGTAAACTATTTTTGGATTCTGTTTGAAATAATTGCAGGGAGGGCGGCGCCCCAGAGCCCTTCATTAACGAGCCGCCACTGATTGCGTCTGTCCACGCTTCCAATAACTAACTGACAGTTCGCTGCGTTTTACTCATTAGAGGTGGGTTGCTAAATAGCAGCCTGCTTTTTTTAAACTGTTATTTGATTCGGTATAATGCTCAACGCTACGAGCTTTAAAATTAGCTGCTAATTTTTAGCAGCTAATATTTATTTTTTGGGATAACGTCGCCATCGCATGCTTTTTACCAAAAAGACGTCGTTTTTCAAAAAGAAGACTTTTTGGATGACTGTGATAACCACCATTGCCTCTATGATTATGACTTAATTTAATTTCCTATTCTAAGTTTTCCATTTTCTCTAAAAACTTCGAATTCTTCCGAATTTTGGCAATTTCGTTTTTGTATATGGAATATCCTCCTTTTTTCAATTAAAATTAACTATTCAAAGTAGATAGGTACTTAGCATTCACCTGATTCAACTTAACGTAATAAATACTGAAAGTAACCTTCACTTTCTACTTGACATGCACCAAGTCTGTGGAAAATACTATCTACCACACTACGGTGTTTCATGAGACGAGAAATCTCTCTCTTTTTAAAAAACTCTCGTCTCGTCTCACAAATCTAATAAATAAAGCTAGGTTCGGTTTTAGTTAGTGACAGCTCGTGATGAAAACACTAAGAGCTCAACAATTATAGAAAATTTGGAAAGTTTTAAAAGGATAATATAAAAAATAAATAGAATAATATATTTTTTCGTAGACGATACCTGTTTTTACATTTTATAGAGCAGCTTTGGGATAACCCGACTGAAAAATAACGTAACACTCGGTTTTTTACTACTTCACGGAAGGGGGCGACCTTTTTTTTTTTTAGAAGTTCGAACTGCTATTCAGATTCACTTACTGATTTGAAAGCCCTACAATTAATTTAGAACAGTACGCCATCAATCGATACCTTAATTTCACGTGTTGTTTTACGAGACGAATAATACTACATTAGCAACTGCTATTAAAATAGCAGCTATTTCTAACTGTTATTTTTGGTTTAGCAATAGCAGAAGCAGCTGCTAAACAAAAATAGCGGGTCGGACCCAGCTCTATTACTCATAGCTTTATATAGTAAACGGCACGAATTCTCTCGTTTTGAAACAGATGACAGGAGAACTTTGTCATCGATCAGCTGATATTGGGACATAATAATAGTGAATAGTAGTGGACCGTAATGAGCGTAAACACCGAGTTATGAATCGCGTTTTTGTGCTTTTTGTTACATTTAATTACGTTTTAAAAATATTTAGTGGTTATGGTGCCTTTTATTTTTACTTTCATTGAATTTTAATTACTTTTGTGTGGCCGGCAAGTACCTAGGTACAATTATTATTCATTTGACCAAAAATTTACAGGTTAAAATTTTTTAATTCTTTTTCATTATGGACCATAATTATTATTGTGTGCCTTGCACGTTAGTTGATTTCATCGATAAGTAATAAGTTTCATTTCATCTGAACGCCGGCCGTTTTTGTCAAAAAGTTAGTTTGTGAAATTTTTGCTCTTAAAATGTTTGTTCGTAATGGTTAGGTTTCTAATGTATAACAAATATACAGGGTGGTCTTTAAGTACATCAAGAAAATCTAGAATATGATTCCTGGCATCAATTTAAGTTGAAAAGTTCATATGGACTTATGCCCTAAAATGCTTACCCTCTAAGATACAGGGTGTTAAAATATTTTCCATTTTCCTTTAAAACTACCATTTTTTTCAAAAACATAGTAGAGACAACTTTTGTTCCGCTTATATCAGTAATGCATAAAAATGCATCAGAGTTTAAAGAAAACAGTGGCGTATCACATATTTTCACAAAAAAAATATTGATGGTATCTTCATGCACGCCACTGGTGGAAGTAGGCAAACCCTTTTTTAACCAAAAAGTGCAGTTTAATACGAAATCAATCGACATCAATTTTCAATACCGTATCTTCAAGGAGTTTCGAAATTTTAAAAAAACAATTATTTTTTAAAAATATTTTAATACCCTGTATCTAAGAGGGTAAGCATTTTAGGGCATAGGTCCATATGAACTTTTCAACTTAAATTGATGCCAGGAATCATATCCTAGATTTTCTTGATGTACTTAAGGACCACCCTGTATAATTATATTTTCTGGGTCTACGTACCTTACATTATATAAGTAAAATTATTATTAGATATTACTATTATTATTATTTGTATGGCAATAAAATAAATATTTTAACATTAACTTAGCCTACATAAATGTTTAGAGATGTAACCGCATTAATAAATTGCATTTTAACGAATAAATTCTATAAACACCATTTTTGGGTCTACGTACCTTACGTAAGTCAAAAACTATTAAAGTAGGGTTTCCATTAACGAAAAAATCAAATTCCTGGCTAAATTGAAGCTTTTTACTTGGTGTTAGCCCACATGCAAGTTTAAAAATGTAACCGTATCATAACCAACAAATTCTATAAAAACCATATTTGGGTCTACGTACCTTATGTAAGTCATATAATATGGGAATTTCCTTGACAGTAAATTTAATATCTGACTGAATTCAATTAGTTAATATTGAACTGTAGTTATAGTATTTTACCTATATATAGGTATAATCTATAAACAAACAGAACAAAAAAAACAGAGTCCTATTTTAAGTTGCGTTTTAGTTAATTTAGTGTTTTCAAGGTTTGCATAATTATAATATTATATAGTTATTTATCTATTTTGACATTTTATCTTTAAACAATATAAAAACTCATGTTTATTATTACCTACCTTAAATTATAAAACAAAGAAATTATTATTATTTGGCAATATTAAAGCGGTAGAACCGATGAGACTATTGCATCAATTGTTTTAGAAGGTATGTAAGTATAATTTTTTGTCCGGTCCTGGAATCCACGCCAACTTATAAAAATTCAATAGACCGGAATTGTCAAAGTGTCACGTTACTTGGAATCAATCTTGCGAGAGGAATTACAATTTTTACTATACCGTTTTTCTTGCCTCCTGTAAAATTTGCTTTTTTGGAATTGGGCACTTTTTATAGGAAGGCGACGATATACAGGGTAGCCCATTTAGGTCTTAAAGTATTATAATAGCTCTACTATTACTAGTTCCAGTATTCCCGCCCAAACATAAATTTTTTGGAGAGTGGGTCCCTCTGTAAAAAGATGTGGGGCAATTTTCTTATAATTTCGAATGTTGTAATTATCCCTGTCATGGTTTCAAAAAACTGAGTTATTTTGTGCGGATTATAGTCTAAGCTATTGCAAATTTTCATTTTGTTGTACCCAAAACATTCTAAGCAAATGTCAAAAATAATATGACGTTTGACCTTTGTCAAGCAACTGGTTTATGCGATAATAATAAAGACGGCATCATTCATTTTTGGTTTTTCTTAATAATATTTCGATACCCGAACATCACAAATCTTTCCCAACTTAACCAATGTTCTTGCTATGATAATAATGGAGATCCCAACATATGACTCGATGGCAGGCCTGAACATTTTAAATTAACATTTAAACACAATTGCTAAATTTTAATGAAAGAGTATGAGCTAATTTCTATTGTAGTTTGTTTATAATATTCTTTTCATTAAATTTAAATAGAGGAAATGAGAAAATGCATTTATCCTATTATCAGAAAATGCATAATTTATTTTTCTCAAAGTTCTGCTCAGCACTGAATTGATACAAACTTTGCGAAAGTTTTCAGTTAGGATGATTATTCTTTTCCTGTTTTACTTCATTTCAAGAACAACGAGAATACATTGTTTTCATTAGTTTTCTTATAAGAAAAGAAATTACTTTTACTCTAAAAGGAAATGAAACAAATTTCAATTTGCAACTGCGAATTGTTGGCAGATATTATGTAGCTTAATTTTAATAAAACTGTTAAAAGCATGAACGTTAAAGTCTTCAGAATATCATTGTTTCGGCAACTGTTAGTTGTTTTATATAACAGGCCTGTTTTTAAAAAACGAATTTGGTTCTCTGTAATGTTGACATAAAATCAAAATCAGTAAGAATTTCTACGGCAATGAAAAATTTAATCTGAACTTCTATAAAAATTAAAAATGGTAAGAAAACACCTTTGTTATCAGATTTTTGTAATAGAACAATATGGGTAACGACAAAACAAGAAAAAACAGGGATGTTATCAGTAAAGTTAAATTATGTCACTTTAGCCAACCCCATAGCACGCTTATGGAGAATTGTACGTATTTTTTTTATTAACAAACAAAGTACTTTGTCTATGTCTAGCACCGTTTTCTAGTTATACGTAGTTTCGAGCAGATATGTTGAAATCGTGTCCTGTCTAATAATGCAATATGCACTACTTCTGCCTATACTCAAGCTTGAATGCAAGAGCGTCATTTAGCAACAAGTCAATGACCAACAGCTTCGCCAGATCTTAGTCCCATTGAAAACATCTGGAGAATCAAAGATTGAAGTGTAACGAGTAGTGCCAAGAAATAAAGAAGGTTTGATTCGGTCAGTTCTACAGCCCTGGATAACCATCACCGAACATTATGACGGTGACCTAGTTAAGTGTTTTAAGTTAAATAGAGGTTGTATAAGTAAATGAGATCAATTATTATTCCTTGTAATTTTATTATCAAAATAGGTAATAAAAATATACAGGGTGCCCGATTTGGTGCTGACAGTATTGCGAACACCTTTAAATGGGAAAAGTTTTAGTCAATTATGTTAGCTTGCGGATCGATTTTGGTTCTTTTAGTTTCTGAAATATTTTGAATAAACTGAACTGCGGCATTTCCTTAGATCGGTTGTAACTATGTTATTTTCCAATATTTTGTAAATCTGTAAACTCATTTTCATAGCAACTTTTAGCACAGAATATGCCTACTACAATTTTATTTTTTTTATGGCCGCCATATTGGAGTTTTTATTCATCGAAAAGTACGAGTAAAAATAACATTTTTAGGGAAAATTCGAACATATTTGGCAACACTGACATATCGGATGATACTTTTACTTAAGAATAGAGTTAACTGAATAACAATATAATAAATGAAAGGGAAAGAAAAACTCTAAGTCTTCCTCCACTAATATATTCCAAATGAATCTTATTTAAAGATACCTCAACATGTTTCGAACATAGAAATGTTCATCTTCAGGAGAATTAAGATGTTATAAGCAAGAAAAATAACTAGTAATAACGCTTTAAGCTAGGCTTTAAGATAGTGAGAATGACACGTTAACATTCTAAGTCAGAAAAGCATCAAAAAACAAAGAACCGAAGTATTAATTTGCCAGGTGTAGGGTAATAATAGTAAAAATTAGAGGAAGCAAGGCCCATATGTGAAGAGAAATCAGTACAGCCGTGGAAAAGAGTGAAATTTAAATTTGAACATGCTGATGAAAGGGGAAGAAAAAGTGATCCAGTGTGAGGAAAGCAATGTATAAAATAGTAAAATTAAAAGTGGAAATTAGTGTTAAAATTTAATGAAGGTCGTCATAATATGAGTAGTCAATTAACTGTAAAAGAGAAAATTCAGGTTAGTGAAAATACAATATGTGTATATGCAACTTACTCTCAAAATTTTTAGGAATAAAAATAGTAGTAATCCCTGAGTCTTAGGTTCAACATAATTAAAGAAAAGTTCAAAACTAAATAATTTTCAAAAGTGAGCCAAACAGCTGAGGATTTGGAAGTGACAAGTAATAGTATAAGATGGCTGAAAAAGAACATGGCACAGAGTAAAGAGAGTGTGTCGTGTGAACGACACAGAAAAGTTAGACCGTGTCGTTCACACGACACACTCTCTTTACTCTGTGCCATGTTCTTTTTCAGCCATCTTATACTATTACTTGTCACTTCCAAATCCTCAGCTGTTTGGCTCACTTTTGAAAATTATTTAGTTTTGAACTTTTCTTTAATTATGTTGAACCTAAGACTCAGGGATTACTACTATTTTTATTCCTAAAAATTTTGAGAGTAAGTTGCATATACACATATTGTATTTTCACTAACCTGAATTTTTTCTTTTACAGTTAATTGACTACTCACATTATGACGACCTTCATTAAATTTTAACACTAATTTCCACTTTTAATTTTACTATTTTATACATTGCTTTCCTCACACTGGATCACTTTTTCTTCCCCTTTCATCAGCATGTTCAAATTTAAATTTCACTCTTTTCCACGGCTGTACTGATTTCTCTTCACATATGGGCCTTGCTTCCTCTAATTTTTACTATTATTACCCTACACCTGGCAAATTAATACTTCGGTTCTTTGTTTTTTGATGCTTTTCTGACTTAGAATGTTAACGTGTCATTCTCACTATCTTAAAGCCTAGCTTAAAGCGTTATTACTAGTTATTTTTCTTGCTTATAACATCTTAATTCTCCTGAAGATGAACATTTCTATGTTCGAAACATGTTGAGGTATCTTTAAATAAGATTCATTTGGAATATATTAGTGGAGGAAGACTTAGAGTTTTTCTTTCCCTTTCAATCTTTTACTCCACTTGAAGTATGGACTATTTCTTCAAATATAATAAATGTTTATACTATTCCTAATTAAGGTGAAAATGTTATAATTAATAACAAACTAATACTAAGGTTTAAAATGTCTACCATTTTTTTCAATAGGTACATCCCTAACATTTTTTTTCGACAGATCTGCATACCTGATACCTGAAGAATGGTATATATGACTAAAAAGATATCATTGTTCAAGAACTTGGCGGATTTCAGGAAGATTAAATTCGTTCACCTCACTTTGGACAAATCCCCATAAATATGTCTAATGGTGTAAGGTTTGGGGACCTAGCAGGCCTGCGCACGGTGCCACCGTTAGATACTACCTTTTTACCTAAAGTCTCTGCTAAAAATGTTTGTACTTGTCTGTAATTAGGCGCGGAGCACCCAGCTTGTTGAAACCACACGTTATTAAATTGCTCATTTTTAAAATAGTTATAACAGTTTTACCTTAATTAGAAATAGTATAAACATATTATTATTAAGTTAACTTTATTCTTAGGTAATACGATATTTCGATGTTGCAAAATATGTTCGAATTTTCCTTTAAAATGTTATTTTTAATTGTTTTAATGTTATACATTTTTAATTTATAGTAGTGTTTGGTATCATATTATACTGTGCGAGCAAAAATTATTTGCATCAAAGAGGGGTTGTATTAAAAAACGTAGGGCTTGGTTTAAATCACAATGATATGGGGACGATATATCTAACCAAATCTAGGTTAAAATTTTGTCAAATTCATATTATGATATAATATGCTAAACTAATGAGTAGTAAGATAAGTAGACAAATACAAATTTATTTTTGTTGTTTACAAAATTAACAAATTAAGAATATACAAAAAGAAAAAGAAAAATAATTACATAAATTGCTGAAATTGGCCACCGCCATGCTCCAAGCATAAATTCACACGTCATATTTTCAAGTGTTGATCAGCATCTCTGGAGAAATGTTACCACATTCTTTCCAATAAATGTTGGGTAAACCATTGAGTAATTCCTGCGTCTTTCAAAATCTGCGGCTTGTATTTTTTGGAATACTTGCATTTTATAAGGAAATAAATTTAGCTGCTTCTTAAGAATAGTCCGGCATGTAACATAAGATCTTATAAGATCTTCCCACTTCTTGGGAAAGGCGTCTTATACAATTTGATGGCGTATTTTGCATTATTTCACGAATGTTTGCAACAAGTTCTTCTGTTCTTACAGATGGTCTTCCTGCTTCTTTTTTCTGTTGTGTAGAACCTGTTTCCCTAAACACAACCACGGTCCTTTTCAGGCAATGATAAAAAGCCCCAGTAATAAAAGCAACGTTAGGAAAATATTCGTGAAAATCGTCCAGCACAAACCCGAGTTGTATTGCCACTCACCATTTACTCTAACCCCGTTTCAAAAACACGCTTCAACCATGAATGTTTTGTGCTGTTCCGTAATGCCCATTGTGTAAATTGTTCAAGAAATTGGAAAAATTAGCGATGAATCAAATTACTTGTAACGACTGACAAAGATGATGGAATAACTGATTGACTGTTAATTCAGGTAGTTACTGACACCCAACAGGTATTAAGCTCTACGGCTAAGCATTACGTCCTTAGACGCAAGGATATGCCCTCTTTGATGCAAATAATTTTTGCTCGCACGGTAGGAAAAATTACGGACTTTTCGATAAATAAAAAATCCAATATAACGGTGATAAGAAAAGAGATAATTGATGATGCTTTCAGGAAACTAAACCGTTGTCAATAAAATATAAGCAAGTAGGCATATTCTATGTAAAATTTTCCTTTAAAAATGTGTTTACAGATTTAAAAACTAGTGGAAAATAACATAGTTGTGAAATGCAATTCAATATTTTAGTTTATTAAAATTAGCGCAAAAACGAAAAGAACCTGAATCGATCCGCAGTCACCAATAAACTGCTAGCATAAATGCCTAAAAGTTTTCCTATTTAAAGGTCTTTCTACCTCCAATAGTTTCCGAGATCACAATACTGTCAGTACCAATTTCGGGCACCCTTTAAACCGAGAAATTAAAATTGGTATTTATTTTTCCCGGATACTTTCTAGAGGAACTATATTTAAAATAAAAGAGTTAGTATTTTTTCTTACTAATTCTTTGCAATTAATAAAACGGCTGCATCCTTTCTAGATGTGTCATCCTCAACTAAGTATATGAAAGTGCCAATTTAAAAAAAAAATATTTAGTAGGTTTGGAAATATTTTCAATATTTCAGTTTGACACACTGTATTGTATTTATTATGATACGAAACCTACATCACCCGACCTAACTGGCAGTTGACAGCCTTAACATAATTATTGTTAGAACACTAAGTTAAATAAGGGATCTAATAACATGTCCCAAACTCGTTAATCAAGCTTTATGATACTACGTGATATAAGTGTGATACAATAATTTTTCCAAGTCAGAAAGAATGCAGACAAAAACTTTAATTTTAAGGAAAACCCAAAGAAAAGCTTATGACACTTTCTTGTTGGAAAATGTTTGATGATCCACATTTTTCTAAAATGGGGGAGCGTCCGTGATTTATAATCCTTCGAAGTTTGCCGGCACAGCGAAGAGACAGGGTCGACTTCAGGAGCAATTTTAAAGATATTTTTATATTTACACCGACTTCTTAAGTAAGAAAGAAAAAGAAAAATAATTACATAAATGTTATTGCTGAAATTGGCCACCGCCATGCTCCAAGCATAAATTCACACGTCTCTTCAAATTTTCGAAAGTGTTGACCAGCATCTCTGGAGAAATGTTACCATATTCTTGGATACTCCTTCGTCCATCGTCCACCGTCCTGTTGAAAGTATCCACAACGTAGTTCGTTGTCAAGTAATTGCTCCACAAATGGATTCAAAATATTGTCTCTATACCGCTGTGCTGTAACTGTGTCATAACTTTACAAAACCATTTAATGTCAGGTGCGACCCTGATATGTGGTCCAAAGGAAAATCTCCGTCGCAAGACAATGGCCCAGTTTGGTACACTCAGTGCTGCCACGTCTACCGATTTATCGGTAGATCTACCGATTTTTGAATAGATCTACCGATCTACCGATTCTAGTGTGAAATCTCCTGATTTATCGAAGTTTTTAAAAATACTCATATATATTTAAATTATTATACGATTTATCCTCTGAGCCATGAGCTCATAGTAAATACTCAGTTGCGCCTTCCTAGTTTGTTTAAGAACATCTCTAAAAACAATCCTATATAGTTAGCAATATTAAAAGGAGGTTCTCAGAAATTAATTTGGTGAAAACTAAACAGAGAAATTCTTTAAGCACGAAGACAGTTACAGGATTAATTCATACAAGGCAATATTTAGGTAGTGATAATTGTTACAATTTTAATATAAGTAAGGACCTAATTTTAACAATGAATGTTTGAGACCTTAAAAGGTATTAAGACTAAAAAATAGAGCAAAATAAAATGTTAACAAAAATTAAACTGTTTTTCAGTCTTTATTAATTTAAAAACATAATAGTGGAGGCGCAATCCGCTAGCTACCGATTTTAGACCGCAATAAACCGATTTATTTTTTGACATCCACCGATATTGGTTAGCAAGAGCGTGGCAGCACTGGGTACACTGATAAATCGAAAACGGCCAACGGAGTAGGCGCAGGTATATTTGGGGAAAAACCCATAATGGAAATCAGCATCCCCCTGGGAAACTACGCCACAGTATACCAAGCAGAACTTCATGCGATACAAGCATGCGTACAAAAGAATCTTGAAAAGGGCTACCACGACCAAAAGATACATATCCTGTCGGACAGCTAAGCTGCTCTGAAGGCTCTAAACTTCTTCCGATTTACATCAAAAATCACAATGGAGTGCCTAACGACCTAAAAGACCTGGCAGCCAGAACCAACAAGGTTGAACTCTTATGGGTTCCTGGTCACTCAGGGATAAAAGGCAACGAAAAAGCAGATGAACTGGCAAGAACCGGATCTGCTCAAAATTTCAGGGGCCCAGAACCCGCCCTTGGAATATCAAAAAAGGTAACCAAACAAAACAACATTAGACAGATGGGCGCAAAAACAACATCTATCTCGATGGAACGGTATACCTGGCCAGGCACACGCACGGGCCGTTATTGATAGGCCCTCGAAGAAGCTATCAGCTGGAATGCTGCTCTTGACGCGCACTCAGTTAAAACAAGTGACCGGCCTACTAACAGGCCATTGTCACTTAAGAAAACACCTTCAACGAATGGGAGTCTATAATGGACCCATTGAATGCAGACTTTGCGGCGAAGAGGACGAAACCGCCTCCCATATCATATCATATACAGCTGCGAAGCACTAAACCGTAAAAGATACAAAATCTTCGGAAATATTCGATGTGGCGATAACCTCCCGCATGACAAACTTGGAAGAAAACTACTGGACCTCATAGCAGGAACAAACTTTTTCTAACGAGACTGGGGCGCACAATAAGCCAGAGGGCTGCAGTGTAAGAAGCTTGGGCCACACGTCGAACCCGATCCCCGCCTTTAACCAACCAACCAACTGTGTCATGGAAAAAAAAAGGACCAACAATTCTTCTTCGGGAAACAGCTAACCAGACACTAATTTTTTGAGGATGCAATGTGGACTTTACACAAAAATGGGGTGTTTCACTACTCCACATGCGTGTATTCTGAGAATTCACATAACCGGAGAGGTGGAACCCAGGCTTCATCCGAAAAAAATATCGGGTCTAATAAATCATTTCTTTCCAATAAATTTTGGGTAAACCATTGAGAGTAATTCCTGCGTTACCAGATCATTGGTCGGTAAGAATTAAAAAAGGAATACCCGCTCTCCAAAGATAGAGCCCACAGACAAGAAGGTTAGGCTACAACCTTACGAGATGGTTGAAAATAGTACTACTTATATAGGTACGCCTTAAGTGATAACCGTGCGTTTCACGGGGTTTATTATAATTATCTAATTTGACGTGTTCTGGCCACTATTTTCATAATAATAATCTTAATACTTGTTGCAATAATTTGTAATTAGTATCGTTTTTAAGTAAGGAGTTCGGTAACTAAAAAGAAGAATTACATTATTTGAGTGCCAACTATGCTAAAGCCGGCCCCGAACAAGGGAAACTGTTATATTAAAATGAGAAAAAAAGGGGAAAAAAGCATGCCTGCAACGATCATTATTGTGGATGAAAAAGTGCATTGTTAGACGAAAACAATCATTAGTAATAGAAAGCATTTTAATGGTGTTGTGGATTTTGTCTGAATCATATTGAAGGCCTTTTGCTTCTTTAATACTAACTAAAATGGAAAATATAGTAACAATGTCGTCCAGACCAAAAAAATCAATTATACAGGGTGAGTATTTGAAAACTTACAATGGCTATATTTTCTACACCAAAGAAGAGATTTATCAAAAACCGAAAGTACAATTTCTACAAAAAACGCAGGATTAACCCAGGCTTGAGAGAACCTGCGTCTATAGCTATTTATATAGATAATCAAGCAGCCATAAAGGCAATTTGCTTCAGCAGTAAGTCAAAATTAGTAAGGCGCTGTCGCAACAATCTCTGCAGACTTGGTGCTCAACATCGAATCACCTTGTGTTGGGTTCCTGGACACAGCAGCATACAACGAGACTGCTGATGCGCTAGCCAGGGAGGGTGCAAGCATGTCTGTCGAACTAGCAGAGAATACTCATGCTAGACCACTGAGATCAGTCAAAGAAGAAATAGATCGAACAGCTAAACAACTTGCGCAAATCAGATGGACAGGGCTTACAACTTGTAGCATCTCCAGGCAATTGTGGCCCCTACTTGATAACAGGAGAACCGCAGCCCTATTACAGCACAGTTGGAAGGACCTAAGAAATATCACTGCCGTAGTCACCGGACATTGCCTGTCCGGTAGACACGCTTAAAGTATGCAAATACCAATTAACGACTTCTGTAAAAGTTGCAGAGATGAAGAAGAGGAGGAAAGTATTCAGCATTTCTTGTGTGAATGCCCCGGCCTCGCTAGAAGAAGGTTCAATGCCATGGGCGAACCATTTTTTAATGATCTGGAGGAAGTAAGCAGCCTGCAGCTGGATCGACTTACTAAGTTTAGTAACAGCAGTGGCTGGTTTCAGTGAGCTGTCAAGATTCTTCTACGATCGCGTTAACCATCAGCGAGCTGATGCGGATAGGTTCCGCGGAGCATGTGTGGTACCACAACGGTCCTTATAGGACTACGTGTGACTGATTGGATAATGCCAGAGGTCTGCCACTCTAACCTAACCTAACCTACACCAAAGAAGATATTTATCAAAAACCAAAAGTACATTTTCTACAAAAACGCGGGATTTTGCAAATTACCCTTACCCATACCAAGAGCACTACCCTCGTCCACTTTAAAATCTTAAATGCAACCACGCTACTTGTGACGCCTTTCTGGCAACCTTATCAAAAATGCTTCTTAGCGATACCAAAATTATTAAGATTTAAGTACGAAAAGTTAACAAAATTTTGAGAAAATATTTTAAAACTGACTTTTGCAAAATGCAGGAAAAATTAGAAAATAAGCGTAAAAGATGAAAAATGATCCCAAACCTAAATTAAAACACTATTGTGTGCTATAACTCTTTATTTTTTTGCAGTAATGCAAATACTTATTTTTTGCTGGAAGTGTAGAAGTTCTTTGTTTAAGTTTAGATTGCCTTGTAAGTTTCTTTGGTTTTCGAGTGCCTGAACAATCGATGGCTCTATAGTTTGGTTGGGCATTTCAGCATAGACTTGGCCGACTAGGATTTCCTTCGATAAAAAGAGGACTTAATATATTATTATTTTCTTCCAGTATCATTTCAATAAGATTAAAGTGACAATGATATGGAGGAAGTCTTAAAACTCAATGTCCATATTTGCAATGCTAGTTCGTCCAACCTAATAAAATTAAAATAAAATAATTAAAAATAAAATAAATTTTTAAATAATTTAAATTTACTGAACAATGAATAAAACTCATTTATAAAATTTAAAATTGAATTATATATTTTTTTGGGTAGTGTATCAGTCTATAAATTTTGTTTCAAATATTTTCATCTTATTTATGAAAGTACCAAACCATTTCAATAAGAGTAAAGTGGCAATGATATGGAGGAAGTCTTAAACCTCGATGTCCATGTTTGCAATACTAGTTCGTACAACCTTAATAAAATAATTAAAAAATAAACATCGCTTTCCAGATTACTTTGTAACGTTCGAGTAAGATATGCTGCTTCACTATTATCGAGATCTGATCCTTTATTGGAAATGATGAAACCGGAATTTGTCTTTGTTCTAACCAGGCAATAAGTAATCTTTTTGACAAACTTATATTTGAAATTTTTTCAATTAGCCCAGAATGATAGGTGATATTATCCATGATAATAAGCGACGGTTCTTCCAAGTTTGGCAACTATTTTTCTTCAAACCATTTCTCAAAGTTTTTACTATTCATTAATTCATGATAATTACTAGATTTCAGGTCAGACTTAAATATCAAACTTGCATTATTGACAAATCCATTTTCTGAACCAACATGTAGAATAATATACGACGATTTTTTTTAACTGTATAAAGAGTTTTATCTCGCAAACTTCACCTAAAAGCCTTATTACTATATATCCAGTTTTCATAAAGAAAAACAGGAACTTGAGAGTTGCCGTTATTTATAAATTCTCTTAAAAATTCTACTCGTCTTGGGCTATATGAGGCTGATCTTTTAAAAAACGCCTGTTTGATACAGTACATTTACGCCATTTAATTTTAAATATTTTTAAACAGTCCGCTAATGAACCAGTGGATATTTCAACACCATCAATGATTTTAAGGTTTAGTTATAATTGTGCTCTCTTATGCTACTATGTTCATGAATTTCGTAAAGTTGTCGACCACGGGATGACAAAATAGCTATATTATTGCGATTCTTAAAATCTATATCCTTCTCTATTATTACCTTAATTCGTTGAATTGTTTAACACGAAACTCCCAAAGGATTGGAAAATCTTTAAAACAGATAGGTATTTATAAAAACATTGCCATATATTTTTCATGTTATTTATTTATGATGAAAGAGTTTTGGACTTCCATTGTCTTTATTTGTTTTAAATCACAACGTTTCAACTGGTAAGTATCTCCAGTCGTATTCAGGTGAATACTAAATAAGTAAAGTAACTACAGGACTATTTATACTAGCTAGGTGCACTAAAGCATAACTGAGGTGGGTGCAGTCATGCGTTCAGTTGGCACGCGATCTTATCCTAAGGTTACATCTATCTAACAAAGGTTTCCAGATATTCATTATGTCTAAGGATGGTTTACTAAAGCAGCCTGGGTTCTGGTGACTAGCAGCAGCTTCCTTGAACTTTCTTTTCCTCCAGTGTGGTTCCTTATGTAGGATTTCAGCTTCTGACCACATGATATGGTGACCATGTTTCCAGGCATGGTCAGCTGCACCTGACTTTTTGGTCTCTCCTTTTAACGTATTGTTTTTGTGTTCTTTAATCCTTGTTTCTAATGGTCTTAATGTCTCACCTATATAGGATTGGCCGCATTCGCAGGGGATCTGGTAGACGCAGTTTTTCCTATCTTTTTGACTTGTGGGCTTTGTCTTCGTCAGGTGGCTTCTTAGGGTGTCCCTCGAGTTGAATACGGTGTTGATGTTATATCGTTGTCCTAGTCTTCTTATTTTTTCAGATACTCCTTTGACATACGGAATATTGAGTGTTGGTTGTGCCTCTCTGTTTGCTTCTTGCGCGTTGGGTCGATTCTTACGATTTTCCAATATTGTGTCGACTAATCTTGTGGGGTAGCCATTTTTGTTGAGATCGGTCTTGATGTGGTCAGTTTCTTTTTTAAGTGCTTCTTCCGAGTTACGGATTGTAATTGCTCTATCTACAAGGGTTTTAACTATGCCATGTTTCGTACTGTTTGAGTGATTTGATCTAAAATTGAGATACTGACCTGTATGTGTGGGTTTTCTGTATACTGACGTTTGGATGCTGTTGCCATTTTTCTTCACGTTGACATCTAGTAACGGTAATTGGTTATTTTCGTCTTTCTCCATGGTGAATTTGATTGTTGGTGTTAAGCTATTAAGGTGATTTAGAAAATCTCTTAGTTCCTCATCGGTTCCATTCCAAATAATGAAGGTGTCATCCACATATCTCAGCCACATTTATTTATTTATTTTTGTTTTTACAATTCTTGCTTTATTATATAATCTATTCTTATCTCGTAAACTGCGTTAAAGGATAAAATAGTCTTTCCGGCATCACTTTCTCTTTGAAAATAATCAAATAATTTTTAAATTAATGCTTGTTCTTTTTCACAATACCAGGACATTTTTGAAATAATGTTGATTAAAAATGTCACTGTCAAAACTGACAATAAAATTTTTTTGACTTTCATTACTGAAGCAAATTTACTATCTCATCTAGTTCACGAATGTTAGAAAGATAAGGATTAGTCATGACGTAAAGGTCGGCGGTCATAGACTTTAACTCTGCTTTTTCATGATAAGTTTGTAAACCACATTTCGAAGCCCACCGTAGCACTATTCCGGTTAGATCCCTGATGGTATTTAAAAATGTGCCTGACACAGGAATATCGTTAGATTAGAGTTTGTTTTTATTTTCATTTCCGAAACATTTTAATGCGTTTTCGTGACTAGTTCATAAAGAATATTATAAAAACATTTACAGGCTTCACATGCATAAATGGCACAACATTTCTTCGCTTTTTAATACGCTTTCAGTTCGGCACTTTTTCGCCGACACACGTATCCGGATTCATAAATATGAATTTACGAGTTAAAAAGTTCTCCCTGCGGAAAGTTATATTGAGTTTAAAATTGATCGGTCGGTTTCGCTTTGCAGCAAATGGATTTAATCGGAACTTGGTTTTTCAGTTCTGCATATGATTTGAAAATTGCTTTTTTGGCGTCTCTCCGGAAAATGATTTAAATCGTTATTATGTTTATTACGGAAAAAATGACTTTACTGGACGCAACCAATTGCGATGATAGTATATTATTAACTAAAGTTTACACAGCAACAATTATTATCCGAGCATCGACTAGGGCTGGGCGATATTAAAATTTCAATATGGAATATTGATATAAAAAAAATATATCGATAAGTATAGTCGATATATCGATAATATCGATGATATGGATATATCGATATTTAATTTTTTAAATATCTTTATTCGATATATCGATAATACATATTATCGAGAAAACATAAAAATATTATATTATAAAATATATCAATATTTTCTTTTGTGCCCTGTAAAACTCTGTACCTTCATTTCAAGGGGGGACTCTAATTATGACAACAGGAAGAAAAAATATTGAACTAAATATTGGTTCTTAAATGTTTTATAAGTAGGGGGGTTTTATAAGGGACGATATTTAAATTCCAATCGAATAGCGATATAGTCGATAATATCGATAATATCGATAAATATCGATAAATATTGCTAAATATTGATATTTTCGATAAGTACCGATAAATATCGTTATTCGATATATCGATAAAAATATCTATATATCGAATTTTTGCCCAGCCCTACTCTAAACCGTAGTTCAGCCAAGCTGCCCTTAAGGCTCTGAACTCCTTCCGATTTACATCAAAAATCACAATAACGATCTAAAAGACCTTGCAGCCAGAAACAACAAGGTCGAACTTCTATGGGTTCCTGGTCATTCAGGGATAAAAGGCAACGAAAAGCAGATGAACTGGAAAGAACCCGATCTGATCAAAATTTCAGGGGCCCAGAACCCGCCTTTGGAATATCAAAAAAGGCAACCAAAACAACATTTAGACAGATGGGCGCCTATCTCGATGGAAAAGGTACACCTGGCCAGGCAGCGTAAAGGCATATTGTACATTATTCAGAGCAGTTGTACTCTCGATCGCAGTATACTATGGTTTTACATTACGCGTGATGTTAATTCACAATGTGTATCGCGATTCAGAGCATTAGTTTGTTTTAACGTGCTGGACCGCAGTATACAGTGACCGGCAGAAAGTGCGCAGCATATGGGAAAGTTTTTTATCTTTAGGTTTAGAAAATTAATTTTATTTTAGATAGGTTCTGCATGTTCTCAAACCAAAATAACACCCATTAAATCCGGTAAAAGTCTTAAGGTATACGAGGTAAGATCAAAAATTTGAAATTCCGCTAAGAGTAAAGTACCTTAATCTTTCATTTTAGAATATTTTTTTACAAAGAATTATTGTTTTAATTTCAAAGTTATACCCAAATTCCAAATTTCGCTTATTTTGGACCAAAAAAAATGGATTTACCTAATCGTGTTTTCTGAATAACCCTGTATAAAAAATAAATGGCAACCGAACAGTACGAAAATAAGATTTTCTGCAGACTTTGTTAGATATAACCGTCGATCATAAGTCCGATTAGTTTGTTTTCATAATATTATGGCTTTTTAAAATAAAAACATAAAAATATTAAATATTTTTGCTGCACACCGTATTTTATTTTCTGAGGGAACAAGTTAACTTCATCTAACTGATATTTTTTGATTTACATTGACTTAAAGCATCTCCTTAATAGTTTTTTTATACATTGAAGTATGCATAGAAAACTTCCTTTTGATTTATAAAGAAAAAAATTTAAATTAAAAATATATTTTGAACGGATTTTATTCGTCACGCAAAATAAGAAAAACTCTGTGCATACTTCAATGTATAAAAAACTATTTAGGAGATGTTTTAAGTCAATGTAAATCAAAAAATATCAGTTAGATGAAATTAACTTGTTCCTTCAGAAAATAAAATACGGTGTGCAGCAAAAATATTTAATATTTTTATGTTTTTATTTTAAAAAGCCATAATATTATGAAAACAAACTAATCGGACTAATGATCGACGGTAATCTCTAACAAAGTCTGCAGAAAATCTTATTTTCGTACTGTTCGGTTGCCATTTATTTTTTATACAGGGTTATTCAGAAAACACGATTAAATCCATTTTTTTGTCCAAAATAAGCGAAATTTGGAATTTGGGTATAACTTTGAAATTAAAACAATAATTCTTAGTAAAAAAATATTCTAAAATTAAAGATGTAGGTACTTTACTCTAAGTGGAATTTCAAATTTTTGATCCTACCTCGTATACCATAAGACTTTTACCGAATTTAATGGGTGTTAGTTTGGTTTGAGAACATGCAGAACATATCTAAAATAAAATTAATTTTCTAAACTTAAAGATAAAAAAAACTTTCCCATATGCTGCGCACTTTCTGCCGGTCACTGTATAATGGCTCTAAATAAAGGCGCGTGTCTCGGTCAATTTATACTGCGATTCAGACCCCACACTTGTTGAAAACACCTGATCGGGAAGTTTGATTTTGAAGAACGATAAAAAGCAATTTTCTGGTTTTTTGTATCCCCAAGCAAAAAAAAATGGTGCTTAATTTGTTAAACTATTTTGAGAATGAAAGAAAAAGTGAAAATCGCCAACCAATATGCAGGAAACCGTAGCAAAAGCACTGGGAATTAGTTTAAAGACTGTGCAGAAAACTGTGCATGAAAGAAAGCATAATATAATACCGAAGAATACCAAAAATTGTAAACGAAGAAAGTCAAAGACTGAGGATTTAAGAGAAAATTTTTATACAGATCAAAAACCAATGTAACTCTTCCAGTTTTAAAAGAAAATTAAAAAATTCGAGGTGTTTTGGAAATCGGACTTAAATCGTTATTAAAATTAATAAAAAAGTAGAGTTTTCGCTATAAAAAAGACTGTAACCGGAGATTTTTATGTGAGCAGCCACAGATAGTGAGTCAGCGTGTTCAGTTTTAAAAAAAATATACTGAAAATTACAAATCAAAGTTTAGAAAAGTAATATTTTTAGACGAAACATGGATATTTTTAAATGGAAGTGGTTCAAAATCTTGGCAAGATGATTCTGTAAAAAGCGTGAAAAGAAAAGAGGGACGTGGCACGGGAAACCGGTTCATAATTTTACATGCCGGTTCTGTAACAGGATATATTCCAGCTTAATTTTTTTTTCCACATCAAAAAGTTCTGACTATCATGACAATATGAATTGCAAAATGTTTAAAAAATAACTAAAAGCTCAATTAATCTCAAATTTAAATGAGCCGTCTTTAATTGTATTAGATAATGCATCATATCATTCAAGAATTGTAAATAAACAACCTAGTTCATCTTGACGAAAAAGTGATATTTATGAGTGGCTTGAAAAACACAACCAAAATCCTTTACCAAACATGTTAAAATCCGAACTCTATGACAAAGTCTCTCAAATTACCCACAATATACGCTGTAGATGAAATATTGCGTGAATATGGCCATGAGGTTCTGCGACTGCCGCCATATCAAAGCCAGTTTTCAATATATCAAGATAAGTAGCCAAAAAAGCATCAGCAATATAAATTATGTAATAAATACTTTGCGGTAACTTGTGATACAGATTGTTCTAACAGCAACGCCCAATTATTAAATCCATTATATACTGTATTCCAGCGTGTTAAAACAAACTCATGCTCTGAATCGCGATACACATTGTCAATTGAAATTACGCGTAAAATAAAACTATACATACTGCGATCGAGAGTACAACTGCTCTAAATAATAGTACATTATGCCTTTACGCGGCCAGGCACACGCACTGGCCGTTATCGATATGCCCTCGAAGAAGCTAGCAGCTGGAATGCTGCTCTTGACGCGCACTCAGTTAAAACATAAGCCAGAAACAACAAGGTTGAACTCCTATGGGTTCCTGGTCACTCAGGTATAAAAGGCAACGAAAAAGCAGATGAACTGGCAAGAACCGGATCTGCTCAAAATTTCAGGGGCCCAGAACCCGCCCTTGGAATATCAAAAAAGGTAACCAAAACAACAATAGACAGATGGGCGCAAAAACAACATCTATCTCGATGGAACGGTATACCTGGCCAGGCACACGCACGGGCCGTTATTGATAGGCCCTCGAAGAAGCTATCAGCTGGAATGCTGCTCTTGACGCGCACTCAGTTAAAACAAGTGACCGGCCTACTAACAGGTTATTGTCACTTAAGAAAACACCTTCAACGAATGGGAGTCTATAATGGACCCATTGAATGTAGACTTTGCGGCGAAGAGGACGAAACTGCCTCCCATATCATAAACAGCTGCGAAGCGCTAAACTGTAAAATATTCAAAATCTTCGGAAACATTCGATGTGGCGATAACCTCCCGCATGACAAACTTGGAAGAAAACTACTGGACCTCGTAGCAGGAACAAACATTTTCTAACGAGACTGGGGCGCACAATAAGCCAGAAGTGTAAGAAGCTTGGGCCACACGTAGAACCCGACCCCCGCCTTTCATCAACCAACTACCCAAACCGTGGTTAATATATTTTTTTTCACTATAAACACATTTACAAGACACTTATTTTTGCCCTCGCCACTTACTTGACTTAAATAAAATAATTGCAGGAAGGGCGGCGCCCCAGATCCCTTCATTAACGAGCCGCCACTGCAAATTGGTATGCAAGTTGTCGCAAATCACGAGTGGTCAGCAAATACATTCTACTTTCAAAATCCAAAATATGTCTAACCAGCTCCTGTTCTTCTGCTGGCTACAACACAGGGTGGCAACTTCCAAGGGATTTTTTGTCTAGCCTTCCCAACTAACATTTATAGTGGCAGGAACGTAACAGCTACCATGAAAGTATCCCCAATGGTGGCTGCTACTTTCGGCGACCACGTTGCAGCCAAGTAGCAGCTACGTAAGGGTCACCAAAATGGGGAAAGATATTGAGGTAACTACGTAGTGTCCGGGTAGGTCCTGGAACTTATTTAGTTACTATCTTGGAATCCTTTTTAGTCGCAGAGCAGTAGCGGGAACTACATTGCCATGTAGCTGCTTAGTAGCCGCCACTCTAATATAGGAACTTATATTCTTTTTTAACCACAACCTGAGAGCATCATTGTTTGTTAAAAATATATGCCCTTTGTTTTAAATTATATCAATGGATGGCCACTTTAAAGTGGTTAAACTATAGAAGACAAACTTTAAGCGCGTTTTTAACCACCATAAGAGGGTAATTTTAAAAACGAAAAAAAAAATTTAGACTAAAGGATGGCCAGTTTGTGGGAAAATTTCGTTTGGCCCTCGAAACAATTATATTAAAAAAAAATTTAAGCAAAAAAAAATTGGCAAAAAATAAAAATTACTTCTGCTACTGGAATATACCATTTATTTTAGTTGGGCTTTTTTAGTACAGTAAATAAAATTTAATTTTATTGTTTTATTTATATCGAATTTTTTTTTTAAATAAGTAAAATTATACAATGGCGAAGATTTATTTCATTTAAAAATGGCCGGCTAGAAAGTAGTTACTTTAAAGTGGCACATTTCTTATTAAAAGTTACTGCTACTTTATTATCGAGGCCAATACTACCCGTTTGTAACTTTTTAATATCTGCGACCATAAAAGGTATTATTGGAACTACTTAAAAATTACTTAATAGTGGCAGTTACTACTATATCAATATTAAGGTTTGAAAATATAAGTAACATTTTTGATAGAAGAAGTTATTTTGTCGATACAGTCCCAGATGCTTATATCCGGCGACTTATCGGTCGCGCTTGTTACGACACGTAGGCAAAGGCGACACACGCTGTAGGCAGAAGCGACTATAAAGGAGCGGCAGCCACTAATAGGTAACTCAGGCCACTATAAAGTTACACCTTCCATCGCTATATCGGTCAGGCGACAACGGGACAATCTAACCTCAAATTAATTCGTTTAACGTGTGAGGAGATTTGTGATTTAGTGTTTAAGTTTTCTATAAAATGTATTCGAATGTCTAAAAAACTTTTTTTTCTGTGCTTTAGGCATATTTATATACAACGAAATAAGTAGATACTAAAACTTGCTAATACGAAAGTTAAACGATAACTGCGAATTAAAACTGTAATGCGGCCGCCACTATAAAGTTATCATTATTAAGTAACTGCGACTCTTTGGTGGCTTTCGAATAGTAACAGTCACTCAATGGTGGCTTTTAAAGGTTTCGGGAACTCCCCGGCAACTATCAATGTCTCTTAAGAGCCACTTAACTTTATAGTTCCCGGCAATGGTCCCGAAAAGGTAGCTGTTACCAAGTAAGTTACTCGTTATGGAATCGCTACCTTATAAAGCCATTATGGTAAAATTTAATGGTTCCTGCCACTATTACTTTATTACTTTTAAGTTTCTGTTACTTTTAAGTAACATTTATTAGTAAATGCGTAGTTCTACTTACTATGATAAACATATAATTGCTACCTTATCAAATGGGTATTTTAATTCCAAATTAAAGTGGCATTATCGTAACGGCGACTATTGAAATAGAGTTTATGGTAGCTTTTACTATAAAGTGGTGGTTATAAGTAGCGAGCACTAGGCAAATACTATTTCTTAGTAGCCATTCCTGTTACTGAGGTATCTGCGACTTATTTTGCTACTTGAGTTGCTAACTTATTTTTATCCATAGCTCGCCGTTGGAGCGTCATTATTGGAACATTGAAATTACGCGAAGTAGTTTGAACGGGCCTTCCTCTATTCACTTCTTCTAGGGCAAGTTTCATATTCTTTTAGCATTTCAATCTTGTCTGTTGGTTTTTCGTTTATATGTTCGCAGCATTCTGTAAAAAATTTAACAACAAATTTTAAAATAAAATATCTTATTAGTCACTTTAAATATTAAGGGTCAAAATGATTCCAGGATTTTTTTAAGATAAAGGAATACATTTTGGATGATTTGTATACGACACAAAACTGCATTTTTTGATAGATGACTGAACATTATGGGACTTCCGGTTTAACCGAAAGTAACATACACTTTCGATTTGTAAATGGGACACCTAGTATATTTTCTTTTTTTATTTTACCGGCAAGTAAAAGTATACAGTCGTTCTCGGAAAAGGTTTTCTTAGTGTATATGGCGGATTTATCGAAAACTGTAAAGTCATCTAGTTTGTGGTCGCAGTATTCCATGTTACGTGCAGTGGTAAATGTTAAACACAACATTGATATATCAAAATACATTAGATTACGAGCATTATTGAAACGAAAAAGTGTTGGTTATTGTCCAAAGAAATCAAAGACCCTAACTAAAGAAGAGTTTCAAAAATTCCTTTGCCATGCTCCAGATGACAAATAATTAATGTTGGAGGTAAACATAACTATATAATTTTATTTTAAATTTCATACTAACAATTTTCTTAATTACAGGTTGCTTTTATTTTCGGAATCGCGGGCGCATGTCGTCCAGAAGAACTGGCTCATATGAAAATTGATAACATACAAGATTTGGCAACGGCTTTGTTAATAAAAATTCCCTATATAAAATCAAACAAACCGAGATCATTTACGGTGACGGGAGAATATCTAAAGTATTATAGAAATTATATGGCTTTACGTCCAACAAATATGAATGATCGGCGTTTTTTTCTGTCTTTTCGCAATGGAAAATGCTATAAGCAAGTTGTCGGTATACACAAATTTGGCTCCATACCTCAGGAAATAACGTTTTACCTTAAACTGCCGAATGCCAAGAAATTCACGGGACATTGCTTGTAGATGCGGGAGCAGACATAACTTCTCTAAAACGGCATGGAGGCTGGAAGTCTTCTTAAGTAGCCGAGGGCTACATAGATGATTCCTTAAGCAATAAGTTAGAACTGACCAAGAAAATATTCAACATTCCGCAATCTGAACTGCAATCAGTACCGACTCAGGTATCGCAATCCGTCGTTCAATCGCGTTTAACATTGGAGAATAATATCATAACAGAGAACAAAAATAATAACACATCCTCAAAATCAAATTTACAGCACCCTGTTCTTGTTCAAAATTGTTCTAATTGTTTATTTAATATAGAGATTGTAAATAATTGAAAATAAAATAAACAGTTTGTTGAAAAAATGTTAGCGTCCGAAATAGTAATTTACGTTACAAGACCGGAAAGTAGTGTTTTTCAGGTCGAAACAAGCATTTCCAGGGCGAGCCATAGGCGAGTCCTGGAAGCTTGGAGAGACCTGGAAAACACTAATTCTCGGTTGCGTGACGTACAATATTTTTTTTAAGACCGACACTTCGATATATTTTATAATCTACGCAAAACAAGTTTGACATAAAGAACAAAATTAAAAATCAACGAACTGTCACTCGACAATACATCGAAATGTTGTTGTCATAATAATGAAATCAAGGTGTCTTGTATTATCAAAGAGCGATTGGAAAAACAAAAAACAGGGTGACAGTGACATTAGAGACTGGAAAAACGTTATTTTCTAGACAAAAAATTGTAGAGAAAGTGTAAATTTTCTGGTCGGTTTTAAAAAATAGTAATTTACGTTACAAGACCGGACAGTAGTGTTTTTTAGGTCGAGACAAGCATTTCCAGGGCGAGCCATAGGCGAGTCCTGGAAGCTTGGAGAGACCTGGAAAAGACTAATTTTCGGTTGCGTGACGTAAAATATTTTTTTTAAGACCGACACTTCGATATATTTTATAATCTACGCAAAACAAGTTTGACATAAAGAACAAAATTAAAAATCAACGAACTGTCACTCGACAATACATCGAAATGTTGTTGTCATAATAACGAAATCAAGGTATCTTGTATTATCAAAGAGCGATTGGAAAAACAAAAAACAGGGTGACAGTGACATTAGAGACCGGAAAAGTGACATTAGAGTCCGGAAAAGATTTTTCCGGTCTCTAATGTCATTTTTCCGGTCTTGCGATCGGAAAAACGTTATTTTCTAGACGAAAAATTGTCCAGAAAGTGTAAATTTTCTGGTCGATTTTAAAAAAAATATTTTTCAGCCTGGGACGAAAAGTGTTACATATAGCTACCAGCGCAATAGTCAATACCTTATTAAAAAGGTTACCTTTTCGTACAAATATCTGATCTATAAAAGGTCATTTTTTGACACAATCAGATAAAAAGATACATTTTTAAATGTAAAAGTCGAGTGGAATTGCCTTTTTCATTCTGACCACATGCAAGAGTTCGACTGCCGCTTGACCGCTTTTTTATGTATCAACCGAACACCCACGTGATAACAATAAAAGAACTATCCGTGTTTAATTCGCATAATCCTAAATTATTCGAAAAAATTATTATTCTTAGGGCACACGAAGGTAATTTATAAGGCCTTTTAACTGTACGAAAACTCATATAAAAGTATTTTGGAATGTTTGTATAGTTTTATTGCCTTTTTGCACGCATAATGATATATGTGCTTCTTTCGATTTATTTGACGAAATAATTTGGTGTAGCACGAAACTTTCGGTCAGCTGGGTAACATTTTAAACATATACAGGGTCACCGGAAATGATGAGCTTATATTTTATTTTGAATGGTCCTAACACTGTATGCGCATTTTGACTGAATATTTTTATTGCCCTAACATTTTAACATAAAAAAGGTTTAATAATAATAATAATAATAATAATAATAATAATAATAATAATAATAATAATAATAATAATAATAATAATAATAATAATAATAATAATAATAATAATAATAATAACAATAATAATAATAATAATAATAATAATAATAATAATAATAATAATAATAATAATAATAATAATAATAATAATAATAATAATAATAATAATAATAATAATAATAATAATAATAATAATAATAATAATAATAATAATAATAATAATAATAATAATAATAATAATAATAATAATAATAATAATAATAATAATAATAATAATAATAATAATAATAATAATAAATTTATTGTTCACTCTAATGTAAATTACATAAATGGTTAGTACTTTGTTAAGTGAGTAGAACAATAGGCCTTAGTGGGGTAGACATCCAGTCCAAGGATCTGGATACTGTTCAAGCCTTAAATTTATATACTACATATAATATTTTGGTGCTGTAAAAATATATTACTGATTTTATGAGGGGAGAAGGAGGTAGGGGAGCAGGTAAATAATGCGACTCATAATCCACATGGATGGTGACGTTTAGATGAAAACTACTGCGTGCGGAGATAATGGTTTTTTACTGATCTTTTAAACGCTGGGTTGGATAAACCAAAATTAATATTATTCAGTGAAATGAGTAAATAAGCCCTATTAAAAGAAAACGATCTTTAAAACATTTTTTTTCGGTGTGGTGGTACAGTTAGTAAACAACGACTGCGTAGATTCCTGTTATGAGCCTCAGCTCTAAAATATATTTTTTCGTACGAGTAAGGTGGTGTTTTATGCGTTATAATCTTAAAGCTAAAAAGTGACATATGACGATTTTTTTTTAATGGTGGCCAAAACCATTTTTTATACTCTAATTTTTTAAAGTTTAGATATTAATATTTTTGTTATTTGCCTTACTTAACAAAGGTGTGAGGATAGATATTCGGGAATAAAATCAACAACTTTTTGTAAAATAAGGGCTCAAAACGCTATTTTGCTCAAAAAGGTCGATAATTTTGTCCATTCCGCACCTTAAAAACCAAGGCAATTTTTTATGCTAAAAAGTAAGAATAAATTATGCATTATATATTAACAAAACTTAAACTACAAAAGGACGTCTATTCTCGAAATTGGCGAATGATCATTTCAAGAAAAGTGATTACTTTTTCTCGTAAAAATGTTTAAACTGTATTCTTGAAACTTAAAATTACTATTCATTTCCATACGATGTGAGCATATGATGTGAATTGTCCATTCTCGCGAGAGAGCGTTCAATTCTCTTAAATTGGAGAATAGACGTCCAGATCTTCAAAAAATATATCTTGTGTGAATAAAATCTTGAAAAAAACTAAGAAGAAAATGTATTGACCTAAGTATAAAAATAATATTTTGGGATATATTTTTCATCGGTAAATGCCCCTAGAATATTTTAAGGAAATTAAAGAACGTTTCGAGTCTTTATAAAAAATAGACTAAAAATATTAATTGGGTGCCTCAACTTTTTTTTTTAACCGTTTTTACAAAAGGTGCGGACTTGACACTTAAGGTGCGGATTGGACATCGTATATGATTAAATTCGATTAAATCAATATAAAAAGGTAAAGAGATTAAATCAATATAACAAGGTAAATAACTATTTATTAAAAACCAAAATGTAAATTTCAAATAAGTACTAAGAAAAACAACATTACCATTAACCAACAACGATATGTCAAATCCGCCCCTAACTGTCCAATCCGCACCAACGTAAAACAGGCACGGAACGAACGGAGCCGAATGGACATTTTTTAACTTTTTAATTTATTCACAAATTCTGGCAACGCTGATTCGAATTATTCTTAGGTTAGGTTTTGCCGACCTAAAAATGCACCATACCATAATCTATTTTTCTAAAAGAAATACGTAACGTAAACGGAAACTGCGGTGCAGAGAGGACACGCAAGAAAGTGAGCATTTTTTACTTTCTTTTTTTAATTAACTGTTTTGCCAATATATATCAAAAAACGGGTACTTACCAATATCTTTAAGCGGCGCACAACACTATAACAAAACCATAAATGATAAAAACGCACTGATACCAAACTGACGCTGTCTTAATGTGTGGATTTCGTAGGTGCGGAATGGACATTTTTCCGAGGTGACAGTCCTAGAAAGCTAATAGTGCAAAGACTATTGCGGGTTATGTCGGTTATGTCATTGAATATTTTAGTAGAAAGAATAACCAAATCTATGATATATTGTTTTTATTATAATTGTATTTTGATCAAACAATTAAATTGTATCCAATTTAGCAGTTGCTACGTAGGACAGGTGCGGAAGTGGACAAGAAGGCTCTTTTTGAGAAAATTATCGGGTTATTTCTTTTATTTTGTACTCTAAGTGTCCTTTTTATTGAAAACTAAATTAGTTTATTTATATAAATAATAGCTTGGGCTTTTATATGAATTCTCGACTTTTTGAACAAGGAAGGACAGTTGTATATATTTCCGTTTTGGCCATATTAAAAAAAATCGTCATATGCAGCCTATACCTGTTAAACATGTTAAGCCATTTAGATGCGACAAGAAACGGTGTTATATGGTTTCTTCTTCTTCTTATGCCATGTATAAATCTGAGTTTGAACTTTCTGAATCCGATATCGATACGTCGCGTCAAGACAAGGATAATACACGCCAATGCAGTGGTTAAATTGAGACAGAACGAGAGCATCGCATAGGAGCTTTCTGACCCCCTTAGAAAGGTAATGTCTTTTACTCTAAATCAATTTTAAAGTTCCGTAGGCAGCTTTTAGTTTCGATGTAACATGTTCCTTAAAACGAAGTTTACAATCAAGTATTAGACTTTATTAGGCTTTTGCAGGTATCGGAATAAGGTAGAGTGTCATTGCTAAGTTTAATTTCGACATTATTTTTTACAAAGTCGGTCTGGGCTTGATTACCGGAAATTATTACGGTTGACTTGTGTGGATTAAGTTTAAGTAAATGATCCCAAGCTACTTCATAAAATCGATGTAAGTCAGAGTTTATACACATTTGTGCCTCTGCTGCTTGTTGCTCTAAAGAGGACAAATATAGCTGAGTGACATCCGCTATATTACTTTTTTTTGATAAATCTAACCGTTTTCGAGAAAAATGCTAAAATAACATTGCTTGCTTGTGATGAATACGAAATCATTTTAATTTATTTTCAACCTTAAACATATTAGTGTATTTCGTATTGTATTCATTGTACAACAGTGTGTCCGTTGCTAAAGAAGTATCGCTGTATATCTGAGAAATCCAAATATCTTTTAACCTCAAAAAATTTAGTGTTACTCTTCAAAATCATTAGTTCACATAACAATTGAGCAGGCTGAATTGAGTAGGCCTCCTCCAAATTTGTAACATGGCGTCAAACACTAAAAAAGCCAAAACGGCTACAAAATCAATGGAAATAAAATACGCAGAATTAAAATTACGGACAAAAGAAACGACAAATCAATTACTGGAGCACAAACAACAAATCCAAAAATTCACAGACCTCATAACAGACCTACAAAACCAAAATGCGGCTCTAACCGGTCAGCTCACAGTCCTTTCTAAACAACTGCAAACAGATACCCAAAAAAATTCACCGCCAAACAAAAACAAAAACATCGATCAAAGCATGGAAATGTGCGACGATGCCAATGAAATACAGAAAAAAGAAACGATAGTATTCACTCCATGGAAACCGGTATCAGAAGATTTGAAGGTCCTGACTGATGACCAATTTGATGACCCAGTTTTTGTTTTTGCATTTTTTATACCACAGCTCAAGTTCAGCTTTTAACATCGTTTTATTGGAAAACTCTTCAACTACCTCATTCTTGTAGAAGCTGTGAAGTTTCAAACAACATTTAAATTGACTATCAAAATCTTGATTATCATGGAAAGAGGCATTCAAAATTTTGAATGGTTTCTCGATGTTTTAAAAACCGATCCTCGAGATTTGCTATGAGGCCATCAAAAACGGAATAAAAATTGTTATTTTAAAATACTCAGCAGCGGAATCGGTTTTTATAACCAATCTTTGTGTTTGTCTTAACGGTATAGTCTAGGTACTCTGATTTCAATATCGTATTCCGAAAGTAGATCTTGAGCTTCCTTAAAAATATTTTGAAAATTATCATCTGCCAGGCCTCTTATTTCTTTAACTTGATATGTTACGTCATTAGCTAACTGTAATGCTTTACAAAGGTTTTAATCGTCTGTTTGTAGAATCTTGCTTAAAGGCAGTGTGTAGGCATATATTCTTTATGTACAAATTAGTGCGATCACAAATTTGGGACTTATAATACTGGCCAGTAATCCAGATGCCTCAGTGGAAGTATTTTGATCGGTCCATTCAGTCAGACGTAGTATAATTTCACTATATATTGATAACATGATTGATGTAAATTATGTGGCTGAATATAAAATATTAGTAAAAGGCGTGACATAAAAAATTTGTTTGCAATTAAACGAATAGGCTAAGTTTCTAAGCTCGGGGAGGGGGCTACAGCCCGGCAGCCCCCCCCCCCCCCTGGTTGCGCCACTGGTGGTACCAATAGTGGTACACTCCACAACAAGTTGGACAAAAATAATAAATACACTGAAAGACCTGAACATACCAATATCCGGAGTTAAAACAACTCATTCAGGAATTTCACTCACACCTGCAAACATAGATGGCCACAGAGCAATCACTAAATTATTCTCAGAAAACAACATAGAATATCATACATTGCCCGAACAAAAGCTACTGAACGTAATTATCAGAGGCATAGACATGCACATTCCCATAAAAGAGGTCGAAGAAGACCTAAAAGCCAAGGGATTCAACCCCCAAGAAACATACCGCATCAAAACAGGCAAATACCGCAATGAATGTCCCCTAATAAAGTGCTTCTACCAAGAACGGAAAATCACATATATAACATATCGCATATACTTCACCTGATGGTTACAGTGGAAACTCAAAACACGAAAAAATCGTTCATAAGCCAATGTCATCGCTGCCAGCAGTATGGACACTCACAATCCTGCTGCCAGGTAGCGCCAAGGTGGCACAAGTGCGCTGGAGATCATTTCTACACAAAATGCACCAAATCACTAGAAACCCCACCAAAATGCGTAAACTGCCAGGGTGCTCACCCAGCAAACTATTCAGGTTGCGTAAAAAATCCGAACAACAAAACTATGCCGGCAAGACAGGTCTCGCCAGACACCACCTTTGCAGAGGCAGCAAAAAACAGCTCAAACAACGAAAAAACCAACGTCAAAATCCAAAACCCAAACATCGACATCAGAACCAATAATAACCTACTAAATATATTATTATCAACCGACTCAGTAGAAATAGAAAAAAAGCTTAATAACATTGCTGACATAGTATCCAGAAACCCGATTCTCATGAAGCTCCTAAACTTCCAGAACCAGTAAAATCAACAAAAATTTCAAGACAAAAACAAATATTCCAACACCAGCCTAGAGCTTCTATACAATACCGAGTAAAAGTGTTTAACAACACTAGCTCACGTAGCCAACCAACACAGTAGTAACCTTAAACATAGCATAGTAAAGGAAAGCATGGAGTCCGTCGAAATTTTTTAAGAAGAATTAATTTATGCATTGAAGAAGAAGAACGTCACTTTGAACCTTTGATTTGAATGTGTAATTTACTGTTCTAGTACCTTATGTATTTTAAAACTGCAAATAAAATTTAACTTTAACACCCTGTAACTACGTTAATAATCAATTTTCAAAAAAATGTTATAGGAAAAGTTAGCGCATTTATTTTCGGTCTAGAATTATCCCCTAAATTTTTTGCTCATCATTTCCGTATGTAATAACATTATAAAATTATATCGCCTTGAATTGCATGTTGAATAATCATGTCGAGATTTCGGGGGGAAGCTACAGTATACCCACTGGCATAATGGCCTTGTAACCTAACATAAAAATTTAACAGTTTTAAATTAATATGCAAATTTTTATTTTCTGTTATTGATAGATTAAAAATGTCAATAATTTAAAAAATATATTTTTAATCTATTTTATTTTATATACAACCACCATACTTTTCAGCGCTTGTTGTTAGTAGGGCTGGGCAATTATGAAATTTCATAATCGATTTTAAATTATAAAAAATATTCGATTACTTAAATGATTATTCGATTACTTATATCATTAAAAAAAAATCATTAATCGATTTTTTAATTACATTTTTAGGATAATCGATTATGAAATATTTTTATGCTAAAGCTCTATGTCACAGGACTTAATTTAAAACAAATATAAATTTTATAGAATTTTTAATTTTTTTTTCTAAATACCGTGCGAGCAAAAATTATTTGCATCAAAGATGGCCTTGCATCTAAGGACGTAATGCTTAGCCGTAGAGCTTAATACCTGTTGGGTGTCAGTAACTACCTGAATTAACAATCAATCAGTTATTCCGTCATCTTTGACAGTCGTTACAAGTAATTTGATTCATAGCTAATTTTTCCAATTTCTTGAACAATTCACACAATGGGCTTTACGGAACAGCACAAAACATTCATGGTTGAAGCGTATTTTCGAAACGGGGTTAGAGTAAATGGTGAGTGGCAATACAATCCGGGTTTGTGCATGGACGATTTTCACGAACATTTTCCTAACGTTGCTTTTATTACTGGGCATTTTTATCATTGCCTGAAAAGAGCCGTGGCTGTGTTTAGGGAGACAGGTTCTATACAACACAAAAAAGAAGCAGGAAGACCATCTGTAAGAACAGAAGAACTTGTTGCAAATTTAGAATAATTACAAGAAATGATTATCCAAGAATGTGGTAACATTTCTCCAGAGATGCTAGTCAACATTTTGAATTTATGCTTGGAGCTGGCGGTGGCCAATTTTAGCAATTTATGTAATTATTTTTCTTTTTCTTTCTGTATATTCTTACTTTGTTAATTTTGTAAACAACAAAAATAAATTTTTATTTGTCTACTTATTTTAATACTCGACACTTATTTTAATAGATCGACACTGGGAGCAGTTATACAGGTTGTGAGTGACATAGTCGAGGGCTTGGAGTCTGGATAGCTCACGTCAATAAGTTTGTGCGATCTAACAAAAGTTTTCGACTGTGTCTGTCACAAACTCCTGTTAAAAAAACTAAGCCACTATGGCATAATATGTTCCCCTGAACCTTATTGAGTCTTATTCGTCTGATAGGCGGCAGTTTGTGGAGATTGAAGGTGTCAAGTCTGATTTAGGCTATGTTAAATATGGAGTGCCACAGGGATTCATCTTTGGGCCCCTCCTGTTTATAATTTATATTAATAATCTGTGTTATTACATGTAACGTATTTGTAATTTCACCATATTTGCAGACGACACTACTTTTATTACTTCTGCTTCAAGTCTGGAGAATTTGATTATGACGTCACAACTGCTGCTGAAATATGCAGAAAACTTGTATCACTCTGGATAGTTCCTTATCCTGGGAGGCCCACATAACTGAACTGGGACGAAAATTGTCGAGTACGATATTTCTTCTTAGAAATTTGCGTAAGTGTTTGACTTTGGATGTTTTGAAATCGCTTTTTTCATTCCCATATTGCGTATGGGGCAATATTGTAAGGAAAGAGTGCAAATGCACAGCAGATCTTTCGACTCCAAAAAAAAAGCTGTAACACTTTTGGCTAACGCAGGATATAGGGACCATTGTCAGCCTATGTTTAAAAAATTTGGCATAATGCCGCTACCCTGTGTTCATATTTTTCAAACTGTGCTGGAGCTACATTCCCGCAGAGATAAACTCACTAGGCATTCAGATATTCACAGCTACAACACTCGAGACTCAGACAGGATAGTGGCTCAGCGATTCAGACTTACTAAATCTAAAAACAATTCACTTAATTGCAATTTATATAATAAGATCCCGGGACGGTATCGAGCCCTCGATGATGTCCTGTTTAAAAAATATGTTAAAAATTATTTACTAGACCATTGCTTTTAAAGGGCTATCACGACCGAAAGATACATATCCTGTCGGACAGCCAAGCTGCCCTGAAGGCTCTGAACTCCTTCCGATTTACATCAAAAATCACAATGGAGTGCCTTAACGACCTAAAAGACCTGGCAGCCAGAAACAACAGGGTTGAACTCCTATGAGTTCCTGGTCATTCAGGGATAAAAGGCAACGAAAAAGCAGATGAACTGGCAAGAACCGGATCTGCTCAAAATTTCAGGGGCCCAGAACCCGCCCTTGGAATATCAAAAAAGGTAACCAAAACAACATTAGACAGATGGGCGCAAAAGCAACATCTATCTCGATGAAATGGTACACCTGGCCAGGCACACGCACGGGCCGTTATTGATAGGCCCTCGAAAATGCTATCAGCTGGAATGCTGCTCTTGACGCGCCCTCAGTTAAAACAAGTGACCGGCCTACTAACAGGCCATTGTCACTTAAGAAGGCACCTTCAAAGAATGGGAGTCTATAATGGACCCATTGAATGTAGACTTTGCGGCAAAGAGGACGAAATCGCCTCCCATATAATCTACAGCTGCGAAGCGCTAAACCGTAAAAGATTCAAAATCTTCGGAAACATTCGACGTGGCGACCACCTCTTGCGCGACAAACTTGGAAGAAAACTACTGGACCTCGTAGAAGGAACAAATCTTTTCTAACAAGACTGGGGCGCACAATAAGCCAGAAGGCTGCAGTGTAAGAAGCTTGGACCACACGTCGAACCCGACCCCCGCCTTTAACCAACCAACCAACCATTGCTTTTATACCTTGAATGAGTACCTGTTGACCTCCTGATAATCCCTGCCCGGATACTGTACGTTGGTTGTGGAGTTGCCAGTTTTGTGTCTCTTAACCCATTAACGCCCGAATCATTTTTTTTTTTTGGAAAATTAAAGTTTTTTTTTGTATTTTTAAACTGATATCGGCCTAGACGTAGTTTTTATAAAACTTTTAACAAAGTTTCAAATATTTTTTCTAAAAAATGGTGTTACCATATGGTTACGCTAGGCGTTTGTGAGACTGATTTGGGAAATAATCAACAACATTTATATGATTACAAAATCTATTTAGTGTGAAATATAGTAAATAAAGTTTGAACGATTGATCTTCGGAACTCTAATTGGGACATAGTTCCATCTGATTTTCGGTGGCTTTGTTAAGCATTATAAACACATGCATCAATAGTCCACGTAAAAAGAGACCACCACAATTTCTTACCGCGTATTCCAATACGATATTGGGCAATAGTTCACCCCATATATTTATTGGATTTAGAGATTATATCTGGCCGTTGTACTTGTATGTGTTTATTGTCAGCTTGAGAAAAGCTACGTACATTTGCAAATGTTTCTATGCCAAAACAAGTCGAGGCTACAGTCACTATACGCGATTATTGCCCATCCACATAACAATTATAATACCATCACTTTTATCTATAATTGATTCATGAAAACCTCGTGTTCTTTTTGCCATTGTTTTTTTTTGGCAGTGAGAGGAAAAGATTTAGGTAATCTGTTATCTCCGACTGTTCCGGTTGCCTGATATCCATTATCTCGAAGAAACTTTAATAAAGTAATTACAGTAAATAAATTGTCGACATATAATGTATATGGATAAAATTCTTTCACATTTACCAATTCATCTAACATTACTCCTACTGAAGCGGTCGCTTTTCCAAATAATCTTTCATATTCTTCACAACGACTAGGATTATTACCCTGGTATATCTTGAAATCGACAACATAACCTGATTGGGTGTTGAGATACCTACCACATCTTATACCCGAAGCGGATCGGTTTGCCCCGAATAAATTACTTACACCCCTGTCTTCCATAGTATTTAACCATGCTCTCATCATAACAAAGATGTTCTTCGGGTTAAAATAATTTTAAGAAGTTAGTTTTTACTTTGTTCATGATTAAAAAATAAAGGTAGTATAACACTGAGAAAATTATTTAGCTATGATGGCTTTATATAAAGCAACTATGCCTAAATATTAGAGTAAATATAGCGCCAGCCCTAACGTCGTGTTGTGACTGCCAAATATATTAAGCAGAGTCTATTTAGTAACCATTACTACATATTTTAGTAACAATATGATCCATGGAAACCTGCTCTTACTAGAAAATTTGGCTGCTTTAGCAAAATTGAATATTAGTAAGGAATACATATTGAATAGTCCTAGCCAGTTTATTTAGTAACTGTTGCATGATCGTGTAATATCAATATACTCGTGTGGTAATTATTGTATTGTCGTTTAGTAAAGGAGCATACTTGTTTAGTACCTAATCACAGCATGATTGTTTAGTAATCACAGCATAATTGTTTATTTATCGCAGCATGATTGTTTAGTAATCACTGCTTCTTTCTTTAGCAAGTAGTTATACAGGGCGTTCCATAAATATGTGCTGTTCAAACGAAAGTTTTATATACCTACGGTAAGTTTTTTTAAACGCGGGCCTTAAGGATTTACATAATTCATTTTGCACCCCCTGTTAACTTGTATTGTAATAAAAAGTTTAAAAAAAAGTTGGTGTGCATGTTTTAAACTGAGGACATTTTATACTTTACGTTAACATGTTTTTAGTGACAAACTTCAATGAAATTAAAGAAATTATTCAGATTTTTATTCTAATAAATTGTATTTATTACAAAAAATACATATATTATTTAAAACTGATTAAAGCTTATAGCTAAAAAAATTTACTCTTAAATTATGCCCCATCTAATTTTTTATTAGAACAAAAGTTAACAGGAGGTACAAAATCACATAAAAAAACAACGAATACTTTAGGTAGGTACAGCACAGGCATACAGAACTGAAAAATAATGCGCGTAATGCGTATCGCGTCACACAACTATCTCGCGGAAGATACGATTACAGATTGGACTTTTGATTTTCCAGATGTCCGAGTGGCAGAGCAAGCGCTGTCTTATTGGCTGACGTTCAACCGAATATACCCTTTCCTACATCCAAATAACGAATCTTAATAAACCGTTTTGCTCTAGTAGAACCGCGATCGAGCTATCATGGCTTTAAGTACCTGGCAAAGTGCATTAGGGTTACGATTAAAATTGTAACGCTAGGAGTGCTAATTCAGATAGCAATAATTACTTAGCCGTTTAAGTTTATTTCTTTATAAAATTATTTAGCTGGTATAGACATAATAATATAGCAACAGTTAACAAATATGTTATAATAACAGCACTATAAGATTTCTAAAACCCAGCAAAATATATACTGCAACGACTACAAGATCATCATGTCACCTTTAAACAATATTTTAACCAATATAGCGGTTTATTTAGTAACAGCTGCTAAATTTGTCCAGCCCGATAACTTAGGAAACTTCATTTTCTCAGTGAAGCGCCTAGCGTAACCGTACGGTTACGATGACGCAAACAGTCTTATAACTTAACTATAAATTTTACAACACTTCTCGTTCTCGCATATTTTTTTCTCATCGCACGAAATTCTCGCAGAAAAAACTCTCGACACGTCTCGTTTCGCGAGAATGAGACGAGATGAGCAAAAGCGAGACGATAGTGAAACGCTAATTTGAGGTATAAAATATTGTCGTCCTAATTTAACAATTACCATTAGCATAATGTTTTTCTTTTGTTTCAGGAAATAACGGAAATAATAAGGCCTCCATGCTCCACAGCCGTAAATAATATAAATAAATATATTCCCATAAGTGTTAAATCATAATATTAAAAATGTATCTAATTATAAATTAAAATTAACGTTATCTGTTCGCTCCCGTTAAAGCATCGGTGTAACAATAACCTGAATAAATAATGAAATTCAAAAAAGAAAATTAATAACTCACTAATAAAAAATAGTCACGTCCCGTCATGCATACATGCGAAAATGAATGAATGGCTTAATATAATCAATGGATCTTTTTAGAAATGAAAGCAAAACAACCCGGCCTTAACTACCATACAATTCTATTATAGGGTCATTGGCCACGCATTACTAACCAAAGATGTCTGCAGTGTGAGTACCTTAGTAATAAGTATCGTCGGTGCATTCACATTCAATAAGCCATAAGCCAACTTAAGATTCTAAAGATATCTTGACATCTCGCGTGCTTTACTTCTTCCTGTGTCGCCTGTCGTAGGTGTGTAGTTTTTTTCTCCTAATTAAAATATCTATAATTAAATAAACGTGGTCGTGATACAACTCTCCATCCATTTTTCAAAAGAGGATCATAAAAATTCTAAAATTTATATTAAATATGTTTAAAATTAGTTCAAAAACGTTATTGTTGAAAATGAGAGTGTTTATGGTTTGCCGGTAGTCGAGTACAGTGCGGTTATTTAGGTGATGTAGGTCAAGATTAAAGAAGAACGCGGTTCTGTTATGGCGGACGAAAAACTGAACAAGAGACATAGTGGAGGGTATGATCCGTTATCACGATTGGGGGAGCTTACCAGGTAAGATGATGATAATGAATATGATTTTTATTAATAAATCATTTTTAATGTGTAATTAATCTGCTCTTTGTTCCGATTTTACCTCCATTATTATTAAAAATTGTTTTTTAACACCTATATTACAGGTCTGTAGTTCATAGATTTTAAGGCGGTTTGCAGAGTTTGAAAGTCTGTTTTTTGCAGATTAATAGCGTGTTACGCCTATGTCGTAACCAATACACTTTAATATTATATATAGGGTGGAAAAAAATCCGTGTAAAAAGTTTAAAATTTCATGTAAGTCAATGTGACCATTTACGTAGGTAGTTTGTTTTATACCTAATGCTTTCATTTGGTTGATTTCTTAAAAAAGAAAAATAACCTATGACTCTAAGATATATACCGGGTGTGCCAAATTATTGGGTCCCATATTACATGGGATATTTTTTTATTAATATCTTTATTCGAAATTTGACTTTGGCATCAAGTTCTGCTTCGATCAAGATGAAAATTAAGTAAAAAAATGGTAGTCACGTGATTCGCATTATCTGTCAAATTTTAATTTTTTCCAAAAAATAATTCAAAAGTAGGGTTATTTCGGAAAGTATCAAAAAAAGTTATAAGTTTTTTTTAATGCAGTTTGTAGCCCACATGCAAAATTTAAGCTACATAAAATAATTTTGATTTTTTACCCATATTTTGTAAATTGCACCACTTTTGCAAAATTAGACTCAACGCAACCTACATAAAACTTCTTAGTTTTGACAATGCTTTATTTTAGATATATTTTTTTAAAGTAGCGCCATATTAAATGTGTGTTTTTCTACAAAATTAAAATTGGGCTATTAAAATTTGATCGCATGTGATGCAAAGTTTATTTATTTTTGACCCTGTATAATCTGAAAGTAATACACCTTAATATTAAGACAAAAAAGAACACAGTGTCATCAGTACAGTGTTCATTAACTGGAAAATAAATTTTAGTTGTGGGTAAAAAATCAATATTATCTTATGCAGCTGAAATTTTGCATGTGGGCTAGAAACTGTATTCAAAAAAACCTTTTCTAATCACGTTTTTAGATATTTTCAGAAATAACCCCACTTTTGAATTATTTTTTGGAAAAAATTAAAATTTGACAGATAATGCGAATCACGTGACTAGTATTTTTTTGCTTACTTTTCATCTCGATCGAAGCAGAACTTGATGCCAATGTCAAATTTCGAATAAAGCTATTAATAAAAAAAAATCCCATATGATGCGGACTTTGCTGGTCACTCTGTATAATGGATTAATTTTAAAATTATTATCTTTTTGTAAAAACATGGTTCTTATGCTTTAGTCGATCTCTCGAGTCGGTGTTGGCCGTTTTTTTAATGTCAAGTCCTAGGTCTGGAATTATACTAACATTTTTGACAAGCAGCTGTTTTTTATATATTTAGAAGAAAGATTTCAACTAGGATGCACATGTCAACCTTTTCAATAAGTATAAATACTCGGATATCACCGAGATTAAGTCTGCTTTTGCAGATCATCTGCTAAGTTCTGGACATCATTTTTCTTCTCCTACAAATATTGAAATTTTACACGAATGTTTTAAAAATAAAAAAGTTAGATCTTTTAACAAAAACGGAAATTATTAAAGGTAAGAAGAGCCCTAGGTATACTTACTGGCGTTAATGATGTATTTAATTTTGAGCCTGGTTTCATCATCATTAACATTATTAAATCGTTGTTTGTTTTGTTTGTTTATTACCTGATTTATGCGTCTGGTACCGTAAAACAGGGTGACTATCATCCACTTATCATTTTCAAACACCTGTAAAATTTCTATATTATTAGGCAGCCATTCAATATATGACTTTTATATGGATGGGTAGGTGTTTTTTTTTGGATTTTTCGCCTCTTGAAGACCCAAAAAAATTTGTTCACCTTTTTTTTTTTTTTAATAGGGTGGCCACATCCACCCCTTACTTTGAGGTCAGTATGGCCACCTATTTAAATTTGATAACGGTCCTTTTGCACTACTTCTAATGGGTGACTATGGCCACATAATATAAAAAACATATTTACGACATACTCTATTAAAAATTAAACCAAAAAACGTGTTTATATTATTAATTTATTTAACAAATACATGTTGGACAATAAAAACTTATTTTTGTAGGTGGTTTTTATGGGTTTAAGGATCTAAGGGACCAAAAGAAACCCACATTTTAATTTGCCGACGTTTCGGACGTTTTTTTGAGTTCACCCTTGGTCCCCATTTTAATTTATTTTAATGAGGAAAAAAAAATGACACCTGCTTGTAACTGTGTTACTCTTTAATATATCAAAGGTATATGTTATGTACTTTCTGTTATGTTCTGTTATCGAAAATAAGATTTGTCATTTTTTCAAACAAATCATAATTTTTTTATCGGTTATTGTTGAAACCTAAGAAAGGATCCTATTGTTTCAGAGCCCTGAGCAATGAAATATATTTTGCGAAACGTCGGCAAATTAAAATTTGGGTTTAATTTGCTCCTTAAGATCGTTAAACCCATAAAAACCACCATAAAAAAATGTCTATTGGATCATTAACAATTTTATTTTGAAATTAAAAACTTAACCTAATATAAAAAATCTTTGTATTTAAGAATTTCCGGGACGTCATAAATTGGTTTGGAAGTTTGTTTCACGGAAACAGCAATTTTCTCCACAGTGGCGAAACTTAAAAATTTGGGCCCCCCGCAAAATTCAATTAAAAGCCCCCTTGCAAATAAAAAATTAAGCACCAGAAATTTTTAAAACGTATGTGTTTATTAGGTAGGCACCAACTTAACACTAACAACTAATAACAAATAACAATAACTTTTAGCATTTGCAAAGTTTCTAATGACCTCTTTTAAATTTAATTTTGAGGCCTCATCAGCTTCAATAGCCAAAATTGCAAGACCGCTCAATCTTTCTTTTATTGTTGTTGTGCGCATATAATTTTTAATCAGTTTTAGTTTGCTAAATGATCTTTCCGCAGTTGCTGTAGTAACGGGAATTGTTAAATATAACAGTAACGAACTAATAGGGAACTTGACAAAAATTTTAAATGGGGGAAAAATTCTATAAATCATAAGTATATATTGTCATAAAACATATGGCAGCAAAAAAAAACAACATATTTCGTCCCAAAAGACCGCTAGCAAGATTTAAAAATGCCTCAAAATTCAAATTATCCCAAGCGGGTAAGAACGGTTCGTGACGTCACGAAGTATAATTCGTGTGTGACATCGACGTAATAGGTTATAGGTTGGCAATAAATTGAACGACGTTGAGAATTCCACCTTAAAACAACAATACCATAACAATAACACACGGCAATCCAAATGCAAACTCGGTAGCTCGGCCACCGGTCAGGATGACGGATGACGGAAAAGTCATACTTCCTGACGTCATCGGGCTTGGCGCGCTTAAAAGGTCGTTTGACATGCTTTTGACACGCGCGAAACTTTAAAGAATTTTTACCAAGTTATTACTGATTTTTAAGGAATAATAATTGGGGAATATTTTTTTTAGGCCTAACTAAATCATATTATTGAAAAAAAAAATTGGAAGGTTCCCTATTACGCTATTGAAACTCAACCTTAATGCGCTATATTCGATAATTAATAGTTCTGCTAGTTCTTTTACCGATTTAAGTTCACAAAGTTAATCTTTAAGAATTGACACTAAGTTTATTATTTGAATAGGAAATTCTTCTGATATAATATCATCTTTGTAATGGGTTATTAAATTTTCTGCGCATTTAAAAAGTTCATCTTGTGGGAGTGTAACTAGTGTTTTCGGATTTAAAATTTGGATACTAAATACACAAATCGCAAACCATCGCATCGCGCATCACTAGAATACGCCAGAACTGATAACATCGCGGCGCGGCAACGCGCGTGGCGTGATATTTGGCTACGTTTACGTAGTTTTCAATTACTTGCATTTACACAGTTTTAGTTTATTAGTTTGCTAACAAGCCCTACAAATGCTGAACGCATGTCGGAATTCAGAATAAGTGTAAATAAAGAAAAAATAATTTTTCGTTATTGTTAGAGAAAAAAATGCTGCAGTTTTTCAAAAGGGCAGAATGCCCCCGGGCTCAGGGCCCCCCGAGCTCCAGGGCCCCCCCGCACTGCTACCTTTTGCTGTATGGTAGTTCCGCCACTGTTTCTCCATAATGTCTATTGATTTATATCAAAGAATATCATCCTTCTCTGGCCACTTCCACGAGCGCACACCATAGGGCTGCATCGTTTTGACAAGGAACTCATTCTCTTTTTTTTTAGAATCTCTCCAGGAAAATATATTTTTTCATATTTAACAATAAGTGACATAGTCAGATTGCTGATCAGGCTCTAGTTCACTGTCTGATGATGGAGGTACCACCCAGTCGTCGCCCTCCCCTTCTGACAATGATGTATATTCTAATGATGAGTCATCATCACTTTCGTTATCTGTTAGTGGCTGTGAGGCTTTGCCTAACTTAAAACTTTTTCTGGCTAGTTTGCCTTTTTTCTTATTAGGCAAAATCCTATCTAATTTTTTTTCTGTCGTCTTGCTGCTTCCTTCCCCTGGATCGGTTACATGTCTGTTTTCAATACTTTTGCCAGGAGTGCTCCTACTTTAACATCCGACATGTGGCCAAAGTCACTCCGAAAAACGCAAAAAATGTAAGGGGTTAATATGGTCGCCCATTATCTCGGAATGCAAAAGGAATTTTAAATAATTGGAAAAACAATAGTTGTAAAACATACTAATGCCCTAAAAAAACAATGTAATGATTTATATTAAATAAAATCGCACGCACCGTACCGTGACAAACAAAGTTATTAAGATATTTTTTAGGACATTTTTTGTGTTTTTTTTCAGGTCCGCCAAATACAAAAAAGTTAAACATTTGATGGCAGCATATATATTTTTTTATATTTTAGGTGTATATTATCCATTATTTGTTGTTTAGTTCATTCACATCCTGGTACTTTTAAGATATGAATTGTTAAAGTTTTTTTATATTTTCGGCCATATTCACACCTGGGGGCTACATTCACCCCGATTTACGGTACTGTAACTTCTTAATAATTTTAAGGCGCAAAACAGCTGAGCTATCTCTTCTTTTATTGATCCCAACAAATATAATTTTACATTGCCATATTCGTTTATTCTATTGTTGACCTGATCTGACATCCCTGACATTTTATTTTGTTTTATTTATAATAGATCTAAATGTAGAATGGGTGTCTTTTTTACTGTAGAACCGCAAGGTATGGGTTTTTTTTTTAATAATGTACGTTAGTTAGGTTTCTTATTTTACGTCTGATGATACCCGAAAGGGCGAAACAGGTGTAGCTCCAGCTTTTTATGTTATTATACAATTTCGAGACCGAGGCTTTGTGCCATTTTCAATTTTTATACTCTTTTTAATTTGGGATACCCGGTAGATATCTAAGGGTCCTTAATTTTTTTCTTAAATAAATCAAATGAGTGCATTAGATAGAGAATAAACTGCTTAAACAGTCATCAACTTCATTTATGTCCAAAACAGTTTTTTTTTAAATAGATATAGAATAATTTTTTTACCTTTAAACTCTGCAAACCCCCTTTAAATCCGTGCTTTCAACGAATAGCTTTTGAGATATTAGCACTTGAAAAATGACATTTTTGGAACTTTGACAGGCTCTAGGAACTTAACGGTTCGTCTTAGAAAAAAACGGCTTTTACGTTCTTATTTTAACCTAAACTAATTTCTTAAGTAAAGCTTTCAATAGTGTTTTAATTTATGTTTGGGATAATTTTTCATATTTATTAACTAATTTTTGCTTTTTTAATATCTTCTTTGGTGTAGGTGTAGACTATAAATTTTAAGTTTTCAATGTCTCATAATATTCAATAAAAGGAAAATAAAAAAGTCATGAATTTTAAATGAAATTTTTCTAACCTTAGAAAAATTAGGCTGATTCGTAGAGTTGTATAAGGTTAAGAAGGAATAAAATCTCATATTTTATAAGATGTTAATACCGTTGATCATTCATGCTTTGGTAATAGTTACTCTCCTTACCCCTTTTAACCCTGCAAATGCACCCTTGTAGTATCCACAATTGGGCACATACCTACCCTTATAATGTTATATGTCAGCCCGGTGGTAGCTCCGTGGTAGAGATACCGCTTACGACCGTGGCGATCCGGGTTCGATTCCCGGAGTGGGCATACGAATAGTAAAAAAAGTATGACCAAATTTTAGTTGGTTGGTGTAAGATCGTCTTTCGGAGGAGACGTAAAGCTGTCGGTCCCGGTCATCTCTGGTCGTTAAGTCACGCTAGAGGCGCTTGCGCGACCTGAAAACTCTAGCACCAGACTTGAACACCACAAGTTACACGAACTTTACTTTACTAATGTTATATGTGTTGCTATTCTATTACAGGTTGTCTCAATCAACTCCGTCTTCCCCTCGGTTGCTGCCGCGGCGCGTGCGCGATGGCGGGAGTTCTGGTGCGAGTGCAAGTACGATGGGAACCGTTCCCCGTCCAGATTCGCTTGACGCATTTGTCGCCGCGGGTCCCAGTAATGCTCCATCGGGAGGGATAAATTGGCAAGAGCGGTGTCTTGAGTTACAACATGAGTTGCATAGGAGCAGAGCGCAGGCTACAAGGACCAGGGATATGCTACGAGAAAAGGTGAGATATGGAATATTGATTAAAAAATATACATGCTGACAATGTTAGCAAAATGTATAAGAATAAAAAAATTGAACATTTTGAGACGACGCCAAATTTTGTAATTTTTGGAAAATTGTTATAAGATTAGTAAACCTGTATAATTATGAGGTTTGTATAAAATAATATGTTAGTTTTCGATAAATAAAGCATTGACGTCCAACGTCCATAGGCCCAAGGGCGATATTTTCTTTATTTGATAGGGGGTTTCAGTGAATTGTGTCATAGCCAACAAATTCCATAGAAACCATATTTGGGTCTACGTAGCACCTTACGTAAGTCTGAAACTGTTAAAGACGGGGTTCCATTGACAGAGAAATTTCAATTCCTGGCTGAATTAAAGTTTTATCTCAATGAAAGACAATTTATTTTGTCAAATTTCCACTTTTATTAAAAAACTTTTTCTTTACACGACGCGTTTCGCTACATTGTAGCTTCTTCGGGTATATGGTGCTAATAGCCCGGGAGGTAGCGTTGCATTTGTGATAGTGATTTCAGGTCGCCTAATTTTGTGTGTATTCGATAGTCTAGACATAGCTAGCAATCAAAACAAGCGTCAGCTGTAAGAGTCGTAGTGGACCTAGTCGTAAGAGAATGTCAATTATGTCAAAAAAAGAATATCTAGAAGTGATTTCAGGTCGTTTGAAAATTTGTACAGCAAATGTTTATATGATGACAATAAATAAAATAAAAATCAGCTGCAAAGATAATGGGGGATTATGCGTCAGCTGCTTATACAGGGTCCTGCACCTCTTCTATAGCTCACTTATTAATTAAGTTAAAATGTTGATATTTTGCAGACCTTACCTGTATCTTGGAGTGCATTTTAGGAAAATATTTTTTTTATACAGGGTGTTCCAAAAATGTGTGACGTCATAAGGATCTATTTTTTTAGATAGATAAAAAATATCAGTTCTGCACCACTGGTTTTAAAAATTAATAAAAAATTTAAATAATGCTTCGGTAATAAAATTATACAGTAGTACCTTGGTATAATTTTATTAAGGAGGCATTATATTTATTTTTTATTAATTTTTAAAACCAGTGGTGCAAAACTGATATTTTTTAGTTTTTATTTTTTTTTGCCTATAATAGGTACTGAATCGACTTTAATAAAATTTTAGGGGTATGTAGGTAACTATAGGAGGCACCCAATTAAGTAAGAAAATATATGGCATATGATCTAAAAAAATACATCCTTATGACGTCACACTTTTTTGGAACACCCTGTAGGTATAAAAAAAATATTTTCCTAAAATGCACTCCAAGATATAGGTAAGGTCTGCAAAATATCAACATTTTAACTTAATTAATAAGTGAGCTATTGAAGACGGGGGGTCAGGTGCAGGACCCTGTATAAGCAGCTGACGCATAATCCCCCATTATCTTTGCAGCTGACTTTTTTTAAATTTATTGTCATCATATAAACATTTGCTGTCCAAATTTTCAAACGACCTGAAATCACTTTTAGATATTCTTTTTTTGACATAATTGACATTCTCTTACGACTAGGTCCACCACGACTCTGACAGCTGACGCTTGTTTAGATTGCTAGCTATGTCTAGACTATCGAATACATACAAAATTAAGCGACCTGAAATCACTATCAAAAATGCAACGCTACCTCCCGGGCTATAACTAACTTTATTTTAGTACAATAACAAAACGGTCTAGATACTTAATTACTCAATATACATACACATTTTTGATAACAAATTTTACATATTATTATTGAAAACAATGGTCAAAAACTTAATCTTTTGGAAAGTTTTAGAAATAAATCGATTGAAAAATTTCGATGCATTATTAAACGACCAATTAGAACTCCCTTTGCTAAATCTGTGTCAATAATCTAAATAGGGTTCTTTGGATTCCCATAAGATTAAGATATATTATACCGACAATAATATTTAAGTTTACAATACCTAAACAGTGTTAAGGACATATAATTGAATAATTAAGCTTGTAATGTGTATACATGAATTGAGTAATTAAGTATCTAGACCATTTTGTTATTGTACTGAAATAAAATTAGTTAGCACCACCGGCGTATACAAGGGGGGGGGTAATGGGGGTAATTACCCCCCCCCAAGATTACTTAAGCGTTGTTTAATTTTTATCCTTACTCCTTAAAGCTGCTATTATCTAGTATCCTTGCCAGGCACGTAGCTAGGGGGGAGGGTACAGGGGGCCTGAACCCCCTCCGAAACTCGAGCTCTGATTTCGGCAACATAGGCAATACATTAAACATTTCCTACACTATTACATTTTCTTCACCTCAATTATTACCAGGTTTGTTTTTGAGATTTTCTTGAGGATTTTGTGTTGTGTTTTTTATTTTTCCCACTTGAAAACCAAGCACCATGATTCAAAAAAGGGCGTGGCACCCAAAAAATTTTCGCCTGCGGCGCTTTTTTTTGCGCCTTCGGCGCAATCCCGGTAGCCCCCCCCCCCAAAAAATCCTGACTACGTACCTGATCCTAGCCGATCGATTACCCCCCCCAGACGCATCAGCTGGATACGCCGGTGGTTAGCACCATACACCCGAAGAAGCTACAATCAATGTAGCGAAACACGTCGTGTAAGGAAAAAGTTTTTCAATAAAAGTGGAAATTTGACAAAATAAATTGTCTTTCATTGAGTTATAATGAATTTCCATTAAGTAATGGCCTCAACGATTCAAAGTTTGAAGTTTTTAACATTCATTTAGGCTACATAAAAGTTTAGAAAAGTAACCGTATAAAAAAAATGCGCAATAACGAACAAATTCTATAAACACCATTGTTGGGACTACATACCTTACGTAAGTCAAAAAGTGTTAAAGTAAGGTTTCCTTTGACAGAAAAAATTAAATCCCTGCCTGAATTGAAGCTTTTAACAATATGTTAGATTATATATCTGGGTTAGAAAGGTAACCGTATCAATGTACGACCAAATCCAATAGTATGTATATCTAGTCTTCTTCTTGGTGCTGTGTAGGAATAAGCCAAGAATTGATAATATAAAATTGTTTATATTGCATTGTAGGTATAGTGTTTTACCTACCTAATTTCATCACGATGTAGGTACCACAACAATATTTAATTTTTCAGAATTTTAGGTTTTTTCTAAAAACCTTGTTATTGGCTCATTAGATAATAATAAAAGTTGGTGTACGAGTTCATCATACAAGGACCTTTAAAAAAGTCCAATACAATATTGCTGTAATTTTAATATGGAAGCCAATATTTAAGGGTATAGATACTGACATCACCATACACTGTTATTATATTGACCTTTATCCAATCTAATTAAAGCTTTCTAAGTATTTTTTTACGTCTTTTCAATTTAACTTTGTAAAAGTAATATTTTTTTTAAAGATTGCGTAAAAAACGTGGCGAATGAATTGGTAATACCCCCCTGGTTGTTGCCGAAAATATACACTCCTTATCTCCAGATATTTAAAACTTTTTGCTGCAATAGTTTTCTTATATGTTATTCAATTACCCAACATTTTTCAATATTGTAAACAATAATAATAATAATTAGTCTATTTATATTAAATGTATTTATTTAAAATTACTCGTAGCACTATACATTTACGGAAATCTTAAAGGGTCATCAATAATTATTGATTTACAAGTATATTTGATAAAAGTAATTCCGTCTTCTAAGTCTGTATTTCCGAATTAAAAATATAAATTTAGTTAGTTAGTTAGTAAAAGTTATATTTTCCTACAAGTACAATAAAAATATAAACATGAGCTTTGTTCGTACAAGCAAATTGTCAACCGATTTCAAATTTTTTTCTGCGCAAGCGTGGTTTTTGGTTTGGAACTAATTGGAAATTACGTGCTCTGCGAACACGTTCTCAAACCCCAAACGGATAAGAATTTTTTTTTCTGTGGGGATAACCAACAGATAACAGAAATCTAACCTAATAAATAAATAGTTTGCAACAACGATTAGAAAAATACATTTGTTGTACAAAAAACAATACAATCTGCAAAACGCAAGTTGGAGAAGATCGGTTGAACTATATTTCTTAAGTGATATATTTAATAATTCAGAATTTCTAGTTTTTCACTCAAATGCGGAGTCGAGGGCTAGTTATTCCCAATCCTAAAATCAGAATTCACAAAACAATACACAGAAACTGAATTCAAATAATGTTATAGATCTGTATTTTCTTGGACCAGAGCAAACAAACTTATTTTAGTGGACCTTTATAAAAGAATTCTGTCTTTGTCCAAGGTTGCAACAGTATTTTGTCTTTCTTTTCTACACGTCATGACATGACAGTTTTAAAAATGCAAACTGCGCAAGTCTCCAACTAAAAATTCGCTTCTAATCAGTGAATTATTCAGACAGTTAGAAACCGATCTACGGCCAACAATTTGGCTTCTGGGAACGCCAGATTTCCTGGTAGCGGTTTGGGATTTGTCCTGTGCGAATGCTTTTAAACACATGCGCATGCATGGTCAGTTCTGCTCGCTGTACGAACGACGCCGTTGTCTTTGTTAAATTAACATTCTTTTGACTGAGATCCGAGGTATGCAGATGCAGGCTCGACCAATAAAAAGTTTCAGTCTAAGCGATATTGCTATTGCTATTAAAAAAAAAATTAAAGATGTCATCAGATAGCGACGTTTTAGGGCGTCATATCACCAAAACAATGCTTCCGATTTGTTGGCTCAAAAGCTAAAAAACTACTTGATTGAGAATGACGAAATTTTTTAATCATTAGACAGTTTTCGTTGTCTTTTAAAAGCGATTCCGATAGCCGCTATTTGACAACTTTGACATTTGAGCTGTCATTTATCGTTATTGTTACGGATAAGTGGCGGGAGCTTACGGACGGAAGATTTTTTTGACAGATGCAATCAACATAACCCATTTTTTGTTGAGGTCTGTTTTTAAAGTTTTTGGTTAGTATTTTTTGTTTTTTTGTTTTCGTCATGGATTCAACAGTAAATTCCCTCAAAAGATCGAGAAATCGTTTCACGGATGAGGACGATATCATTTTATTACAGGAAATATTGGCCAACAACCATGGCGATGCATGTAAATAGGCTTCGGTAGTAGCCAATTTTGTAAAAACTACAGGGAAAGAAGTATCATTGAGACGGCTTTAGCCAGTCTTCTTAAGTGATTTTTTTCAAATCGGAAATAAAGTTTACATTCAGCATTATTATAATTTTCTAAATTGAAATTTCCATACAAGTGTGCTCGATACTTAATGTCCTGGCGATCAAGCACCTCCAAGAGAAGGGCATCATCCGAATCACTGGATGAGTCCAATAAAAGCAACCTTTTGTCTATCATGATGTTTTAGAATTTTGGGTACTAGGAAATTAAAACCGAGCAAAAAAGATAGCACACAACGTATATGAAAATATGAACACAAACCATTAAACATAGGTTATGTTATATTTGTTAGGTTTACTGTCGAAGTCGACTTAACGTTAACGTTCAGCGAATTGAACGAAAACTATTTTTACGATCTGTCAAATAGCGGTTTCGTATTCGTATTCGTTATGGTTAACCGTTTGAATTTGCCAATACAATGAAAACTCTCTATTAACTTTACTGCAAAACGGGTATAATTTGGATTAACTATGGAGTGAATAATCTTTTTTGGCGATTTTTCTAGCAGCTAGTATGCCGAAAGTTGTAACCTATGAATATAAGACTACCTGCAAAATACTAATTTTTTAAAAGTTCCTCTTTTTTGTCAGTTACTTCATAGTTTGCTGTAAGCTTTTTCAATCAGAACGGTCTAGTACAATGATTTGACAATAATTACCATGTTGACATGAATAAGTAAAAATATCCATATTTATAGTAATCATTATAACCTTTTTAAATCATTGCCTATGACTAAACAAAAAATATATCTAAATGACCAATTTTTATAAACAAAACTGATAAATAATAGAAATAAATAATGACCCGTCAATGCTATTACAAAAGCTTAAATAAGCACCAAAATATAACACTGAGGAACAGCAATTTCGTTGTCTTAGATCTGCGACTTAATTTTGACTAACTTTAGACCTCTGGATCCAAAAATAACGTAGTTTGTATCAATCACGTTAACTTTTAAACTACAGGATACCCTTTGAATGTTCTTTTGGAGCACCCAGTAAAATATTTTTTTCGTGTGTTCCTTTCTTCATTTCCAATAAAATAACTTTTATAAACAGTTTTTGTTTCGTTGTTTATCCGTTTCTGAGAAAATGTTGACTTTTACGAGGATGTCGCCTAAACATGAATATCCTTTCAAAGATAAAAGGATAGGTACTAGAAATTTCGGGTGTGGAATTAGATATTATTGTGCCTGATAATGAATCGTCGGAAAATTAATTTTAGATACAGGGAAGTGGAAAAGTTACAATTTTTGATCCTTATCACAAAGAATTTTAGAAACCCCATTTTTTTAACTACGATGCTACGTTGCTGTTTTATTTAACCATCAGGAGTCGCGCTTAATAATGAAACATGAATGGTCGCTGAGGACTCACATTCCGCATGGCAAATAATAGATAATTTAGGGACTACAAACAAAAGTCATATGCAGTTTATTTTTACTTATTTTTACAAAACAATGAAATATTTATTTATTAAAAAAAAACTTGATTTTTGAATTTTACATGTGTAACAAACCATTTTATTACTGGTGGACGCTGCGGATTCTCACTCCGCAACTAATAATAATTCACACAGATATGCATCCACCGACTTGTTATTGGGCACTGGCAATAAGACTAGTGTTGTGATCACTCGAGTGAAAAATAACCTATCACTCGGTTTTTTCAATCACTTGAAATATTCGTTTATCATAGGTACCTAATCATTCGACGAAAATTCGGTTTTTATTTTCCAACGAGCCGCATGCCATTCATACCAACTAGACAAAGTAGTTTACGGAACTAGCGACCTTTTTTTTTATCTGTGCAGTTTAATTGATAATTCAAGTGATTTAAAAATTTAAAAAAACCGAATTATACTTATAGCCGCTTTTTTTAATTGGTGGTGCAATAGGTCACTCGCAGCGGTTATTTATATCGGTTTTTTTACTACTTCACGGAACTGGCAGTCAGTAGTGTTGTTCGACGAACTACCGCCCATATTCCCATAATATAGAAATCGAGTGAAAAACCGGTTTTGATCTGGTTTTTATAATCACTTGAATTCTCGGTAGTCGGTTATTAAAATAACTCGGTTATTCCCATGCACTAAGCATAAGATTAAGTATTAGGGAATGCAATTTATAGATTGCAAAATTTTCTTTAGTCAATCGTGAGGAACATAATCAAATGCATTACTATTATCAATGTAGCACATACGCAGATTTCGCCTTTTAACTTATGCCTATTTATAATAATGGCATCGATCGTAAGCTGTTCATTGTAACCAAAAGTTTTCTGAATACAATCCTTTGGCTGAGCATCTACCAAGTTATTATTTATGCAGTGTGCCTATATTTTTGAGTACATGATCGATGTACACAGTTTGTATATGTCGTAGGCTGATAGTGAAATCCGTCATTTCATGAAAAGCCTAGTCACTTCATGAAGCGTCGGCAGATTGTGTAAAAACATGAAATTACACGATCTGCCGCGTCACTTCATGAAGAGACCTTGACGTTTCGGCGTATTATGTATAACACAATCTGCCTAATTTTAAATATCGTCACTTCATGAAATGCCACAAAAACAAGGCATATTGTGTAATTCCGTCTAAAACGTATATTGTCAACTGGTTTGTTCGGGGTTGTCAGAGCATTTTTTAAATTTTTATAAAGTAATATTAGTTGAAAAAATTTAATAAAAAAAAAATGCTCCGAGGATCAACGAACAAACCAGTTGCCAATATACCTTTTAGACGGAATTACACAATCTGCCGACTGACATGACATCGTTAGGTACTACATGAAGTGACGATATTTAAAATTAGGCAGATTGTGTTATACATAATACGCCGAAACGTCAAGGTCTCTTCATGAAGTGACGCGGCAGATCGTGTAATATCATGTTTTTACACAATCTGCCGACGCTTCATGAAGTGACTAGGCTTTTCATGAAATGACGGATTTCACTATCAGCCTACGACATATACAACTGATCGGTATGTAATTTTTTAGATCGTTTACTTGCCCTATTATAAACAAATGTATTGCCGGTGGCAAGATGAGCTGGGAACCATTCAGGGTGTAAGACAGCATTGTTAAAGCAATTTGTAGGAGGTTAGCTGGTATTATTATTATTAAGTTGTTAGTGAATTGATTGTTTATAATAACATATTTACGTCCTATTAACGAAAATAATAAAGACATTTAAACTTGAACAATAGATATATTTTCCATAACAGGATAGTATGCAGATAATAATATAACATTAAATTATTTTCTGGTGACCCGATAACAGTAACTAGCTTGCGTGTTCAGATTTGAAAACCTAAGGAACAAAGGGGATGCCGGATACGTGTGTATGTTAAAATATGGGATAATTATTGTTGCTTAAAAAATTATATAATGGAAAAGTATTTATTATTTAATATACATTGTGATACCATTTAATTTCATACAGAGCTGCATAAAGGTTTAGTCAACTTTTTGAAATAATTCAAAAATATTGCGTTTGCTATTTCAAGATATACTTATTTATTTATGGAGAAATATTAAAGTGGTACATTTATTGACTTTTGGGCTATAAGTGGTCACCAACATTAATATTTGTTAAGTTGTTTGAATTGTATGTCCCAACTTGAAAAATTTAGTCACAGCGGAGGGTAAAAAATTGATTTATTTCATATACGTTACACTCTGTACAAAAATATTTTCACCATATCGCTATATTTTTATTCCTTATTCTAAAAAATAAACAAAAAATGATTAGATTGGTACAAATGTCATAGGAACTCCCACTTTGGACTGAAGTACTACACTCTTAGGTTCATATTCTATAGGAATGGGAGTTTTTTCGCTTTTTTCGACTTTAAATTTGGATAGTATAGCCGCCAGACCAAGCTTAACTCCTAATAATCCAAAACGTTCACCTAAAAAAAATACCAAAACCGTAAAAAAAAAAATACTTAACACATTCACTGCCGACCAATAACGCGGCATTACCTGGGTGCCAATGGTTTTTTTACAATTTCTTCTTAAATCGAAAAATATATTTGGAGTTTTATTTATAACTATAAAATATCATGTAAGTTATATAAAAAAAGAAAACGCGGGAGACGCGTTGGTGGCACACAGCAACAAAAATCCACCATGATCCACCGGACAATGATCATTGACGTCACGGTGGATCATGACACGGAACGCGGGAGACGCGTTGTCGGCATATCACCAAGGTACACAAGAACGCGGGAGCCGCGTTGCCGGCAGTGAACGTGTTAAAACAAATATGCAAAGATTTTGCGGAAGTAGTCCATTATCTCAAAGTGGAGCTGTAGAGGTAGGAAGGTTGCCTATATTGAACCGCTACCTAAATTGGACCACAGTACATTTCTCCGAAACTAAACACTGTAACATACTTTCCACCCAGAACCTTTGATCGGCAACAAACTCAACTAGTTGGCCGTTAGTACTTGGCATGTAGAGAGCAAAACGTAATTTACATAATTTTAATGTTATATTTTTAGGATTTTCCTAGGAACCATAAAACTCTAAGCAAAATCTTTTTTATGGAAGTTATCAAGTAAGTTTTTCTCTTTCTATTTCTCCTATTACCATCCCATATTTGTTTTTTCTTGTTTCTTTCCTGGGTGGTTTTGTAAAACACGTGTTAGTTGCTTAAATTGGACCACTGGGTGATTGCCACAATTGAACCGGTCCAATTTAGGCAGTTTGTGCAAAAATAATTTTTCTCTTTAAATAAGTTAATGTCATGAACTAACACCATTTCAATATTGCTAAAGTCTTTTTTCTTTGAGTTAAAAAATGAAACTATGACTGGTTCAATATAGGAAACTAATAGGTACTATTTTTGCAATAGGATGTCTTCTACCGAAATTTTGATTGTAAATTTGATGTTTTTTTTTAAATAAAAGTATAAAACTTCCTATACCAACAATTTTATTTTTTATTTATTTATTTAACATCTAAACTTCCGATTTAAATCATGTGGTCCAGTTTTGGAACCCCCAGGTGCAATTTAGGCAACCGGTTTCCTATATTGAACTACTTGCAGAGTTTTTTTTATAGCCTGGTATATCATAGATACTTTGAAATAAAATTCTGCGAAAAATCCTGCAGTTGAACAACATAATCAAGACTAAGGTATAGGTTCAAAATCAATTTGGCGTTATTATCAGGATCTATGATAAGAAATCTGGAAATTGGTCCAATATGAGCAACCTTCCACTATAGGGAAAAAAACCCACAGTCGTCTCCACAAACACTTATATTAAAAGAGTCAGATTAATGTGTACATGTTTCGGTACTAGGGAGTACCATCATTAGCACCGAAGGGCAGCGGCGCACCCAGGATTTTATGTTAGGGGGGGCCCACCAACCAGTGCCGGAAGCAAATTTTTTAATAAACTTTTAAGTTACGCATTTTTTTAGAACTTTGGGGCTTTTTTAACAGGTAGGTACTCTTGAAAGATCGCAATAGCCTATATAGTTCAATCGAGGTAAATATCTTAAAAAATTGACTTTAAAATATCCACTTTAATAATTATTCCGGACAAAATATACCACTCTTTTTACCAAATAAAATATAGGTAATAGTAATGACGACATATCCATAACACAAATATATTTTGAAGAAGAAGTCCATACTCAAAGTGGAGTTAAATGATACAGAAAAAGAAAAGCACGAAGTCTTTCTCCACAATATTTATTCATCGAGAAACTAGGCGAATCTAGGATCACATCTACATGTTTCGAGTGTAGAAACACCCATCATCAGGAAACAAAGTGAAAAGTAAATAAATGCTGATGTTTTTAGCAAACGAGAAAATAATGGTGAGATTGAGCCGTAATGGAGCTTTTAATGGTGTACAAGAGGTGTAAAATTGAAAAGTCAGAAGGTCGACTATCAAGACTCCAGCATACTGAAGAGTCGAGGGTTAAGTGCAGAAGCACACTGTGCCGTGCAGAAAATTATAGGGTGGTAAAAATTAGGGAGTTTTGAAAAACTTATCTGTAAAAAGCATTATTAAACTCAAGATGTTTCAGTAATTTAATAATGCTTTTTACAGATAAGTTTTTCAAAACTCCCTAATTTTTACCACCCTATAATTTCCTGCACGGCACAGTGTGCTTCTGCACTTAACCCTCCACTCTTCAGTATGCTGGAGTCTTGATTGTCGACCTTCTGACTTTTCAATTTTACACCTCTTGTCCACCATTAAAAGCTCCATTACGGCTCAATCTCACCATTATTTTCTCTTTTGCTAAAAACATCAGCATTTATTTACTTTTCACTTTGTTTCCTGATGATGAGTGTTTCTACACTCGAGACATGTAGATGTGATCCTAGGTTCGCCTAGTTTCTCGATGAATAAATATTGTGGAGAAAGACCTCGTGTTTTTGTTTTTCTGTACAAATATATTTATTTAAAAATATAAATTAGTACAAGCACAACAATAAACAATATTTTATAAATAATAGAAACCAAAACTTTTTTATAATACCTTTGCATTTGTTAAATATGTAAATCTAATTTTCTTCGACCCTTAGAAAGTTTATTTAAAATTTCTTCACAAGAAACAGGAACATTTTTATGAATAAATAAATTTGCCAAACCATTAAGTCTTACTTGCCTGGTGGAATTTCTTAGGTACGATTTTAAGTACTTTATTGTGGAAAATGACCTTTCAGAGGTACTGGTGGTGACGGGAAGGGTAACAAAAATTTGCAAAAGTTTTTTATATTGGGAAATATCATACCATTACATTGAATATATAGCTTAAACATATCGGAGGGTATTTCTTTGCTATCTGTAAACTTGTCGTTCCATAATTTAAATTCGCATATTAGAATGCTTTCATTATAAAAATTTTCAAAAAAATTAATAATTTGCATAAAAAGAATGAAGGCTGAGAAAGCTTTGCAAATTTTCTGCTTGTTTATTGGGACGGGGCAATAAACAGTTTAATAGCAAAATAATTTCCCTGTGTTTAATGAATCGATCGTCTAGGTTGGTAATAAGTGAATCTAAGGTATACTGAACAAAAGAAATAAAAATTATATCGTTCTTTGTATTGCGCCTGGAAATTAAAGTTTTTTTTAGTGGGTTAGTGGGTATATAGTTGAAGAGTCAATTTCATTGGGGGTTTTGGGGGGAGCCAAGGCCCCCTTGGCCCCCCCTGGGTGCGCCACTGCCGAAGGGCCCAAGTGCCACTGATATTACGCATGTAAAAGATTTTTTAAAAATTAAAAACTAAAAACCATGAATAAGACGAGAACATTTTGAGTAATTGATTGAAAAAACAGATTAAAAAGTGGTAGTAAAATAAAATTTGAAAGGAATCAATTTTCTTCCTCTACCCTACATTGTAAACAAACAACAACAGTTTGTTGAACAATCGAGGCATCATTCCACAAAATAATGTAAATTTCCAAGTACATTTATTGTTAAATTAAAATTTTATCCTTAAAGTATAATCTGTTAACAACATGGCTAATTTCTCTAATTCCTTGACTAATGCAACTAATGCCTAAACCAATTCCTGTAATAATCAAGTAATACACCGAATAGTATCTGTAATGCCCACTAATTCCCAAGATTTGTACACCCAAATTCATCCGCGGTAAGAACTAAAAGTATAATATTAATACAAGTAGGTTATACTGGCCGGTGCTCACTGCTCCCCCCACCACACTGCTCCCCCCACCACTTTCTTGATCCGCCCACTTGTGGTGGGGGGTGCAGTGTGGTGGGGGGGAGCAGTGAGCACCGGCCAGTATAACCTACTAATACATATTATACATTTTATTTTCGAAATTCACGACTTTTGATTTAACATGCAAATCGAAACTAATTAGCATATTATTTATGGAAAAGAAAGAAAAGTCTTTCTCTACAAAATTTAATAGAATAAAATTCTTTAAGGGTCCCTACATGTTGCGTTCATCATCAGGAGACAGAAAATATATTTATATAGTGCTGATGGTTTTAGCAGAAGAGAAAATGGTGAAGGACCTTAATGGAGCTTTTATTGAATTAAAAAATGATGTGTAAAAGAGATATAATATGAAGAAATTGGTAAAAGTTAAAACATACTTAGTATGTGAGAAGTCAGTAAAAGGGGTCTAAACCAACCAAATAAAGTGGGGAAAAAGAAAAAGCCTTTCTAAAAAGAAAGCGTCAAAGATTAATTAAACTTTTTTTTATAGAACATTTTTAGGTATCTGTCAAAAATACATTGTGAGGATAAATTAGTAGTAATTATCAAAGTATCACAATGAAAATCGCATTCAGCAAAGTGTTTTGTGGGGTACTGAGGTTTAAAGCTCAGTAACCCCGCAAGAGATTAATTTAAATTCAATAAAATTAATTTGAAAGTTGCACATTTTAAAAAACAAAGAGGTCAAAGAGGTTGTTCACGTCCACGTGCTGGTCCTTTACGATTTTCTCTTCTGCTAAAACCATCAGCACTATATAAATATATTTTCTGTCTCCTGATGATGAACGTTTCTACGTTCGAAACATGTAGAAACCCTTAAAGAACTTTATTCTATTAAATTTTGTGAAGGAAGACTTTTAGTTTTTCTTTCTTTCCCATATTTTAACTCCACTTTAAGCATCAAGTACTTCTTCGTATATTATTTAGTTTCATAAGGATATAATAAATTCTCTTCTGCAACCGCTCGTTTACTGATAAACTGAGAACAATCATTCAATACAATCAATTATTTTTTTTTGAATATCACAAAAAGAAATCCTTTAATCCCTAAAACATTTCGTTAAGACACACACGATATCGTTTTTTTTTGGCAACATATTATTGCGCCTATTCGATATTTTTTTTCGGTAACAAAATACCGTTGAGTTATAGATGTGTTTTGGACTTCCATTGCCTTTAGTTTTTCATATCACAACGTTTCAACTGGTAAGTATCTCCAGTCGTCTTCAGGTGAATACTAAACAAGTTACAAAGCTACGAGCCTATTTATACTACCTAGGGGGGGCGGAGCTAGTGACGAATTCGGGTGTAGTCGTGAGTCATCTGCTTACGTCACCATGATTATTCATCTGCTGACGTCATCCGCTTACGTCATCACGTTTGCATCACTACTCAATCTGAGCCTACACCTGTTTAACAAGGGCTTCCAAATGTTTCTTATATCTGCAGAAGGTTTACTGAAACAGTCAGGGTTCTGGATTATGACAGCTGCTTCTTTGAATTTTCTCTTCCGCCAATGCTCTTCTTTAAGTATAATTTTTGCGTTTTCCCATTGTAAATGATGGCCGTGGGTCCAAGCGTGGTCTGCTGCACCGTATCTGTTTGTTTCTCCTTTCAGTGTGTGGTTTCGATGTTCTTTGATCCTTGTTTGGAGAACATCGAAACCACACACTGAAAGGAGAAACAAACAGACCCGGTGCAGCAGACCACGCTTGGACCCACGGCCATCATTTACAATGGGAAAACGCAAAAATTATACTTAAAGAAGAGCATTGGCGAAAGAGAAAATTCAAAGAAGCAGCTGTCATAATCCAGAACCCTGACTGTTTCAGTAAACCTTCTGCAGATATAAGAAACATTTGGAAGCCCTTGTTAAACAGGTGTAGGCTCAGATTGAGTAGTGATGCAAACGTGATGACGTAAGCGGATGACGTCAGCAGATGAATAATCATGGTGACGTAAGCAGATGACTCACGACTACACCCGAATTCGTCACTAGCTCCGCCCCCCCTAGGTAGTATAAATAGGCTCGTAACTTTGTAACTTGTTTAGTATTCACCTGAAGACGACTGGAGATACTTACCAGTTGAAACGTTGTGATATGAAAAACTAAAGGCAATGGAAGTCCAAAACACATCTATAATTCAAGATACATCATTGTCTACAACCTTCAAACAAAATACCGTTTAACCATTAAAATATGTAGGTATCGAATAAAATATTTTTAATAAATGATTTTTTAATTCCTACAAGGTTATCTACTTAGGTATCACAAAAAATAAACTAAAAATAAATATAAATATACTTTTTAGGAATGAAATAGTCTTTTTTTTTAATATGGAAAAATCGTTTAGGTAACTTTCAGCGAGTGTTATATAGTCTATCCCTTACTACAACGGAAAAGAGAGGGACGAACTAACTTAAAATAATGATCTGTCGTTTTTCGGCGTGGTTTAAGTTGAACAGAGTAATTCAAAACATTGAACAACATGATTGATGTCTGATGGTATGGTGTACGTTCAGTGCAAGTGCGAGGTGCATGCAAACCTAATTTTGTGTTTCGTGATGTAAGTGTTGTGTAGATGTGTCCTCATATTCAAGAGTTATTTGTGTTTATTTACTTTTTAACCATAATCTTGATTGTCTGTTGTTATTAACATACTTTACAATTATTAAAAGCTAATCTTATTTGGTTTTACGTGGTTGTAAAAATAAACGTTTTCATATAAAAAACATTATCGTTAATTTTTGTGTTTTATTAAGTCTTATCCCAACTGATATGTGTCTTTGGAGAATTTCTACGCCATTTTATTTTTTATTATGATTTTCTTACTTTATTTCCTCAAAATAAGCATCACTGGTGGTAGTCTGAGGCAAAATACCTATACTTAGATCAAAAAGCATTATACAGTGAGGACCTAAAGTCCGTCCCCCCCCCACCCCCTCTCTAACTTCTAAACCGTTCGGTATATTTTAATGAAATTTTGAACGATAATATTTGAGCAAGTCTTGCACTTTTTGACATACCAATGACAGCTTTAAATATCAAGATGACAGCTGGGTCCGCTTTTGGAAATTTTTTTTAAATGGAACACCCTGTATATTTTTACATTTTTAAATTCCACATAAAATTATAATTATTTTTTATTAAAAGCATTATTAGTCTATACTTCATAGTTTCCGAGATATTGACTCTCGAAAAGTGACATTTTTGAACTTTGACAGCTTATAACCTTCTAACAGTACGTCTTAGAGCAAAACGGCTTTCATGTCCCTATCTTCAATTTTTATTATCTTCCCCAAAAAATCAACTTTCGGTTAAACCGGATGTAACTCGAAAGCAGGAAATATAGTTGTTCCGGTTTAACTGGAAGTTGACTTTTTTGGGAAGATAATAAAAATTGAAGATACATGTAAGCCGTTTTACTCTAAGACGTACTGTTAGAAGGTTATAAGCTGTCAAAGTTCAAAAATGTCACTTTTCGAGAGTCATTATCACGGAAACTATGAAGTATAGACTAATAATGCATTTAATAAAAAATAATTATAATTTTATGTGGAATTTAAAAATGTAAAAATATACAGATTGTTCCATTTAAAAAAGTATTCCAAAAGCGGACCCAGCTGTCATCTTGACATTTAAAGCTGTCATTGGTATGTCAAAGAGTGCAAGACTTGCTCAAATATTATCGTTCAAAATTTCAATAAAATATACCGAACGGTTAAGAAGTTAGAGGGGGGGGGGACGGACTTTAGGTCCTCACTGTATATAAAATATGGTTATCAACTATACCCCAAACCCAAAAATATAGGCAGCGACGTAGCTGTCATAACCATGGAAACGGCCAAAATACTGTATTATCATTGGTGGTTTGCATTGGTTTCCATGGTTATGATAGCTACGTCACTGCCTATATTTTTGGGTTTGGAGTATATATTAATAATTTTTCCTTATATTTTTTTGATACTAGGTAACTGGCTCAAAACGTCACTGTCACTACAGAGATTTAATTTGGTCAAAGAAAAGTAAAGAAACCTAATAAATAATGAAATAAAATGGCGAATACGTTACTGAGGGCCAATCCTAAAAAAAGGAGCTCAGAAAATGGTAATTTAGTAGTAGCTAGGCAGACTACCAATAATAAAAATTATTTTTTTATAGCTGACAGACAATGTTTAGGATTAAAAAGCAATACTTTTTTAGCTACATGACCTCAATTAATCACATACCTAATCATATTTTTTTATAAATAAAAGATATTTTTTACCACTGCATCATATATTTTTTTAGGGCAACAGATTTGTTTTTTAGCAGCAAAAAATGATATTTAAAAAACGACCATATTGTGGTTATAAAGTCATTTAAAAAAATTAACGTATCAGTTACAACCGAGCTGTTTTTTCGGCGCCTAATTAATGCAGATTTTTTGGTACTACTAATGGAGTTCTAGCTACAACTAAATGAAGCAACCAAATTATAATTACTTTTTACAGTTTTTGATATAAAATCAAAATGTCAAAAAAGTCGCAAGGGTAAGTTTTAAGGACTAACATTTTTGGTGAACTGGAAACATCTTAGGTTTTCTTGACAATTTTAATATTTTTTTAAGATCCTGTGTATACAAGAACAGCTACATTTTTTAAAAGTCAGCTCATGATTGGGCATGGAGACATTTACCAAAACGCAAATTATTAAAGCAGTAACTTATAGATCTGGCCACTTACCAAGACAAATCCTAGGTCCTTCCCCAAACGGAACATAAAACATACCATCATTATTAAGCCAAGTTTTGTCAGCAAACCTTTCTGGATTAAATCTTTGCGGGTCTGGGAAGTATTTGGGATCATAATGCAGTCCAAACATTGGTATATAAACTGGTATTCCCTTTTCTATCACAAAGTCGGTACCAGCGACTTTATAATCAGCTTTACACGTCCGATCCAGAAACGGAAGAACTGGATATTTGCGAAGGGTCTCTGAAATAAATTTAGATTACATTAGAATGGGTGTGTAGAAGGATTGACATAATAACGGGTTTATTCCGGTAATAGCATTTTTTTCGTAAATTACTAATATTACTATGGATCAAAAAGTATTTTCAGGTTCATTCGCAAAAAAAGGAGTTGATCAATTCAACCTGTAGGTATGCTGCTTTTTTAAACAAAAAGTTAATTTGTGATTTTATTCTAAAATGCACTTTCTTGTGAACAGTGAAAAGCCTCTAGTTTCAGAAAAAATATTCACTATCACGCGTTGATTTATTAAAATATTAAAATATGTATTTACGTAAAGAAATTCGATCAAAAAATGTCTTCTTTAATTTCTTTAGGGGCAGGCGCTAAAAAATAAGAAATTAATATTTATTTTATTATTTTTATTAGAATATTTATCCTGGGTTTTAGGAAATTTGGAACCAAATTTTTTTTCACCCATGTAGGGGCCGATTTCCAAAAAAAAAAAGAAATACGTTTCATGATTCGTATGGTAGAGTATTTCTGGTAAATTTCAAGAAAAAAACACAAATAGTTATTTATCTACTACTGTGCGTAAAATACTTACCTACTTTACGAACTATAGAAAGTGTATAAAACTTTACTTTTTACACCAATGCATAAAACAAAACACGTAAAGTGAAGTGTTTGTTCTTTGATTTATATTATATATTTTCTGGTAGTAGAAAAAATAGTGTATGCAATTCGTGCGTAAAGGGTATTATTTTACTCATGAGATTATTATTAATATCTAAAAAACTGTTTAAGCTAATATAAACAAACTATATATTTGTGGAATTGGGAGAGACCTTTCATAAAAATAAATAATATACACGGTGTCCCATTGAAAAACAAATAACGTTACCCCAGAGATCCTTTGCTTTAAACCAATTAGCTTTTTAAAAGACAATTTTAGTTTCTACGATGAAACATAATATACAAGATAACTTTATTGGTTTTAATGAAAATACAGGGAAACTCAAAAAATAGGCCTCTGTTCCGTCCTGGTTGGATGATCCTTTACATTTTTGGCGATTTTACGACCATTTATTAAAAATCGGTTGCTTTATAAAATCATTTGAGGTATACGGAATAGGACTACAAAGCTTACAATTTATTATAAATATAAAGAAAATAAACCAACAGTCGTCTCCACAAATACTTATATTAAAATAGTTAAATTAATGTGGTGTACATGTTTCGGTACTAGGGAGTACCATCATCAGCACCGAATGGCCCAAGTGCCACTAATACAATCAATGTAAAAAAATTCTTTTACATTGATTGTATTAGTGGCACTTGGGCCCTTCGGTGCTAATGATGGTACTCCCTAGTACCGAAACATGTACACCATATTAATTTAACTATTTTAGTATAAGTATTAGTGGAGACGACTGTGGGTTTATTTTCTTTATATCTATACAGCTCCACTTTGAGATAATGGACTACTTCCGCAAAATTAAAATTTATTATTTATTTTAAAATAAACTACCTAACTTCATTTCTAGTTTCCTGTTTTTCCCAATTGCTAGTTAACTTAACCCCGATCCACCCCTTAAGAGTTATTCTCGAGGTTAAAGGTAACTTCGCGTTACAACTAATTTTTATAGTAATTTCTCGATTTGCTTTTACTTTGAAAGCTATGCGACCTTATACATCTGGGAAATATTATATAAAGTAATTTTACTTACCACAAATAATCATATCCAAATATTTCATATCATGAACAGCTGAGTAAGTCATGCCATTGTCTCTCTCAAAGGTTTCTTTCATTTCAGCTCTTAATTTATCCTGCATGTCTTGATTAATTGCCATTTCGTATAATGCGAAACTCAGGGTACTGCTCACAGTTTCAAATCCTGCTGCAAAAAATTGTATTGCGTGTCCCACCATGGCATCATCAGCTAAAATATTAAATAAAACGTTTTATCATTATCATCATCATCATAATCATTATCATCATCCTCATCATCATCATCGTCAATGAGCAAATAGTTTAGACTACTGAATGGTCGAGGCCTTTAATTTTCGTAAATTCCTTATAAATTCAATACAAGACATGTTGTTTGTAAAATTTTCATTTTATTAAAGATACTAGCGTGTATCCGGCATGCGTTGCAACCCGCTGGTATAAATACAAACCCGAACAAACCCGATATATTAGTACCCGGCATGCCACTTTCCGAAATTGCACCCGTGCGAAGCCGGGGCGGGTCGCTAGTTATACATAAAAACCTTTTCCTTGAATCACTCTATCTATTAAAAAAAATCGCTTCAAAATCCGTTGCGTAGTTTTAAAGATTTAAGCATATATAGGTAGGGACGGACGGACAGACAGCGGCAGCGACTTTGTTTTATACTATGTTAAGATAATAGCTATATTCTACACTAAAGATGAAATCAAAAAACCAAGAATACCATTTCTATAAAAACGTGAGGGAATAAAGAGAAGTTATTGTGCGGACCGCCCTCACTCACCTCTGAAACTCAAGTGGCACTACCCTAATTGTTGTACCTCTCTGGAAAGCTTATCAAAAGTACGAAAAAATGTTAACAAAAAATTCAGAGAAAATGTTTTAAAACTGACTTTGCAATAACTCTTTTTTGAAAATTTTATTAAGTGCTCAATTGATTTCCATTTTGTTCTAAACAGAAATAAAGTCGATTTTCAGTCAGTCCTTCCTAACTTTTCGACAAATGTCCCTTGGAATATTTCGAGAAGCATCAAATATCCTTTGACGCAATTCCTCCAGAGAAGCCGACTGTGTTTTGTAAACTATTGATTTAATGTAACAATATAAAAAAAAGTCCATGAGGGTAAGATCAGGTGATCTAAGCGATGAAAGTGTAGAAGCTCTTTGTTTAAATTTAGATTGCCCTGCAAGATACTTTGGTTTTTTAGTTCATGAATAATCCAGGGTTCTATAGTTTGTTTAGTTGAGCATTTCAGTATAATTTACATCCAATATTAATTTTTTTGATATATTGAATATTCTTCCCTATAAAATGATGTGATGTGATTAATGACACTTCTGTAGCGACAGTTCTGGTTATTCACAACATGTCCATTTAGGAAAAAAGAAGACTGATCACTAAAGCCAACGTTTTCTTTATAAATTTGGGTTTTGCTGTAATTCTCTCCGTCATGGTTTCATAAAATTGAATTCTTCTGTCCGGATCATCGTCGCCAATTTTTTGCAAAATTTTCATCTAGATGTGGCTAACGTTTTTGTCAGGATGCCTTTCAAAAACAATAATGGCAGTTCACAAATAGCACATACCCTGAGCACCATAGATAAAAATCATTTCTATTCATTCTTCCATAGAATACACCGGTTCCGAATTAAATTAAATTTAAAGAAAAACACAAGAGATGGCCAACGAAAAACGGTTTATTTTAAATGATTTAAAAGATGCTAATTGTATTGAAGATTTTACACAAGAGAGCAATAAACTAGAATGGGTACATATCGCTAATCGTCAGCCGAGAGTGCATCTGATATTAGTACTAAAAAAAAATTTACAATAAAAAAATACTTTTCTTTTCTTTTTTTCTATTTACTATTGCTTTTTTTGGCTCACCTTCCTGCGGAACGTGAAGGGAAAACATATCGCCAAATTGTCATTATAACAACTGACCAAAACTAGACAATGATGCAAAATTTTCGTTTTCTCGTATAGATAGGTATTTTTCTGAGACGGCGCCGTATAGTGCTCGACGTCCCGTTTCCAATGCCGCCTCGCTCGATTCACTACGACTTTTCGTTACGGAGATATATGATATTGATATTTATAGGTGCTCTTTAAACTCGCACACCTTTGTGCAATGTGGGATATAATTTCCATATTTGCTCTATAAAAATATGTAAGTATTCAATCGATTAAAACATAAGCAAAAAATTATTCTTACATGGAAGCTATCAATTATCAGCTAATAAATTTGTAGAAATATTATTATGCCGAGCCCTTCGGGCACGGCACTGTTCTAGTTCGTTCATTTAATTATACGAAAGCTGTCACTTTGACAGGTAAGTGTAATTTTTTTTTGGCTTTTTCGTAGCGAGGATTATAGCTGTAAGAATTCGAAATTAAAAAAATTTCAGGTACCTAAATAAGAATGTTTTATACGATAGCTGTCAAATTTTGACAGGTAAGAGTAAGTTTTTTTTATCTTTTTCGTAGCGAGGGTTATAGCTGTAAAAATCCTAAAGTGAAAAATTTTTCAGTATGTTAATAACAAAGTTTTATACGACTGCTGTCAAATTTTGGCCGGTAAGTGTAAATTTTTTTTTTAATCTTTTCATAGCGAGGCTTATAGCTGTAAGAATCCGAAATTTAAAAAAATTTAGGTACCTAAATAAGAAAGTTTTATACGATAGCTGTCAAATTTTGACAGGTAAGTGTCAATTTTTTTTAGCTTTTTCGTAGCGAGGGTTATAGCTGTAAAATTCCTAAATTAAAAAAAAAATTAAGTACGTAAATAACAAAGTTTTATACGACAGCTGTCAAATTTTGACAAGTAAGTGTCAATTCTTTTTTAGCTTTTTTGTAGCGAGGGTTATAGCTGTAAGAATCCGAAATTTAAAAAAAATTCAGCACCTAAATAACAAAGTTTTATACGACAGCTGTCAAATTTTGACAGGTAAGTGTCAATTTTTTTTTAGCTTTTTTGTCGTGAGGGTTATTGCTGTAAGAATCCTAAATTGAAAAATTTTTCGTTACCTAAATAACAAAGTTCTATACGACAACTGTCAAATGTTGACAGGTAAGTGTCAATTTATTTCAACTTTTTTCGTAGCGAGGGTTAAAGCTGTAATAAAACTAAATTAAAAAAATTTTCAGTACCAAAATAACAAAGTTCTATACGACAGCTGTCAAATTATATATACTTAAATAGTAATTCTTATTTTTTATAATTTGCTACCATTTCTATGCTGTTTAGGTATAGAACAATATATTTGAAAAAAGTAGTATTTGAGATGATCTAAACGAATATCCTAACCAAAAGTATATCGGACGCACCCAATTCGATTAATTAACGATCCAATATGACCCTACATTGATTTTAAAAAAATCAAAAAAATGACTTCCCAACTTTCGATCGCGTTCGCAAACAACAGTATTTTGTAGCCCAACGTCGTCTACACGTCGAAAAAGTTTAAATCGATTAAAATGATTTTTACCACCTGTATCGCCCTACAACGAAAAAAAACATATTTTTCAACTTTGACTTTAATAACTTTTTTCCGGTACACCCTGTATATTGGAAATTATTCCCAGAACGTGCCCCGATTATTTCTCTCTACGTCCAGAAAGTTTGAATCCTTTTGCTCTAACCGTTTCCGAAGAAAAAATTCGCGAATATCGAAATGTCGAATAACCTCCCACCACGTGTCAAAATCAATGTCGGAACGCCATCTTTAAAATCGAGATTACAGCTATTTCTAAAACATTTTGGGCAAAAATATTGGTCAATAAAATTAGAAGAAGGTTCAAGGTAGATATTCCATTCAATTTAAAATCAGGAAATGTTCTTATTAGTCTAGCAAGTCAAGCTCAAAACACTCATTTTTTGCCATTTTTGACAGCCGGATTTTTAGAATTATAATTTACATCAATATCAAGGCACTCTCGTTAAAAGAGAATGGTGTTAGAATTTGTAAATTCTGCCTGTTTCCGCACCCAAAAAAGCGACGTTTCTCAAATTTGCGAATATATTTTGATAATTAATGCAAAGAAGTTTTGTCTGTTTCCTTCCGCCAAACTCATCCCCAGACGCGTTTCGCCGTTTACGGCTCATCAGTGAGGCTCAGTTTGGCAGAAGGAAACAGGGCTCAAAGACAAATCACTTGTCAGGATCGACGGCGAAACGCGTCTGGGGATGAGTTTGGCGGAAGGAAACAGACAAAACTTCTTTGCATTAATATCTGTGGTCCGGCACTTGTACCGGTTTTGAGAGCGCACTTGCAAAAATTTTCTGTTTTTACAGAATAATCCCTTCACGACTGACCTTTTCTAAGGTACCGTACTGGGACGCAAGATGTCGCACCGGGTTCTATAATTCCCGTCGATAATATTTTGATAAGTTTGGACATGCAGGAATGTTGAGAAGTAATCAGCGCATTTTTTGAGAAAAAAATAAAACGGTTTTGTTAAAAATTGAATAAGCTACAGTCGATATAGTAAAACATCAGATAAAAGTATCTCTGAAAAAATCATAAATTAATTTTTTTGAGCCACAAAATATGTTTTCCCAGGGCGCGCTTATAATGCAAACTAAAGCTTGTTTATCCGTCGATATGGTGGATCAAGAAAAAATTCAAAAAGTTATATATTATAGACACTTGCAGAATTATTTAAGCAAACCAGTGCGACGCCAACAGAAATTACAGGAAAAAGTTCATAAGCTGCCGTTTTTTCCGTATTAAAGATAAAGAAACGAAAAAATATCTCTTGAATACAATTTGACGAGCTCTATCCGCTAAAGTTTACAACGTTTCGATTAAAAGTCGTTTTCCATACGAAAGAAAAATAAAAACCGTGAAAAAATCAGGCCTTACTTTATGATTTCCACTTTCTTACAATTTTCGGCAATTTCCATTTCAGTTAGGTATAGAACGATATATTGGAAAAAGGTAGTTTTTGAGATGGCCTAACCGATTATCCAAACCGCATATCGATTGGATGCACCCAATTCGACTTATTAGCGATCCAAGAGGTACCATTTTCGACCAAATTTTGAGTTTAAAAAAATCAAAAAAATTACTTCCAAACTTTCGATCGCGCTCACAAACAATAGGCTTCTGTAGCCGATGGTCATCTACGCGTCGAAAAAGTTTAGATCGATAAAAATTATTATTACGACCTGTAACGTGTTTCAACGAGAATCCGATAATTATCGAATTTAAAAATTAATAACTTTTTTCCGGCACACCCTGTAGATTCGAAATTTTCACACAACGTACCCCCACTATTCCTCTCTAAACTGAAAAAGTTTCAATCGTCCCACTCTAACCGTTTCCGAGAAAAAAAATCGCAAATGTGAAAATGTCGAAACTGACAACAATTACAACACTACGACAACATACATACATATTTCAAATGTAGCAGCCGATATAGTGCAAAATTTTTAAGAGTCGATCGGGGTTGCCGTGATTCCGCGTGAAGAAGACGAATAACATATCGCGTGTTCGCGCGATTCATATTGGATTTTTTTTTATTAATAGCTTTATTCGAAATTTGACTTTGGCATCAAGTTCTGCTTCGATCGAAATGAAAAGTAAGCAAAAAAACAGTAGTCACGTAATTCGCATTATCTGTCAAATTTTAATTTTTTCCAAAAAATAATTCAAAAGTGGGGTTGTTTTTAAAAATATCGAAAAAAGTTATTAGAAAATTCTAGCCCATATGCAAAATTTCGGCTGCATAAGATAATTTTGTTTTTTTTACCCACCACTAAAATTTATTTTCCACTTAATGAACACTTTACTGATGACACTGTGTTCTTTTTTGTCTTAATATTAAGGTGTATTACTTTCAGACACAAACTACGTTTTCAAAAAAACTTATTTTATGAAGTTACCTTATACAGGGTCAAAAGCAAATAAACTTTGCATCACATGCGACCAAATTTTAATAGCACAATTTTGATTTTGCAGGAAAACACACATTTAATATGGCGCTACTTTAAAGAAAATGTATCTGAAATAAAGCATTGTCAAAAACTAAGAAGTTTTATGTAGGTTGCGTTAAGTCTTATTTTGCAAAAGTGATGCAATTTACAAAATAAGGGTAAAAAATCTAAAAAAAAAATCCCGTATGATGCGGACTTTACTGGCCACACTGTATAATGTCATCAAAGCTGATACTTAGCTAACATGTGTATGATCTTGTAGACTAACACGAAGAAGTAATAATAACAGTGCTTTACGGTGGATCAGTGCTCAGCTGACGAGTTAAAGATGTAGTGTATCGCTATATGTTTATAGCACTATTGCAGGACCCCTTCATAGACATTTACCTTTAGATCAGCAAACAATAATTACAAAAGTGGCAAATTTATGGCCTTGCTCATATAAACAAAGCCACACAGAAATAGGCATGCGCACTGCAAAATACTCATTTAACGAATGGAAAGATTTATCTACAGGCCCTGGCTTCAAAATATTTTTCTAAACGCTTAAGGCCGGGGTGCACAAATATTAAGTCCGTATTTCACGGGCCAAGTTCTTCTTCAAGAAATTGTAATAATTAACTTTCAATTTATTTATATACAGTGTGACCAGTAAAGTCCGCATCATATGGGATTTTTTTTTATTAATAGCTTTATTCGAAATGTGACTTTGGCATCAAGTTCTGCTTCGATCGAGATGAACATTAAGCAAAAAAATAGTAGTCACGTGATTCGCATTATCTGTCAAATTTTAATTTTTTCCAAAAATAATTTAAACGTGGGTTATTTCTAAAAATATTAAAAAACGTTATTGGAAAAGTTTTTTTTAAAAGCAGTTTCTAGCCTACATGCAAAATTTCAGCTGCATATGATAATTTTGATTTTTTACCCATATTTTGTCGTTGTAAACTTGTTTTTGGTGCATCATTGTAATTAATTTTTTGGAAACTGCACTTAAATAATAAAAAACTATTTTTACTTTTTTATGACATACTTTAATAACAAATTTTAATAATTAAATCGTTGAAAATAAATAAACTTTACGTTAAGTTAAACTAAAACTGAATGAACACTTAACTGATGACACTGTGTTTTTTTTGTCTTAATATTAAGGTGTATTACTTTCAGACACAAAGTAGGTTTTCAAAAAATACTTATTTTATGAAGTTACCTTATACAGGGTCAAAAACCAATAAACTTTGCATCACGTACGACCAAATTCTAATAGCCCAATTTAGATTTTGTAGAAAAACGCACATTTAATATGGCGCTACTTTAAAGAAAATGTTTCTGAAATAAAGCATTGTCAAAACTAAGAAGTTTTATGTAGGTTGCGTTGAGTCTTATTTTCCAAGGGTGGTGCAATTTACAAAATATGGGTAAAAATCAAAATTATCTTATGCAGCTGAAATTTTGCATGTGGGCTAGAAACAGCATTAAAAAAAACTTTTTCTTATAACTTGTTCCGATATTTTCAGAAATAACATCACTTTTGAATTATTTTTTGAAAAAAAAATAAAATTTGACAGATATTGCGAATCACGTGACTACTATTTTTTTGCTTAATGTTTATCTTGATCGAAGAAGAACTTGATGCCAAAGTCAAATTTCGAATAAAGGTATTAATAAAAAGAAATCCCATATGATGCGGACTTTACTGGTCATACTGTATGTGTGAACTAAAATTTGCCCCAAGCTATTGCCACAATTTATCGACAAGAAATTGGAACTTGTTCTAATTTTTTGACCAAGTTGGGGGAAGAGATAGTGATTTTTGGGCTTTTTGTGGCTGCCATTCTATCAGTTTTTGAGGTTAGAAAATGGTTTTTAATTTTTGGCACCTAAAATTTGTTTAAAAAGGATACGCCGTCGTGTTTTTAGTTTGATAAGCATTATCAAATCGAAAATAAAAAACAAACAAAACAGCAATCTTCGATGTTATCGCGAACCTAACCTTAAGCCAAATATTAGTTGATAACATTTAACAGTTTAGTAAAAACTTGGGTACCTGTAAAACAACAATTTCAAGCACAATTTTTTGATCAAGAACGTAAAAAACTTTTTGGTCCCAGTCATTGTTTAGGTATAGCACAACAAAATTCACTTAACTACATAATACATAAGTACATACAAAAAATCTGAAATCCAAAATATAATATATAAACACCCACAATCAATCACCGAGTTCATGTTATTTGCTTTTAAATAGCAAAATCAACGAGCGTTCCTTTTAAAATTTTAGCTCAGCTCAGCAAAGATTTTTTTCCTCCTCCCTTGCCACAGTTAAGTATGCATGCCCATCTATATTTCTCATACGATTGTAGGATTTGGTCGTGAAGCATTTCTTTAACAACTTAGCTAAGCAAACATTATTACCTTGTTATGCTGTTTAAAAGAAGCAAAAGGAAAGTATCTAATAGCAAAGACTACAAGAAATCCTACAGAGAATAGAGTACGTAACAACAAAAATGGCGACGATGCGGTTCTGGAGTGTATTTCTGTCATGTCGATAAAGAAGCATCTTTACACTTCACGGTCACGCTAATCGTCAGAATTGCCGCTATTGGTCTAGGGAAAATTCTCACTGAATTAGAGAAGAACATACGCGATATCCTGAAAAGTTAATATTTGGGCAGGAATAGTTGGAGATCATATCATAAGTCCCTTTTTCATTAATGGCAATTTAAATGGCGATAATTATTTAGCGCTGCTCCAAAATAATGTCTTGCCAACTATGAAAAGCTTATATCCTGATCCAGCAAACCCACAACTTGCAGCAAATATGATATGGTTTCAGTAAGATGGAGCACTGCCCCATTACCAAATTAATGTCCGGCAGTACCTCAACCATGTATTTCCAAATCGGTGGATAGGGTGGCGTGGATCTGACGCCATTAGACTTCTTCTTATGGGGTTATGTCAAAAATATTGTATACAAAACTAAACCCCTCGACTTAAGAAGACGAATAACGCTTGCGATTAGATCGGTCACGCCTCAGATGTTCAGTAACATTAGAAGAAATTTCTATTCAAGATTAGGATGTCTCCAAGACGATCGTGGCGAGCATTTTTGCATAAATCTGAAAACACTTAATATTTCCGAAACAGATGAAGATGAAGATAGGTATAGTACATTTTGTATAGAGTTGTTAAGAAAAGAACCGAGAACCGAACAGGTTACAGACAGCCTGTTCAGTGAACTGTTCTTTGTAAAAGAACTGAACCGGTTCTTTAGATAGACATATGACAGATGGTTGCGCTCGAGTGATGTTAAAGAGTAGGTAAATTGTTGAACAGCTGTTCAGCAGTTCTCACCCGGGAACCTGTTCGATCATAAATTATTGTCACTCAGTTGGTAAGTTGGTAAAAAAAGGTAAAAGGTTGAAAAAAAAAAAAAAAAAAGGTCGCCAGTTCCGTAAACTAACAACATAGAACACCGCTGCATCCCTCTCACTGGCGCTCCCTGTTCCCTGTCTGCTCCAAAGAAAGAAGAAACAAAGAACAGCCTGTTCTTTTTATTCTCAAACGACGACCCCGCATGCTGCCATCATTCATAAATCACCAAAGAACAGGCTGTTCTTTGTTTCTTCTTTCTGTTTGGAGCAGACAGGGAACAGCAGTTTTTTTTTTTTTTTTTAGAAAGTGATTAACAAAAACCGGTTTTGTACTACTTTGGCGACCTTTCACCTTTTTTTACCAAGGCAGTGAGTGACAATAATTTATGATCAAAAGAACAGGTGAACAGGTTTACGGAACAGGTTCCAGAGTGAGAATCGAACTGTTCGAACCTGTTCAGCAATTTACCTGTTCTTTAACATCACTAATTTTGTACATAAAATATGTCTAAAATTTTCTGAAGAATCCACAAATTAAATAATAAATAATATACAGGGTGTTGCATTTAAAATAAGAAAGTTGGTATTCGCGAATGTTACATGACACACTCTGTATAAAAAGTTTTTATTGAAAAAAATGCGCAACTAGAAATACCAATCGATGTGTCCGAGCGTTTTTCCGGACACGCCTCCATAACATTCGGTCGGTATCTCTAATGCTCTTTGTGATTCCATTACCACTTGTTTTTTATACAAACTAATATACAGCCCATTGTTATTAACATAAATGATGACTCTGAGAGTGAAACGGAATTAGGTTAAGATTAAACAATAGTATATTAAAGTATAAGTGGATATTAAGATCTTTAAAACACGCGCGATTTTGCAAGCACGACGGCGCAGCCGGAGTGCTTGAAATAGAGCAAGTGTTTTAAAGACCAGTTATCCACGAATACTTTACATTATTTTTTTTTATTGGTATTTATATTACAAAAAATGGAAATAATAAATTAGTAAAGTCATGAAAATGAGGAGAACAAAAAATTACTTCCAATCTGTCACATAAGATTCATTGTTGTCACCGTTGACATTGCTTGTGAAAGATATTTTATTTGACGTTAAAAGGTAATTCTGTCAAATCAATAATTAAAAAGTTGACATATTTAGACTTTACGTTTCACGGGTTGTTGATGTTGCCATGGTAACTTTAAAACACGCGCGTTTTTGAAAGTGGAATTTAAACACGCTGAGGCGTACTTTAAATAAGCGAAATAGGGTATCAATAAAAAAAATTATATATTATGCATTATTTTATTTAGTGAGTATTGTAACATTAGTTAGTGTGTTCCACCTAAGGAGGTAATCGGCTATATCTTAGAAAGTAAAGACACTAGGAGCTTGGGAAAAAATATATATCGATAAAAGCGGGCAAGAGAAATTGCTGGAAATTAATTTCAAGTTCGAGAAATGACCGCTAGGGGGCGTAGGAGAACTTTCAAAATAGAAATGCCGATTTTCTCTTGATTTTTCTTAATAAAAATATGTTAAAAATAAAAGCATTGTATTCTTCATAAAATTATGCAACTTTATGTTAGAAATAGTTTTTTTCTATTTTCAATAATAAAGTGGTGGGAGAAGGTCAAACCTTTTTTCTTTCAAACGCTAATATCTCTGCTTTGGACAAACCGATTTTATTCAACTTGGTCTTGAAAAAAAGGCCTTCTTTTTCTCTATACGTTGATTTATTAACTATACCATATTGATTCTGATAGTGGCCACTAGATGGCGTTTTTCCGTAATTCCTCAATGAATAAGTATTTTCTCAAAAAAATCAAATGTTATGACGTGACTTTTTCATCATATTTTATTTTAGGCTTATAAAGGCTATTAAATAGTGGAATAAAAAATCCAGGTCCGTATTTAAAATAAAAAAGTTGATAATGGTCGCTCGAATCCGAAACGTCGGATTAAAAAACTAACCCCATCAGCTTGTAGAGGAGGAAAAGTTACTACAAGGAACTGAATACCGCAACGTGATATCTTTTGTTAAACTAGAGAAATTAGGGATAATAATAATTAATATGGTAAAATAGGCCATTTTTTAAAACATTCATTAATCAATTAAATCACTGGGTTTTTCTCTAGTTTAACAAAATATATCACGTTGCGATTTTCAGTTCCTTATAGTAACTTTTTCTCCTCTACAAGCTGATGGGGTTAGTTTTTTAATCCGACGTTTCGGATTCGAGCGACCATCATAAACTTTTTTATTTTAAATACGGACCTGGATTTTTTATTCCACTATTTAATAGGCTTTATAAGCCTAAAATAAAAGATGATGAAAAAGTCATATCATAAAATTTGATTTTTTTGAGAAAATCTTTATTCATTGAGGAATTACGGAAAAACGCCATCTAGTGGCGACCATCAGAATCAATATAATATAGTTAATAGACCTACGTGTAGAGGAAAAGAAGGGCTTTTTTTCAAGACTAACTTGAATAAAATCGGTTATCCAAAGCAGATATATCAGCGTTTGAAAGAAAAAAGGTTTGACCTTCTCCCACCACTTTAATATTGAAAATAGAAAAAAACGATTCCTAACATAAAGTTGCATAATTTTATGAAGAATACAATGCTTATGTTTTTAACATATTTTTATTAAGAAAAATAAAGAGAAAATCGGCATTTCTATTTTGAAAGCGGTAATTTTTCTTGAAAATAATTTCCAGCAATTTCTCTTGGCCGCTTTTATCGATATATATTTTTTCCCAAGGTCCTAGTGTTATTATTTTCTGAGATTTAGCCGATTACCTCTTTAGGTGGAACACCCGGTACACATTTTATTAGTATATTTTTAGGACTGTGTGAATCAAAATTAAAGTTAAATTTTTTTTAATCCGTCACTAATTTCTTCTCCTAAAATACCTGTCAGCCTGTTATATACAGGGCGTTTCAATATAAATTCCCAGGCCAATTATTTCGAAAACTAAAAGTGACATGTAAATTCTGTAAACGCCAGTTTTTAGCCTCTATGATTGGCTTCACAACTGTGCAAAAAATGTGATTGAATAATACAAGATGTAGGTGGCGCCAAGGTGCAAAGTATTTTTTTGATGACAGGAACTTTTAAATGTTGTGGTTCTTAAAGATAATTAATTTTTGATCAAATTATGTCGCATAAAATTTTTTGATAAATCCAACTAAACGGAGATATTTAGGGTTAAGTTTTTTTTAAAAATAATTTTAACGAGTATTTTAATTAAAAATATTTTTAATATCCTTTAGCAGATTTTAATTTAATTTTGGTAATGATGATTTTAGTGATAAAACGCTCGTGTAGGGCTAAATTATTACGTTCAGTGGCGTCTCAGGGGGCGCCTTAACAAATAATATTGGCAAAAAAGACGCCACTGAGTATTTTTTACACACGTTGGTGGGCTATTTTCTACTGTTTGTAGGACTAAAGCTACATTTTCCTCAGTGGTAACCGTATTCCTTCTTGGAACTTTCTCCTTTTTAAAGCTACCATGTAGTTAAGTTGGTACACAAGATTTGCGATCGGGCGTTGGTCTATCTGGAAAACGAGCTCGATAGCAGCGCACAGCTTCTGAAGCATTTTGATGGCATTCTCCATAAACTAAAACCATGTTCAATTTGTCTTGATTTGTATGGTGAACCCATTTTTATTTCAAAATGTAGAAATTGCAAATTCTGACACTGATACTGACACTGAGTGTTAATAATGTTACTTATTTAATGCTTTTTGTTTTCCAGAGATATGCAATAAACAATTTAACAGACAAGAAAAGGATATTTTTATTTGCTTAATCCGAAAAAAATATAAAAATTACCAAAAACTAAGTGGCGTCTTATTTTTTGCCAATATTATTTGTCACTGGACGTTTAGGAGCGTTATGTCACTAAAATTATCATTACCAAAATTAAATAAAAATCTGCTAAAGGATATTAAAAATATTTATAATCAAAATACTCGTTAAAATTATTTAAAAAAAAAACTTATACCCAAATATCTCCGTTCGTGTTGATTTAATCAAAAAATTTTATGCGACATAATTTGATCAAAAATTAATTGTCTTTAAGAACCACGACATTTAAAAGTTCCTGTCGAAAACATTTTTTACACAGTTGTGAAGCCAATCATAGAGGCTAAAAACTGGCGTTTACAGAATTTACATGGCACTTTTAGTTTTCGAAATAATTGGCCTGGGAGTTTTAATTGAAACACCCCGTATATAATAAGTACACAGAAAAAAAAATATCTTGAAATAAGACATTTTAAGACTTTAAAAATAATTACTCAATATAAGAATCTACGTCTTTATAGTCGACAATTGACTTACATTGAGACCCTAAAAGTACTTATTTAAGAAAAATAATTTCCTTAATATATTTCCTTAAATTAAACTATTTTCTCTTTAAAGATCATAATAATAACGCTTTTGAAATAATGATACTAATAACCTTGTTGCAAAAAAATAAGTGTATTTCCATCAAAATATTAATACTTTTAACTCGAAATCGATACCTTTGGCTTAAGGACATGTTGTTTTCATTTTAAGGTTTTAAAGAATTTAATTGAAATAAGATATATATACATAATCCAAATAAGATGCATCTTAAATACTAAAACCAAATGTCTTATATTAAAATCACAACGTATATTGTTTTAACCAAACCATATGTCTTAAGTAGTCTTAATATATCACGTATTTATATTTAAATATGCAATGTTATAATTTAAGGAATCGATGTCTTGGGTTCCAGTCTTTTACCCCTACTGTTACCCGCAATGGCATCTTGCCTAAAGCCATTCGCTTAATTTTACTGCGCGTAAAGTAGATTTGGCACTGTGTCGGGGTGGGTGTGAATTGTGAATTAATAAAAATAAGTATGGAAATGGAAAATGTATTACAAAGTTGGGATATGGGTGAATACGCAATAAAGTTCCAAGGTAAGCATAATTTTATTTATTAGTGGTGTATGATTTATAGATTATATTGTATTGATTGTATTTTTAAACCTTGCGCTGGTGTCCCGGCTGCCGGAGAAATGAAAATGGCCTTTTTAAAATATTACTTCAAAACAAAAAAAATTCAAAAACAAAAATTATCAAAAAATGTTTCCGAAATATCATTACAATGACAAATTATTTTTTGGTATTGGAAAAAAAAATTCGTAATTTGTTGTTTCGAAAAAATGTTTTCGAACTATTTTTGTTTTCGAAAATTTTTGGTACTTCTTTTTATAGTATTTTATTTTCCAATGTCATCATCATAAACAGCGGGAGGATAGAGCGAACGCGCCGTGCTGCCATGAAGCGAGCTATACAATAAGCAATACCCTTTTTACTTTGCAACATTTTTGGTAAAAAAAAATTTCCAGCAGCTCATATATCTTTTTTATGAACATGTATTTTTGCACTTACTAAAGAAGCCTTTATTGTCACCTCTCCATCTCAGGTTAAATTTGTACCATTTTTTTTATTCCTATAATATTAGAATTTAAAACAATAATTGTTTTGCCGCATTCTCTTTTGGCTGTAAATGACTACCAAAAGTGACTAGAAAAAAATGGGTGCCTCCTGTAAAATTTATTTTTTAAGCACTCCCTTAAAGGAAAGTTGTTTTGGTGCTTAATTTTTTTTTTTAATTACAGATGATAATATACCAGCACTACTTTATTTGCTAAATATAGTAAAATGCTCTCCCATATAGTTCCACCAACGGAGAAAAATTCATGTGGCCAAAATAATTCATGTTTGTTGGAGGGACGAAGTATTTTACATCTCTTGATGAAAAACTGACGGACATTTATTTCTTTCAATTTTGCTTTCTTCAAAATATAAAAAAAAGTTTAAGCTCTTGGGTTCCACAAGAACATGTTTATTAATGGTTATTTTGTATGTATACATTATTTTTATCTACTTTTAATGTTAAGTACATATATTACAGTTTAAAAAAGGGTTTTGTAATAGGTTATATTTCAACACTAGGGCTATAATAAAACTTATTACATTACTAAGCCATGATGAACCTTAGATTGTTGTAAATTAAACCTGTTTTGTTCAGTGGTAAATTACATACGATAAAAAAGTAAATTTAATAAATTTAAAATATCAACGTTGTTGTTTGTTGTTATATCATAACTAGTTTTTTTTTTGTTCGTTTTACACTTTTTTGACAAATATAGGATAAGTATTTTAGTAACAATTTTTTTTATTTATTGACCTATCCTAAATGGTGATATACTTGCCTAAATTACTGTAGAATTTTCTTATATACTTTTATGTATTTTGTAATTTGATTTAAATTGGTCCCTAACTTTTAAGGAATGCTGTTTCAGTGGATATTTAATTTTTCGTGTAGTTAATGTGAAGTATGCAATAATTATCGAAAATGAAATAACGAAGGAACCACTTATCCTTTAAGAGCAAACACTAGTGACGCCTTTGCCATTTAGTTTTTTCATTAATATTTCGTTACATCTTCGTTTTATCCAAAAATTGACCAAATACTCCTCTTTGGAGTACAATTACCTATAGTTTTACGTTAAAAAAGTTGAATTTTTAAATGAATAAAAGCAGAAAAAGACTTATAAATATATGCGCCAATTTGACAAAATTTCTATTTTTTATTTTACAAATTTATCATTTAAATTTTTCTTAACTTAAAACTGTTGGTAATTGCTACCCAAAGAGGGGTTTTGGCCGCTTTCTGGAAAAAACGAAAAAAAAACGAAATATTGATCAAAAAACGAAATGGCGAAGGCGTTACTAGGATTTGCTCTTAAAAGAAATACTTCGAATCCTGTAACGAAAAAAGTCTTCGAATCATTATTTTAAAAAAGCAATATCCTCAATTAAAATAATTCAAACCTAGAGCTAAGGATTTATATAAATTTTCATGAAGGATTCCAAGCTCTTAATTTGATAATCTACGGTTTTTAAAGTAAATAATTTAAAAGTTTATTCGAAATTTTCTAAAGGTTGAATTAAAGACTTTAAAAGATAGAAACTAAATTACCGTTCTTTACATTAAGGACTTGAAAGACTTCTTGAGTGTAACCAAGTGCTTTAATTCCTGCTCACACAAGAGTTTCAGTTCATAGTAAAAGGACATGGGAACCTTCGTATAAAGCCGGATTAGCTTATCCAATAGAAATCAAAATATATTGTTTTAAATACCTATTTCCTTAATGTATGACATTATTTTCAAAGAAATTATTTACTACATTCAAAGCCACAGTTCTTCGACTTATATCTGTCGGAGGCTGATAGTGAAATCCGTCCTTTCATGAAAAGCCTAGTCACTTCATGAAGCGTCGGCAGATTGTGTAAAAACATAAAATTACACGATCTGCCGCGTCACTTCATGAAGAGACCTTGACGTTTCGGCGTATTATGTATAACACAATCTGTCTAATTTTAAATATCGTCACTTCATGAAATGCCACAAAAACAAGGCATATTGTGTAATTCCGTCTTAAAGGTATATTGGCAACTGGTTTGTTCGGGTTTGTCAGAGCATTTTTTTTATTTTTATAAAATAATATTAGTTGAAAAAATTTAATTAAAAAAAAAATGTTCTGGGGAACAACGAACAAACCAGTTCCAAAATATACCTTTTAGACGGAATTACACAATCTGCCGACTGACATGACATCGTTAGGTACTACATGAAGTGACGATATTTAAAATTAGGCAGATTGTGTTATACATAATACGCCGAAACGTCAAGGTCTCTTCATGAAGTGACGCGGCAGATCGTGTAATTTCATGTTTTTACACAATCTGCCGACGCTTCATGAAGTGACTAGGCTTTTCATGAAATGACGGATTTCACTATCAGCCTACGACATATTGAAATCAAGAGGTCCTTAAATTATGGCGGTTTGCTTTGATTGAAAGAAACCTTTTTTTCTGTGTATACCTAATAAATAATAAATTTTGGCTAGAAATTTGCATTTTGTTAATTGATGTCAAAAATGAAAGCCGATATACTTTGAGATATACTTTACATAATTGTTAATTTAACCAATATGAATAATAATTTTTATACTTACTAAAAACTTTGTTGTCGCCTTTTCTATTAGTTTCCAAAAGCATGTCTATAAGATCGTTACCCTTAAGATTCGATGATTGTTTTCGTAATTGAAGGACTTCTATAAAAATTCTTTTTAACGAAGCAACAATTCTGGAGTTAAAAAACTGTACCCTAAACGTCGAGATAATGTTTGGCATAAACCAGCTCCCCATCTGTCGAAAAGCAGTATCAATTCTGAAATTAAAAAAAGTATACACTGCGAGTTTGTAACTTGAAATAAATTCAGTAAACTCAGCACAGTTTTTTTTTGCAAAATGCTTGGACACGGATATTAACATTTTAAGTTGCCTTTTTTTAAAACGAAATATTGATACAGTGTTTCCCAAAATTAAATATACGACACGATATACAGTGTGACCAGTAAAGTCCGCATCATAGGGGATTTTTTTTTTATTAATAGCTTTATTTGAAATTATACTTTGGCATCAAGTTCTGCTTCGATCGAGATGAAAATTAAGCAAAAAAATAGTAGTCACGTGATTCGCATTTTATCTGTCAAATTTTAATTTTTTCCAAAAAATAATTCAATAGTAGCGTTATTTCCGAAAGTATCTAAAAAAGTTATTAGAAAAAGTTTTTTAAATGCAGTTTCTAGCCCACATGAAAAATTTTAGCTGCCTAAGATAATTTTGATTTTTTACCCATATTTTGTAAATTGCACCACTTTTGCAAAATAAGACTCAACGCAACCTACATAAAACTTCTTAGTTTTGACAAGGCTTTATTTCAGATACATTTTCTTTAAAGTAGCGCCATATTAAATGTGTGTTTTTCTACAAAATCAAAATTGGGCTATTAAATTTGGTCGCATGTGACGCAAAGTTTATTTGTTTTTGACCCTGTATAAGGTAACTTCATAAAATAAGTATTATTGAAAACGTAGTTTGTGTCTGAAAGTAATACACTTTAATATTAAGACAAAAAAGAACACAGTGTCATCAGTAAAGTGTTCGTTAAGTGGAAAATAAACTTTAGTGGTGGGTAAAAAATCAAAATTATCTTATGCAGCTAAAATTTTGCATGTGGGCTAAAAACTGCATTTAAAAAAGCTTTTTCCTATAACTTTTTTCGATACTTTTTTAGAAATAACCACACTTTTGAATTACTTTTCGGAAAATATTAAAATTTGACAGATAATGCGAATCACGTGACTACTATTTTTTTGCTTAATTTTTATCTCGCTCGAAGCAGAACTTGATGCCAAAGTCAAATTTCGAATAATGTTATTAATAAAAAAAAATCCCATATGATGCGGACTTTACTGGTCAAACTGTATTTTTTAAACGACAACCCTAGATTTTTCTTGTGTATTTTTCAAGTGTATAGTAAGTATACATAAGTACCAAATTTAAAATTTTTGTTTCTTGTACGAAACCGGCAATTGCTGAGAAGTTGAAGTCATGAGTGTAGGCTAAATTCTCCTAAAGTTATTAGAAATGCTCGAAACGAGTTATTTTTAATTTTTAAAGAAATTCTCTCATGCTCTAGGAAGATTATAAATGAAGAAATACAACAAAAAATCTTACCTAAAAATAACCTTTGCAAAAATGAACAATTTTACATTCGATCTATCTTGTATATTAGCTGATTGTTCAATGTTCCAAGCTTCTTCAATATCAGAATTTTCACTCTCATTCTCACACTCGTTCATTTTTGTTCTTTCAACTTTAAAAGAGTTCTTTTCAAAATGACAGAAGCGAAATAATTGTCGAAAAAATTCGCATTTGACAACTATGTGGCAGGTTTAATAAAAGCAGCATATTAGTAACAAACAAATACATTGCAATGACAAATCAACGTAAAAATGTTCATCAATAATTATGAAAGCGGGACGATTAAAAAAAAATTAGTTCTTCATATCAGTCGTACCAAAAATTGTATAAGCATCACGAAGGGTAAGGATTTACTGATATCAGACTATATTGGAGTGGAGACTTGGCTGCACTCAGTCTGAAAACATTCTCATCGATAAGTAAGTAAATCGTCCTTACCGTTCTTAATACTTAATATACTATTATTGTTAAATTCTAATTAAAAAAACTGATACTTACCTAAAGCCAAACATTTCTCTTGAAAGACTCCTGCAAATAAAAATTACAGTAAATGTGTGGTCTTTAATATTAATAAAGGGTGTTTCTGGCTCTACAGGTCCTATGGAATTGACATTATATTTAAACCCGTAAATACTGGTATAAATAAACATTGCGAAAAATTTTTTTTTTTGTATTGGTACCCTATCTTGCTTACTTAAAGAACACCTCAGAGTGTTTAAACCCAACTTTTAAAAACGCGCGTGCTTTAAAATTACCACGTAACATTAACAACCCGAGAAACGTGAACTCTAAATGTCAACTTTTTAATTATTGATATGACAGAAGTACCTTTTTCTACGAGCGTGTGAAAAGTTAGACTATTCACACTCATTTCAGTGTGAAAAGTTTTACTTTAACGCACTAGTGTGAAAAGTAAATTACTTTTCACACGCCGGGTGAAAAGTCTATCTTTTCACACGCTCGTAGAAAAAATCTTGTATGATATAGGTGCGTAAGAAAATATCTCGTTTAAGGCGCTCATATAAATTGCGAAACTCGCTTCGCTCGTTCCGCAAATTCTCATATGCGTGCCTTAAACGAGTTATTTTCACACTTATATCATAAATAGCTATTTAACGTCAGATAAAATTTTACTGACAAGTGAACAAAGCTTTATTCAAACACTTAACAAGCTTAATTTTTTTAATAAATATAAAAAGTGCAGTTGGTATTGTTTAAAATAATAATACTTTTTTTTTATAAGAGGAAATCTGCCCTGCATTGGCAAAAAGCCGTAAATGAAATTTTATAGTTTTGAGAAAACTCCACTTAAAGTTGAAATTGGTGTACTTTTGCACCATTTTTGTGTTTTGGCAACGGAACAATTTTAAACTCTCCGGTAAAGGATATAGATAGTAAGTCTTATTTTTTTAGGTAGGTACTTGTTTTTTTGTAGTTTTAAGCAAAATCTGTTGCTTACGTCTTTTATCCATTTTTTTTTTTAATAATGGTTTAGTTCTTATACTAACAAAAAAAGACTTAAGTGCGTTTAAGTCTATTTGCCATTGTTAAAAGTTTCAATTTTTGCAGCAGAAATTAATGGCTGACCAATGTAAAGTACTTATACGTTTTTTTTCCAATGTAGTTTATTGCTCAAAAGCTTTATGGTGCTATGAATTTAAATATAATAATTAATAATATTTATTACTTAAAATAAACAAATTAGAAAGTAATATCATTTTTATCATTTAAATCTTCAGACGTTGAACTTTCTGGTAAATTCATCCAAAATCTTCTACGGCTTTCTGCAATTTTTTAAAAATGTCTTCCTTCTTCTTTGACAATACACCTCGATGAACCGATCGCTTCTCAGGTAAAATTCCGACATCAACTTTTCTTTTAATTATTATGACATAGTATAAAACAAAGTCGCTGTCGCTGTCTGTCCGTCCCTATATATGCTTAAATCTTTAAAACTACGCAACGGATTTTGAAGCGGTTTTTTTAAATAGATAGAGTAATTCAAGAGGAAGGTTTATATGTATAATACATGCATAATATTGTAGAGAAACACTGATAAATTTAGAGGTTTCTAATGTGATGTCGTAAATAAACACATTTTAGACCCGCGTGCGAAGCCGGGTCGCTAGTAATATATATGTCGTAGGCTGATAGTGAAATCCGTCATTTCATGAAAAGCCTAGTCACTTCATGAAGAGTCGGCAGATTGTGTAAAAACATGAAATTACACGATCTGCCGCGTCACTTCATGAAAAGACCTTGACGTTTCGGCGTATTATGTATAACACAATCTGCCTAATGTTAAATATCGTCACTTCATGTAGTACCTAACAATGTCATGTCAGTCGGCAGATTGTGTAATTCCGTCTGAAACGTATATTGGCAACTGGTTTTTTCGTTGTTCCTAAGAGAATTTTTTTTTTTAATTAAATTTTTTCAACTAATATTATTTTATAAAAATTTAAAAAATGCTCTGACAAACCCGAACAAACCAGTTGCCAATATACCTTTTAGACGGAATTACACAATATGCCTTGTTTTTGTGGCATTTCATGAAGTGACGATATTTAAAATTTAGGCAGATTGTGTTACATAATACGCCGAAACGTCAAGGTCTCTTCATTAAGTGACGCGGCAGATCGTGTAATTTCATGTTTTTACACAATCTGCCGACGCTTCATGAAGTGACTAGGCTTTTCATGAAATGACGGATTTCACTATCAGCCTACGACATATACAGTGTCACCAATAAAGTCCGCATCATATGGGATTTTTTTTTATTAATAACTTTATTCGAAATTTGACTTTGGCATCAAGTTCTGCTTAGATCGAGATGAAAATTAAGCAAAAAAATAGTAGTCACGTGATTCGCATTATCTGTCAAATTTTAATTTTTTCCAAAAAACAATTCAAAAGTGGGGTTATTTCTGAAAATATCGAAAAAAGTTATTGGAAAAAGTTTTTTAAAATGCCTTTTCTAGCCCACATGCAAAATTTCAGCTGCATAAGATAATTTTGATTTTTTACCCATATTTTGTAAATTGCACCACTTTTGCAAAATAAAACTCAACGCAACCCACATAAAACTTCTTAATTTTGACAATGCTTTATTTCAGATACATTTTCTTTAAAGTAGCGCCATATTAAATGTGTGTTTTTCTACAAAATCAAAATTGGGCTATTAAAATTTGGTCGCATGTGATGCAAAGTTTATTTGTTTTTGACCCTGTATAAGGTAACTTCATAAAATAGGTATTTTTAAAAACATAGTTTGTGTCTGAAAGTAATGCACCTTAATATTAAGACAAAAAGAACACAGTGTCATCAGTAAAGTGTTCATTAAGTGGAAAATAAATTTAAGTTTAACTTAGCGTAAAGTTTATCTATTTTCAACGATTTAATTTAAAACTTCTTTATTTTATTTTTATTCTTTTACTTTCAGACACAAACTACGTTTTCAAAAATACGTATTTTATGAAGTTACCTTATACAGGGTCAAAAACAAATGAACTTTGCATCACATGCGACCAAATTTTAATAGCCCAATTTTGATTTTGTAGAAAAACACACCTTTAATGGCGCTACTTTAAAGAAAATGTATCTGAAATAAAGCATTGTCAAAACTAAGAAGTTTTATGTAGGTTGCGTTGAGTCTTATTTTGCAAAAGTGGTGCAATTTACAAAATATAGGTAAAAAATCAAAATTATCTTATGCAGCTGAAATTGTGGGCTAGAAACTGCATTTAAAAAAACTTTTTCTAATAACGTTTTTCGATATTTTTAAAAATAACCCCACTTTTGAATTATTTTTTGGAAAAAATTAAAATTTGACAGATAATGCGAATCACGTGACTACTATTTTTTGCTTAATTTTCATCTCGATCGAAGCTTAATGCGAACTTGATGCCAAAGTCAAATTTTAATTAAATAAGCTATCTATTAATAAAAAAAATCCCATATGATGTGGACTTTACTGGTGACACTGTATATCAATATTTTCTTATGCGCCCTTAACATACTCCCCCGCCCATACGAAGGTAGTTAAGACAACGTAAATATACGATCAATTTACCGCATCACACATTGAAACAGCAATACAAATATAACAAAATTTGTATTGATCGCTCCCTATACAGATGTTCGAAGATAGTCCACGTGGACTTGACTGTCATCAATTTTTTTTTAGTTTTTTTGTTTGTCTCAACTAAGATCGTATACACAATACCTTCATTTCAAGGGGAGACTAATTATGAAAACATGAAGAAAAAAGATTGAATTAAATATTGGTCCTTAAATGTGTTATAAGGACGATATTGAAATTCCAATCGAATATCGATATAGCCGATATATCGGTAATATCGATAATATCGATACTATCGATAATACTGACAATATCGATGATATCGATAAATTTCGATATTATAGATAATATCGATAAATATCGATAATATCCATAAATCGAAATTTTATTTTTTAAATATCGTTTATCGATACATCGATATAATATCGAAATTTTGCCCAGCCCTAGTCTAGGTCTAGAACAACCAAACAAAAAAGGGGGGGACGTGGAGGTAGGGAAACACTTCTAAAAAGATGATGTCAAAAGGTTTACTTAATAAAACATGTCTTGAAGATACAGTAAAAAATGTTATTTCATGTTAGGTATTTTAGGGATATCATGTTATAAAATCTGTAAAAATAAAAAAGAGATTGAAATATGAGATTTTTTTGTAAATGTAGAGAAAGTACTTACAAAGTATTTTTCGGAAAAGTGGTTTTGGGCACTGAATTTTAAGGTTCAGTAACCCCACCAGATATTAATTTCAAATTAAGTAGATAAACTTCATATTTACACGTGAAGAGTCGAACAGCCTTTATATTCTAATTTTCTTAAAATGTTTAAATATGAAGTAATCAATAACAACTGTGTTGAGTAGTTGACAACAATTAATTTTATGTGATAGAATGCAAATTAATTTTTGTTTTTCTCATTTCCATGACAACGACAGATATACTGATGTCCCATCACAAATTCAACCATATAACTTTATAAGTTCTTATTTCAATTTTTTTCTAGTATTAATACCAGTATTTATGATTTTAAAGTGTACTAATGAAAAAAAAATAATGTAAAGTATTCGTGGATAACTGGTCTTTAAAACACTTGCTCTATTTCGAGATAAATATCCTCTTATACTTTATAATACCATTAAATGCCATGTTGCAATAATATGCCAAAAAAGTCACCAGTTGTCTTTTGAAGTTTATGACCCGCCGCTACTAGTTTGTCGATGACCTGGCCATAAAATGGAGCTTAAACTGCCAAAAATCAGAACCTCAATACAGTTATGCTCGTATGCACCATTAGGACTTAATCATGGTTAAACTTTGATCCTGATTTATGACAAAAATCGCTACGGATTAGCAAGTTATAGAATTGTCCATGATTGTGATTGACCCGACCATTTTGGCTGGTCCATAGCGTTTCTTGTCATAAATCATGGTTAAAGTTTAACCCTGATTAGTTGTAATGGTGCATAAAGCATAACACTGGTAAACCTTGGTTACCCGTCCAGTGTTGCCGCGATTCGTGCTTTAAAATTATAGTATAGTGCTATATACCAAAATTATTAGACTGTTGAAAATATGTAAACCTTTTAACTTTAAGTAGTTGCAACTTTAGTGGCGCTGTTACGAGAGGGGCAGTGGGGTTTTGTGCCTCCCCGCGGTACGCTATTATATATTTTAAATTATTACAAAAACAAAAAATTAAAAACAACCTTGTAGAAATTTCAAAACGAATTAAAAACGCATTTAATAAAAAATAAAAATGAAGTATTTTACCTCATTCCAACTAAATTTGCAGGATTCAAATCGTATTACTTTCCGAAATATTCTAATGGACGAGGTGAGACACCATGCCTATTGCTTTTATCTTAGAAAAAGATCCTGGCGCCTAACAACAATGATGATGTGGAAGAATGCCCAGTCCACTGTCAAATGACGACTGGAAGATCGGATACTAGTCATTGATGCCGGCAATGATAGTATGAAAGATTTTAGCGCGGAGCCTTGTCTTACTAACGTCCAGAGAGATGAGAGCTATGTGCCTGGAGAAAAGATTGAGCCAATAGCCGCGCCGACGAAATACCTTAGTGAGAAAGAGGGTTGAAGGTCTCTACGGTAATAAAAGCAACTAAATGAATAAAATGTGTGATTTTTTTGGTCATATGTCATTTTCAAAGCTTAGAGAAATGAAAATACACATACAGTGTGTATCAGCCAAATGGAATAAATTCGATAATAAATACATGGGGCGTGTCCGAAACAACGCTCGGCCTTTCTGGTTGCGCATTTTTTTCAATAAATACTTTTTATACAGGGTGTGTCATGTAACAGTGGCCAATACAAACTTTCTTATTTTATGAAAAGGAAAGAAAAACACAAAGTCTTCCTCCACAAAATTTAATGGAAAGGAGTTTAGGGGTCTCTACATGTTTCGAACGCAGAAACGTTTATCTTCAGGAGACAGAAGGTTTTTAAATTTATGCTGGTGGTGTTAGCAAAAGAGAAATTGAAATTTAGAACCTTAATGGAGCTTTTATGGATTTAAAACTGAAGTGTAGAAGAAACATGAAATAAAAGATTTGATAATGGTGAAACCATAGAGTGTTTAAGACATTATGAAAGGGTGTAAACCCACCAAATAAATTGGGGAAGAAGAAAACCTTTCTAAGGTGTCGAAGCTTATTTAAAACCTTTAAAAGAACTTGTGGAACATATAAGACATTATATGAGGGTACAATCATTGTATTGTCACATAAAATTGTTGTAGCAAAAAGAATTTTTGGGGTCCTGAGGATTACTTTTCTTATTTTAAATTCATTAAATTATTCAATTTTTGGATTCTTCAGGAAATTTTGGTCATATTTCATGTATCCTTCATCTGTTTCGGAAATATTAAGTGTTTTCAGATTTATTGCATTTCAGCGTTTCTTTTTGCTGATATGAAATAAAAAAAGGTATAAATAGTTTTGTTTACTTTTGTTTAAAACTCCTGACCTTAGCAAATTGTTGTCTGTCTGCATGACAGTAGTTGTCAGTGTTATATATCAGGAAAATGGTTTATTTAACAGAAATGCACAAAATAACAATTCTAGAGATGATTGGTTATGGAGACAAAACACGGACACAAATGGAAGTTGCTCGCTTATTTTTATAAAAAAGTAGCTACCAATGCAATAAATAATGATACCAAATTAGATATTATACTGGAGTTTAAGGAAAACCCACATACTTCTAGTCGAAAAACAGCCTCAATGTTCGATGTTATAGCCATTCATCGATTATTCAAACATTACAAGAAAATAATATGTATCCCGATAAAATGATACCTATTCATGAGCTCATGTAAGACGATTTTGATAGGAGAACGTATTTTTGTAAACAAATTATGGCTATATTAGATAACAATATGATTCAATTAGAAGGAACATGTTTTGTTTTCTTTACACTTCACGGTCATGCTAATCGTCAGAATTGCCGCTATTGGTCTAGGGAAAATCCTCACTGGAGTAGAGAATATCCGTATACTATTTCCGAATATCGTAATATCCTTAAATGGTTAATGTTTGGGCAGGAATAGTTGGAAATCATATCATAGGTCCTTTTTTCATTAATGACAATTTAAATTTCGATAACTATTTAGCACTGCTCCAAAAAAATGTCTTGCCAACTTTGACAACTTCCAGCGAATATGATATGGTTTCAGCAAGATGGAGCACCGGCTTATTACCAAATCAATGTCCGACAGTACCTCAACCGAGTATTTCCAAATCGGTGGATAGGGAGGCGTAGATCAATGGAATGACCAGCACATTCCTCTGATCTGACGCTATTAGACTTGTTATGTGGTTATGTCAAAAATATTGGATACAAAACCAAACCCATCGACTTAGCTGACTTAAGAAGACGAATAACTCTTGCGATTAGATCGGTCACGCCTGAGATGTTCAGTAACATTAGAACAAATTTTTATTTAAGATTAGGTTGTTGCCAAGACGTTCGCGGCGAGCATTTTCAACATCTCCTACAATAATGTTTTTTATTTTTTTTTTACATTATCAAGAAATAGTATTACTTTTTAATTTTTGAGTGTGTTATTAATTTTTGTAATAAATCTGAAAACACCTTATATTTCCGAAACAGTTAAAGATAGGTATAGGATATTGTACATAAAATATGTCCAGAATTTTTTAAAAAATCCAAAATCATATATAGGGTTTTGCATTTAAAATAAGAAAGTTCGTATTGGCCACTGTTATATGACACACCCTGTATAAAAAGTTTTTATTGAAAAAAATGCGTAACTAGAAATACCAATCGACATGTCCGAGCATTTTTACGGACACGCTCCCATGTCCCTATTTATTATCGAATCTATTCCATTTTGCTGATACACCCTGTGGCAAAACAGCGAGACGCACCCAGTCAATAAACCCGAACAAACCCAAGTTTAACCTACAACTGGACCTAAAAGTCTGTAACAAAATTTAAAAATTCACAGATCTTGCATCTTACGCAAGTATCATAGGCGTATTGAAAATACCTACCAAATAATATTACTTAGAAAAACGGATTGCATTTATTTATTGTAAACATCCGAAGAGACACTTTCGGATTCAGAATCTCCCATATTTAAATTATTTTTGGCCAACACTTTGCATACAATATAAAATTAGACGGCAATAATGACGTTGTCAAAATCGAAATTGAAAGAATCAAAAATGCGGTTACCATGATATCGACTAACATGGACACCTGAAAATTTTAAAAATTACGAAAACGTTATCTGATATCAATGAAATTTAGAGGAATAAAATCTATTTGCACTGTCGTAAATTAAATTTTGAATGATACATTTTCGATATGAACTTTGTTAATGAAACTTGTGCATATCGAACTAGTATCATTAATAACTATAATGTAGAATATAGAACAATAATAAAGATAATCTACTTTTTATTATATCCAAATAAAGTTAATATACTTATTCAAAATTCAAACACACAGTATAATATTTAAAGAGTATTAATATTTGGTCTAAATAAACATCCTGATAAAGCCGACGGGAGATCCCGTAACATGAAAGTAGGTACTGGCCGTTCTCTCTCCCGGCCATATCTTAATATCAACAAATATAATAATAAATGCCGAAACCCAAAACAAAACAATATTAACACTCAACTCAGTCAGATGATGTCATCGATCATGTGCTGCTCGGATCACCCCCGTGTTATTTTGCCAAAGTCCTAGCCTAAACAAATCACACCCATTCAAATTACATAATAATATTATGTTCTGTTAAAGCCGACGCCGCTTGTGTTTATTTATGTCCTTAATTTTGGGCTATGCAACCTTGACCTACCCACACCGCAGACGAGGTCGAGTCTAGCGTGACGCTCTTGCATGTCGTTTATTTTTCATGAAACAGACCCGTATATAGGAACCGAGTAGTATTTTCAATACTAAAACTTACCTAAATTCTGCATTTTCATTTTCAAACGATCCAGCGTCAACAGCAAAAGCACATCTTGCAATAACATTTGTTGAATACTTGGCTGATACTTCTTTTGCCTCCATATTCGGTACGTTGGCATATTTACTAAGATATGCCGTCATTGCTTCACTTTCCTGCAAAATAAGTGGAAACATAGACTTAAGTTTCCCTGAAGTGAACATGGGACTTAGTTTGGAACGAGTTGGTTTCCATGTTGGATTTTTCTTTATAAAGAGCAAGTTATTCATTATCGGATCGTCCATATTGGTTACTAAAGTCCTGTCTTGAAAGTAATCGAAATCTTTCTGAAGGATTGCTTTGACCAATTTAGTTGATTTGATCACAAGTACTGGTTGATCAAAAATAAACATTCCTATATAGTCTCCTTGTGATTTCTTGTAATGGTCCCATAACCACTCTCCGATGGTTTTTCTTAATGTCAGGAGGGGAAATATACTTCCAAAGAAAGGTATTGGTTTGATTTCGGGTATGTTTCTTTTTTTCCAGTAATCATATTTTCGACTGGAATATTTGTATAGTAATGCCAATAGAACAACCAGAAGAGCTACAAAGTAAGACCATCCTACGGCACTCATCTGAAATAAATTAACGGGTTTATAATATCATACAAATATGAAATTCGAGATTTTTCTAATGCTAAGGTATGAATTCCTACCCTATACTGATAACAACGAAATACTTCAACACCAATATATAGGTGGTAATATCATATCAATACAAAAATTTTTTTCTTGACGTATACCTACTATGCAATAGGTATGTTTAGGTGGTTAAAAATAGTTTTTGTATATTATTTTATTTACAACCATACTTTTTACATGCAAATGATGTTTTTGTGATAAATATAACAATTTGAGAAATTAATAAAGTAAGACCCCTGTATAATTACCGTGCGAGCAAAAATTGTTTGCATCAAAGAGGGCCTTGCATCTAAGGATATAATGTTTAGCCGTAGAGCTTAATACCTGTTGGGTGTCAGTAACTACCTGAGTTAACAATCAATCAGTTATTCCGTCATCTTTGACAGTCGTTACAAGTAATTTGATTCATCGCTAATTTTTCCAATTTCTTGAACAATTCACACAATGGGCTTTACGGAACAGCACAAAACATTCATGGTGGAAGAGTATTTTCGAAACGGGGTTAGCGTAAATGGTGAGTGGCAATATAATCCGTATTGGTGCATGGACGATTTTCACGAACATTTTCCTAACGTTGCTTTTATTGCTGGGGATTTTTATCATTGCCTGAAAAGAACAATGGCTGTGTTAAGGGGAAACATGTTCTATACAACAAAAAAAGGAGCAGGAAGACCATCTGTAAGAACTAAAGAACTTGTTGCAGACGTTCATGAAATAATGCAAAATACGCCAACAAATTGTATAAGACGCCTGTCCCAAGAAGTGGGAAGATCTTATGGAACATGCAGGACTATTTTTAAGAAGCAGCTAAATTTATTTCCTTATAAAGTGCAAGTATTCCAAGAAATACAAGCCGCAGATTTTGAAAGACGCAGGAATTACTCTCAATGCTTTACCCAAAATGTATTGGAAAGAAATGATTTATTAGACCTGACATATTTTTCGGATGAAGCCTGGTTCCACCTCTCCGGTTATGTGAATTCTCAGAATACACGCATGTGGAGTACCTAGTGAAAATGCCTATTTTTTTGTAGAGTCCACATTGCACCCTCAAAAAATTGGTGTCTGGTTGGCTGTTTCCCGAAGAAGAATTGTTGGTCCTATTTTTTTCCATGACACAGTTACAGCACAGCGGTGTAGAGACAATATTTTGAATCCATTTGTGGAGCAATTACTTGACGACGAACTACGATTTGGATATTTTCAACAGGACAGTGCAACCGCCCATACAGCCGCCGAAGCTATTAACTGCTTACGCAATTTTTTTGCCGACAGATTGATCAATTTTCGATCAGACATTGAATTCCCACCTAGATCACCTTGTTTAACGGTTATGGATTACTTCGTTTTTCCTCATTTAAGGAACAATATTTTTAAAACACCAAGTGCAAATTTAGAACAATTACAAGAAAGGATTATCCAAGAATGTGGTAACATTTCTCCAGAGATGCTGGTCAACACTTTCGAAAATGTGCGGAGACGTGTGAATTTATGCTTGGAGCATGGCGGTGGCCAATTTCAGCAATTTATATAATTCTTTTTCTTTTTCTTTCTGTATATTCCTACTTTGTTAATTTTGTAAACAACAAAAATTAATTTGTATTTGTCTACTTATTTTATTACTCATTAATTTGGCATATCATGTCATAATATGAATTTGACAAAAGTTTAACCTAGATTTGGTTAGATATATCGTCCACATAATATCATTGTGATCTAAACCAAGCCCTACGTTTTTTAATCCAAGCCCTCTTTAATGCAAATAATTTTTGCTCGCACGGTATAACAATTTAAGAAATTCACAAAGTAAGACCCATGTATAACTATAACCTTCGCCACCATCCACAAATAGAAAAAGGTCAATCAACGTCAAGTTGATATTTTGACAATGGTTACTGTGGCACTAAACAAGCCAAGCAAACAAACTTAAATTATCCGGGTGAAAAGTGATCACTTTTTAACTGTAAACAAGCAGATTATTTTAACCATTTTAACCACAGTTTAATCCGTCAAATTATATTTAAAAATTAATAAAATGTTGGATTGGAGTAGTCCGTTACTTTGTGATATTGCATATTAACAAAAACAATATGAATAATTTACTTTTTTATAATATCACTTTATTTTAAATTTTTTTTGGTGACTGCAGTTTCGTAATACTACTAAAATATTCTGTTAAAATAAATTGATATTATAACAAAGTAAATTAGGGGAAAGGCGGATAAGATGGCGAATCGGGTAAGATGACGAATTGGAAAATTCTGATTATTGTAATTAGATAGCGCCACTTGGTTGATTGCCCAGTGTTGCAGGTGTGCTTCGTAAGTTGCCTATGTATGAACATCCAAATCTGACTTTCTTTGGTCACGATATTTCGCCGTTTGTGTTTAATGGTTATGTCATTATAATGTCAGTGCAAGACGAAATAAGCTTTATATCATTTGTGTTAAATCTTATCTTGAATCGGTAAGTATTTTCTTCAATGTTATGGTATTGTTTATCTATAGCCCATTAAGTTTTCGTGAAATAATATATCTTTGTTGGTTAATACAAAATTTGATTCAAAATGTCGTGGTCGGCTAAGATGACGAATTCGCTAAGTGGGCAAGATGGCGAATTCGTCATCTTACCCGACCTGCTTGTATATAATTATATAGCAATGATTTATTTACTTTCAGGAAATAAGGATGGGCAAAACTTATGAATGCCAATGCCACTCTCTTTCAGCAAATATGGTCACTGCAGTAAAAGGAACATCTCAAAACACTTCCTCTGATGTCTTAGATATTTCACTACCAGGGCCATCTAATGCAGAATCATTGAATTGTCTACCTCAGTTGCCTATTGCTGCTTATAAAGAAAAGAGACAGAAGAAGAAGCTACCTACTCTGCATATAACGAGTACCCCTGTTAAAAGTGTATTAGAAAAAAAATAGACTGACAGAAAAAAAAGGAGGAGAAATGAATCGAAGAAGGAGAGAAGAGAATTAAAGGAAAAAAGCTAAAATGGAGAAAAATCAGATCAAAAAAGGCAAACACGTTAGAAAAGTAAGGTTTGACGATAATGATCATGGGGAATCCTCTGACTCCTCCATATTAGTAAATTACATGGAAGAAGATGACGATAATGTGAAGGAACAAGAAGAAATTTGTTTAATTTGTAACGATTCTGGAAAAAATTAAATTTGGTACGCCTGTTCCCTCTGTCGTAAATGGGTTCATGCGGCATGCTCAGGACTAACATCCGCAGAAGCGAAGCGCAAAGATATATTTGCGACTTTTGTGACAATAATTAATATATCTGTCTAATTACGTACTGTTTTTCTTTTATTTATTAAACCTCGTCATCTTACCCGCATGCTATCGTCATCTTACCCATACATGAGGACAAGATGACGAAATTGTCATAAAATTTTGAACTTAAGAAAAAAAAAATTGACAGTAAAGATAGCATGATATAAAGCAAACTGTTGGGAACTAAAGCTGTCCTGAATGCTCCAAAACACGAAACAAAGTTTTAAGGCGACATATGACGAAGAAAATAAAAAAATATGCTTACTGTCGTCATCTTGCCCTCCTTTCCCCTACTCATATTCTTTTTGTTAAAAATTAAAAATTGTGAAATGCAAGCCGAAAGAGATAGGGTGCTTTTCTGATTTCCTGCCATTTCGAAATATAAGGAACATAGGTATAAAGGAACTGTGTATTTATATGCTTGCCAGCTTTTAAAAACCTGTAGCTGTTAGTTGTCCAGTATAAAAACTTTGGCATGACTAAAAATAAGATATAATTCACCAGGTGTATAGTTTTGATATATTGAGTAACTTGTAAGAATCAATACAAAGGTCCTTGTATGATAATATTATACAAACTTACCAGGTGTTTCTCAAAAGACGTTTACCCCTATAACTTTTCTGTATTTATAGATATTAAAATGAAATTTTGAGATTATGCCTAAGAGATGAGTCTGCATTTATTGACATAATTTTCAATTTGTTAGCACTTCCGGTTGGACCGGAAGTGACCTTGACTTTGGTATTTTAAATGGGACATCTTGTATATTTTTACTTATTGGGATTCAGCATAACATTCTGAGTAAAATGACACATCACTTGTCATTTTTCGCCGTGTTATAACCTTTTTATGTTTATTTTTTATTTTCAATCTAGAGTCCTACAAATTAATTAAATCTGTTAATTTTTAATCAAGTAGTATATGAAAATTAAAATTATGTCATAATAATTGACTTTCTAAGTTTGACAAGCGTTTGAAAAATGAAATTTTGTTTTCCGGACGTTTACTCCATTTTTCCAAATGGAACGATCGTGGTTCACTAGGATATTTAAAACAAGCATTTTTTTCCAACAATTTGATACCATACACTCCATACAATGTCATTCGTTTATTAAACTTACATTGTAAATCAGATAAAATGTTTAGTTTTACTAGAAATTAACAATTTGGTATGCTCCTAACTTTTGGAGTGACCAGAAAAATTCTTCTGAAGCCGCAAGATTGTATGTATTGTATGTTTTATAAACTAAAATGACATTACAACTTTAAATTAAAGCCATATTGCTTTTCAAAACCATTCCATTGTTTTTCAAAGCCGCCTTTATATTTCTTTAGAAAAGAGAGGGCGGCAATAATGCATAACGCTTTTAAATTTGCGATTGGGATTTTTAAAATAGTATAGGAGTGTATGGTATCAAATTGTTGGAAAAAAATGCTCGTTTAAAATATCCTAGTGAACCAACATCGCTCCATTTGGAAAAATGGAGTAAACGTCAAGAAAACAAAATTTCAGTTTTTAACCGCTTGTCAAACTTAGAAAGTCAATTATTATATCATACTTTTAATTTTCATATTCTACTTGACTATAAATTAACAGATTTAATTAATTTGTAGCACTCTAGATTGAAAATAAAAAATAAACCTAAAAATGTTATAACACGTCAAAAACTGACAAGTGAGGTGTCATTTCACTGATAATGTTATTCTGAACCAGCTGAACCTAAATAAGTAAAAATATACAAGATGTCCCATTTAAAATATCAATGTCAAGGACACTTCCAGTCAAGTCGGAAGTGCTAACAAATTGAAAATTATGCCAGTAAATGCAGATTCATCCCTTATGCATAATCTCAAAATTTCATTTTAATATCTATCAATATAAAAAAGTTATAGGGGTGAAGGTCTTTTGAGAAACTCCCGGTAGATCAATATTGTCTATTATTGTAAGTTTTTAGTCATACTGGTACTTAATACTAATATTCACTTCTAGACTTTTTTACTTGATATTTAGCAAAATAACACCAGAAAAATAACTATTTTTAAAGGGAGCAATCGAAAACACAATGGTTAAACGTGAAGCATTCGATATGTGTGCCGTCCAGAAAACTTAGCTGACCAGCTGTCAAAGTTAGGTGGTGTTCGGGAATGATCACCAAATTTAAAAAGAAAGGGAGATGAAATCACATTTTACCTTTTGGTCAAAATTTGACAATCTTTATCATTTTTTAAAAAACATTTTTGGGGTTAATAAGATCTGAGAAATTCAATTTGTCCACCATTTATTAAAATAGATAAAGGGTTGGGAGAACTTTCAATTTTAACAACGTCGGCATTAGTGGCTCCATGGTTAACGCGGCAGTCGCTGAGAACTCTAGGACATGAGTTTGTGGGTTCGTATCCCACTGCCGAAAAACTGGTTCCGAAAATACCAACAACAACAAAATTTCTATCACAAAAAACTAAACAGGAACAAGTTAAAAAAATGGAGGGTTTGTTATATTTTTTTTTATAATATTTGATTTCATTATTTATATTAAAATTGTGACTTTGAACATTTTATTGCAATATAATAGGTCAAAAGCCGATGTAAGATTTATCATTTTTTTAAAACAAAAATTATTATTCCTACAGTTAAATCGTCGTGTTTGTTTTGGAAAAAAATGTAATTAGTCGTGTTGAAATCTTTTAAAATATATTTTTAAATAAGCATGATATCATTTATTTATAATGTCGAATTGCACGAATATTTTTATCAATAATTAATAATATATAATCTACAGGGTATTCATTTGAAAACTTCCCACCTCGATTTTCCTGCTTTAAAATGAAAATGTGGAAAATCGCTCGGACCCTTCGATTTTTATTTCTAGGGGGACATCTTTTGCGTATATTGTCAATCTTGTTACCTCAAGCCCCTAAGAGGGAGGGGGGGGGGGGTAAGATCTAAATCTTAAATGGATACCCCTATTTTATATAATTTTTTTGGATTCTGCATAATATTCTGAACATTTTTTAATAAAAGCATTATTAGTCTATACTTAACAGTTTCCGAGATATTGACTCTTGAAAAATTACATTTTTGAACTTTGACAGCGTCTAGCTTTCTAACTGTACGTCTTAGAGCAAAACGGCTTACATGTCCCTATCTTCGATTTTTATTATCTTTCCAATAGTGTGAACTTTCGGTTAAACCGGATGTAAGAAATGTAGTACTTCCGGTTTGACCCGGAATAAAGTATCCTGGTTAGCCTAATTTTTGATTTACTAGTCAGGCAACTTTCCTTATTATCAAAATCGTTCTGTTAATGTAATTTATCTCACAGTCAAAGGTTTCTGGTTAGTTACTTATTGTTTAAAATCTTTATGCAACCCAATATAAAGTAGCAATATGTACCGTGCGAGCAAAAATTATTTGCATCAAAGAGGGCCTTGCATCTAAGGACGTAATGCTTAGCCGTAGAGCTTAATACCTGTTGGGTGTCAGTAACTACCTGAATGATTCAATCAGTTATTTCGTCATCTTTGACAGTCGTTACAAGTGATTTGATTCATCGCTAATTTTTCCAATTTCTTGAACAATTCACACAATGGGCTTTACGGGACAGCACAAAAAAGGAGTAGAAATATCATCTGTAAGAACAGAAGAACTTGTTGCAAACGTTCAAGAAATAATGCAAAATACGCCAACAAATTGTATAAGATGCCTATCCCAAGCAAGAAGTGGGAAGATCTTATGGAACACGCAGGACTATTCTTAAGAAGCAGCTAAATTTATTTTCTTATAAAGTGCAAGTATTCCAAGAAATACAAGTCGCAGATTTTGAACGACGCAGGAATTACTCTCAATGGTTTACCCAAAATTTATTGGATAGAAATGATTTATTAGACCTAACATTTTTTTTTTGATGAAGCCTGGTTCCACCTCATTATGTGAATTCTCAGAATACACGCATGTGGAGTAGTGAAAATCCCCATTTTTTTGTAGAGTCCACATTTCACCCTCAAAAAATTAGTGTCTGGTTAGCTGTTTCCCAAAGGAGAATTTTTGGTCCTATTTTTTTCCATGACACAGTTACAGCACAGCGGTATAGAGGCAATATTTTGAATCCATTTGTGGAGCAATTACTTGACGACGAACTACGTTTTAGATATTTTCAACAGGACGGTGCAACCGCCCATACAGCCGTCGAAACTATTAACTACTTAAGCAATTTTTTCGACGACAGATTGATCAGTTTTTGATCAGACATTGAATTCTTACCTAGATCACCTTGTTTAACGGTTATGAATTACTTCGTTTTTCCTCAGTTAAAGAACACTATTTTTAAAATACCAGTTGCAAATTTAGAACAATTACAAGAAAGGATTATCCAAGAATGTGGTAACATTTCTTCAGAAATGCTGGTCAACACTTTCGAAAATATGAAGAGACGTATAAATTTATGCTTGGAGCATGGCGGTGGCCAATTTCAGCAATTTATGTATTTCTTTTTCTTTTTGTATATTCTTACTTTGTTAATTTTGTAAACAACAAAAATAAATTTGTATTTGTCTACTTATTTTATTACTCATTAGTTTAGCATATCATGTCCTAATATGAATTTGACAAAATGTTAACCTAGACTTGGTTAGATATATCGTCCGCATATCATTGTGATCTAAACCAAGCCCTACGTTTTTTAATCCAAGCCCTCTTTGATGCTAATAATTTTTACTCACACGGTATTTAGTAGAGCATCCTTAAGAATAGTAATAAACTATAGTTTAGGTGTCTAAAAAAGGAGCTGGGGAAGTGCTGGCGACAATCAGTTTCCCCTTGCATTCTTTGGAATATGGATCTTCCATTATGGGACGTCCGCGCGAAAGATAAGTGTGATATCAATGACATTGACATAAATTATTTATTAAGCACTTCGATTATTAAGTCAATAAGCACCGATATTTCCGGCCGTACCAATTGCAAAACCCGAGAATTCGAATATCTTACCTCTGGAAAAAATATTGTACTTTGCAGATGTTTCTATAAGCCCGTACTTTTACTAGGGGTATTGGATTTTTTTTTGTATATACAAAGATGGTCCACTAGTAGTCGCAGATTTACGAAGTCTCTTTGTATAATTTTATTAATAAGGCATTATTTTTATTTTTTATTAATTTTTTTATTTTTTTCGTCTATAATACTGAATCGATTTCAATAAAATTTTTGGGGTATGTAGGTAACTATAGGAGGCACCCAAATAAGTAAGAAAATATATGGCATGTAATTTAAAAAAATACACCCTTATGACGTCACACTTTTTTCGAAAAAAAATATTTTCCTGAAATGCGCCTCCAAGATACATTGCAGATAAGGTCTGCAAAATATGAAAATTCTATCTTAATTACTAAGTGAGCTATTATAGAAGACGAGAGGTAAGGTGCACAGGATCCTGTATATATTAATTAAACCTTTTAAATTTCAATACCTCAATTATTAAATTATAAATTTTAGCATACTAACTACAGACCTGTAATTAAGGTGTTAAAAACAAGCAGTTTATCTTCACAAATTCAATATAAAAAAAAATATTTGCATTAAAATATGGTTTATATTATGACATGCACTAAATAATTCGGGAAATGTAGTGGATTAGCCGAAAAAGAATGAAGTTTAAAAATATATTCCAATCTTTAGAATAAACTTTAAACTAAAAAAAAATTCCAGATAATTAAAAACCTAATTTTAAACCCAAATCCTGATTTTTATAAAAGAAAAATATAAATTGTAGAATAAATTAAGTCTTGTAGGTACTGTAAATATTTTATGGTTTTTTTTTATATCTTTAAAAAATGTGTTAAATTTTTTTGATAGCTACTCTTTAATTTCAGAAGAATAAAACTATTTGGGCAACAATATTCCGGTAAAATTATTGATCAATAAGGCGATTTAATTGCAAAAAAATCCAATTAAGGTGGGAGTATCAACAGGCTTGTCAACCTATAACCTATTTCGCGTAGATTTATTTATGTTTTCTAGCTTTTATACAAAATTAAAGAAAATCAGTATCGACTTGATATTCTATAGGTAATAATTGACATATTTAATAAATATCAAGGAATTTCATAAATTATTTTAGGAGAATTGTATATCGAAAAATATCGGGTAAGATTTTTTTTAACATTATTATGTCATTGTCACTCATTGTTCTTTCACTATACAATTCTCCCAAAATTAGCAATGAAATAAATTGATATTTTTGTAATATATCAGATACTACCTAAATAATGTACCGACGATATTGATTTTCTTTAAATGTTAGTTATTAAAATAATAAACTCAAAAAATCAACGCGAAATAGGTTATAGGTTGGCAATAGATTGAATGACGTTGAGAATTCAACCTTAACGTAAAAACGTCCATACTATGGCGTATGAAAGCAACGGCATGGTCAATACACAAATGGGAGACTATAAGATCTAAATTTTTTAATGGAATTTAGCTTTCAAAATGTCTTTATTCCAAACTAACTTTTACAGTTCATTACATGGAAAGTGACAACATAATATAGAAAATAATAACCATAAAAAAAATAGTAAAAAAAAATAAAAATGGAAGTTAATCCAATTTAATTCATTAATAAAATCAATTTAAAAAAAAATAGTATAAATAATTTAATTTAGTAAATATCTCTTTAATTGTTTTTTAAAAATTGCCAATTTTTTAATTTTTCTGATATTTTTTGGAAGATTGTTATATTTTATTATTCCGTCATATAAAAGCGATTTTTTTCTAAAATTACTTTTCACTGGTATAGTTTGATAATTTATACAATGTCTGGTGTTATTCTCTTGAAGTGTTATGTTTGATTTTTTTTTTCTTTTAAAATAATAGAGGGAATTAGAATACAAATTTTTAATTTATAAATGTTTTGAACGTGTAAATACCCTTTAGTGAATACCGGTGTAAATTTTTACCTCTAGTAAACCTCATCGTGCTATTACTAAAAGATAAAATTCTAAATTATTTATAATAAATAAAAACATATATTATACAAAATCGTTGAATGTTTTGATTTTTCTCAATTCAATAAACAATCGCAAAACACCTATTTTGTTAAACGAATATTTATTTTTGACCTTTATCCGACCTTAATTTTTCCCTATATATTATTCACTTCACCTTTGGCTAAGTTCACTTTACGACTGACACGAAAAAGTATACAATTTGACCAACACATTGTATTATCTTAAATGTCCTACAATCTTTTATATGTTACGACAACAATATACTTATATTATGACTTGTCTTAGGCGGCATATTATTACATTTTATATTGTTTATATAACTTTCATACAATATAAGCAGTATTTAAATTATAATTTAGACAGATCCGGCTTTGTATAAGTATGCACGCCATCACTTTAAATGAATAATTTGATTATATTTTTTATAATCATTTCAGTATTTAAATTCTCCGAAATTCGTAACTTTTGTAATGGATGTTGATTTTAAATTTCATTTTCCCACATTTGCACAAAATTATAAGTTTAGTAAATATTAGACATTTTAAGTTTATCAATTATGTATTATAATTGCCAAGGGTTTCATAGATCTGATATATTATAAATTTAGGATAATGTGGAATAGGGGTGTACAACAAAATCGATTAATAATCGATTATTCGATCAGAGATAATTTTTTTATCGATTAATCGAATAAAAACTATTTATCGATTAATCGAAAAAAAAATATTTATCGATTAATCAAAAAAAAAACGATTTTTCGATTATTAATCAAAAATCAAATCAAAATCGAAAAAAACAACTATTTTTCGATTATTCGAAAATATAGGTATGTTTTTGGATGATTGAAGTTGCTAGTTACATACACTGTTAAATGAATCAAATTTAACTTTTTTTTTATGTCCCAGAAAGTCCACTCCCCTTTTTTTGTCAATTTAACTAAAACCGCTTCAGTCAATCAGTAACTCATAAAATATGTTATTACTATTTTGACATTAATCTGATTTTATTGTGCAGTAAAAATTACAACTTAATTAGTTAATTTGACACATTTTTTATGTTAGTATTAACTTATTTTAAAATTTTAACTAAAAAAGATATTGATAATGATTATAAACTTTATCAAAGTTACTAGTATTTGATTCATTTGAACCGTAAAAGAATTGCATGTTAATTTTAGTTAGCTGTTATGTTAAAACGACTTCCAGAAAAGTTAGTTCTTAAAATCTGATTTTTACTAAACACAATAGAGTTAAAATAACTATACATTTTAAGTTAAATTTGATTTATTTTAATTGATTATAAATTTTTTTGATTCTCACGTCCAGGATTTCTAACAGTGTATTGTTGCTGTAAGTCTTTATATATCACTACCCCAGAGGTAAAGTGTACTAAGTCCACGTCACTTGGATTTTTACGCTCTATCGAGAAAAAAATCCGTAATACACCTTATTACGTCTGTTGAGGAGTTAGTTAGTTTTAAATAATACTAAGTCACAACAAGTTCAACAAAAGTCAGAGGTAAACTATACCACATGCTATATTAATTGGACATAGTATTGCATTACTCATATAATTTGTCCTATACCCATGGACTTAGTACTGTTTTACTTTTTTATACTTTTATAATATGTTTAATATTTTTGTTACTCCTAAGTTTAGTCTCGTTCCTTAGTAAGGGTTATATAAAATATGTTTAATAAACGTTTTTATTTTAACATTTATGACTTTTGATCCGAAAAACGTCAATTATATAAATTGAACTGTACTAAGTCCACGTTGGTTACCAAAAATTTCAGTCCTTTTGATAAAAAACTAAAAGGTTGTTTGAAAACTAAGTTTATTGTACATAAAACAATACATATTTATGGACTCAGTGTAAACTACTTATCCCTAACTAGCTGTATAAAACAGCAGTAGACTAAATTCATGGTTTAGTTTCTTTATTTCGCTTTCCTGTAAAAATTACTTTATGTGACATAGTACACTTTACTTCTGGGGTACAGATTATTAGAAACCCTATTACCCTGAAAATCGGTTTAAAAAATATTATAGCATATTATTGCTAGGGGTGTGCAACAAAATCGATTAATAATCGATTATTAATTGAAAAAAACTATTTTTCGATTAATCAAAAAATAGTTTTTTTTTGAGGGAAAAAAAATATATGTCGATTAATCGATTATTTTTGATAAATCGATTATTTTCGATTAATCGATTTATAGGAAATAATCGATTATTTTCGATTAATAGAAAATAATCGATTATTTCAAATAATCGAAAATCGATTACTTATCTTTTTCGGTAATCGCACAGCTAAAAAAAAAAACGAAGAAAAAAACAAAAAGCCTTTCTCCGCAATTTTATTACAATAAAAATTACTTATTATTTCAATAATCTCGACATGTTTGGAACGTAGAAACGTCTATCATTAGGAGACAGAAAAAGGTTTAGCTGATGGTGTTAGCAGAGTAGAAAATGGTAGATGATATCGAACTTTAATGGACCTTTTATGGAAGATAAAATGCTGTATTCATAACATGTGAATATGAAAACTTGTCAAAGTACCAAGTTGTGTAGAAAAATATTCCAAACCAACTAAATGGAAGAGAAAGAAAAATAGAACTCGTAAAAAGACGTTGTTAAGGGTTTCCCTTCTAATACATGGTTGATTAATTATTCAAAAATTTCCAAAATTAAAAATAAGGCGTGAGCATGCTCTATGTACTTTCTCTAATCTATTCTTATCAGCTACATCAAAGCATGGCTCATAAATGAAATCACAGTAGTTAAATCTGGACAAAAAGAGTCTCCGCATTTCAATTTAAAGACATGACGGTTGTTGTATAATAATCTTAAAGACATATACCGGGTGTTTCTCAAAATACGTTCACCCCTATAACTTTTTTATATTTATAGATAATAAAATGAAATTTTGAGATTATGTATATGAAATGAGTCTGCATTTATTGGCATAATTTTCAATTTGTTAGCTCTTCCGGTTTGACCGGAAGTGACCTTGAATTTGATATTTTAAATAGGACATCTTGTATATTTTTACTTATTTGGGTTCAGCATACCATTATGAGTGAAATGCCACCTAACTTGTCATTTTTTGACGTGTTATAACATTATTATTTTTATTTTTTATTTTCAATCTAGAGTGCTACAAATTAATTAAATCTGTTAATTTATAGTCAAGTAGTATATGGAAATTAAAATTATGTCATAATAATTGACTTTCTAAGTTTCACAAGCTTTAAAAAAGGAAATTTTGTTTTCTTGACGTTTCTCCATTTTTCTAAATGGAATGATGGTGGTTTACTAGGATATTTAAAACGAGCATTTTTCCCAACAATTTGATACCATACACTCCTATGCTATTTTAAAATTGACACTGACAAATTTGCGTTAAATCCCAATCGCAAATTTAAAAGCGTTATGCGTTATTGGCGGCTTTCAAAAACAATGGAATGGTTTTTAAAAGCAATAATATGGCTTTAATTTAAAGTTGTAATGTCATTAGTTTATAAAACATACAATACGTCCAATCTTGCGGCTTCAGAAGAATTTTCCTGGTCACTCCAAAAATTAGAAGCATATCAATTTGTTCATTTCTAGTAAAACTAACCATTTTATCTAATTTACAATGTAAGTCAGTTTAATAAACAAACGACATTACAATTTTAACTTAAAACCATATAGGTTTTCAAAACCATTTCATTGTTTTTCAAAGCCGCCTTTATATTTCTTTAGAAAAGACAGGGCGGCAATAATGCATAACGCTTATAAATTTGCGATTGGGACTTAAGGCAAATTTTTTCGTGTCACTTTTAAAATATCATAGGAGTGTATGGTATCAAATTGTTGGAAAAAATACTCGTTTTAAATATAATATAGTGTGGTTGTTTAAGTGTGCAACATATGGGCATTTTTTTTTATTACCGATTTCTCAGAAAATTTTATTCTTGATAAAAGTTGCTGCATGTTCGATAATCATATTTGGTGCACTTGGAATGGTTGCAAGTCAAACGGCGTACAGGGTAGGCCAAAAAAATATAAAACTATAAAATTTTTTAATAAACATTTAAAATAAAAATTTTGCACTTTAAATGGTAGGTTTTTAATTAGCATATTATCATTACTAATGTTTTATCTTGTTAAAAAAAATTTTTAGGATATTTTAAAGTTGTGTTTAATATCGTTGCACCAAACATGAAGTTTGTGATTCCTTAATAAATTAAAAGTTCAAGTAAATTTTACAAATATGCTTGAATTTGAACAAAGATATGTGAAATTGATTTAATTTTGATTAATTTATGAAGGTCTTTATGGTGAATATAAAAGAAAATATTGGAAAATTATTGTTTTTTAAAAAAATTAATTTTTTTATTTTAGGAGGTCACGTTTTTGAATCTGGGCATAACTTTTAATTCTAAACAACTTTCCTTAATAACATTTTGCTGAATTTTTTGAAATAGGGGTACTTTATTCTTGTACAAATTTTATATTTTTTGGCCTACCCTGTACGCCATTTGACTTGCAACCATTCCAAGTGCACCTAAAATGATTATCGAGCATGCACCAACTTTTATCAAGAATAAAATTTTCTGAGAAATCGGTAATAAAAAAAATTCCCATATGTTGCACACTTAAACAACCACACTGTATATTAGTGAACTACCATCGTTCAATTTGGAAAAATGGAGTAAACGTCAAGCACACAAAATTTCATTTTAATATCTATAAATACAGAAAAATTATAGGGGTGAACGTCTTTTGAGAAACACCCGGCATGGCGCTTTTGAATTACTTTTTAGACATACTCTCTAAACCTTAGTTTAGCCTAACACCATCAATAACTATATTGATATTATCCTTTAAAATAGCTATTTACCTAACAAGTGCGGAAAATGAATTTTTCCGCACGTGTCAGGTACAATAGTTTTTTCTACAGACGTGTGGAACACATATTTCAAAGAAATATAAAAATTTTTAATTAACTATAACAATTACATACATATGTAACAGTAACTAATTCTGAGAAAAAAAGTAATAACTACAAGTTATAATTGATATATTATTGATTTTGACATAATCGTGCCGAAAAAATTTTCCGCACTAGTGTGGAAAAAGTAAATTCTATTTTTATTTCCAAAAAGCATCAAGGATAACTTCAAGGTATACAACATTAGGTTGTGATCTAAAGAAACTTTATTTAACATGTTTAAATCTTCGTTAAGCAAATTTGATCCGTTTATATAGTCTTGGCGGTCAAAATAAAGGTAAACTTGTGTATCATCTGCATATGCCTGTACCATACCGTGCTTTAAAGATTTTAAAATAGAATAGGTGCACCAGACAAAATTTTAGTTTGTTCTGAGTAGTAATTGTTTGTATTGAAAACTTTTGGCACCTGTTATTGAAGTACTTATGTATCAAAGGCTTTTGCAAATCTAGAAGAACTAAGGCGTTGTTTAATTACTTACCAACAGATTTCATTTTCTAAATTATCTCGTACATTAAACCCCGTCTAATTAAATGCCAAACGTATTTTTTGTCAGTGCGTGATTTAAGGTCCTGTTTTTCCGCATCTTTCTTAATGGCAGCTTTAGCGCCCCCCAAAGCTATTAGAATCCCATTTTGCTGGACCCAACTATCAATCCAAGCGGAAAATTACTGTCGCATGCTTCTTCGATAGGTAAAAGCCTTTTTCTTAATAATTTCGGTCTAAAATGGCACTGTTGTGAATAATTCATGAATTTAGGTCAAAATGGGATTAAATTAATTCACTGAGCCTCTCTCCCTATCCAATTATTTACTACTCGTTCACTTCGTCTTCTTCCTTATTCCCTGTAATGGCACCTACCTATTTAAGATTTAGATAATAATCATATATGTACCGGGTGGCCAAATAAGAAAGCGCCAGCTTTCGGAAAAAATAATCGTTTGTAAATACTGACACAGGGTTGCCACTAGCTCTGCTTTTATGGTGATAGACTACCGCCAGTGAGAGTGGTAGAATTGTCTGGATAATATAGCTATAATAATATAGCGAACTCGACAGTTCGACATAATTTCTTGCCCAAGGAGAAATATTTTGCGAAGCCTAATGCAATCAAATAGGAACTTACAAAGAGAGAGAAATTAAACTGATTTAAATAGCAATTTGTAATTGCCGATGTAAAAAAAAATCTAAAATATAGTCTGGTTTTCTTGGGCATAATTATTTATTGACATGACAGAGCAAGAGTATGAGTGAGGAAACTCATCTTTTTTTTCGTTTAATGAATAAGCAAAATTACTAGTAGGCTTGCTTTACAGGTGCAAAAAATTAAAAATATGTTACGTTCCGCCATCTAGTAATCAAGTATCACACTAAACACTAACGCAACCTAGGAACGTTCGATCCAGATCGATTTTTTTTAATATCGGGGACTTTTAACGACATCGAGTCCACTTCAAATTAAAAGTATCTAAGAGTGGTAAACCGCGAAGGAATTATGGGAATTAGTGGCATTACTAAAGGAATTAGAGGAATTAGTCGAGGTATTGGAGGAATTAGTCGAGGCATTGGAGGAATTAGTTGAGGTCATAATTTGAAAATAAAAGTTTATTTTGGCATTAAATTTACTTTATTGTGTTTTGTGTTGAATAATGCCTTGATTGTTATATTTTAAATTTCTTTTCTAAAGTAATTTTCGAGGTAATTTTTTATTAAGCTGAATAGTTTTGGGGAAAACTTCGCCCAAGGAATATTTAGTCAAGTTGGCAACATTGCATGTATCTGCAAGTTGTCTGCAATGTTGCCATATCCAGTTTTTGCCGAAGATCTACCGTTTTGATGTATAAACTATCATTCTACCGCTAAGGTACCAATTACCAATTTCTACCGCTAAACATTACACTCGATTTAATTTACGCATTTAAAATAATTATGGTAATAAACATTAAATATTTTCTTTTAAATTAATTCCTATATTATTATATTGCCGGCAGACAAAATTTATACATCATTGACTACTGGTTGAAGTGTAAAGGAGCAGACTGCGGCTTTGCTGGCTGCTTTGCTGGCTGCTTTGCTGGCTGCTTTGCTGGCTGCTTTGCTGGCTGCTTTGCTGGCTGCTTTGCTGGCTGCTTTGCTGGCTGCTTTGCTGGCTGCTTTGCTGGCTGCTTTGCTGGCTGCTTTGCTGGCTGCTTTGCTGGCTGCTTTGCTGGCTGCTTTGCTGGCTGCTTTGCTGGCTGCTTTGCTGGCTGCTTTGCTCAGCGAACGAAATGGCGTGCGCGAAACTGCAGTAATGTTCACCAGTTTAACCGAAAACTAACTTATTATCGAGACAATAAACTTTATGTGCAGTGGCGGCCGTACAACCATAAGGAAATTAAATAGCTTTTTTCTAAATACAGGGTGGCCCTTTAGTGTGGCAAAGTACAATAGCTCCGATACTATTTCAAATACATTAAAAATATTAATACAAAAGTTGAAGGGCAGTAAGTGACTTATAACGTAAAATTATTTTTAACTCTATAGAGTGGCTCAAAAAAGCGGAACAATAAAAAATGTACTTTTTTCAAACGAAACATCCTGTATATTTTTTCATTTTTAAATTCCACATAAAATTATAATTATTTTTTACAAAATACATTATTAGTCTATACTTTATAGTTTCCGAGATATTGACTCTTGAAAAGTGACATTTTTGAACTTTGACAGCTTCTAACTTTCTAACAGTACGTCTTAGAGCAAAACGGCTTACGACATGTCCTTATCTACAATTTTTATTATCTTCCCAAAAAAATCAACTTCCGTTTAAACCGGATGTTACTCGAAAGCAGGAAATATAGTTGTTCCAGTTTAACTGGAAGTTGATTTTTTTTGGGAAGATAATAAAAATTGAAGATAGGGACATGTAAGCCGTTTTGCTCTAAGACGTACTGTTAGAAAGTTAGAAGCTGTCAAACTTCAAAAATGTCACTTTTCGAGAGTCAATATCTCGGAAACTATAAACTATAGACTAATAATGTATTTAATAAAAAATAATTGTAATTTTATGTGGAATTTAAAAATGAAAAAATATACAGGGTGTTCATTTGAAAAAAGTACATTTTTATTGTTCTGCTTTTTTGAGCCACCATATAGAGTTAAAAATCATTTTACGTTATAAGTCACTTACTGCCCTTCAACTTTTGTATTAATATTTTTAATGTATTTGAAATAGTAACGGAGCTATTGTACTTTGCCACACTAAAGGGCCACCCTGTATATGAATTTACGGTACATGTTTACATTTAAGTAGGTATTTAATTAGACGCTTGGTTATTGGCTTTTATTCAAATATTAGGTAAGTTGTCAAATAAATTTCCATTTTTTTAATTTACAGACTTTAAGATACAAAGATAAATTTTATTATTTATTTAAAGTGAAATTTACCATTGGCATTAGAGGAATTAGTGGGCATTAGTCGAATTAGTGGGCATTAGTGGGTAATGGTGGGTATAACTGTTCATTTGTAAAGAAATTAGGGGTATTAGTTAATTAAAATAAGGAATTGGAGGCATTATAAGGCATTAGTGTACAAGAATTTTGACCGCGGTTTACCCCTCGAATATCTACATAAATAAACAGTTTAAAACAATTAACATGTAAATTCAAAGTCACAAATTAAAACTTTTTTAATTTGTGAATTTGTATTGACATTTTGTTTATTATGTTTTTATGTATTTCTAATTTAAACTGGATTCGATTCAATGGGTACAATTCCTGAAAAGGATGCACAATGATGGCCGATACGCCGAAAGAGCTCTGCTACTAAAATTAAAATTTATTTACATTTTAATACAACTCTCTCTACATCCATCCCTTAGGTTAGGTTAGGTTAGAGTGGCAGACCTCTTGCATTGTCCAAACCTTAGACGAGGTAAGAAGGGGACGCAGCATGCGCATCTACCGCGACAGAAGAAAAGTGTGACCAAAAATTCGATAGGCGGCCATTATTCTGGTGCCAAACATTCGATTGTCACCAAGCGGGTTTTTCGTGTTTTTGATTGAAAAGTGAATGAAACATAGTAGTATTTTTCTTTGAATAAAATGGTCGTTTGTTCATCTTACGGGTGCAAAAGTCGTAGCGATCGAAAGGAGCCAGGAATAAGCTTCACAGGTAATAAATGGTAGACCCTATATTTTTGTAAACTGCCATGTTCTTGGTGCCATCTGGTAAATTCTGGTCACAATCGCAAGTTCATGATGCCGCGTCCCCTCCTTTACCTCGTCTAAGGTCCAAATAGTCACACGTAGTCCTATCCTATAAGGACCGTTGTGGTACCACACATGTTCCGCGAAACCTATTTGCATCAACACAGGCAATGTCCGGTGACTACGGCAGTGATGTTTCTTAGGTCCTTCCAACTGTGCTGTAATAGCGCTGCGGTTCTGCTGTTATCAAGTAGAGGCCACAATTGCCTGGAGATGCTACAAGTTGTAAGCCCTGTCCATCTGATTTGCGCAAGTTGTTTAGCTGTTCGATCTATCTCTTCTTTGACTGATCCCAGTGGTCTAGCCAGAGTATTATATGCTAGTTCAACAGACATGCTTGCGCCCTCCCTGGCGAGCGCAGCAGCAGTCCCGTTGCCATATATGTTGCTGTGTCCAGGCAGGAACCCAACACAAGGTGATTTGATATTGAGCACCAAGTGTGCAGAGATTGTTGCGACAGCGCCTTACTAATTTTGACTTAGTACTGCTGGAGCAAATTGCTTTTATGGCTGCTTGAATATCTATATAGATAGCTATGGACGTATGTTCTCTCAAGCCAGGGTGATCCCGAAGGGTATTGACTGCGTTATTCACTGCAAAAATTTCTGCCTGGAAAATGCTGCAGTAGTCAGGGAGTCTATACGACCTCTATATTAGCGTGCTCTCGGAAAAGAGACCAGCTACCACCACGACGTCCATTTTTGGACCGTCTGTGAAGATCCATCCCTTAAAAAGTGAACACATCCTTCACTACCCTTTCATCTTTTTCTTAAACCTTTGCACTGGCATATCCCTTTCCGACTACTCGTCCCGTTTATATATTATTCTCCCATTCGGTAACCTCGGAATTTCGCACAGCCGTCAAATTCCGATTTTGATTTATAAAGTTTAAAAATCAAAGTTTGTTTTTAAGGAATATTTTTGTGTTACTGGTAGACTCTGGTGCGAACTTGTGAACTATCAAAAGACATGGTATATGGAAGTCCTTAACAGTGGTCGATGGATATATATTATGTATCCAACCTTCCAATATTGAGAACTCATTGGAAAATAAAAAAAGAATAGCCGAAAACCTTTTTACGACGTCATCGTCCAGAACTATTGTTTTCATTTACTCCACAAGCTTAGAAAATGACAACTAAACCCTGATCAGTGGAACTACAGAAGGAATTCTGAACAACGGTTGCTTAAATCATTAACAATAAAAGTTACATATAAGGGTGTTCATCTGAAAATGGATCCGTAGATTTTTATTTCGAGGGGGACATCTTTTGCGTATATTGTCAATCTTGTTACTTCAAGCCCCTAGGAGGGAGGGGGGTTAGATCTAAATCTTAAATGGATAGCCCTATATTATATAATTTTTTTGGATTCTGCATAAAATTCTGAACATTTTTTAATAAAAGCATTATTAGTCTATACTTAACAGTTTCCGAGATATTGAAAATTGACATTTTTGAAATTTGACAGCGTCTAGCTTTCTAACTGTACGTCTTAGAGCAAAACGGCTTACATGTCCCTATCTTCGATTTTTATTATCTTTCCAATAGTGTCAACTTTCGGTCAAACCGGAAGTACTATATTTCTTACATCCGGTTTAACTGAAAGTTCACACTACTGGAAAGATAATAAAAATCGAAGATAGAAACTGTTAAGTATAGACTATAATAATGCTTTTATTAAAAAATGTTCAGAATTTTATGCAGAATCCAAAAAAATTATATAAAATAGGGGTATCCATTTAAGATTTAGATCTTACCCCCCCCCCCCTCCCCCTCCTAGAGGCTTAAAGTAACAAGATTGACAATATACGAAAAAGATGTCCCCCTCGAAATAAAAATCGACGGGTCCGAGCGATTTTCCACATTTTCATTTTAAAGCAGGAAAATCGAGGTGAGAAGTTTTCAAATGAACTCCTTGTATAATATCATTGTATTTATTTTTAATACTAGTGTTAAAAGCAGTCCATTTTTAACAGTATACAGGGTGTCTCACGGTGACCGTCCATTAGAATATTTTGGGAAGTAATGCGATTTGAATCCGGCAAATTTGGATATTGGGGTTTAAAGAGATGCTCTTTTCAGAGGAAATAACGGCGACCTTGTGCGACTTCCGGTGATGCCGGAAGATGTCTCAAACTTGCTTATTTTAAATGAAACACCCTATATAACATACTTTTTTTGTATTCCTTTTTTCATTTCCAATAACTTTTATTAAAAATATTTTTGCCCTACTCAATCCGTTTCTGAGATAAAAGTTATTTTCCTCAAATTTTGACCTTTCACAGGGTGTCACCTAAATTTGAATATCTTTTCAAAGATCAAAGAGAGAAACTCGAAATTTAGGTTGTGTCATTAGATAGTATGGTGCTTGATAATGTATTGTCGGAAAATAAAATTTTATATACAGGGAAGTGGAAAAGTAACAATTTTTGATCTTTATCAAAAAATTAACAAAACTTAATTTTTTTAAATACGATGCTATGTTTTTAGTTCATTGAATGGATAGGCGATAACATTTCCTATCTATCCACATATGATATCCCTATACCTAACTAGTATAGTTTTGAACTTATTTACGATTTTTCGCAGAATCCTCCAAATATCAAGAAGTTTTATTGATTTTTGGCAAGAAGGCCATGATAAATAAAAAAAGAATATGCATCTATACAGACGCGTGTCATTGTCAGTTGCAATTATTTATTTATCGACGTTTTGATACCGAGTTTATTCCAGAGAAATATTGCTGAAAAATGGAAAATAATACGTATACAAATGCTGACATATTAAATTTATTTTTTATTCATGGCGAGTGCAACAGAATCATAAGTCGAACATGCAGAGTGTTCAACGAAAGGTATCCGAATTTAACACCACTTACTTTGCTTATCATGGCCTTCTTGCCAAAAATCAATAAAACTGCTTGATATTTGGAGGATTCTGCGAAAAATCGTAAATAAGTTCAAAACTATACTAGTTAGGTATAGGGATATCATATGTGGACAGATAGGAAATGTTATCGCCTATCCATTCAATGAACTAACAACATAGCATCGTATTTAAAAAAATTAAGTTTTGTTAATTTTTTGATAAAGATAAAAAATTGTTACTTTTCCACTTCCCTGTATATAAAATTTTATTTTTCGACAATACATTATCAAGCATCATACTATCTAATGACACAACCTAAATTTCGAGTTTCTCTCTTTGATCTTTAAAAAGATATTCAAATTTAGGTGACACCCTGTGAAAGGTCAATATTTGAGAAAAATAATTTTTATCTCAGAAACGGATTGAGTAGGGCAAAAATATTTTTAATAAAAGTTATTGGAAATGAAGAAAGGAATACAAAAAAAGTATATTATATAGGGTGTTTCATTTAAAATAAGCAAGTTTGAGACATCTTCCGGCATCACCGGAAGTCGCACAAGGTCGCCGTTATTTCCTCTGAAAAGAGCATCTCTTTAAACCTCAATATCCAAATTTGCCGTATTCAAATCGCATTACTTCCCAAAATATTCTAATGGACGGTCACCGTGAGACACCCTGTATAGTGTCACAAAATGACATTTTAGATATTAAGGACAAGCGTTATAAAGGGGACTTTTCATAGCGTCTGTAGATAAAATGCTTAAAAGGACTAGAAACTCATACTAAATTTTAAACCAGTTTAGTGGAACGGGGGGGGTATTTAAAAAAAATATTTAAATTTAACTCTTGAACAACCTCCCCTATAATTGTTTTTTATTTAAGTTGTCATGTCGCAAATCGACTCAATATAATTTTTATGCCTATGTTACGAGTTCAAAGCTTAATTTTTTTCTTATCAGATCTTCCTTAACTTATGCTTTAGCGTAAAAATGGCCATTTATATAAAGCGCACGTCATTTGGTTAACAATTTACCACAGCCGGCGTTCAATATTGAGCGTTTTTGTTAAAATCCCAGCCGACAGTTGTTCTAAAAAGGTATCTAAAATCGAATAAAATCGCCCCAACAAATGCCTTTAATATCGCCCTTCTTTACCATTTCACAATATCCTTCAAGATAAATATCTTATGGCAGTTAGTTATCCAGAAAATTTAAAAAGTTTTTGTGCCAGAAGATACCGGGTGTTTTAGGAGCTCATTATTATACATATTATATATATTATTATGTAGGTAAGTGAAAAATGTTAATCGGCGGGCAGTAGTAGTAGTAGTAAAAAGATTTATTTAGCACGTGGCTACATGATACATTTTAACAAGTTTATACCCTTTTTTATTTATTTTTTGAATTAAATGACCTTTTGAAACTTTATTTGTCCTGTTGAGTTAATAAGAAAGATTTTAAACTTTTTTTAAAAGATTTTAAACTTTTTGATTTTTAATTGACTTGTTTAATTTTTTTTTTATTGATACCCTATTTCGCTTATTTAAAGTACGCCTCAGCGTGTTTAAATCCCACTTTCAGAAACGCGCGTGTTTTAAAGTTACCGTGGCAACATCAACAACCCGTGAAACGTGAAGTCTAATATATCAACTTTTTAATTATTGATTTGACAGAATTACCTTTTAACGTCAAATAAAATATTTTTTTAAGCAAAAAAGCACAACCAATGTCAACGGTGACAACAATGAATCTTATGTGACAGATTGGAAGTTATTTTTTGTTCTCATTTTCATGGCAGGTATATCACATCACGAATTCGACCATTTCACTTACTTACAAAGTTATTATTTCCATTTTTTGTAATATAAATACCAATAAGGGTCCCAATAAAAAAAAAATAATGTAAAGTATTCGTGGATAACTGGTCTTTAAAACACTTGCTCAATTTCAAGCACTCCGGCTGCGCCGTCGTGCTTGCAAAATCGCGCGTGTTTTAAAGACCTTAATATCCACTTATACTTTAATATACTAATTAAATTCAATAAGACCCTTATGAAAAACTGATTTATATGCAATATTTTTTAAAAAATTATTAAGAAAAAAATTATTGTTATTTCGTGTTAAATAATTATGTTGATCACTATTTAGAACAGTCAATTGCTTTAAATGTGGCGGTAACAAATCATTTTGAATTTTAAAAATAAATATTAGAACCAAAAACAATACTAAATTTTTTACATTTAACCATTCTAATTTTTTTAACATCACATTAATTTTTGTATATCTATCCATATTAAGTAAAATTCGCATTGCTTTATTTTGTAAAATTTGTAATCTATTTATTACACCTTCATTCGCCATAAACAAAATTGTAGAACAATAAAGAAAATGTGGTAAAATTAAAGTATTGTATACAATTTTTTTCGAATAAAATTTTAAATTAAAACTTATTCTTTTAAAATAACTAATTTTTCTCGCAATTTTGTAAATTAAATTTTCGAATTGGTTATTAAATTTTAATTTTGAATCAATCAATATACCTAAATATTTAAAAGAATTGACTATTTCTAGTTTATCACCATCAATTAAAATATTTATATTTGTATAATTATTTAAATTTACACCCATAACCATACATTTTGTTTTAGAAACATTTAATATTAATTTGTTAACTTTTAACCAGTTTGACAATAGAATCAGTTCTGAATTTAAAATTTCCAAAATTTCCAAAAGATTTTTACCGCTTATATAGATAAGAGTATCATCAGCAAACATTTGTATTTTAAGAAATTTTAGGACTAATGGCATGTCATTAATATATAAAATAAAAAGTAAAGGCCCCAAAATACTTCCTTGAGGTACTCCTATGTTATTAAATTTCTTTGTTGAAAAAAAATTACCAAATTTAGTTTTCTGTGATCTATTATTTAAATAATTTTAAAACCATTGATAAACTTTACCCCTTATACCATATTCAAATAATTTTTCTAATAATATATCTCTATTAATCGTTTCAAAAGCTCGCTTAAAATCAAGAAATACTGCTATTACATATTCTTCTCTTTCCAAGGCTCTTTTTCAATTTTCTACTACATATTGTATGGCTGTTTCACTAGAATATCCTTTTCGAAACCCAGCTTGAGAATATATAAAAATTTTGTTTTTATTCAGAAAATCCATAACTTGTTCATAAACTACTTCTTCTATTAATTTTTCTATATCCCATAATACATTTATTGGTCTCATTTCATTCCATTGTTTTGAATTTTAAATCTTTGGAACCGGAGTAATATATGAACAAGTTTTTTGTAGTTAATTTAGTAAAACTTTTTTAAATTTAAAAAACTTTGTCTTCACGCCGATTAATATTTTTCAATTAATATTTTTTTAAATAGAATTGATTCGGCTTTTACTTGGTGGAAATCCATTATTAATTGTGTTAAATAAATGGTAAAAAATAAAAAAATTATAATTTTACAGTTTCCACATATTTTTATTTTTACTCAACATGTTTCGCAACACAGTTGCTTCCTCAAAGGAGTACTTAAAATGGTATTTAAAAAGTTATAACTTAGGTGTAACAATAAAATTGCTGGTAATTTTCAGGTTGTTTAAATTGTTGGAAAACCCAATAATAATGTCTAATTAAAGATATTCAAAAGAGGTGATCCGTTTAAATCCAATTGATCATTAAGAAGAGTATTGTTATTTTTAAGCCTGTTTATTTCTATGGATTCAAGCAAATTTAATTTTGTATTAATTTTGTAGTTTTGTTTTCAATATGAAAGATATCGTAGTTATGATTACATGTATGATTTGCTTCTAACAGATGGTTGGAATAATTAGAATATTTCTTTAGAATCTAAACACTTTAGAGGTTTGTTTACAACAAAACTATTTTGAATTTATTGGCGAATTTTATACTAGTAAACAAGGTCTTATTATGGGTAGGTAACCCTTTAAGCCCCCAGCAAACAATGACTCAATCAATGGCCATTCTTTGGCCCAGTACTGGCAACAGTGGCAAGGTGCAGGCCACGATAGCGATTTGGCATACCAATGCCGGCATTTCAACTTTATTACACTGGCAGTATTGGCCAAAGTCACAATAATTAAAGTAGTTGCTGGCACATTGTCATTTCGATACCGGCCATATGATGACGAAATCGCGATGCTAGGCCAGCATTGGTCTCATTGTATTGTAACGGTAGTAATGGAATGCGATGAGAAAAAGTCATTGGCCAGGTGTCTGTAAAAACATGCATACATTAATTTTTACACAATCACAATTACTGTTTAAATGACAACTTGACAAGTCCACATTTACTTGTGGCACACACTCTTTCTTTAAAATGTTTTACAATTTTATAGTTTGTGTATTAACAGCATGACGTCATGCAAAACATTTAGTTGCTACCGGCTTGGTAATGGCCCAATTCTTCCAAAACTTCCTTATTGCACGTGATAAATTGCTTAATTCCTATTGGTCGGTCCTATGAAAGAAAGTTCGCAACGTTGCCGTTTGAGCCATTTTTACATAGCTACATTGACAGTTATTGAGTCTATCGATAGCTTTTGTATTCAACTTCTATAGATGGTAAATATATTTTGTAATTAAAAATTATATATTATTGTAATTAATTTACTTTGTTAATGTTTCAAGGTTTGATTATCTATTATCCGATCCCATGCTAAAATTAATATTTTTAAAACGGAAAACAAACTCAAAAGTTGGCAGCGTTGTCCTGCCTCCCGGCCTTCTCGAAATTCATCGTTCGAATTCGGCCATTTTGATGTTATATAGCGTCTTGGCGTAAGCGTACAGACAAATTTTGTGATTCAAGTGATTGAAAGTGAGAGAAAAGTGTATTTGTTTGTGCAGACACTGCAGACTGATAATGGACCATGGACTGATAACACTTTTTGTAAAATCCATCGTTCGACGTAATCATTAAACATTTTTTAGGATTTTTTCTAACTTTATTGTATTCTATTTTCGTTTTTGTTGCGGTCGGGGATGCTTTGAACGGTAGTATGACTTCTATTCACAATCTTGCCTATTGTAAATGCAAAATGTAGGTATTTGCTAATAAATATATATTTAAAACATTTACGGTGTACGAGTTTCACTTTGACAGTCCTGTATATAGGGTTCGGGTCAGTACAGTTTCGTCACCAAACGACCAAACTGTACTGGCAAAGAATCTATTGGCCATAAAGGTTTCGGCCGGTAGCAAGGTAGCCATTACCTTGCCATCACGGCTGGCCTGTATCAGCCCACATGCTGGCCGGTGTGTACTATTCGTACTGGCCCATCACCGTTTGCCAATACTTTGCCGTAATGGCCATTCTGGCAACAGGGTATTTGGCCAGCATTGGGCCAGACCTGAAATGTTAGCTGGGTCCCCTCCTAGCTGAAATCTTTATGGACAATATAGAATCCATTATTTATTATTTCGAAACATTCTCTGTCTTTATTGCTATAGATATGTAGACGATGTATTAGCTTGTTTTATAGGTACTGAAAGGCAAAGATCAGTTTTTAGAATTCATAAATAAAATACATAACAATATAAAATTTTCAATTGAAAAAGAAATCAATAATTAACTTTTTAGACCTAACCTTTAAAAAATCCGAAAATAAACATGATTTTTTAATATACCATAAACCTACTCACACTGATACTACTATGCATAACACATCTTCCCATCCAGTACAACATAAATTAGCTTTTTTCTTTAGTATGATACATCGACTAGTATAACATTACCTTTAAACAAAACTGCATTTAAAAAAACTTTTTCTAATTACTTTTTTCGATATTTTCAGAAATAACCCCACTTTTGAATTATTTTTTGGAAAAAATTAAAATTTGACAGATAATGCGAATCACGTGAATACTATTTTTTTGCTTAATTTTCATCTCGATCGAAGCAGAACTTGACGTCAAAATCAAATTTTGAATAAAGCTATTAATAAAAAAAAATCCCATATGATGCGGACTTTACTGGTGACACTGTACATATATTTTTTTCCAATGATGATGAATGAATATTTTTGGTATTATTTACATGAACAAAGCTAGGAGATAAATGTCGCTTCTATTGAAAAAGAAAGAAATGTTAGAAAGCATCAAAGATATTTGTTTTTAAAAATAATATGGATACCTATTAAATGTTCTATTGGGTAGTACGTATGGTACTGCTGCTTTGTTTCAATAGCGAATTTACAACAATGGAATTGTGCGTGCGAAGCCGCGGGTACCAACTAGTCATTATTCATACCTTGCTTAAGAAACTAATAAGTTATTTTTTCTATTTCACGTTCATAATAAGCTCAGTACGATACGCATTTGCGTATCGTAATGAAGCTATTTCGATACGCTTTTTTTTTAATTTGATGTTGGTAACATTTAAATGTTTTATTTCATTGACTTGCGCGGCCTTTGTGATTTACGATAAAACCCATTTTTCGCAGAGGAAAAATAGCTTGATAACCTACTTTTTTATTCTGTGTGGATAACAGTCATGTATGTTGGTTGCATAAATCTATAAATCAATCTTTTGTAGATGCTTCAAGCTATCGTTTTCTGCCAAATCCTATCCAAAATTCAATCTACTAACCTTCCAATGTCGATTTTAACTTCAACTTTATTTGAATTTTCCATCTTTCCTATACTAAATTGCAATGCCGTGACACAAAATTACGTCTTTTGAAATTCGAAAAAAATAGTAAAATCGCCCGAATTTCCGAACGCTCTGTATATGTACAAGGATCACACAACGTATTCCGTCCAATTTCAAATCTTATATCGCTAAAATAACTTTAGAACCTCGTGGTGAAAATGGGTCAATAAATCAAAAAATGACAGTTTGCAAAATAATTTTTGTTGTTCAGAGGCTACTATGATAAAAAATAGTATTACCAACATAAAATTTAGACATAAAAATTTACAAAATTTGAAGGATTTCTTTTCTTTTAAAATGTATTTTTCTTGATTATAAAAGGTGAAATAGAAAAAAATGTATAAAGCACATGTTTCATAAGGCGTTTTAGCGCACGTGTCAATAAAAAAACTCGCCACTTTGTGGCTCGTTTTTTAAAATAGACGCGTGCGCTAAAACCGCTTCTTATGAAACGTGTACTTTATTATACTATTATGATACTGGAAATCTACCTTTATATTTTCGTCGGTTATATTTTTTTTGTCTCTAAATTAAAAAATTGTTGCAATTTAAATAAAATATTTTAAATTATTAACTAAACTAACAAACGGTCATTAAAATAAGTGCCGGTCACACCGGCGTATCCAGCTCATGCGTCTGGGGGGGGGGGGGGTAATCGATCGGCTAGGATCAGGCACGTAGCCAGGATTTTTATTTGGGGGGGGGGGGCTATCGGGATCGCGCCGAAGGCGAAAATTTTTTGGGTGCCACGCCCTTTTTTGAATCATGGTGCTTGGTTTTCAAGTGGGAAAAATAAAAAACACAACACAAAATCCTCAAGAAAATCTCAAAAACAAACCTGGTAATAATTGAGGTGAAGAAAATGTAATAGTGTAGGAAATGTTTAATGTATTGCCTATGTTGCCGAAAACAGAGCTCGAGTTTCGGAGGGGATTTAGGCCCCCTGTACCCTCCCCCCTAGCTACGTGCCTGGCTAGGATACTAGATAATAGCAGCTTTAAGGAGTAAGGACAAAAATTAAACAACGCTTAAGTAATCTTGGGGGGGGGGTAATTACCCCCATTACCCCCCCCCCTTGTATACGCCGGTGGCCGGTCATAATATAGATAAATATTTATTCGCTTTAATTAAAAGGCCATTGCGCTATTCTAGGGCCATAAATGTAAACTGAATTGCAATTAACATATTACTGTTAACGTTGTTCGGCCATTTTTGGAACAATTAGAAATTCATGAATATTGGAGATATATTAAGCGTCCTTTATCAAACTGAATGTGTTGTGTTCTCTTTGCTTATTGGTCGGATAATTAAAATATATTTAAAAATAGTTGAAGAGTTCATCATCGCATGTAAAATAAAACCTTATTTTTGCCCTTCGCTGTCAGCGAGTTTCTCCGAAACCTCAGATACGATTTACTAAAATAAATAATATAAAGGGTTTTCCAATAGTAACGCTCGATGTTTGGCAACAGCGCATGACGAAGTCGATAGTCACACAAGTGCTATCTTTGGCAGCCGTATTGAGTTAGTCTCTGCATTTTATTATGGAGCGTTACATGACTGAGCAACGCGTCAAAATTTTTAAAAATTATTATCAAAACCTGATCCTGATCTTGATTTTTGAAATTCGAAAAAAAAATAGTAAAATCGCCCGAATTTCCGAACGCTTTGTATATGTACAAGGATCACACAACGTATTCCGTCCATTTTCAAATCTCATATTGCTAAAATAACTTTAGAATCTCGTGGTAAAAATGGGTCAATAAATCAAAAAATGACAGTTTGCAAAATAATTTTTGTTGTCCTGAGGCTACTATGATAAAAAATAGTATTACCAACATAAAATTTAGACATAAAAATTTACAGAATTTGAAGGATTTCTTTTCTTTTTAAAATGTATTTTTCTTAATTATAAAAGGTGAAATAGAAAAAAATGTATAAAGCACATGTTTCATAAGGCGTTTTAGCGCAGGTGTCAATAAAAAAACTCGCCACTTTGTGGCTCGTTTTTTAAAATAGACGCGTGCGCTAAAACCGCTTCTTATGAAACGTGTACTTTAATATACTATTATGATACTTTAAATATACCTTTATATTTTCGTCGGTTATATTTTTTTTGTCTCTAAATTAAAAAATTGTTGCAAATTAAATAAAATATTTTAAATTATTAACTAAACTAACAAACGGTCATTAAAATAAGTGCCGGTCATAATATAGATAAATATTTATTCGCTTTAATTAAAAGGCCATTGCGCTATTCTAGGGCCATAAATGTAAACTGAATTGCAGTTAACATATTACTGTTAACGTTGTTCGGCCATTTTTGGAACAATTAGAAATTCATGAATATTGGAGATATATTAAGCGTCCTTTATCAAACTGAATGTGTTGTGTTCTCTTTGCTTATTGGTCGGATAATTAAAATATATTTAAAAATAGTTGAAGAGTTCATTATTGCATGTAAAATAAAACCTTATTTTTGCCCTTCGCTGTCAACGAGGTTCTCCGAAACCTCACATACGATTTACTAAAATAAATAATATAAAGGGTTTTTCAGTAGTAACGCTCGATGTTTGGCAACAGCGCATGACGAAGTCGATAGTCACACAAGTGCTATCTTTGGCAGCCGTATTGAGTTAGTCTCTGCATTTTATTATGGAGCGTTACATGACCGAGCAACGCGTCAAAATTGTTAAAAATTATTATCAAAACCTGATCCCTGATTTTGGGCGAAAAATAATGTTTAGTGGCGAGGCTCATTTCTGGCTAAGTGGCTTTGCCAATTTTGGAGCGACGAAAACCCACGGGAGATTCAAGGTGTCCCACTACATTTCGAAAAAGTTACTGCATGGTGTGCACTGTGGTCCGGCGGACTAATCAATCCATATTTTTTCGAAAACAAAGAAGAAATGGCACTTACTGTCAAAAGTGAGCGATACAGGGTTATGATAAGAGATTTTTTGGCCTGCAGTGGATGGAATCGATCTAACAAACATGTGGTTTCAGCAAGACGGTGCTACGTGCCATACGGCACGTGATACACTCACACTATTGCCGGAGAAATTTGAAGGTTACGTTATATCGCGAAATGGTTATGTTAATTGGCCGCCCAGATCCTGCGACCTAACGCCACTGGATTTATTTCTCTGGAGCTTTCTAAAATCCAAAGTCTATGCTAACAAACCGCGGATGGCCAATATTAAACGCGTTATTGCTGAAATTGAGTCACTTTTATGCGATAACGTCATCACAAATTGGGCATCCAGGATTTAACAAACCAGGCAAAGCCGCGGCGGACATTCACCTGATATAATTTTTAAAACATAATGTTAATACATGTACTTCATAATAAAAATAAAAAAAGATCAATATCATTCTCACAACTTGTTTTATTGCGTTATAAAATCGAGCGCTTCTAATGGAAACCCCTTTATTATATTACGCGTTAGTTAAAACTCATTTAATTTTAGGTTGGGGAGGAATAAATAGAACTTTAGTTAAAAAATTAAAAATACTACAAAAAAGGTTTCTAAAAATTATATTCAATAAAGATTATCTTTATCCTTAAAAAGAATTATATTCAGTAACAAAAAAGTTGAACATAAGACAACTTTACATTTATAACATCTTAATATATATATATATTTAAAAATAAAAACCATATTTATACAATTTAAAAACCATAATCATAATACACGTCATAAAACCTAAACTAAATAAGTCCATAGGACAAAAAAATTTCAAATATTTATGTTTTTATTTAAACGATTATTTACCAACAAAAATTTTAAAATTGATTTCATTAAAAAAAATTTAATTATAAATAAAAACGGGTATATTAAAAACAGACAAGTTGAGAATATTTTTAGAAATGCTTTAATTAATTAATTAATATTGTTCTGGATAATTTATATAAGTAGGTACCTAATATTTTTTACTTAAAAATTAAAAAATACTAATTTTATTATAGGTAATATATTTCTTCAAAAAAACTGCGTTTATACTATAAATTAACTTTTTTACTTTAAAACTTAATTTTTAATGCATATTTATGATTTATGATTTTACATACTAAAACAAAAAATAAGATTTGCCCCTAACAAGCTCAGCTTCAGGGGATTGAAGAATAAGCTTATAGAAGACAACATAAACATATGTATTATATTATTAAATTTTAAATAAACTTATTATTATTATTACTATTATTATTATTATTTGTATTATTATTATTATTATTATTATTATTATTATTATTATTATTATTATTATTATTATTATTATTATTATTATTATTATTATTATTATTATTATTATTATTATATTACTTCAAGTTAAAAATTATGAAAGACCTATCCTTAAACCCTGTTTTTCATGTAGCAGATTCTCAGATTATTATTTCGTTTTTAAAATATTCTATAATTTGTGTTAGTACCCGGTGGCCAAATAAAAATGGACGCCGGCCATATTTCAGGAAACGTTTATCACAAAGTATTGAAAAATAAAAAATTTGGACAAAATCGATAAAAATAAATTGCTTTTTACATATTTTTTGTTGCTGAACCTACGATACGTGTTTGGTAAAAATGTCGATTCCTTGCAGCCGCTTATTGCCGCTAAATACTTTTATCACAAGAGGTTCTTCCTCCTCCCCTCAGTCTTTTTTTCAAGCAAAATTAATTAAATCAAAGTTGTATCGTAGGTATAATTCAAAGAATAAGACACTCTCACTTTGATATCACTTTATTTGGCATATTATTGATAAAAACCCGATAATCTTCTTAGTCATAGGTTAAACTCACTTTAGCTGTGAATTTAGCAACTTCCAGCAATTTTTCTTGGTCGATCTTATACTTTTTTTTTGTTTCAAAACTTTGTGCCAAACGGTTCCTGAGATATGGCCGGCGTTCATTCTTATTTGGCCACTAGGTACAAATAGGCCAACTTTAAAAAGTATTTTCTATCAAAGATAAATAACTTTAAACCTTCAACTACCTGATAATACCAAATTAATGCCCGTTTTTACCAGATTTTAATGGATAACTAGGTAGCCAAATAGCGTTGACTGTGGTATACATAAGATTAGCCAACAACTCCTATAAACAAGGACATATCGCTTATTTGTAACGTCATCATCCGGAGTCATATAAATAAATGGATACGGTTTACCTAATATATGTTTTTCGGGATTTATACAAGAACTTATATGTTTGTGTGACTTCTAAATTTACCTATACTCTTGAAACTATCGTTATTTTCATATTTAAGCTGGCATTTAAGTAAATTATCTGTTACTTAAAACATAACATACGTGAGAAAAGCTATACCTATCTCAGTAGATATTTTAAAACCACCTAACTTGTCTTAGATGTTTTTTGTATTTTTTAACATACCTATTATGTTCAGGTAAATATTATTACGATTTATAAAAAATAATAATCCATTAAATAGTCTACCCTCGCTTTTACTTGCGACATGTATTTTATCCATTTACTTAAAACCCACTAAACCTATCGAATTTATTTCAAGATATATTTGCTTATTTAGAAATAATAAAGTAATTTTTGTACATTTGACATTTTATACTATTAATGACCACAAAAATAAATAATTCAAAAATAGTTCAGGCGTTCAGCTGTCACTAAATATCACCAGTAAAATTAAATTAAGCAGATATAAATTTGGTATCACTTGAAAACTAAAGGTTCAAACATTGCTGGTCTTGTAACAGATTTTTCATTTAGCCTCTTTTGGAGATTTTTTTTTTTAAAGTTGGCCTATTTAAACTTACCTACTAACACAAATTATAGTATATTTTGAATACGAAATTATAATCGGAAAATCTGCTACATGGGAAACAGAATTTAAGAATAGGTCTTTCAATATTTAAAAAAAATTAGGTACTCGAGGATTTACAATTATTTAGGTACCTTACTAGTAAAAAAAATTCATTGCAATTCATCATTGGATTAGTTAAATACCAACTTTTGAGTTAAAAGTAATTAATATTTATCTAGTAGATATGCCCTATTCAAGGTTCAATTGTATTTTGTGTGTGTTGGTATTTAATTTCCTTTTATGATTTATTAACCAAATCGGTTATTTTTTTGCTGCAATAATTTTTAATCAAAGTGTTAATTTTTAATACTGCTAACTAAAATATAATTAGTAGTTGTTTGTACATTTAATTTTAGGTTGGGGAGGAATAAATAGAACTTTAGTTAAAAAATTAAAAATACTACAAAAAAGGTTTCTAAAAATTATATTCAATAAAGATTATCTTTATCCTTAAAAAGAATTATATTCAGTAACAAAAAAGTTGAACATAAGACAACTTTACATTTATAACATCTTAATATATATATATATATTTAAAAATAAAAACCATATTTATACAATTTAAAAACCATAATCATAATACACGTCATAAAACCTAAACTAAATAAGTCCATAGGACAAAAAAATTTCAAATATTTATGTTTTTATTTAAACGATTATTTACCAACAAAAGTTTTAAAATTGATTTCATTAAAAAAATTTTAATTCTAAATAAAAACGTGTATATTAAAAACAGACAAGTTGAGAATATTTTTAGAAATGCTTTAATTAATTAATTAATATTGTTCTGGATAATTTATATAAGTAGGTACCTAATATTTTTTACTTAAAAATTAAAAAATACTAATTCTATTATAGGTAATATATTTCTTCAAAAAAACTGCGTTTATACTATAAATTAACTTTTTTACTTTAAAACTTAATTTTTAATGCATTTTTATGATTTATGATTTTACATACTAAAACAAAAAACAAGATTTGCCCCTAACAAGCTCAGGTTCAGGGGATTGAAGAATAAGCTTATAGAATACAACATAAACATATTATTATGTATTATATTATTAAATTTTAAATAAACTTATTATTATTATTACTATTATTATTATTATTATTATTATTATTATTATTATTATTATTATTATTATTATTATTATTATTATTATTATTATTATTATTATTATTATTATTATTATTATTATTATTATTATTATTATTATTATTATTATTATTATTATTATTATATTACTTCAAGTTAAAAATTATGAAAGACCTATCCTTAAACCCTGTTTTTCATGTAGCAGATTCTCATTAGTAGTTGTTTGTACCGAGTATGTATTGCAGCCATCAAAGTAAATTTAAAAAAATTTGTTTTAAGATATATACGTATTTAAATTCGAAATTAGTCAAATGATTTTTGAGAAAAAATATTTAAGAATTTATTCCCATGATTATGAAGTATTTTCTGAAATAAAATACCTATATGAAACCATAACTTTTTCAACTAGATGATCTCTAGGATATTTGTCCTCAATGATTTTTGTTAAACACGATTTCTGATCGGGACAAAATGTAAACAATTTGGTCTTCATAAATATTACATGTCTATGATTCCTACAAATTCTATTGATCATTGATTGCACAATCAAGCTTGTCTGGTTAGTTAATTATTGTGCAACTCAACATAAGTTGCACTCAGATGACTCCACATCAATGTCATAAAACTAAACCAATAACTCGAACTGTAATATAAAAAGTAAGCCAAAGCACTAAGGTACAAATTAGCAACAATTACAGCAACATCTGTACATTGTAGACCGTCAAGTTTTAACAAATCATCGGGCGAAATTACAAAACTTTTGCCGCATTGGCACATAAACTTGCCGTGTGGCGCAAATCGCTGTTTTGTGAATATTCGCAGTAGATTTGCGAGCAGGGTGGCCATTTGATACACGTGAAGGAAATTAGTCAAGTTGGAAACGTTTGGAAATAATGGTCCCCCTGTCATACCGGCCCTCGTAAATTATTTAATGCTGTTGGCGACAATGCCGCATCGGCCCATAAGGGTGTACTCAAGTAAATTTCTTTGTTTGAAAGGGGCCGATGAACTAAGTTTCTTGGTGATCGTGGTAAAACCGAGGGTAAAACTTTCTATTAATCTTGAGACATATAAAAAAATATTTTTCAGGTAAATTATTATGTGGTCCAATAGGAACGGCCCTCGGCCATTTCCATATACCTTTAGACCCATACAGCTTATTTCATGCGCGAACAAAAGTTAAGTTTTATGATTGGAAAAAAAATGTTTTTATCCGATTGTGTCAAAAAATGACGTTTTATAGATCAGATATTTGTACGAAAAGGTAACCTTCTCAATAAGGTATTGACTATTGCGCTGGTAGCTAGGTAACGCTTTTCAGCCTAGGCCGAAAAATATTTATCGGACGCTAACATTTTTTCAACAAACTTTTTATTTTATTTTCAATTATTTACAATATTTATATTAAATGTACAATTTTGAACAAGAACAGGTTAACAGGTAAACAGTAAATTTGATTCTGAGGATGTGTTATTATTTTTGTTCTCCGTTATGATATTAGGTATTCTCCAATGTTGAACTCGATTGGAAGACGGATTGCGATACCTGAGTCGGTACTGATTGCAGTTCAGATTTTGGAATGTTGAATATTTTCTTGGTCAGCTTTAACTAATTGCTTAAGGAATCATCTATGTAGTCCTCGGCTACTCCAGAAGACTTCCAGCCTCCATGCCGTTTTAGAGAAGTTATGTCTGCTCCCGCATCTATAAGCCATGTGGCCGATGTTGTTCGGAAACAATGTCCCGTGAATTCCTTGGCATTTGGCAGTTTTAGGTAAAGTTTTAGGTTAAGATGTTATTTCCTGAGGTATGGAGCCAAATTTGTATATACCGACAACTCGCTTATAACATTTTCCATTGAGATAAGACACAAAAAATCGCCCATCACTCCATTTTTGTTGGACATAAAGCCATAATTTCTATAATACTTTAGATATTCTCCCGTCACCGTAAATGATCTCGGTTTGTTTAATTTATTATAGGGAATTTTTATTAACAAAGCCGTTCCCAAATCTTGTATGTCATCAATTTTCATATGAGCCAGTTCTTCTCGACGACATGTGCCCATGATTCCGAAATTAAAAGCAACCTGTAATTAAGGAAATTGTTAGTAAGAAATTTAAAATAAAATTATATAGTTAGTTTTATCTTTAACATTAAGTACTTATTTGTCATCTGGAGCATGGCAAAGGAATTTTTGAAACTCTTCTTTAGTTAGGGTCTTTGATTTTTTTGGACCTGTATTCAATTGGCAAATGAACACTGTTCCCCCATCAGTTGTCACAGTTGTTTGTTTTATTTCCTTTATGGTTTTGGAGATTATTCTGTCTCTGTTTTTAGATTTTCGTTGGGTATTTTTTAGTATTCCTTGTTATGTCTTTTTTCAAGAAAATGAACGGATGTGATGTAGAAGGATAAATGAATGAATTACGTCTTTTTGAACCCATCTAGGTAAATAATATTTCCTGTACGTAAATGAAAAGAGTGGAAATAAAATATGTTAAAGTTGTTTTACTTTAGTCCCCCGCTTTATGTTGTAACATTGTAACATAATATACTATTTTCCACCCCTAACCTATAAAACGGTCTTTATTAGGCAACGATGTGTCAAAAATGACAGTGGTTGGCAAATAGTGCTTTATAATTGGTGCAAGTGGCTTAATGCTTTTTGCCCTTAGGGATGTTCCGATACGCTGAAAGTATCGATCTTTTGTATCGATCCAGATCGATACAAATATATATAGGTATATAGAATATAGGCAATACTGGCATTCTGTATACCAAGAAAGGATAGCCAAAGCTTTGTGTGCGCGCGGATTGAGGGAGAAAAGCAGCAAATGCAGCACGAACGACGCGTGGGTTTTGGAATTTTGGGATCTATCGATACTATCTGAACGATACTGAGTAAAATATTTCGATACTCATTATATATCGAATAAAAAATATCGATACAAAATATCGGAAGGTAAAATATCGATACTCAAAAATATCGTATCGTATGGCGCATCCCTAGTTGCCCTCCACTGTCATTTAAAGTCACGTGGTTTGGATTCCCTAATTGACCGATTATTAACCTTACAAATCGTTTTTCTCTACCTTGACATTTATTATTGACCATTGTTAATAACGAAAACAATCTATTTGAAAGTAGGTTGCTTAATTATTTGACTCTGCAATAATAACATGGAAGGTAATTTCTTGTAGCTAGGCAACCAGTTATTTATTATTGTCCAGCCCAGGTAACTTGATTGAAAAAAGTTGCTGACAGAAGCAATCATCTAAACACATCCCGATGTTTGTTTTTATAATTATTAATACTAAACAGTAGAGTAATCGCGTCCGTACAATTTTAATGTCTGAAAATACCTGCTTTTTGCATTGAAGTACACAGAGATGCCAAAAACAATGGACTCCCTGGGGCAGAGTAGACATTGACAGCTGTTTCGAACTCATCAGAATGCCACAACACAGCATCGTTAGGAAAATGTTCGTGAAAATCGTCCATGCACAAACCCGGATTGTATTGCCACCCACCATTTACTCTAACCACGTTTCGAAAATACGCTTCAACCATGAATGTTTTGTGCTGTTCCGTGAAGCCCATTGTGTGGATTGTTCAAGAAATTGGAAAAATTAGCGATGAATCAAATGACTTGTAACGACTGTCAAAGATGACGGAATAACTGATTGATTGTTAATTCAGGTAGTTACTGACACCCAACAGGTATTAAGCTCTACGGCTAAGCATTACGTCCTTAGATGCAAGGCCCTCTTTGATGCAAATAATTTTTGCTCGCACGGTACCTATATGTCTATGGGCGTTACACACGTTGCAACTTAATCCTTTTTATTAAATTGGACGGAGGCATTAAGCACCTTTTCCAGAACTTCAAATCACTTTTTACATCAGACTTACTTAAAAATTTGAAGCTATTAGGACCAACACATTTATTTTATTAAACACAAAAAATATTTGTGAGTTTATTAACAGAAATAAACATTAATAGGTACGAAAAATATTAATTTTCAGCAAGGTGCACCGAGCCATACCAAAGTTAGTGAGCGAATTTACGATACAGCAGCAATCTATCGTTTTAACGATAAGATCTTCACCGAGCACATTTTATCGGCAGCGAAAAAGCACTAAAAGCAGTGCAAATAGCAGGAAATAATTTAGAAAATAGTTTAAATCTCCCATAAGACAAGAAACGCTTCCCTTTTAACAAGCCACACAATGGCGAAAACATGACGAAAGCTAGACAAAAAAAAATACTGGTAGGTAAATTATAAACAAACGAAGCTTCATTCACTTTTGTAAAAAAATCCGTCTAGTGCGATTTGTACCCTCGTAATAAGTATTTTGTACCAATCACAGCTAATCATTTTCAGGCATCATTCTAAATGGTTTTCCAAGAAGTGTCCTGATGTTTTCCAAAAGTGAAACTGACTCAAATTTAACAATTTCTTATATGAGCCAAAAACCCCTTCTGCTTCTTCGTCAAACAATAATGAATTTAATAAAAACAATATGAATAGGTAATTACTTTGTTATAATATCACTCTATTTAAAATATAAGTGAGTGAGTGAAGTTTTCTAGTAGTACTACATTATTAAACTGAATACCTTAAAACTACGGTGTACCTTTATAAATAGGTTTGACGAAGGATGTTTATAGCAAAATAATACAAAGATACAAAGAATTATTCCCTAATTTAGTTATTGATCCTATTATGTGTCGTAGGGAATTCCACAGGTCTTTTTGGTCATTTAGTAGGTTTATGGTAGGGTTTTTACTATGTTTGTAAATTTCAATTGATTCTAAGATATTAAATTTTTTACTTTTTGGGACATTATACAAATTTTTTAAATTATTAATATATGGGAAACAATGACCTGTCTCCAAACAATGTTTGGCGAAATTAAAGTTTTCTTTGGTTAAGAAATAAGATGCCTTATATTCATTAAATCTAATATTAAAATGTCTTCCTGTTTGAACTATACAGGGTTTTTCACTTAAAACTCCCCACGCCAATATCTCGAAAACGAATAGAAATATTTAATTTCTGTAAAAAGTAGTCAATATATGGGGTCAAGTAGATATTTTTCAAAGTTTAAAAAATTCAACGCCTACTAAGAGCTAAGCGTCGCGACGCGTCGAAAATATAAATCGATTGCATTGACTTTAAAATTACGCGCATACGAAAGTACATGTTATTTATAATCTTTTTTGTTACTTACTCGAACTTATTTATTTTACTTATTTCTGAGTTATACCGGTTTATAGTAAACATTTCTTGATTTACAAAACAAGCAATTAGGTATAATTTATCCAATGTCAGTGTGATGACATTCCAATCATTCCATACGGCGGTAAACGTCGGTCTCTTTGAGACTGTTTACCGCCGTATGGAATGTCATCACACTGACTTTGGAATAACAATACGGATGATTTTTACAAGAATGCCATGAATATTAGTTACTATGGCAACCATTCTTATTGCAATTGTTTTAAGTGCAGTTACAAGTTGTCATTGCTGTGTTAAAGATATTGTCACATTTTGTCACAAGAAATATTTAATTTTGTTCGGTTTAAACAATACTAACAATAAATATATGAAAATGGTTCAATTTAGCAATGAGGAAAAAGTAGACATGCTACTAGTGTTTGGAGAATGCAGGTCCAAATGTAGAGAAGCAAAAAGAGTTTACGCACAGCGTTATCCGCATAGAAGAGTCCCCGATGCAAAAACATTTCCAGGTCTATGTAAAAACTTAAGAGAATATGGCAGTTTCGTAAAACCTAAACGAAATAGAGAAAAGACTACTACAAATGATAAAAATACTGCTGCTGTAATTCAGCAGGTTGATAATAACCCCAAAATATCCCTATCAAAATTTAAAAAAGTACCGGTGTTTCCATAAGTTTATCGTCGAGAATTCCAAATAGAAACTCTTTTCGCCCTTATAAAATTAAACTAGTGCATAAATAAGAAACAGGTGATCCCGCTAGAAGAATGAATTTCTTAGCAAGATTTGCCGATTTGTATAGCCAAGATGCAAATTTTTTTATTATTATTATTATTATTATTATTATTATTATTATTATTATTATTATTATTAATATTATTATTATTATTATTATTATTATTATTATTATTATTATTATTATTATTATTATTATTATTATTATTATTATTATATAAAATGTGATAAGATAAGATTGAAATCAATACAACTACAACTTGCAACCAGCGGAGACATTGGAAATGATTGAATTATATTATATAAAACATAATTTTATTATTATTCTCAACAACTAACTAATAAGGTATGTAAAATACACTGAGGAAAATTACCTAATATAACAGGTTTGCTAAGACATAGTTTGTTTTCAGACATTTTTTATTAACCCATAGGGGAGCGGGGGGGAATTGGAGCCACCTAAGGAAATATATTTCTAAAAATGTTATCATTAATTTTTATTTAAATTTAAATAAACATATCGAAAGAAGTACATATATAAGTCATTTACATATGACACTTTTTTTGAAAAACGTAACTACACCTTATTTTCTAAAATAACAAAAGAAAATGCATTTGGCTCCCATTACCCCGTCATGCGGGTAATTGGAGTCACATAGTTTTTAAAAGTAATAAACATAAAATACTTGCAAAGCAAAATAAATTGGGGGTAAACTTAATATAAGAAATGCGCAAGTACATAAATATTTACTATTAACAAATTAAACTGAAAATTGAGATGCTGCTTTTCTTATCCCCAATCCGTTACTAACCGACTGAGCAGCCGGTTGAAGGTTTTCTAATGTCCAGGAAGCCTTTTCAATTTTTCTTTTCCATGTCCTGGGCATCTAAAATACATTTAAAAAAATAAGCGAGACAGTGTTGAATAATGGGGGTAATTGGAGCCACTGGCTCTCATTACCCCCAAGGACAAAATTCTCTTTAAAAATTTTATATAAAAAAAAATACATAATTTAAGAAAATAACAAATATAATCTCAAAAGCTACATACTTTTACGCAGCAACACTGAAAAAATTAATTAAAATAAACAAAATATAGAATTACTTGCCTTGATTATACTTTCCACGTGTTATTAATAGAAGTATATGCAAAATTTGCTGCACTCCACCCGACTAGTCAAAACGAACTGAATATGTTAATGTGATGGTAGCATTGGTAGCTGGCCCGCAGAACCCAAGGTCAAGCGTCAGGGGCGTTCAGAATTAATAATATGATGTTATAACGTGAAATAACCATAGACAATTTACCTTTAGATACCTACAGCTTATATCCTGCGCAAACAAAAGTTACGTTTTATGGGTGAAAAAATGCGTCCGAGCGCATGACTCGTCGGTCAGCTGTCTTCATTCGGGGAACCTTCGTGCATGCGCACAAACCTCGTGTTATCGGCCGTCCTACTTTATCGACAATAATCGACGCGCTCAAGAATACTCTCCAGAACCGGCTCGGCAGCCATTTTTGTTGTTGTGTTTTAAGGTTTCTCTTCTCTGCGGATTCCTTGTAGTTTTCTAAAGTTTTCAGCTATCGGATCGGCTATCGTGGATTGTGGGACTGGTGTTTAATATTTATGGATTTCTGGTTTTTGTGTAGTTTAGTTAGTGAATTGTGTTTGTGCTTTTAGTGACTCGGATTGTAATATAAACAATGACTAGTACTAGTTGCAGGCGTTGTATAATTGTATTATGCCCAAATAGGGGTAAAATAAACCCTCTATGGTGGCATATGAGCAAGAATTTAAATTTTAAAGCCCGGACCTGTCTATTTTCCTATTCGTCAAACGATAATGTTGCAGTGCGCATGTCTAATAGTTCCCAGTTTTGTTTACATGCGCGAGGCCATAAAACTGCCACATTCGTGATTATTGTTTGTTTATCTAAAGGTAAATTGTCTATGGAAATAACATGGTGGCTCCCATTCCCCACTGGCTCCAATTCCCCCCCGCTCCCCTACTAAATACATCGCTAGTGTATCAAACCCGCAATCAGTTCCATTAGCAGCACAGTCTTGTTGAAAAATGAACTACTTTTATACAACAATTTTATTAAGAAATAAATTGTATCTTCTTAATGCGACGCATTTTGTTCCCAATAAAGCGCTTTTTCTACAATTAAGAAAGCAGAACAGCGTCCCCAAAAACGAATTGTATCCGTTATAACCTTTAATCCACAATACGTTGGTTGTGGTTCGTAGCGATCAGGCAATCGCCGCGCGCCTTAGTATTAGTTTTAACGTATTTGTTGCCCAGGCCACATCGTTGTTCCGAGTCCTCTAGCTGTCCTGTCTGAATTCGAATTTTATTGATCGTACCAATTAATTTTTACTTTGTATTTAAGTTTTTTTTATATTTTGCATGTCAGATAAAGCAATAGAAGATTCTTATTTTGCACAACCCATCATTAGTATTGAACTTTATAATCTATGTACGAATTTTACCATCTCAGTAAACCATGTTGCATAATACATAATCATAATAATATGAATATAACACACTAGAAGCTATTTAAACTTTTGAGACCTACAGTACTGATTTTTAGTGGTAAGTATATGCCTTAATAACCGTAGCAAGTAAATATTATTATGATTAATGTCAAGGTTCATTACAACTGCCAGTTGGAACTATTACAGTATATAAAACCAGATTACACCCTCAATAGAACTTGATAATTATTGTGAGTATTCAGAGCAATAATGGTTATAAACCATTTTATGGTAGCATTAACTCTTATTTCCTATTGGCTAAATTACCGTGATGTTATCACTACACAACGCTCTAGCTATTTTCGTTGTCTTACAGTAGGAAAGCGCGTTGCTGTCACTTATAGTATTAAACAGTTGCATAAAGAGTATGTAAATGCTTATAAGGAATAGAAGGCTTTTCTCTAGTGTCAAAATATTGATTTTTCAGTTTTTTATTTGTAAACGACTTAAAACTAACTAATAAATAACTAACTAGGTAATAAATTGCTAAAACAAGTATTTTTTTAAAATACCTTAATTTTTTTATTTTCCAACATTTTTTTAAGAAAGTGAATTAAATAACTATCGACCGGTCTCCATACTACCTGTGTTCTCAAAGATATTGGAAAAATGTGCCAATGAAAGACTACAACAGTATTTGAATGTGCGTGAATTTCTTTATAGAGGTCAATATGGTTTTCGCAAAGCCAGGGACACGGAGATTGCTGCAATAGACTTAATCTCTGATTTACAGGTTAAAATTGATAAGGGGTGTGTATGTTCTCTAGTGACCCTGGACTTGCGAAAGGCATTTGACACAGTTGACCACAATATACTTCTGACAAAACTAGATGAAGCAGGGGTAAGGGGGACCCCACATCAATGGTTTAAAAGCTACCTGACTAATAGAGCACAATTTGTTAATGTTAACTATACCAATAGCACTCACAAAACAATAAAATGTGGGGTACCTCAAGGCTCAATATTAGGCCCGACACTGTTTCTAATCTATATTAATTCAATAGGTGAGTTGTCATTAAAGGGCACAATAAAATTGTACGCAGATAATACTACACTGGTATACTGGGGGAAGAATATACATTCAATTAAGGCTGATATTAGTAAAGATCTGGAAAAGATAAGCATGTGGCTAAAATCTCATAAACGAACAGCAAATATAGAGAAATCTTCTTATATGCTTATTGGTAAAACAAACTTGAATACTAACTCTTATATTTTATTTGAAAATCAGCAGCTTCAAAATTCATCGGTAATAAAATACTTAGGACTTTTAATAGATAGTACCTTGAGCTGGTCTGCACATATCACTTGCTTAAGAAAAAAAATTGCTCCTTTTGTTGGGATTCTATATAAAGTTGGTTATCTATTAGGTAAAAACTTACGCCAGCAACTTTACTATTCACACATATATAGCCACCTGCATTATCTTATATCAGTGTGGGGCACGGCAGCAAATGTAGCTCTAAAACCACTAAAAACTCTTCAAAATAAAGCATTAAAAAATGTATTTAAACTTCCAATTAGGTTCCCTACTAATCTATTGTATTCCCACAATAAATTTCTCAATATTGTAAATATCTACAAATTTAAGGTTCTGCTTTACCTACGTGCATCATATAGTTTATAAGACTAAACAATCTGCAGTACAACTGGTCAATGTAAAAAGTGTACATAACCATCATACTAGACAAGATAATAATTTTTACCTACCTCAAGTAAGATCAAACAAAGGCTTACAATCAATCTATTATGATGGTGTCAAAATGTATAACAATTTACCAGAGTCAATTAAGAAAATTGCCAAACATGACTGTTTTAAAAGAAGGCTTAAAGAGCATTTATTATTAGGTCTATAGGTCTGTATCCAATTAACCATAAATATGAAGTATGAAAAAGTATGTTACTATTGCTATATACATGTATTTTTTTATCTTTCCTTTTGTTGCACAAAGGAACAAAACTGTGATATGTAAAATAATCTTTTTTAATTATCTTTACTACTGCTACTAAAGAAATAAATTTGTTATTGTTTTTTTTGTTATAGATAGAATTGTTTTTTTACAAAATATTTTTATTGTTTTTTGTTGTAAGTATTTGGAATTGTTTTTTTATAGAATAAGCTGATCTCTGCATAAAATCAATGTATTTTTTTGAAATCAATAAAGCTCCTTTTCAAAGTTTAAATACTACATCTTATGCAACCACATATTACCAATGAGATGCATTTGGCGCGATGTTGCCGGCTTGCCCGAAGCGGATGATTTCTTTAAAAAAACTATTTACCTTTTATAAATTATTAGCCCCAATAAAAAAAAATCAATTAGGTACCTATTAAATAATATTTTTAAAAAATTATCTTAAAATATATAGGTACCTTTTCTAAATCGCGATGCACCTCTTCTCAGAAAATATTGTACCTTTTCCCATCGCAATCAGCAACACCCAAAAATAAAAATTCAAACAAAACCAACACACGGCAACGAGGCGCGCGACATAATTGTCTTTTGACCTTGAACGAAAAACTCTTAACTTGGTCCCCATATACGAACATAAACATTTCCAATGGTAAAAACGCTAATTATTCTTAATGATATTCCTCGCGAGCACTTACCCGGAAAAATTAATCAAAAAGATAATAAGAAGTTTTTTATTTTTAATGAGGTTTAAAGGAATTTTTCTGGTTGGTACGTATAAGTTTTCGAAGAAAAGAAGCTTCTAAAGACTCATAAGATATCATAGTCGGAGAGCTAGTAACACCCGTTTTATAAAGTGTTTGATGCACTTCAAAATTTTGTGTCATTTACAAAATTTTGTGTCATATAGTATCTACTGGATAGATGAGCACGTAAGCAAGTGTTGGCTAGCTCTACCTGGGGACACCAGGTACTGCGCATAGAAGAAACGTGTGCAAAAATTTTGCCCAAAAAAAGTGTTTGTTTCAGAGCCCAACAAACAGTACATACTATGACACAAAATTTTAAAGTGCATCAAACACTTCATGAAACGGGTGTTACTAGCTCTTGGACTATCAGGAATTACCGTTTTAATAACCTATGCGTTTTTTATGAGGCTTTTTCGGAAGGGAGAGACGGATATTTGGACCATTTTTTTAACGAAATATTGACAAAAAAAAACGAAATTGCGAAGGCGTCACTAGTATTTGCTTTTAACCAATAGCAGGTTTTGTCCAGTAGTAAAGGATTTTTTGCTCTTATGGGCCAGTATAAACCAATACTAAAAAGACGCCTTCGAGCAAGATGTGGCTTACGTTATTAACTGCTTCATTACTTTGATTGTACTGCTTTGTCGGAACAATTACAGAAGCTTGTAAACTCACTGTTTGAAATTACTTTTCTAGGGGAAAATATTGGGGCGAAGTTGGCAGTAAAAGAACAGAATAAACCGACTGAAACTGGAAAACATTAAGCAGAAAATTATTGCTGCCGAAAGATATTTCGTTGAATTAAGGAAGAGAATTTATTATTAGTAGGTACTAATAAAGAGTTGATTTTAAGGTTTTGTTGTTAATAGTGTGTCGGCGCGGACGCGGCGATTATGGAAAAGTGCTCTTTAGGGACAATTCTTCCTTTCTTCCATATCTCCCTTAATGAAGAGAAACTAATGATAATAGCAGTTATATACTCGTTCTGCGCCAGATTCCTGATGTCCCTACTGCGCATGCGCTAGCAGTACGCAGGTTCAAAGCTGTTCATAAGTCCAATGCTGTTCATTAGTCATTCAAGGCTGTTCATTAGTCGTTCAAAGCTGTTCATACATACAGGGTGACGCATCGAAAACGAAACAGAGGCATTTACTGGCAGCTCAGTCCTTTTATGGGAAAACGCTCAGACCCGTCGATTCTGTTTTCGAAGGGGACATAAAATTGAAAAAAAATCACATTAATACGTGCAGCCCCCTGGGCGGAGGTGGCACCACCCCTAAAATCTTAAATGGAAAGGGGGTCGAGTAATACCTTATTTTAAAGGGTTTTCAATTCCCTTTATAATGATGTAAAATTCATGTACTTCAGTTTAGTAGTTTTGGAGATGTATTGATTTAAAGCTTAAAGTAGACTTTAATAGGTACATCAGATTAGTTTGTACTACTTTCAGAAGAAATTTGAGTAAAATCATTTACTTAATAAGTAAATGCTTTTCTTCACTACGCCCATGGTTTCTTTATCATTTTGGTGTTGAAAATAGCGATTGGCGTGTTTTTTGTGGCAAAAATTTGTTTCTTGAAGAAAGATAAGAAGGGATTATCTCGTACTTATTTTAAATAGGAATTTAGTACATGGTTTGCCATTGATTCGACCAAACTTTGTTGTTAAAATACCTTTTAACGCTTTATACATAAATTAACCATGGTATAATTCCACGGTAGAAAGGATTGAAATTATCGAAATATTTTTCGGAAATAATCAATGCGCTTATAGAACAGTACAAATAGTTAATTGGCGACATGAGAACAATAACGTGCATCGAAAATATGTTCTAGAACTTGTAGCTAAATTTCGGCAAACTGGGTCAGTCGCCAATAAAAAACGCAACATTGAAAATCCCATAAGGAAAGAACCAATAGAAGTGGGGGTTTTAGGGCAAGTTTTTGTAGATCCTACGTTAAGTAGGTACCCGCAAATTGGATACTGTGTGTGGTGTTAGTCGATGTAGTATCCGACGGATTCTAAAGGCCCATAGTTTTCATCCGTATAATATTCACCTTGTACAAGAACATAATGAAGACGATTTTGATCGGCGATTACAATTTTGTGAAGATATGAGTGAACAAATTACCAAATTTCAAATTTTTATTCCTTGTCGAATGCCACGCGAAACCACGAATAAGATATGAGTATAGGTTAATTTCTTCCGAAGTAATTAGAAATGTTTAAAAAGAGTTTTACTTGCGCTTTGGGAAATTGCCAAATAGTGAATGAACAACAGTTTGAGTATTTATTGAAAATAAAATCTTAAAATTGGATAAAAAAAAATATTTTAGTTAAATTAATTTTTATTTGTTTAATATCTTATAAATGACAAGAAATAAAAATTTGAAATTTGGGAATTACGTATAACTTAATACGGGGTGTTTCAGAATAAGATGCTGATCCTTAACGGTGTGAATCCTTAGGTGATTTTAAGAAGAAAAGTTCAAATTAATATATATCCTTAACCTATCAACTTTCGAACTACAGGGCGTTAAAGTTTTAAGAAAAAAATCGTTTTTCTATTATAACTTTAAAAACTTTCTAGCTATTTTTATGAATTTTTCACACATGCCCTCTAAGCATCAATAGCCATTTTTGGGTGTAGAAAATTTTTTAAAATTTTTAACCAGTGGCGTCCTGAAAGGGTTTGGACTAGACATTTTGGAAAATATTATGTACGCCACTGCTTTTTCTCAAGATAAAAATTATTTTTAAAATACTCATTCATTTTAGGCCAAATTTAATATCTTGCCTTTTTATCGTCCGACAAACAGTTTCCGACAAAAAAATAAAAAGCATTAAATGCGCATTCGCTATGTGCCTATGGTTTATTTTTAACAATAAATTAAAACAACTAACATTAAATAACGTGTGAACAAAAACGAAAATTATTTGGATTAGCTGTTGTAAGTGGCCACCACATGCAATAATGCATGCTTCGGCTCTTCTCCTCATTGAGTTTTGAAAAATTCCTGAAGTATTCCTGATAGTGTCAAAACAAACCATAGGTACATAGCGAATGCGCATTTAATGTATTTATTTTTTTTTTGTCGGAAACTGTTTGTCGGACGATAAAAAGGCAAGATATTAAATTTGGCCTAAAATGAATGAGTATTTAAAAAATAATTTTTATCTTGAGAAAAAGCAGTGGCGTACATAATATTTTTCCAAAATGTCTTGTCCACACCCTTTCAGGACGCCACTGGTTAAATTTTTTAAAAAAATTTCTACACCAAAAAATGGCTATTGATGCTTAGAAGGCATGTGTGAAAAATTCATAAAAATAGCTAGAAAGTTTTTAAAGTTATGATAGAAAAACGATTTTTTTCTTAAAACTTTAACGCCCTGTAGTTCGAAAGTTGATAGGTTAAGGGTATATATTAATTTGAACTTTTCTTCTTAAAATCACCTAAGGATTCACACCGTTAAGGATCAGCATCTTATTCTGAAACACCCTGTATAATGTAATATTCAATAAATAATTAGGGTTGCCAGTTAAGGTTGAATTCTCAACGTCATTCAATCTATTGCCAACCTATAACCTCTTTCGCGTTGATTTATTGAGTTTATTATTTTAATAACTAACATTTAAAGAAAATCAATATCGTCGGTACATTATTTAGGTAGTATCTGATATATTACAAAAATATCAATTTATTTCTTTGCCAATTTTGGGAGAATTGTATAGTGAAAGAACAATGAGTGACAATGACATATTAATGTTAAAAAAATCTTACCCGATATTTTTCGTTATACAATTCTCCTAAAATAAGTTATGAAATTCCTTGATATTTATTAAATATGTCAATTACTACCTAGAGAATATCAAGTCGATAATGATTTTCTTTAAATTTTATATACATGCTAGAAAACATAAATAAATCTACGCGAAATAGGTTATAGGTTGGCAAGCATGTTGATACTCCCACCTTAAATACAATATCGACATCGTCATATCCGTATTTTGTTGTTGTTGTCACCATCAACTACCGAATTTTTGCTTTGCATGGGTTTATATTCCAGCCTAAAACAAGAGAACTACTTTAAATTAAAACAAAAACTAAAGATAATTTAAAAGATGGCGGGCGAAATAGCCTAGTTTTAGTTTTTTGAATAAAGCTAAAATGACAATAAAAAGACAATTTAAAAAGTACCGCTTTATTGCCAACTTGACACCTTTATGACATTTTTTAAACCTTTTTTTTGAAAAAACTAAAAACATATCATTTTGCGGGGCTCATTCAGGTTTTTAATTTTTCTTTCGAAGCTAATTAATCTGGTAGAGAAACTTCTCAGTCGATGACGCGGGTACGTGTTTTCACGATAAAACCTTATTTTTAACTTTAACGGCTCGATGGGGAGCTCTTAAAAGATTGACCCAGTCATGACGTGCAGCTTTATTATAACAAACTTACAAAAACACAGAACATACAGTGTGTACATAAAGTAAGGAACAAATTCATTATTTAATAATCTAAAAACATTTCGTAAAAATCCTCGGACACGTATATAATAATTTTTGATTGCGCATGTTTTGACATATACACATATTATACAGGGTAGCTCATGTAGTAGATATGACATTATCGACGATTTTTTAAAATGAAAACCCCTATATTTTAGTTCAGATTTGTCATCTCCAAGAATAACTGATTTCAAAAATATAACATACTTAGGGTCTAAAGTTAATAGTTTCGTAGCTACAGGGTAGAACAAATAATTTTATTTAAGATACATTTTTTTTTAAGGTAGGCTTATTTGCTGTTATGTAACTATGGTTATTTAGATAATGATGATATTATGCTATCATTACAGTGAATTTTGCTATTAAGATTAGTAGAAGTAAAAAATTAATTTTAATATTTGTTAATATGCGTTTATCTAACACACAAAGAATAGAAATTCTAATGATGATTGGATATGGTGATAGGATTCGTACTCAGCAAGAAGTGTGCATTTTGTTCAACGGTAAGTACCCAGAAAGACCAATCACTAGATCAACTACTGTAAGTAAACTTGAAACAAAATTTCGAGAAACGGGTTCTGTGGAAGATATTCCCAGGAACGGCCGGCCAACTATTCCGGATGATAAAAAATTAAATATTTTATTGGCTAAAGAAAAAAATCCCCATAACAGCGTCCGCCAGATTGGCATGGATCATGAGGCAGCTGCTATGACCGTACATAACCTATTAACAGTAGAAAAATGGCATCCGTTTAAAATCCGACTGGTTCATGAGTTGAATGAAGATGATCCAGATCGTAGGATGGAGTTTTGTCAAATATTAATGGAAAGATGTAACGTAGATCCTTTGTTTGTTAAAAATATCCTATTTTCGGATGAATCTACTTTTAAATTAAATGGTGAAGTAAACCGGCAAAACTGTATATATTGGGCAAAAGAAAATCCCAGGTGGATACGTAAGCATCATACTCAATATCCCCAAAAAAATAATGTTTGGCGGGTATAGTGAAGAACAAAATTATTGGGCCATATTTCTTTGACAATAATATAAACGGGCTAAATTCCCTTCAGTTTCTTCAAGAACTTCTTATCCCTACGCTAGTTAACTTATACCCGAGTAGAAATAATCCTGGAATTCTAGATGAAAATTTATGGTACTAGCAAGACGGCGCACCTCCACATTATGCAGCAGTAGTGCGCCATTATGTCGATCAGGTTTTTCCGAACAGGTGGATTGGAAGACGTGGGTCTATTGAATGGCCGCCTAGGTCTCCAGACCTTACACCACTGGACTTCTTCTTGTGGGGTCACCTGAAAAATGTCGTTTATAAAATAAGACCTGCCAATATTGAAGATTTAAAAAATCGAATCACAACAGAATGCAGGAATATTTCAGAAGAAACCATAATAAAAGTCCAACAAGAGTTTATTGATCGCTTGGGGTACTGCCAGGCACAAGAAGGAGGACAATTTCAACACTTAATTAAATAGCCTATTTAATTTTATTTAAATTTTTTTAAATTAAAAATACTTCACATTTTTTTTTGCCCTGTAGCTACGAAACTATCAACTTTAGACCCTAAGTATGTTATGTTTTTGAAATCAACTATTCTTGGAGATTACAAATCTGAACTAAAATATAGGGGTTTTCATTTAAAAAAATCGTCGATAATGTCATATCTACTACATGAGCTAACCTGTATAATATGTGTATATGTCAAAATATGCGCAATTAAAAATTATTACTTACGTGTCCAAGGATTTTTACGAAATGTTTTTAGATTATTAAATAATGAATTTGTTCCTTACTTTATGTATACACACAGTATAATAATGCATATCATTTTTATATTTAGATATTGGCTGGGTATTGTTTGCATATAAGACTAATAACTTCACAAACTGTTTTAAAAATCAACTTTTCTGCAAACTTCTTTACACATTTTTTCCGGTTTTAAATTTATTTATTACATTTTAAATAATAAATAATACAAATGCAGGCGTTTCCCAAGTCGATTTTGTCTACCTAGATTTAAATACCTAAAGCATTACCAAACGATGAAGTCGTTTACGGCGAAAGAAACGAGCAACAGAAAATTAGCAGACTTGTGAATTTTCACATAACCCAAAGTTTACAAAACTAAAACATTTATTCAAATCTGCACGGCCGCCGCAAAAACCACAAGAGAGGCATAGTTTCTTAAGAACCCCATTAAAGCTCGACCGCATCCTTTTCAACCCCATTTACTGGATATATCCCATCTGTTAATTACATCCTGGAAAAGACACGCATCCCATTATTCCCCTTTTACCAGCCAGTTACGTTTTCTTTGTCCATATAGAAGGAAAGTAATATTGACAGTAAAATAGTTACCTACTTATTCTGTGACATTTTGAAAGCTTGGGTAAGTGATTTACCTCTCTTACACTTGATTTATTTATCAGCCCTAAAGGACCTGGCATTTAATTTAATATTATATAAAAAGTAGTAAGGTAAACGACCCAAATTCAGACACTTTAAGCATACGATGTACTGTTTTTAAGCAAAATTGTACCTAAATCACTTTATGGAGTTACTTTGGTATATTTCCGAAAAAGTTTAATCCTTTTAAAATTTATTTTCATAAAATTTTTTAACCAAACATAAAAAAGAAACCACAAAAATAATTATTTTATCTTTTTGTTCATCTGAACATAAATCCGACATTGCAAAAAAGAAATTGTCCATAAATCTGACATTGTCATGACCGTTGTTCAGACAGTGGCTTTAAATCCGTCATTTTAAGAACAATAATCTGACACATGAATAAAAGCATGTACTTACTTACTCATCTAAGTACCAAGTACGTACCTATATTCACTTAGTTACTTATACAGGGTGTCCCGAAATTAGCGTGCAATATTTCTAGGGCGTAAACTATATCCAAAAATATGACAAAAATGTCCTATAAACATACCCCGAGAAATGCTCCTTTAGGGGGCTAGGGCCCCTCAAAGAGGGTCGGGAAGGAAGTATTTTTTTATAATAGTATGGAAACCCTTAAAGATAATAACATGAAAATTGGTACGTGCCTTCCAACCGATAAGTTGTACATAACAGTTAGTTTAGAGTGAAAATATTTCTTCCAGTGGCGTCGCACGGAGTGGGGCTGAGTGTAAATATTATCCTATATTTTTTATTTCTAGGATTTTTTAATTTTAAGTACAATATTTTAAGAACCTCGAGTTTTTTCTTTAAAAAAGTACCCCTTGTTTTATTTCGATAGGAGGCACCGTTTTCAAGTAAAGTTAATTTTAAAATAAAACGTATTTTTCAAAAGAAAGGTTAGTCCATATGAGTTCAGGTAAATCCGAAAGTTAGCGTGCAATATTCCTAGGGCGTAAAGTACATCCAAAAATATTACAAAAATGTTCTATAAACATACCCTCAGAAATGCTCCTTTAGGGGGCTAGAGCCCCTCAAAGATGGTCGGGAAGGAAGCCTTTTTTTTATAATAGTATGGAAACCCTTAAAGATAATGACATGAAAATTGGTACGTGCCTTACAACCGATAAGTTGTACATAACAGTTAGTTTAGAGTGAAAATATTTCTTCCAGTAGCGTCGCACGGAGTGGGGCTGAGTGTAAATATTATCCTATATTTTTTATTTCTAGGATTTTTTAATTTTAAGTACAATATTTTAAGAACCTCGAGTTTTTTCTTTAAAAAAGTACCCCTTGTTTTATTTCGATAGGAGGCACCGTTTTCAAGTAAAGTTAATTTTAAAATAAAACGTATTTTTCAAAAGAAAGGTTAGTCCATATGAGTTCAGGTAAATCCGAAAGTTAGCGTGCAATATTCCTAGGGCGTAAAGTACATCTAAACATATTACAAAAAAGTTCTATAAACATACCCTCAGAAATGCTCCTTTAGGGGACTAGAGCCTCTCAAAGGGGGGCAAATTTTTTTTTCGTAATAGCATGAAGTCTTTGAAATGATCCATTTTCTATTAAATTTCGATGGACCGTAGCAAATCTTCTACGGCTAGGTATTATTCTATGCGGAAATCGCCTCCTGTACTCTATTGCAGCGGCAGTAGAACTACCATTACAAAATCCATACACAAAATGAATATCTGTGAGTTCTCTGTTGCCCCCTTTTGAGAGGCTCTAGTCCCCTAAAGGAGCATTTCTGAGGGTATGTTTATAGAACATTTTTGTAATATTTTTGGATGTACTTTACGTCCTAGGAATATTGCACGCTAACTTTCGGATTTACCTGAACTCATATGGACTAACCTTTCTTTTGAAAAATACGTTTTATTTTAAAATTAATTTTACTTGAAAACAGTGCCTCCTATCGAAATAAAACAAGGGGTACTTTTTTAAAGAAAAAACTCGAGGTTCTTAAAATATTGTACTTAAAATTAAAAAATCCTAGAAATAAAAAATATAGGATAATATTTACCCTCAGCCCCACTCCGTGCGACGCCACTGGAAGGAATATTTTCAATCTAAACTAACTGTTATGTACAGTTTATCGGTTGGAAGGCACGTACCAATTTTTATGTCATTATCTTTAAGGGTTTCCATACTATTAGAAAAAAATACTTTCTTCCGGACCAGCTTTGAGGGGCTCTAGCCCCCTAAAGGAGCATTTCTCGGGGTATGTTTATAGGACATTTTTGTTATATTTTTGGATATAGTTTACGCCCTAGAAATATTGCACGCTAATTTCGGGACACCCTGTATACTTAAAAATCTAAAAATACATTTTTAAATAAAACTAAAATTACATGTTATTATTTTTATTAGGTTAAATATGAAACAAAAAACCACATTACTAATAAAACATTAAAATATATTTTGGATTCTTATAAAAAAATGTTCAATATAAAAAAACAGACTCCTCAAATGGTGTAGTCGGCTATCTTATTATTAATAATTTCTAGATGTAATTCATTCTCAAAGTTGACAATAACATAATTAGTGTTTGTACTAATATCATTCCATTTTTCTTCAAATTGTTAATACTTTCATCTTCTTTGGATATTTTCTGGCGTCCTTTTTTGGTATCGTCTTGATCTTGTTTGATTTTTTTCTTACGTTATTTTTGAGCTAGTCCGTTTTGACGTAAAGCTTTAATTTCTTCTTCTTCTTTTTCGATGTTCTTTTGTTTCTTCTATTTTTTTTGTCGTTCTTTTTTATTAATGAAATATTCTTTCCAAGCATCTGATGGTCCTACAGAAGGGGGATTTTATTAGTCTTTTAATTGTAGTAGTCTTTTTGTTTGTCGATGGTTCAGGCCAAAATAGAGATTTTTTAAAAGGAGTAGGAATAGTTACCCCTGGAAGAATACTGGAAAAACTGTCTTCTTGTGTTTCATTTGGTTCAGTTAATGATTTTTTTTTGTTCGCATTTTCGCATTCTTCATTCTCTTTATTTTTTTCTATTAGTTCATTTATTGGGTTTTCTTTGTTTTCCTTCTGATTTTTTGTTGTTTTAACATTCGTGTTTTTCAATAAGTCTTTTGTTTGTTCTGGTATTACTTCCTTTTTTTTTGTTGATTCTTTGATGGAATATTGTTCATTTTTTTCTGGTATCATTTCGTATTCATACTGATTTTTTGTTTTAGTATTTGGTAATGTCAAAATTTTTAGTTAATTATAATTAATTAAAATAAATATAAATTATAATCTCATTTGTACTTTCTTATGATTAGATTAGGTAACAATTTAAGTGAGCTCTGCTTAACCTAATTTCGACACTTTGTGTACATAAATCCGATACCCCTGTTGGACTTATAGCATGTGAATAAACACGCACTATCAAATGCAATGAAGGATAGAGCATACATTATTATTAAAAATTAAAGAGAAAAAATATATATTTTGCCTATTGAACATTGTACATAATTTCGACACCTATGTCTGAATTAGGAAACTATTGTTTGAGTATACCTAAATCCGACACGCTAAAAATATTTAAATCTTTTTAAAATTTTAACTAATCTTCATTTTAAATCATATATTTTAAGCCTATTAAACGCATAACTCAAATATTCCACTTTTTTTTTAAACTAATTAATATATAGTGCAACTAAATCATAGCAAATGTGGCTTACCTTATAACAAAATCAACACGTTGGTGTATCGACTACGAGTGCACTGACATGTGCTTGTTTTAGGTTATTTTTCACTATTACTATTTTCAGATAAAGAAGAAAACTTTATTCACAAGCACCGGTAACAGTTTCTTTTTTGGGCTAAAATATTAGTTAGTTTATTTTTTTTTTACAGATTTCTCATTTTTAGTAGTTTTTTAAATATATGTCGGAATTATGGACGCTGTCTGAATTTGGGTCATTTTTTAAGTCATAATTTAAGTGAATAATGATTATGTAGATCTTTATACTTTAAAAATATGTGATTAACATGTTTTAACGAAACTTTAATTTTCTTGAAGAATAAAATATATATATGAAACCATAATTCAAATTTATTTAACTGAGTTAATAAGTGGTAAAAAATAGGGCAATAAGATAACTACATAAATAAGCTTACACAAGATAGAAATAGTTAAAATAGTATTTATTACATAAATTAACCAGAGATACATTTGTTTACACTATAACATGACTTATTATATAGTTAGTAGGGCAGGAAATTTTTTTTAACCATTCATCAATTCTTAATATATAAAGGCAATCCTTAAAAATTGCTTCACCTCGGGTTATAATAAAGATAAATAGCATTTACCCGTGAATGCTGGTATTATTTTTTCGTTTAGCGTTAATCAATCACCTGTTTTCTCCAGAGAAATTGCACGTGTCGAGCATAATTATTACTTAACAGCTCAGCTTCAAACGCTTTTACGAGGTTATAGAATTTATAGTGAAGATACGCAGTTAAATTTTTTAAATAAAATTACCATTGCCGTTATAGGTCCCAATATATCACTCTTTGTCTTCATCTTTAAAGAATTACTAATACACAGATGTGGGTACTTTATAGTAACAAACGTTAAATAGACAAAACTATTCTATATTTTTCTAAATTATTTAATGGAGGTTTGAACCGTTGGGATCTTGTCAGAATGGTTTTTAAAAGAGCAAGCCAATTCTAACAGCAATTGATGAACTTTGTCATTTTTTATACAGGGTGGGATTTTTAATTGGAATAAATTCAGTATTCGGAAGCCTCTTTATTTGCTGATTGATGTCTTAATGCCGCATTCCAATGATCATTTTATTTTCGGTTTAGAAGAAGTAAATACTTATCTATTGAAGTACTTTGTGCTCTTTGAACTGTGACTTTACAGTAAGAAGTTTTTTTGCTATAATTAATGATGATTGGCTTTGGCGACTGATCGCGTATTCAAGCAGAAATAGCAGCTATATTTCATGAAACCCATCCCGATCTACCACGAACTTTCCAAAGCACTATCAGCAAAATTGAAAGACTTAATCACTTCCACGCCAGGGACATTCCAAGAATAAAGCAGCCTGGTGTAATGGATAAAGTCACGCAATTTAACGTTTTACTTACTCTTCAAGAAAATCCTATTACTCAAGTTCGATAACTTGCAAGAGTAAAAACCATACCTAAGCTATTTATACGTCTGTATTAAAGTTAGTAAAATCATGCCAATTGCGTCCTTATAAAATGTTGATGGTACAAGAGTTGCTAGAAGATCATCCGGACTGCAGTCTTCAGTTTTGTGAAATGATGATGAATGCACTTGATCAGAATTTAGTAGATTTGAACTGATACCGTTTTACAGATGAGTGTATTAAATAGTTGAAGTCAATAAACAGAACTGTCGATATTGGTACCGCATAAAATCCGCACACACCCATAATTGAATATTTTTGAAAACTCACCCCATTTCTTTTTATTTATCTCTGTCCGGAGTTACCATTGTTTTGCTATCTATTTTTTATCTTTATCTTTCTCTTTATTCAAATTCGGAAATACATAAATAACGTCACATACCTGGTCAATTAATACCGCGTGTAAATTAATCATTTTCTCATATCTTATCGTTTAATTTATCTATATTGAAATTATTATCTTTATCTTTTGTATCTTTCCTGGTTACCAAAAGACGTGATTGTCTGGTAGACCATTGTTAACGGTTGCCTTTCGCCCGTTACATTTATTTGTATCTTTTATGGTTACCAGAAGACGTGATTATATCACCTGATAACTATTTTGGACTAAGGAATATTCCAGTGCTTAATTTTACAGGGAATATTTACTACCTCAATTTTAACATACTAAAAAATCTAATCTCATTATCATTATCTTTATTGTTTTTATCTCAAAATCCATATGACTGTCTAATTGCATATTGTAGAAATTATGAATAATAAATTTATCTAACTTCACTATTTTGTCATAAGATTTTTGCTATTTTACTTAAACACTAGTTTGATGTCACCTGTTAACTTGAGAATCAGTAGCTCTGATCTATTTTGATCAATGTATGTATTTTTACTTTTAATTAAATTAAAATCTGTATAATCTTCCAGTCATTCATAATTTTAAATTTCACAATTTCACAACATTTTCATTTTTCTATTATTCTGGTTTAATACCTCTCTTCTCATCATTACATGTAAATAAACCAACACTGGCATTAAGCTGACAAAGAAACTGCTGCAATCAACCGATATCAAGCCTTCGAGTCCAAGCAAGTCCTGAGACATTTTAGATCCCATCAAACTGCCAAAAGCCAAAACTAAACCAATAGGCAACAAGGCACATTCCAGGGGAAAAGGACCGAAACTTGGACCAACCGTTGCTAGCAGTACAAAACTAAGTAGTCTGCCAATAAAAAAAAATTGTAAAGACCAGAATTTCCAAATCACATCGTTACCATTTGAAATTTACATATAATCTGTTAACAATAATTTAAAGAATCACTCAAACTTTGTAAACCTATTTGTTTAATAGACATAGTTGTTTTAAAACCATTGTGTATCATTTCTGGTAGGATCATCATCATCATCATCATCATCATCATCATCATCATCATCATCATCATCATCATCATCAAACAGCCAATCCTGTCCACTGCTGGACGTAGGCCTCCCTTAACATTTTCCATCTATTGCGGTCTTGTGCAGCGCTTAACCAGTTACTCTCTACTCTTTTGAGATCATCTGTCCATCGAGTTGGAGGTCTTCCTCGATTTTTCAGCGCCTCGTGTCGGGGACGCCACTCGATCACTCTTTTTGTCCATCTCTCGTCTCTTGTTCGTGCTAAGTGACCTGCCCAAGTCCACTTCATCGTAGCTATTCTCTCGATTACATCTACGACTTTGGTTCTTTGTCGTATTGTTTCATTTGGTATTCTGTCTCTTAAGCTCACTCCCAGCATGGAACGCTCCATAGCTCTTTCGGCAACTTGGAGCTTTTGGGCGGATTTTTGTGTGAGTGTTAGTGTTTCAGCACCATACGTCATAACTGGGAGTATAGGTACACTGCTCAAAAACCTTCCGTTTAAGTCAGACTGGGATTTCTGCCTTAAAGACATATCTCAGTTTTCCAAAGGCAGCCCAAGCCAGGTTTATACGTCGTCCAATTTCGCAGGTCTGGTTGTCGCGTCCTATTTGTATTTCGTGACCAAGGTATTTATAGGATGATACTTGTTCGATTTAACCCCCATCATATATGATATTTTGGCTTGCTACCAAATTTGTCATATAATGTGTTTTTGACGTGTTTATTTTAAGTCCAACCCGGCGTGAAGCTTCATCCAATCTGTTAAGCATTTCTCTGGCATGATCTAGTCTATCTGATACCAATACGATATCATCGGCAAATCGCAAATGGTTTAAGTTTTCTCCATTTATGTTTATGCTCGTACCTCCCCAGTCAATTTTCTTGAAAGCGTACTCCAGCAGAGTGATAAATAGTTTAGGTGAAATTGTATCACCCTGACGTACCCCTTTTCTATTTTGAATCGTTCTGTCTGATCATGGAGTTTAACACTTGCTGTTGCATTTTGGTACATATGTTGAATAAGTGCTGTATATCTATGGTCTATTCTGCAGTCAGCTAGGGCTTTCAACATTTCATGGTGTTTTATACTGTCGAAAGCCTTTTCGTAGTCCACAAATACACATACAAGGGGTTTATTGTATTCAACACATTTTTCAATAAGAGACTTTATGACTTGTAAGTGGTCGTTCGTTCTATATCCCGGACGGAAACCCGCCTGTTCTCGCGGCTGATAAAATTCCATCTTAGAATTCAAACGTTTTGCTATAATTTTAGTAAATAGTTTATGGAGATGTGACAATAGACTAATTGGTCTATAGTTTTGAAGATTCGCTATGTTCCCTTTTTTATGCATTATAGTTATTACGGCATTATTCCATTTAGCGGGTGTTGTTGCAGTTGTTAGACATAAATTAAACAATTTTGTAATAGCATTCAGTAGCTTATTATTTTTCATCTCTGATAGAGATAGTTTAACCCAGTGGCGGCTCGTGCCATTTAAGTGAAGTAGGGCCAGGTAAACCCTTAGCGCCGCAGGCAAAATTTTTTTGGGTGCCACGCCCTTTTTTGTTAATAGTTCTTGCTTTTGAAGTAGGAGAAATAAGCAAAAAGGCACCTAATTTAATTTATGAATTTACAATCATATCTTGAATTTTTAAAAAATACTGTAGGTAGAGTGTACTATACAGGGTGTTTCAAAATAAGATGCTGATCCTTAACGGTGTGAATCCTTAGCTGATTTTAAGAAGAAAAGTTCATACTAATATATATCCTTAACCTATCAACTTTCGAACTACAAAACTTTCTAGCTATTTTTAGGAATTTTTCACACATGCCCTCTAAGCATCAATAGCCATTTTTTGGTGTAGAAATTTTTTTAAATTTTTTAACCAGTGGCGTCCTGCAAGGGTTTGGACTAGACATTTTGGAAAAATATTATGTACGCCACTGCTTTTTCTCAAGATAAAAATTATTTTTAAAATACTCATTCATTTTGGGCCAAATTTAATATCTTGCCTTTTTATCGTTCGACAAACAGTTTCCGACAAAAAAAATAAAAACATTAAATGCGCATTTGCTATGTACCTATGGTTTGTTTTGACACTATCAGGAATACTCCAGGAATTTTTCAAAGGGTACGAGACTCAATGAAGAGAAGAGCTAAAGCATGCATTCTTGCAAGTGGTGGAAACTTTCAATAGCTAATCTAAATTATTTTCGTTTTTGTTCACACGTTATTTAAAGTTAGCTGTTTTAATTTATTGTTAAAAAATAAACCATAGGCACATAGCGAATGCGCATTTAATGCTTTTTATTTTTTTTGTCGGAAACTGTTTATCGGACGATAAAAAGGTTAGATATTAAATTTGGCCTAAAATGAATGAGTATTTTAAAAATAATTTTTATCTTGAGAAAAAGCAGTGGCGTACATAATATTTTTCCAAAACCTTTTAGGACGCCACTGGTTAAAAAATTTTAAAATTTTTCTACACTAAAAAATGGCTATTGATGCTTAGAGGGCATGTGTGAAAAATTCCTAAAAATAGCTAGAAAGTTTTTAAAGTTATGATAGAAAAACGATTTTTTTCTTAAAACTTTAACGCCCTGTAGTTCAAAAGTTGATAGGTTAAGGATATATATTAATATGAACTTTTCTTCTTAAAATCACCTAAGGATTCACACCGTTAAGGATCAGCATCTTATTATGAAACACCCTGTATAGACCGAAAGAACCACAAACCGAACGCAGTTTATAATTTGGTTTAATATGTATCTGTTTTTATCAATTTGTTCGTTTTTCTTCGTTATTTCATTGTGATATGCAGAATTTAATTGAGTTTTAATGTTAATTTTACCAAGCATACTGAAATTAAATATATTGTTTAAATGTACCTTCGATTTTTCATGTGTCTTCATTTTTTCCCAGATATGGACCAAATCATCTGTACCTTTTTGGGACCAAGTTTGCTCCCCAATCAAATAAAACACACATAAAACAAAATAGTCTATTAGATTTATCACAACCGCACACCCAAGTATTTTTTCCATAAATATTTCTATTAAATCTCCGGCCGAACGAAAATTATTTAGTTTACAAACAACCTTACACGACACGACGAAGACAAACAACTGTTTGAATTTGAAACGTCTAACGTCAAACGGTCAAACGGGGTCAAAGAGCCTGGCTACACGGAGATGTTTTCCTGCTCGCATTCAAGGTTATTTTCAAATGTTTTTTATTGGTTTGTTATGGCAATTACGTCATAACTTCGGGCCTCCCGTGTGCCTCGTCGCTTTGGCGCGAAAGCTACGTTACCATTTTACGCATAATCGCTTCCTCAATAGATGGAAATTTGCACCCGACTGTGTTCCATTTTTAAATTATTTTGCTAATTGCTTTAAAAAGGAGAATATTAATTTTAATACGTTTTGGTAATTTGTAGAGGGCAGGGCGCTGGACAGGAGGACAGGTAGTGCCATGGCACTGTGGCTCTACCCCACGAGCCGCCACTGGTTTAACCTCTACTTTTGTAATGTCAGGCATATCCTCCGATCCCTGGTTTAAGACTACCGGTCTGTCATTTCCTTGAGCAGTACCATCCTCGTCATGATACAAGCTTGTATAGAATTTTTCCATGACTTTTAAAAGTTGTTCTTTATTTGTCACAGTTTCACCATTCATGTTTTCTAATTGACAAATATCGCTCTTTCCCGGATTTAGCTGGCGTCGTAGTACCTTCATACTTTTGTTCTCTTCTATGATTTTTGTTGTCCAGTCGGTATTATATTTTCTGATGTCCTTTCGTATTGAGTGTGAAATATCTTTATTTAGCTGTCTTAATTCTATTTGTCTATCAATGAATTTGTTTTTCATTTCTCTTCTTCGCTTCATTAGATCTTTTGTTTTTACACTAAGTTTCTGATTATTTTCTCTCTGGGTTTTACTCTGTACCTTGGTAGCCTCTTCAATTGATCTCAAAATGGTTGTGTTTAATTCGTTCACATTCTGGTCCTCCGTTATTCTTAGATGATTTTCAATAGTGCTTCTGTAGGTTTTAACGTCTTCTATTGGTGACCACTTTTTGTTAGCATTGGTTTTTTCAACCAGTTTTAGACGTTCCTTGGCCAATCTTAGCACTATTTTTGCCCTTACCATTCTTTACCATTCTGGTAGAATGGCGCCCTTAAAATAAATGTCGTCAGTTAATAAGACAAACCTACGCCGAGGCACAGTTTAAAGATAGAAGAACCCATAGAAATATTTGCAACAAATAATGTAAAAGGTTTAAATAGGTGATTCAAAAAACCAAACTGAAAGCAACTTAAAAACTAAAATTAAGGATATTATATCAATGTCCTGTCTTTCTTCTTTAAAATGATAGGTTAATATGATTTACGAGCAGATGGTGAGTGTATGTTGCTGAATGTTTCGAAATCCATTTTTTCTACAACCGTCAAAAAATTACAATGTTTGCGCATTAACGTCATTGTCTAAAATAAAACATTGTTTCATTGATATTGTTTTTTTTTTGCGTTACCATTCGCAAAATATTTTGCACTTCACATACCTCTATTATACCCTGTTTTATATACTATTATTGACGAGAAATTAGCTATGCCTAGTTATTTTTAATGTATACACAAGAATTAATCAAGAATCTAGTTAAAAATGTGATATTCTGTTTCAGAAAACTTGTAATATTCAAAACTCACAATATCGAAAACGTTATATATTGGTTTCCATAGGTATATCTGGGACAGATTTGTGTCTCTTGTCTCGTGTCTTCGTCATCTCGGTCATTTTTTGATTTGGCACGCTATTTTTTTCTCGATCACCAAAGTAGTATATCACACCCTAGATACAAAAATAACTATTCTTCACAATGTTTGTTTGAAGGTTGTAGACAATGATGTATCTTGAGTAATAAATGTGTTTTGGACTTCCATTGCCTTTAGTTTTTCATATCACAACGTTTCAACTGGTAAGTATTTCCAGTCGTCTTCGGGTAAATACTAAACAAGTTACAAAGCTACGAGCCTATTTATACTACCTAGGGGGGCAGAGCTAGTGACGTATGATCAGTCGTGGGTCATCTGCTTACGTCACCATGATTATTCATCTGCTTACGTCATCCGCTTACGTCATCACGTTTGCATCACTACTCAATCTGAGCCTACACCTATTTAACAAGGGCTTCCAAATGTTTCTTATATCTTCAGAAGGTTTACTGAAACAGTCAGGGTTCTGGATTAAGACAGCTGCTTCTTTGAATTTTCTCTTCCGCCAATGCTCTTTTTTAAGTATAATTTTTGTGTTTGCCCATTGTAAATGATGGCCGTTGGTCCAAGCGTGGTCTGCTTCACCGGATCTGTTTGTTTCTCCTTTCAGTGTGTGGTTTCGATGTTCTTTGATCCTTGTTTGGAGAGGTCGTAGAGTTTCACCAACATAGGATTGTCCGCATTCGCAAGGTATTCTGTATACACAATTCTTCATGTCCTTTTGATTTGTTGGTTTTGTCTTCGTCAGGTGGCTTCTTAAGGAATCTTTGGAGCTGAAGACTGTTCGGATGTTGTACTGTTCTCCTATCCTTCGAATTTTTTCGGAGATTCCCTTGACATAAGGTACATTCATGGTGGGTCCAGATTCATTATCTTTGTTCATTCTAGCTTTGTGATTTTGACGCTATTTGATGGCCTGATCGACTAGTTTCGTAGGGTAATCATTCATGCCAAGGTCTTGCTTGATGTTGTTAAGTTCTTTCGTCAAAGTTCCCTGCGAGTTGCAAAGTGTGAATGCTCTATCGACGAGTGTTTTGACTATTCCATGTTTGGTGCTGTTTGAATGGTTTGAGGCGTAGTTAAGATATTGACCTGTGTGGGTTTCTTTCCTATATACCGATGTTTGGATGGTGCTCCTGTTTTTCTGTACTACGACGTCTAAGAACAGTAATCTGTCGTTCTCCTCCTTTTCCATGGTAAACTTAATTGTAGGTGCCAGGTTGTTCATATGTTGTAGAAAGGTGACGAACTTCAAACCTTTCTACAACATATGAACAACCTGGCACCTACAATTAAGTTTACCATGGAGAAGGAGGACAACGACAGATAACCGTTCAAAAATCCTATGTTGGTGAAACTCTACGACCTCTCCAAACAAGGATCAAAGAACATCGAAACCACACATTGAAAGGAGAAACAAACAGATCCGGTTCAGCAGACCACGCTTGGACCCACGGCCATCATTTACAATGGGCAAACGCAAAAATTATACTTAAAGAAGAGCATTGGCAGAAGAGAAAATTCAAAGAAGCAGCTGTCATAATCCAGAACCCTGACTGTTTCAGTAAACCTTCTGCAGATATAAGAAACATTTGAAAGCCCTTGGTAAATAGGTGTAGGCTCAGATTGAGTAGTGATGCAAACGTGATGACGTAAGCGGATGACGTAAGCAGATAAATAATCATGGTGACGTAAGCAGATGACTCACGACTGCACCCGATCATACGTCCTAGTCCTTCCCCTAGTAGTAGTAATTGAGGGGAGGTTCCGAAAAACCTGGCAAGTAGACCAACCGCGATCCTTTTTGCCTACCCCAGAGTCTTCCCCCAATCACGCTAACCACCTTTGCCCCCGCCAAAGCGTCCCGACCTCTTTATGAAGTTGAGTATGTCGCTCCAGGCCAGGGCCGTGATTTCTTCCTTCTGGAGAGCCGCTGATCCCAGGACCTGGTGCCTGAGTCTTCCCAGGGACTCGCAGGTACCCAGAAAATGCAGCGGGGTCTCTTCCTCCTCCAGGCATCCGGCACAGATTGGGTCGTCTTCGACACCAATCAGTGATAGGTGCTTCCTCAGCTTGCAGTGGCCTGTCAGTTTCCCAATCAAGGGATTTCACATCGTCTTCTATTTAGAATCCAATCTAGCTTAGCCTTGATCGTCCAAGCTATAAAGTCCTTAGCTTGTCTGCACCCTTGGATCGTCCGCCATTGCTCCTTAGAGCGGCGTTCAGCCCACTCGTTGAGTGCGGATCCTACCTGCTTTTTTGTTATTCCTATAGCCGGTTCTGGTCCAAGGAATGGGGTCTGAGCTCCACCTCTGGCAAGTTCGTCTGCCAGCTCGTTACCCTGAACCCCTTGGTGTCCGGGGACCCAGACCAGGTTTACCTCTTTCCTCCTCGAGAGTCTCTCCAGGGCATCGACGCATTCGCTGACGAGGCTGGTTGTGACTCTTGGTTTACAGATGGCTTTTAGGGCAGCTTGGCTGTCGGAGCATACATATACCGCACGCTCTTTGCAGTCTCTAACCTCTGCCTTGCTGGCCGTCATAGTAGATAGGCAACAAGAATTGGACTCCGCTAAGGGTAGTTTTTACATGCAAATCCCCGTAAGAGAATTTAAGGTTCGATCCTTACTGCGTTTTCTAATAACTGATAAATTATGCACCACTGACCAATCTTCGTGTTAACTGCCTATAATATTAACATCTTTTTAATTGCTTAATGACTTTATTTTTGAAAACATAATTGTCTCACTTAACCTATTAATATTTTTTCTTTCATTTGATACCACTATCTACTTAAGCCGGGGGTGGTTGTAAAACTACCCTTAAATTTGGCAGCCCGTAGTTTGTGTAATAATTCTTGGGACCGTACTGCGGAACTACCCACGGTTACCTACTTTCTATTTGTTCCAACTATGTCAATCTTCTCTTAACTTACACCGTTACTGACGATTGTGTGAGGTCGTTGCCCTCCATCGATTTGTCGCCTCGCAAATTCTCGGTAGAGTTGGGACCTACCATCTTAGCGTATGCGGGTGCAGCCTTTTGTAGAGGCCCGCACGAACCTCGCTGGCGGTAAAGTGACCACGCCTTAAAATGGGACACTTTCTGCAGATCGAACCTTAAATTCTCTTACGGGGATTTGCATGTAAAAACTACCCTTAGCGGAGTCCAATTCTTGTTGCCTATCTACTCGTCATTAAGATGGCAAACACCTCTGCTTAAAAGACTGTTGCGAGCCGTCCTAGTGGGTAGCTCTCTCGGGTGTCAGTCTTTTCAATGTATACTCCGTCCCGGCCATGCGCGACCCATCGGTGTAGCATACCAGGGCATCCTCTGGGACTAGAACCTCTTTTCTCTCCCATTGTTCCTTGGTAGGGATCGTGAGGGAGTACTTCCTGTTCAACCTTAACGGGTCCTCTGTCAGGGTCGCTGCGAGGTTCAGTATCGGAACCTCTGCTTCCGCTAGTCGAGCTATCCTCGTATGTCCTACGTCTCCAATACCTTTCCAACAGTCAGTACATCTCATTCTCATGTAGGCCGCCATTGCCTCCTTCTGTATCCAGAGTGGGAGCCCAGGCAGCCCAAGTAGATTTTCAAGCGCGGTTGTAGGGGTCGTCCTCATGGCTCCGGTTATACCGAGGCCAGCCAATCTCTGCACTTTCGAGAGTTTTGCTCTAGCAGTGGTTTTTTCAACCGCGGGCCACCAGACTATCGAGCCATAGGCGACTCTCGGTCTAATGACCGCTGTGAAGAGCCAGTGCATAATGCGGGGGTTGAGACCCCAACTGGCTCCCACCGCTCGTCCAAGCTAAAAGAAGGTCGCCGTAGACTTTTTTACTACGTGGTCCACGTGCGCCGTCCATGTGAGCTTGTTGTCTAGAATAATTCCTAAGTATTTGACCTTCTGCACCAAGTCTAGGGATTTTCCGTAAAGCTGTGGCGCTCTGAACTCGTCTGTTTTCTTCCTTTTTGTAAAGAGAATCATCTCAGTCTTACCTGGGTTGACAGAAAGTCCATTCTCTCTACACTACCTTTCTACTATCCTGCAGGCCAGTTGCATTCTGTCGCACACCACGTTCAGATGTTTTCCCGTAACCAGTACGAGGCCATCGTCCGCATATGCTTCTGCGTAGAAGCCGCCCCCCTAGGTAGTATAAATAGGCTCGTAGCTTTGTAACTTGTTTAGTATTCACCTGAAGGCGACTGGAGATACTTACCAGTTGAAACGTTGTGATATGAAAAACTAAAGGCAATGGAAGTCCAAAACACATCTATTATTCTTCACAAGTTTCACAAATGAACGGATTCCATTGTTTGTTAAATAATTTAAAGCAAAAATACGCAAATCGAAAATGTGTCGCTACAATTGGGGAACGCATATCTGTGTCGTACATATCTTCACAATTTTATCTGAAAATATTTCGAAACATATTCATTCCCTTAAGTTAAAGGTATTGATACTGTGGTTTGTAACGTTTCTCGAAACAAACAGTCCAAAAATGTTTCAAATAATATAAAAATATCAAAAATGTGTCGAAAATGTTTCAGAACGTTTCTCAGCGAAGAATTGGAGTCCAATTTGTGTCTAATAAATATGCTACTTGGGCATTAGAGATTTCATCTTATTAATCGGTACAATAAGTATTTTATCATGGGGCAAGTAGATTATTACAGAGGAAGTAAATCTAATTTTAACCAAAATTATCTGACTTATCTTTATTGATATATAAATCAACTCACATTGTTTGAGGCCAAGCCATTATGTTATAGATCCCTTTTATTTTCCCCATTTTTCTTCTACACGAGAGCATTTCAAGGAAAAAGCGAAAACTAAAGCTAGATTGGCAAATACGTCGGGTTGGGCTCTAAGTGCCGTAATACGAGACGATGCTATTCCATAAATTGAGCGCTATCTACTTATAACGATAACGTTATCCATCTTGGCTTCTTATTCGGTATACAATGTATAGACTGCAATGTTTTATTTGAAGGGAAAAGGAGGGAAATATGTTTACACCGAAATAAATAAAAACCCATGGTTTTCAGCCTTAGGTTGAACATTTTTCTACTTCTTGTTTCATCTAGCATCAATAGTCAGTTACGTACGCGTAAAGGCATAATGTACTATAATTTAGAGCAGTTCAGAGTACTCTCGTTCGCAGAATGCTATGGTTTTACGTTACGCGTAATTTTAATTGACAATGTGTATCGCGATTCAGAACATGAGTTTGTTTTAACTTGCTGGAATACAGTATATTATTATAATGGATTTAATAATTGGGCGTTGCTGTTAGAACAATCTGTATCACAAGTTACCGCAAAGTATTTATTACATAATTTATATTGCTAATGCTTTTTTGACTACTTGTCGTGAACAATTATCAACACGTATTAATTACAATTAAATTAAATTTAAGGCAATATTAGGAAAAATATCGTAAATATCATTAAAAAAAATTTGTGATTGAACAGCTGTGTTTATTTAAAAAAAATAATTAATGGCTTTTTGCATTGGGTTGGTTTCTAGAAATATTTTCTACCAAATTATGCTTCACTTTATCTGTTGTTTTCAATCCCAAATTGGATGGTCTACCTGACTGAATCCGTTTCCTTCCAGATGTGAGGCCATTTCGGTTTCTTCTTCTGCTAATAGCTGTAGGTTGAACCCCTATTTGTTTTGAAGAACGTCCTTTCTTTAAATAGCAAAGGAAGCTTGCGAGTTGCGTTGATGCTGTAATTTTTTTAAACTCAACATTAGCCTTAATGATGCAAGTCGTAAACATCTGCGGTGATATTTTATGATGCAATTTCTATTAGCCTCTGAAAATTTTCATTTAGACTTTCTACTACAGAAGTGTTTTCTGTTAACGTCTGATTCCTATTTCTCTGTTTCCAAGATGGAATCAACCTCGGTAACCTGTTGAATATTTCCTTGTGGACATTAATTAATAGGTGTGTCGTCGAAATGGCTTTCAGAAACGTCTAAGTCCATATTTTCAAAAAAATCTTGTGAGGCGTCATAACCGAGAGCTAACATTGCTAACATTTTCTTATCAGACGGAGTGAGTAAAGTGGCGTTCGGAAGAAGTACTCCAAAAGTTTGTTGCACGGCACAAAGATGTTTGGAAAATTTACCGCCTATAACAAAAGGACAGTCCCATATTCCTTGTTACGCAGTAAGTACCTATTACTACAAATGAACAATCACACAAGACATAACCAAACTTTCCGATCAGGTGTTTTTAACAAGTGTGGGATCTGAATCGCAGTATAAATTGGCGGAGACACGCGCCTTTATTTAAAGCCATTATATACTGCGTTCCAGCACGTTAAAACAAACCCATGCTCTAAAACGCGATACACATTATCAATTAAAATTACGCGTAACCTAAAACCATAGTATACTGCGATCGAGAGTACAACTGCTCTGAATAATAGTACATTATGCCTTTACGCGTCACGTACCATAGAAAGGTAGGGGTGGGTACGCCTCCCCCCCCCCCCCACCAATCCCAAAAAGTGTTATGCCACCTCTCCCTAAACGATCCATGTGCCCTAATCGGAAAATACCAATCCATAATAAATATATTAGCTTGTTTAACAGTTTTTAATAACAACAAAAATAGTTTTGTCGGGTAGACCGCTTCTAGACAACCCTAACTAACGCAGAAATATCATGGCTACGCCAATGCATATAATCATTTATGGTTGACATTAATCGAAAGTTTAAAATATTACTTTACTGCATGCAATTTTATAACAGAAGAATGCACTTTTCTATACTACTGCCTAAAAATTGTTAGAGGAAACTTATTAACTACAAAACTAGTAGTTTACGATTAATAATATTAATTAATTGATTTAGCGGATTTTAGGTGGAAATCTACAATAATTATAGTACACTTTTCGTCAAAATTAGCGAATACTCTAAAATCTAGCAAAAGTTTGTTCTTAACTATCTTATGAACCGCTCATCCGATTTTGACCAACCAATTTTTACATTATAAGATTATAACCTAAAGTGTTGCAAACCTTTTTAAATTCCTAACGTTATTCTGTATAACGATTCAACTGATATACAAGGTGTTATTAGTAGAGGCGATTTTGTGCCGTAAATTTGAAACATTTTTTGTTTAATAGTGTATCTATTGCCAAAAGACACTTATCAAAAAACTGGCAAAAAGGTCTGGAGATATTGATGCCATCTTACTAACGGCACATACGGGAAATTTCTAACTTTACCAGTTTACTCTACAGAATGTTTCAAATTTACGGCACAAAATCGCCTTTACTAATAACGCCTTGTATATCAGTTGAATCGTTTTATAGATTAACGTTAGGAACTTAAAAAGGTTTATAACACCTTAAGTTACACTCAAAAAATTAGTTCGTCAAAATCGGATGAGCGGTTCATATGATAGTTTAGAACAAACGTTTGCTAGATTTTAGAGTATTCGCTAATTTTGACGAGAAGTGTATAATGGTATACAGTAAAACAAAGTTGAACTTGTAAATTTCCACTATAATAAAAGAAAATTACGTGTCTCTAACACTTCAAAATTCGGACATAAATTGGACACAAATCTTTAGCTGAAAAACGTTACGAAACATTTTGGATTCAAATATTAAAATTGTGTCGTAACAAATGTATTACGAAACATTTTCGGCACATTTTCTAACTCGGTTACTTGAAACATTTTTAAACTGTTTGTTTCTCAAAATTTTACAAACCATAGTGTCGATAGATTTAACACACAAAGGAATAAATATTTTTTGAAAAATTTTTAGAAAAAATTATGAAGTTATGTATGACACAATGACATTCGTCTCAAAATTGTAGCGACACATTTTCGATTTTAGTACTTAAATCGAAACAAATTGATATTTTTCTGCTTCGAAATATTTACCAAACTTTGGTAGTGAAGAAATTAATTCTTGAAACATTCAGCAACATACACTCAGAGTCACTACCTTCTCGTCTATCGGAAAAAAATATAATAACGATAACCTATCATTTTTAAGAAGGAAGACCGGACTTTAATATTTACTCTCAATAATTATAATTTTAAATTTTTTTTCAGTTAGATTTTTTTAATAAATATGTTTAATTTTATTTATTTTAAATTACCTTTTCAACCATTTTACATTATTTGCAGTGGCGGCTCGTGACTAGCGAGTCAGGGGGGGGGCGCTGGCTTTAAATAAAAAAAATTTAAAATGTCTATTGTTTTCGATAGTACGTGTCTGTTTTTTCTAACTTTCTCGTTGTGAATTTTAATTTCATCAGCATAAGGACTACTTAAACAATAAGTTAAAATATTAGTTTGTCCTAAGATCTCAAAACTTACCACATTATGACGATGTTTTGCATTATTTTCATGTTTTTTTATTTTTTCTGAAAGATGTTTTAAGTCCTGCACCCCATTTATAGTCCAATTATCATCCCCGTCAAAAAGAAGCGACACACGAAACAAAAAAAAAGAATTTTTGTCCTCACAACCGCATATCCAGGATTTTTATTATACTTATATTTCTTTGTCAAACTTACGCGTAAACTGTGCCTTACTTTTACATTTTGATTGCACTTGTACTATGTTCAATATTAGTAGTGGCCGCCCTGCATTTTTTTAATCAAGTTTTTCACTTAAGCTCAGAGAACTAAACACAAGCTTTTGTAAATCACTGACCTTCATATTACACGAAATTTTCCAACTTTATAACGTAACTAATAAATCAAATCAAAACAAATAAACAAAACATCAGCCGCATCGATAGGTCGCCTCGTCAGAGTATATAATACATATATCGATTATTCTACCGTGGCATCGCGGACGAATAATTGGTCGCCCGCGCTTAGTATAACCTTGAGAGCGCGCAACTCGCTTGTCAATGAGTATAACCTGCCCGTTGGAATAGGGCTATGTTTGGTTTGAATAATTATGCCCGCGCTTAGTATAACCTACCCGCTGGAATAGGGCTATGTTCGGTTTGAATTATTATTTTAATGAATTGCTTACATACATTGCTTTATTGGTTTTTTAAGTAAAGTATTTTTGGATTATATTTGAAATAATTGCGGGGAGGGCGGCGCCCCAGAGCCCTTCATTAACGAGCCGCCACTGATTATTTGTTCTTACTTATCGAAAATATTTTTGTGGGTTCTTCTTGTTTTAGGTTGTATAAGTCCTTCTTACTTTAGCTACATTTATTTCGCATTAGTTCGATACATTATCGAAACAGTGTTTTTGTTTCAATAATGTATCTATTAATTATAGCTACATAATTTAGGAAACATTATAGAAACCCAATACTAGAAATTGTGTCTCGCCTCCATTTTGAACCAGAAAAATACCCCGATTTCGTGAGGCCATTTTGACAAATGAACTTTTATCATGTAAAAATTGGTTTTAATTAAATTCCTGCATCTTTTGGAAAGCCATAGAAATGTAACATTATTGCCATTTTGTTAGCCAATTCAATTTAAAAAAGAAATAAGTAAAATTTTTAAAATAAAATCAATTTTATTTTTTTGAAAAATATTATTTTTTTGTAAATGCAAATAAATTGAGAGTGCGTTAATTATATAAAGCTAAATTTATAAATTACATGCTACGATTTAATTTGTCAATGCTTTTGTTTCTCTTTTGTAATAACAATAACTGTGAAATAAATCATAACTTGTTGCATTATGGGCGAAATTATTTTATCATTATATTGTTTTCTTCTATTTGATTTGAATTACACAGGCATGCATTTTTTAACACTTTGAAATCTAATTAAATTTTTTTTACTGTTTTCTAGTAATTGAGTAGCGCAGCGCTGATTTTAAACCTGCTTTTAGTTTTTTTATATCACGTATTTATTATTATCAGGGGTTTTTTCAAACCAGTAAAATACAAAAATATAGAAAAAACACGATTTATGTTATTTCTAAGCTAGTTTTAAAATATATTAAGGAAAAAATACAAAAATATACACTTAGAAACTATTACAAATAGTTATTTATTCTTTACACTTTACTTAAAAAAAGTTTTCTTTTTTTCAGAAAAGCATATTGTGGCTGTTTTTCTGTAATATTCAGCTAAAGAAAGATATCTTCTATTCAATGTCCAACGGTAATCGGCCATCATTTTTGTATCCCAGCACTCCTAGTATCTTTTCTCTATCTTTTTAATATCTTGATGAAATCTTTCACCTTGCTCTTCACTCACATCCCAAGATTTTAGGAAATATTCCAAATGAGAATGTAAAAATCCTTTAAGGCGCTCTGGGAGCGGTGCGTGTGCGAAGAAAGCGATTCACGTTTTTCTTGAATCGTTGGAGGTTATATTCGGTTGGAAACACGGTCTCAGAAAGGCCGTTCCACAAAGATGACGTCCTCCAAATGAAAGAGTTCTGAAACAATGATGTTCGGGGTGTACTAAGTTGAACCACATAGGGATGGGCGACAGTGGTTCGTCGTGTGTTTCTGCTATGCATTACTCTAGGTGGAATCGAGCGGGCAATATCTGTCGAACACTTGCCATGGAAATATTACATAACAAAACCAGAAAATTTGGAAAGACTTAAGCAACGACTTATATAATATACAAAATTGGCCAAATAACCCCAGATGATACATAATGTCAAACATGAATTTTATTTTAGATTAGGATTTTGTCAAAAAAAAAAATGGGAAATATTTTTAACAACTTTTACATTAAAACAAACTGCTTCCACATTACCGAAATGCAAAAGTAAATAGTGGGTGGTATTCCCTTTCCAACGAGCTATCACAATGTGTAGGTACCTTTACATTTGAACAAAAAAGTTGGGGGCGGTTTCTACCCCCAAAAGGTTGGTAAAAAAAGACACGAAAAAGTAGGCCAAACTAAAAATAAACAAAACCATTGTTCTGTATTTTTTCAGCAAATAAAGAGGCTTTCTATTGCTGAATTTATATCAGCTAAAAAGTTCACCCTGTATATATTATTCTTAAGCTAATGTAAATCGTATGTCGTATATCATTTGGAGAAATTCATTGAGAGTGAAAGCAAAAAAATGCTTTATTCTATATGCGACGATGAGCTCTTAAAACATTATTTATTCTTAGCTTAAAGTATAATGTTATTGCTTTAATACCTGCGTACAGATATTGCTTATTCTCTACGCTTAATATCAATATTCCATCACCCCAATGACAAATCTTCTCTACGCAATTACATGTCGGGTCCATCAGTCATGTCCCACAGAGATGAATGATGACGTAAGTGAAATGTCAACGGGTCTAAGTAGGCGAATTCGTCTTGGGTCCCTTTTCCGGAGCCCCAGGTGTTTTGGCGGCGTCTCGTCCCAGTTACGTCTGATGGGAGTTGATCCTTCTAAAAACGGCCATCACTCAACGAGCTCTCTTTCCTTTATAGCAATTTATTAGGGGATTCTATTTTGTTTCAATTGCTGTACTGTTTTGGGGATAAAAAAATAAATAAAAAGCCAACAATAAAAATTTTAAAACTTTTTTGTAGGACTAGACACTGAAGAGAAGAAGGTTAAAGACAAACTACTGGAAGAAATGTTAGCAAAAATTCATATACAGGATGATTCTGACAAGACAAAGGGAAATAGTATATATTATTCCCCAGGGGTCGCATTTCAAATACAGTTAATTCCTCCTTTTTGCTAATGATTTAAAATAAAATTGTACATGAAAATCTCCTGTTTAAATCTTCAGTCCGACTTGAACAGATTGGTAGCTTGGTATAAAAAAATGTTATGTAATGTCTCTACAGACAATTTTCTCTTAATTTATGTATAAAGGTAGTATTGAGTATCAAGGTGCCGGAAATACTTTAAACAACGACAGCAGATGTCACTTTCCGCTACATCCTATCTTCGGCTGGCGCCATGCAAACTTTAAGTTGAGTGATCTTTTTTCTTTCTTCCGTCGGATTGACGATACACAACCAGCCCGGTGAATCATTAGATTGGCGGAATCGAAGCATATTTGACCAGACTATTCACTCAAGTCTTCATCTTTTATGAGTTGATATGACACCTATGCAGTTATTTCTAAAAAGTGAACTTATTTACTAAGCAAGGCGACCTTTTTTCTCGTTCGGAAAATACTTGCTTCTCTGTATAGTGGAGGTAACTTGATGCTACGAATAGCCAGAGTTATTAAATAATTTTGAAACTTACCTTCCCTGTCTTGGACATAAATGGACTCGCACAACCTTGCTTTATAAAAATAAAATGGCTGATGGCGTTTGCTTTGCTCGTTTTTATTAATATTGTTGAAGGAGACGAGCCTTTTTACTTTTCGTTTTGCTAAAGGTAAGTAATTTAAACATATTTTTATTAACTTGGATTAATATATCTTTATGATTAAACAAATTATCCCCCACAATTTCTATTGGCATTACCATATTTGTTTGTGTTTTGTGATTAGCCATTTAACTTGCAGCCAAAACTTGCCTATGCTATTTCTTAATATTATATTCTCTTTTAAATCTTTATCGATTACCGTCAAACGGGGTGAAACCCATCAGAAGGGGTGAAACCGATCATCACGTATATTTTGGCTAATGTTTTTAGCACTGGTAGTATACTACAGTCGGAGCGCGGCTAAAGCCGACAAGCTACAACAGGAAATATCAGTCTTCGCGTTTGCGAGAGTAGCTAGGAGAAAGGTTGCCTTTTTTTGTCGCGCCGTCAAATACAGGGGTTATTTTTAGTGATGAGAAAAATCGAGTTATTTCAATAACCGATTACCGAGTATTCGAGTGATTTAAAAAACCGAATGATAATCGATTGTTCACTGAAATGCTATATGAGGGGCAATTTAAAAAAAAAATTAATTTTTTTAATCACTGAAATAATCAAGCACATATATTTTTAGACTTCTAAAAAAAAAAAAAGGTCGCCAGTTCCATAAACTAACTACTTTGTATAGCCCCGCAATGAGTGATCGGTTATTTTTTAACTCGAGTGATCCCATCACTATCAATTATCCCATCACTAGTTATTTTGTGGCGTAAAAATAGGCGTTTTTGACAAGCTGTGAAAACGTTTGCCTGTACACACCCAGTGAAAAGAGCTAAGAGAACGTGGTAAGTAAATTTGAGTTTAACTGTTATCAGACCATAGTAGTAATAAGTCTTTAGTTTGTTTTCAACATTGTGTAATTTTTTATTCACATTTTTATAAAAAGTGGGGAAATGGTGGGGTGAAACCGATCACTAACTAATTGGTATAAATAGCGCTCTCTTTGTCATTAAAGTTCTTTTGTGAGTTTGTTTTGTATAAAATTCAAGTACTTTTAGTTAGTCCTTTATACTAACCTCCTCTCACCTCCTGCCTTTTCTTGATTATAATCTTAAATAGAATACTTTTTGATTTTGTTTTGTTCCTTGTACTGCCTATGTAACTAAAATTTTTAAATTTTTTTTACGATTAAATATTTTTTAAAACTACGATAAATGAGCGATTTCACCCTCGAAGTCGCTAAAGTGAAAAATAAGTGAAATAAAGTAGGTGATCGGTTTCACCCCACAGTCTGGGGTGAAACCGACCAATCTTTAAAAAAAAATATAAAAAAAAACTACTGGAGATATTTTGACAGCGTGGACAGATATAAATGTTCGAAACGTCAAGCTTAAACATATTTTTTTTGGATTTTTATTTTGGTAAGAAAAGGGAAAAAACGCAAAAACCGCAAATTTTGATCGGTTTTACCTTGTTTGACGGTACCTATCTACTGAACTAAAGTAGAAATAATTTTATTTTAACCCACTCTGAAGTGTGTTTTTTCATTGTGCTATTTTTGTTTTAGATTAGCTGTTCCTTGTTATGCATAGGAATGCATTTTGGAAACAGAATTTTGTCGTCACTCTTTAGGATGCCTATAAAAAGTTTTTACCCATACTATGTTATGGGCTGATTGAGTTACTAACGTTAATAAATAGCACAACTGCGTTCAATAATCATGTAATTCTAATAAAATGTTTTATTGTATAGGTATATTGTAATGTAAATGTAATAAAAATGTTTTATTATGGTAAAAAAACCGGTCCTCAATTTAAAAACACAAACGCATACATTTCCAAGTTTTGTTATGCCAAATACGTAACCGAGTCGACAAAAACTACTAAGTTAACAATTATAATGTTCTAGTATCCTACATAACTACTTAAACAGAAAAAAAAGCCACGAAACAAAATAAAAGTAAATTGAATATTTTTTAAAAAGGGAATTAAGTATGTTTTTTACATGGACCCCTTGGTTTTTGACCCTCTCACTTTTTATGATTTTTAATCCATCTTTTACGCACGTATATAAAAGTCAATGTACTGCTAAAAATTCATTAAGCTCTGCACCATTCCTTTCCGGTTTTGCGATAAAGCGTAAATGTAATACCGCCTACAAAAAGACGAATGTCTGAGTCGGGGCAGTCACAAACTTTACTGTTATGCTGCAAGGCATGCTACGTTACCACAGTGGCGTATTGATGGGGAGGTCAGTCCCCCCCCCCCACTCCCACTCCACCACCCAAAGTCAAAAGGTTGAAAATCATATTAGCCCATTAAGATTTTTGAAGTTTACAATTCAGATATCATTTTAAAAATTCGTCATTTCTGTTAAGTATTATTTATAGAGCTAAATAGAGTTGAATGCTACTTATTCCCCCTAAGAGCATTTGTTTTAAAATAGAATTTTAAGGCAAGGCATAATTTTTGTGGAAGTAATTTTTTCAACTGGAATAAAGTTGGGAAGTTTGAAAACTCTATGTCAGTTGCAAATAGTGGCCGATTTTTACCCATTTGTTGAACTACTCGAGTAGGTATCTATCCAATTTGTTGTTATTTTAATGCTGTTTTGTGATATTATAAAGTATTCTGGCAAATTAACGCAAAATCCACTTAGTAAAAAGAAACCGATCAAGAATCAATGTTGCCAACTTGTGCTAGAGCGCGATTCACTTGTTACGTTCCCCCTCCATAGCAGCAAATAAGCAAATACATTCGTATGTAGTAGTATCATGTTAGCGAAGCACCTACCGCGATGTTTAATTTTTTTTTATCTTGACTAAATTTTTCAGGTAAGCATACGGTTAAACAGCTGTTTTGAAATGTTTAATCAAACCTAACCTTGCTCGATGGTAATCATAAATTTTTTAAACGGACCAATGATCTCTTGTGGTGCCCATATCTTCTACTATGTCCGGCAATTTTATTTTTCTATTTATGGGAAAAAAAGAAAAAACTAAAAGTCTTCCTCCACAAAATTTAATAGAATAAAAATTCCTTAGGGGTCTCTACATGTTTCGAACGTAGAAACGTTCATCATCAGGAGACAGAAAATTGATTTAATGCCAATGGTTTTAGCAGAAGAGAAAATGGTGTAAAACTTTTATGGAATTAAAAAATTGATGTGTAGAAGTGACATAATATTATGAAGAAAATTGAGAAAAGTTGAAACATACGGAGTATGTGAAAAAGTCAGTAAATGGGGTCTAAACGAATCAATTAAACTGGTGAAGAAGAAAAAACCCTTCTAAAAAGAAGGCGTCGAGGGTTATTTAAAATGTTTATAAAACTTTTTAAGTATGTCTGTATGACATTATAAGGATTAATTTTGTCGTAGTATTATAAATATCACAATAAAGTTCTCTCCAAAAAGTGTTTGTTTTCTATTTACTTTTGGCATCCTACTAATTGCAACATATTTGACATACTAAAAAACCACTCTGCACTCGACGGTACAATAAAATGAACTGAGTAAGGATATTTAGATAGATGTAAGCGAGAGACTGGGATACCTTTGTTTACTTCATCTATGCATCGATGGGCCGTAAGATGAGACCTACTACTAGACAATACTATCATAGAAGGACGGAGATGGCAAAAATGGTTAATTAGTTAACTACATGAAATAACAAACACGTAAAATAAATGCGTGGTGCAACCACAAAAAATAAAAATAAAAAAAATCCATTCCAGTTACGATATTTATATTGGAAAAAGGCAGTTTTTAAGATGGCCTAAACGATTATCTAAACCAAATATCGATCGGATGCACCCAATTTGACTTATTAGCGATCCAATAGGTAGGTACCATTTTCGACCAATTTTCGACTTTGAAAAAATTAAAAAAATTATTTCCAAACTTTCGATCACAAACAATAGGCTTCTGTAGCCCACGGTCGTCTACACGTCGAAAAAATTTAAATCGAAAAAAGTCATTTTTACGACCTGTATCAAGTGCCAACGAGAATTCGATATTTTTCGACTTTGACGTTTAATAACTTTTTTCCGATACACCCTACTCTAACCGTTTCCGAAAAAAAAAATAGCAAATGTGAAAATGTCGAAACTGACGACGACAACACAACTACAGACACGACAATATACACACATTATTTTCACGAAGGCGCTTATATAGACGAAAATGTTCAAGAGGCGATCATGGGTTGTCGTGATTTCGTGCGGAAGATATTTCTGCGATATGTTAATAATGGCATCGATCGTAAGCTGTTTCTTGTAACCCAAAGTATTCTGATTCTGAATACAACCCTCAGCAGCTACCAAGTTGCTATTTATGCAGTGTGCCTATATTCTTGAGTACATGATCGATGTACATAGTTTGTATACAACTGATCGGTATGTAATTTTTTGGATCGTTTACTTGCCCTATTTTAAACAAGATAAATGTATCGCCGGTGGCAAGACGCTGGGAACCATTCGGGGTTTAAGACAGACATTGTTAAAGCAATTTGTCGGATGTAAGCAGGCTGGTATTACTATTATTAACGTTTGTTGTTAGTGAGTTGTTTGTATACAGGGTGTCCATTTAGTGTGTAATTCTTCGATGTCTCAAATACTATCCTATATAGAGAAAAACTTTAAATGTAAAAAATAGAGGACTGTTAAAGGTGTATATTATAAAAATATTTTTAAATATACAGTGTGTTTCACAAAAGCCGGACCACTAAAATTAAAATATTTTTAAATGAAACACCCTATATTTTTTTTTGCAATTTGTGACCCTCCATATTATTTATGTAATCTTAATTTTTTTTTCAATCTGTTGCATTGTTGCCAAGATATTCATTATTTTCCTAGTTTTTTGCTTTTGTACGGTCGCAATAAATATGCTACAGCTTCTTTATTGATTTTAATTTAATTATTATTTTTAACAGACGGTTGTATCTTGGTCCTATGAGTAGTATTTATAAGATCAGATCCGATTTTTTTATACAGGGTGCTTTAATTTTACTTCCAAATTTCGGGAAGTTAAGATTACATTTACTCGATATTCTTAAATGAAACACCCTGTATATTTTATAAACAATTGAAACTTCTACTAAGTTCCCTTTTAACTGTAAAATATTTTATTTTTATTTTGCGACGTTGCAAAATTGTAACAAATTTCTCAAAATTTTCGTTATTTGCTTTTTGATTTGTTTTATTTTAATTGAATCGGTGAGTGGAAGAACAATACAAGTGCCAAATATGGCATTTTAAACTTAGATAGTCAAATTGCTTAAAATCCAAAGGCCTATCATATATTGAAACAACAGTACATCAGTCATCCTCCGACCACAACGGTAAACTATTAAATTCTCAGCTGAGTGAAAGAACAGTACACGTGCGGCGCAGGTACTGTTCTTCCACTTAGATGCCCTCTCGTAGCTATATATATATATATAGACGAGGTGTGCAGTTTTCTTTTGCATTACATAAAAAACAATATACCACAAGAAATCAAGGAACTTCACCTATTTTGCGATGGGTGTCCAGGACAAAATCGCAATCACACAATGGTACGCTTTTTAATGACTCTTGCCGCCAAAAGCGTTTAACGAAAAATATTTATTACTTTACTGTTCGTGGCCATTCATTTTTGCCCTGCTATATGGATTTTGGGACAGTAAAACGGGTAATAAGAAGAGCTGATCGGATCTGTCTTCCAGAATAATATGAACAAATGATATTAAGTTCCAGAAAGGTGTTGTCATTTGCTCTTACCACTATAAGTAACGAAGATGTTATTGATTCAAGAACTGGTGGCCTTAATTTTATAAAAAAACTTCCAAGTCAACTGACCAACAGAAAGCTAATTTTACTATTTCACGATATGGCCAGATTACATACACTACTGATACTCCAGGGTATGTTGTTACTAGTGAGTTTATAGGTGGACTTGTGACGCGTACTTTTAACCTAGTGAAGCCAAATGTCAAACCCCAATTACCATCAAAAAGAGCATACACAGAAGCTGTCCCTATTAACGAAAAGAAGATTGCTGATCTTAAAAAAATTATTCAGTATGTCTCCGACGAAACCCTTAAATTTTATTACCATATCACTTCTTGGAAAATAAAAAATGATGATTCTGAATAAAAATGACCAATAAGTTTGTTAAATTTTAATGATTTCAATAAAGCCATAAAACAAGAATTTTTTAAATATTTTTTTCATTGAGTGAAAAAACAGTATAAGTACAAGTTTTCTTTTGTATATAATTGCTTTTTGCATTTTTTTTCTTAAAGTTTATCTATGTAATATTATCAGTTAATATAAATGCTATATTTTTACAATGCATAAATATCCGGTAAAACTGACAGTTCTTCCTTAAAACGGTTTTATTTAATTTCTGAAAAACTAACGATTTGCAAAAATACTGTTCTTCCACTCACCGATTCAATTGTATCCTATATTTTATTCTATTAAAACGTTCTTACCCTTAAACATAATACCAAATTTTATAACGTCCAGATAAATAAAAAATTAATAAAATAAAAAAAACAACTTTAATTTATTTTAGAATCATAATATTTCTACGGTGTTCCAATTATGATAATTAAATATTGTACCAAAATTATTTACTTAATTAAATAAGTTGTTCAAAGTGTCGTCCGTTTGGTTAATGCAAGTTTGAATTCGAATTATAAAATTATCTCTTACATGAGGTGTTATGCTATGAAACGCCTCTCTAATTCGTTCTTTCATATCATCACGAGTGGTGGCTGGTAATCAATATACTTTTGTCAACGGGATTTATAAAACCCAGTGCGACATATAATAATATAAATCCCGTTGATGATCGATCCTGACAAGTGATTTGTCTTTGAGTCCTGTTTCCTTCTGCCAAACCGAGCCTCACTGATGAGCCGTAATAACGGCGAAACGCGTCTGGGGATGGGTTTGGCGGAAGGAAACAGAAAAACCTTTTTTGAATTAATATACTTTTGATTTTACGTAACCTCATAAGAAATAGTCCATGCTAGTCAGATCAGGTGATCTGGCAGGCCAGTTAATTGGTCCTCCCCGACCTATCAATTTTTAAGAATTTTTTTTTTAATTTTATTAGTTTTTTATTGATCTCGACGTTATAAAATTGTGTATTATGTTTAAGGGTAAGAACGTTATAATACAATAAAAAACAGGATACAATTAAAATAAAAACAAATCAAAAAGCAAATAATGAAAATTTTGAGGAAGTCGTTACAATTTGGCAACGTCGCAAAATAAAAATAAAATATTTTACAGTTAAAAGGAAACTTAGTAGAAAATTCAATTCTTGACAAAATATACAGGGTGTTTCATTTAAGAATATTGAGTAAATTTAATCTTAACTTCCCGAAATTTGGAAGTAAAATTGAAGCACCCTGTATAAAAAAATCAAATATAATCTTATAAATACTACTTATAGGACCAAGATGCAACCGTCTTTAAAAAATAATAATTAAATTAAAATCAATAAAGAAGTTGTAGCATATTTATTGCGACCGTACAAAAGCAAAAAAACTAGGAAAATAATGAATATCTTGGCAACAATGCAACAGATTGAAAAAAAAAATTGAGATTACATAAACAATATGGAGGGGCACAAATTGCAAACAAAAAATATAGGGTGTTTCATATAAAAATATTTAAATTTTAGTGGTCCGGCTTTTGTGAAACACACCGTATATTTAAAAATATTTTTATAATATACACCTTCAACAGTCCTCCATTTTTTATATTTACATTTTTTCTCTATATAGGATAGTATTTGAGATATCGAAGAATTACACACTAAATGGACACCCTGTATACAAACAACTCACTAACAACCAACATTAATATTAATAATACCAGCCTGCTTACATCCGACAAATTGCTTTAACAATGCTGTCTTAAACCCCATAACATATTTACTTAATACTATTTAGTACGTCCTATTAACGAAAATAATAAAGACATTTAAACTTGAACAATAGATATATTTTACATAACAGGATAGTATGCAGATAATAATATAACATTAAACTATTTTCTGGTGACCCGATAACTAGCTTGCGTGATCAGATTTGAAAACGTAAGGAACAAAGGGGATGCCGGATGCGTGTGTATGTTAAAAGATCGAATAAGTATTGTTGCTTAAAAAAATTTATATAATGGAAAAGTATTTATTATTTAATGTAGGTATGTACATTGTGATATCATTTAATTTCATACAGAAGCTGTATTAAGGTTTCGTCAATTTTTCGAAATAATTAAAAAATATTTAACTACCTATATGAAATGTATTTCAAGATAATATACTTATTTATTTATGGAGAAATATTTAAGTTGTATATTTATTGACTTTTGTGCTATAAGTGGTCACCAACATGAATATTTGTTAAGTTGTTTGAATTGCAGAACTTGGAAAAATTTATTCACAGCGGAGGGTAAAAAATTGGTTTATTTCGTATGCGTCACACTTTGTACAAAACACTTCTACCTTCTACCATATCGCTATAGTTTTATTCCTTATTCTAAACAATAAACAAAAAATAATTAGATTGGTACAAAAGTCATAGGAACTCCCACTTTGGACTGAAGTACTACACTCCTAGGTTCATATTCTATAAGAATGGGAGTTTTTTCGCTTTTTTCGACTTTAAATTTGGATAGTATAGCCGCCAGACCAAGCTTAACTCCTAATAATCCAAAACGTTCACCTAAAAAAAAACCGTAAAGAATAAATACTTAATACAAATATGTAAAGGTTTTATTTGTATGGAGAGAAATTATAAATACAATAAAAAATTCATACTTCCATTTTAGATCTTTTCTTTCTGAGTGGGTAAAAACTGGGATTGAAATTTTTATAGGAATGTTTTGTCATTTTTTCAAAATTCAATTATGGGTTGAACAAAAAAGAGTGTATCGACGGTAATATTTCAATATGTCGTAACTCTGAATTCATGCAAAATAAGATTTCCCGCTTAAACTGTTAATGTAATCATAACACGTGGCTATTAAAATTCTTATTGGCTTTCGTTTAGAAGAAAGGGCCAATAAGAGACAAAAACAATATGTCGTAAATCTAACGGGGTTGCAATTTGTCGTAAGTCGTTAGTACAGACACGATTATTGTCAATGGTGTTTTAACAGCAGGTGTGATATTATTATAGTTTTGGTAAGTAATACCAACTAATGCATGTATTTTATATAATTGTATAGATAAAAATATAACTAAATGATTTATTTTTGGTTTTTAGTTAATTAGGTATACATATTAAGTTAATTTTCATTAATAAAAACATGGTCTGCTATGAACGTTGAGTTAAGCATTATTGAAACCATGCGAGTTACCTTACTAAGTTGTGATATACGACATATTGAATTGTTACCGTCGGTATAATATTTTGATACATATAGTCTATAATTTAAGGCTATATTGCTGACAGTTAGTACTATAATTACTCTGTTAAAAAAAGTAAGTACGTGTATTGATGTTTTGGGAAATTTTGCCCCTAGGGGGTAGAAATGGAGGGGGTAAGTTTCCAACGCTACTGCTAGAGAAAGAGTATATAAGTAATTTTATAGGCATTCGTCGCTTACAACAAATAAACATGTGTTTAAGTATTTACGAAAATGTTGCCCCTAGGGGTGGAAAAAAGTATAGAAAGGCTGTATTGGAAAAATATTTTTTGTCATATTTTCTTGAAATATTCTACAACACAAATTATTTTTTTGGAACTCGTCCCTTAGAGGAATGAAAACGTATACCGGAAAAAATATTTGTTTGATGGACTTTCTTGAAGTAGGTACAGCATAAATACTCTAATACACAATAACACGTATTTCTTATTTTTTTGAAAGTCTGCTCTTAAAGGGTATACAAGTTTCTATTAAAATATAAGTGATACAGTCTATCGCTTGTGCCACAACCTTCTGTGAACCTATAAAAAAGGTCGTGGTATTACGGCGCGTTTGGTATTGAATGCATCTTCTATAGAAGCCATCTTCCAAATTACTAAGTAGTTGCCAAGTTGCCTAATTATTTATGATTGGGCGAAGCTTTTTTTTAAGCTATTCAACTTAGTGAAAAAAAATTCTTGTAAAACAAATTCAAAGTAACAATCGAGGCATCATTCCACAAAATAAAGTAAATTCCCAAGTACATTTATTGTTAAATTAAAATTTTATCCTTAAAGTATAATCTCTTAACAACATGGTTAATTTCTCTAATTCCTTGACTAATGCCACTAAGGCCTGAACTAATTCCTGTAATAATCATGTAATTCACCGAATAGTATCTGTAATGTCCAATAATTCCCATCAAGATTTGTACATCAAAATTCATCCGCGGTAAGAACTAAAAGTATAATAATATTAATAAGGCCTGAACTAATTCCTGTAATAATCATGTAATTCACCGAATAGTATCTGTAATGTCCAATAATTCCCATCAAGATTTGTACATCAAAATTCATCCGCGGTAAGAACTAAAAGTATAATAATATTAATAAGGCCTGAACTAATTCCTGTAATAATCATGTAATTCACCGAATAGTATCTGTAATGTCCAATAATTCCCATCAAGATTTGTACATCAAAATTCATCCGCGGTAAGAACTAAAAGTATAATAATATTAATAAGGCCTGAACTAATTCCTGTAATAATCATGTAATTCACCGAATAGTATCTGTAATGTCCAATAATTCCCATCAAGATTTGTACATCAAAATTCATCCGCGGTAAGAACTAAAAGTATAATAATATTAATAAGGCCTGAACTAATTCCTGTAATAATCATGTAATTCACCGAATAGTATCTGTAATGTCCAATAATTCCCATCAAGATTTGTACATCAAAATTCATCCGCGGTAAGAACTAAAAGTATAATAATATTAATAAGGCCTGAACTAATTCCTGTAATAATCATGTAATTCACCGAATAGTATCTGTAATGTCCAATAATTCCCATCAAGATTTGTACATCAAAATTCATCCGCGGTAAGAACTAAAAGTATAATAATATTAATAAGGCCTGAACTAATTCCTGTAATAATCATGTAATTCACCGAATAGTATCTGTAATGTCCAATAATTCCCATCAAGATTTGTACATCAAAATTCATCCGCGGTAAGAACTAAAAGTATAATAATATTAATAAGGCCTGAACTAATTCCTGTAATAATCATGTAATTCACCGAATAGTATCTGTAATGTCCAATAATTCCCATCAAGATTTATACATCAAAATTCATCCGCGGTAAGAACTAAAAGTATAATAATATTAATAAGGCCTGAACTAATTCCTGTAATAATCATGTAATTCACCGAATAGTATCTGTAATGTCCAATAATTCCCATCAAGATTTGTACATCAAAATTCATCCGCGGTAAGAACTAAAAGTATAATAATATTAATAAGGCCTGAACTAATTCCTGTAATAATCATGTAATTCACCGAATAGTATCTGTAATGTCCAATAATTCCCATCAAGATTTGTACATCAAAATTCATCCGCGGTAAGAACTAAAAGTATAATAATATTAATAATATACATTTTATTTATAAAATTCACGACTTTTGATTTAACATGCAAATCGAAACTAATTAGCATATATTATTTAGTTTCAGAAGGATTTAATCAATTCTCTTCTGCAACCGCTCGCGCGCTCGTATACTGATAAACTGGGAAAAATCAAATAAACTTAAATTAAAAGAATTTCCGTTGCACGTCATCAATCAGCTGATAATTAAAAATCGGTCAGGAAACATAAGAAAATTAAATTTGGGCAAAAAATATATAAATTTCATGCGATATTGAATGTAAAAGAATCTCCCAAAAGTAATGGGACACAGAGCAACAGCAGACTCCTTGAGTCGAAATAATGCGATTTGTTTAAACTTTCTTATCCTAAAATTGATAACAACAAAGATACAGGGTGTCAAAGTTTTAATTTTGTTTTCGTTTTTTTGCGATTATTTCTTAACGAAACGACATAGCAGCACAAAATTAAGGGTTTTGGGGTTTTTTGAGGTGAGGAATTTAAAATTATCCATAGTTTTTATGTAACCAGTAGAGGGCGCTGCCTACGGCATGGCCCACTCCTTTTAGGTGGCATAACTTTTTTTAGGCTTCTTATATCGATCCGACTATTAAAACCATAAGTTACTTTCCTTCTTTTACATCAAAAACGTATAGCTCATTGAAGTCGCTAGGAGTAACCATTTTCGAGATAATCGCATTCGATATTTTTAATGCAAGAATCCTAAAATATTTAAAATAATTGTGTATTCGTATTAGTATTATTTATCACAGCTGGCCTTGATTAAAAACAACGACGTATCTAAGGCAACAACATGTTACACAAAGAAGTATCATATGTCAAAGTTAATAAAATTTTTAATTAGAATAAAATTAATAATTCCGTATACGAAAAAGCGTTTTTATTAGAAAAAAATAGTCAACCTTAAGTATTTACATTAACTTTGACACTTAGCAAATGTAGCTGATATACAATAATTTTAAGTTAGAAATCCACCGTTGCTCAATTTTCCGTTGTTTTTGGACCACGTACTTATTGCATTGGCATATAAAATGCGATTATCTCGAAAATGGTTGCTCCTAGCGACTTCAATGAGCTATACGTTTTTGATGTAAAAGAAGTAAAGTAACTTATGGTTTTAATAGTTGGATCGATATAAGATGCCGAAAAAAAGTTATGCCACCTAAAAGGAGTGGGCCATGCCGTAGGCAGCGCCCTCTACTGGTTACACAAAAACTATGGATAATTTTGAATTCCTCACCTCAAATAACCCCAAAACCCTTAATTTTGTGCTGCTATGTCGATTCGTTAAGAAATAATCGCAAAAAACGAAAACAAAATTAAAACTTTGACACCCTGTATCTCTGTTGTTATCAATTTTGGGATAAAGCAAGTTTAAATAAATCGCATTATTTCGACTTAAGAAGTCTGCTGTTGCTCTGTGTCCCATTACTTTTGGGACACCCTGTATAGTCTATCCCTTACTACAACGAAACAGAGAGAGACGAACTAACTTAAAATAATGATCTGTCGTTTTTCGGCGTGTTTTAAGTTGAACAGAGTAATTCAAAACATATCATTTGATTCCCGTTGTTGGTGGATGATTGTCTGATGGTATGGTGTAGTTTTGGTGCAAGTGCGAGGTGCATGACTGCAAATCTAATTTTGTGTTTCGTGATGTAAGTGTTGTGTAGATGTGTCCTTATATTTAAGGTTTATTTGTGTTTATTGACCCTTTAACCATAATCTTGATTCTCTGTTGTTATTAACATACTTTACAATTATTAAAAGCAAATCTTATTTGGTTTTACGTAGTTGTAAAAATAAACGTTTTCATATAAAAACATTGTCGTTAATTTTTGTGTTTTATTAAGCTTTATCCCAACTGATATGTTTCTTTGGAGAACTTCTAAGACATTTTATTTTTTATTATGATTTCCTTACTTTATTTCCTCAAAATAAACATCACGTGATAGTCTGAGGCAAAATACCTATTCTTAGATTAAAAAGCATTATATTATATAAAATATGGTTATCAACTAGCTATATTAATTTTTTTTTTTAATTTTAGGTAACTGGCTCAAAACGTCATTGTCACTACAGAGATTTAATTTGGACAAAGAAAAGTAAAGAAATCTAATAAATAATGAAATAAAATGGCGAATACGTTACTGAGGGCCAATCCTAAAAAATGGTGCTCAGAAAAAGGTAATTTAGTAGTAGCTAGGTAGACTACCAATAATAAAATATTTTTTTTAGAGCTGACAGACAATGTTTAGGATTAAAAAGCAATACTTTTTAACTACCCGGTGTCCCACTTAGAATCGCTCTCGGCCGTATCTCAGAAAGGGTTAGTCGTAGGGCTTGCGGAAAAATTTTTTTTTGGTAAAAGCGGCAATGAGAAATTGCTGGAAATTATTTTTAAGTTCCTCATTTTGCCGCAAGAGGGCACAATTAAAAATTTTTTTTTTATTCTAAATTTCTCCGAAAATTCCCATATTAAGGTATAACTTTGATAGTAGTGATAGATGGGGGTTTCTGCATCCACAGGTCCACAGGTCCAAACTGCGCATGCCCGGACAGCGCGCAGACGTGGGCGACATTAATTATGACGTCACCTCTCATCTGTCACCTGTCATCTGTCACCTGTCATCTGTCATATGTCACCTGTCATCTCTCATATGTCATTTGTCAAAGTCAATGTCAAAGTCAATGTCAAAGTCAATGTCAAAGTCAATGTCAAAGTCAAATGTCATCTGTCAAATGTCATCTGTCTAATGTCATCTGTCAAATGTCATCTGTCATACGTCATCTGTCAAACGTCATATTGTTGGACGCTATCTACATTAGGTCTTAGATACTTGGGGAGATGTTAGCTTCATGCTTAGGATGACGTAATGAGTTATTATGAACCATCCCGAGACCCGCAGGTCGAGGTGTACTAAACATATATGCTCTCCTACGGCTCGTTAGGGTTGTTAGGGATATTATAGCAGGTGGTTCGTATTTAGGGTTAATAGCAAGTTATTTTTAAAAATCCCGAGACCGCAGGTCGAGGTGTACTAAAGACATATATTCGCCTACGGCTCACTAAGGCTGTAGAAATAATATAACATATGGTTCGTAATTAAGGTGACGTAACAAGTTATTTTGAAAAATCCTGAGACCGCAGGTCGAGGTGTACTAAAGACATAGGCTCGCCTACAGCTCGTTAGGGTTGTTAGGGATATTATAGCAGGTGGTTCGTATTTAGGGTGAATAACAAGTTATTTTAAAAAATCCCGAGACCGCAGGTCGAGGTGTACTAAAGACATATATTCGCCTACGGCTCACTAAGGCTGCAGAAATAATATAACATGTGGTTCGTATTTAAGGTGACGTAACAAGTTATTTTGAAAAATCCCGAGACCGCAGGTCGAGGTGTACTAAAGACATAGGCTCGCCTACGGCTCGCTAAGGTTGTTAGAAATAATGTAACATGTGAATCGTATTTAGGTTGACGAAACAAGTTATCATGAAAAATCCCGAGACCCTCAGGTCGAGGTGTGTTAAAGACATATATTCTCCTACGGCTCGCTAAGGTTGTAGAAATATTGTAACATGTGGTTCGTATTTAGGGTGACGTAACAAGTAAATATAAAAAATTCCGAGACCACAGGTCGAGGTGTACTAAAGACATAGGCTCATCTACAGCTCGTTAGGGTTGTTAGGGATATTATAGCTGGTGGTTCGTATTTAGGGTGAATAACAAGTTATTTTAAAAAATCCCGATACCACAGGTCGAGGTGTACTAAAGACATATATTCGCCTACGGCTCACTAAGGCTGTAGAAATAATATAACATGTGGCTCGTATTTAAGGTGACGTAACAAGTTATTTTGAAAAATCCCGAGACCGCAGGTCGAGGTGTACTAAAGACATAGGCTCGCCTACGGCTCGCTAAGGTTGTTAGAAATAATGTAACATGTGAATCGTATTTAGGTTGACGAAACAAGTTATCATGAAATAATCCCGAGACCCTCAGGTCGAGGTGTGTTAAAGACATATATTCTCCTACGGCTCGCTAAGGTTGTAGAAATATTGTAATATGTGGTTCGTATTTAGGGTGACGTAACAAGTAAATATAAAAAATTCCGAGACCGCAGGTCGAGGTGTACTAAAGACATAGGCCCATCTACAGCTCGTTAAGGTGGTTAGAAGTAATGCAACATGTGAATCGTATTAAGGGTAACGTAACAAGTTATTGTGAAAAAATTCCGAGACCGCAGGTCGAGGTGTACTAAAGATATATGCTCACCCAAGAGTCGCTAAGATCGTTAGGAATAATGCAGTATGTGGTTCGTATTGAGGCTGATGTAACAAGTTATTAGGAAAAAATCCCGAGACCCGCAGATCGAGGTGCACTAAAGACATATGCTTGCCTACGACTCGTTAAGGTTGTTAGAAATAATGTAACATGTGATTCGTATTTAGGGTAATGCAACAAGTAAATATGAAAATCTCGAGGTCTGCAGGGGGGGCGAGGTATACTAGAGTTATATGTTCGCTCGTTAAAGTCGCTAAGGATATGTGAATTGTATTACGGATGACGTAACAAACCATTACAAAAAAACCAGAAGTCGACGGGCTAACTGATTCGGGAGATATAGTTTTTGCGAATAGGACCCCTATGACTAAAGGTAGAGAGAGGCGAAATTTGGTAAACAGGTAGATGACGAGCATACCTATCGACTAGTGAAGAAATATTTCAAAAGTATCAAGTAAAAACAGCGCTAGAGGTATAAAACCATAGAGTCCTAGCAGGAGACAAGATCATCCGGTTTAGAATTAATATAGTAGTTGCTGGGAATCTAAACGTCATGGATAAGAATAACCAAGTATTGCATCAGAAAATCTGTAATTATTCCGCGAATGTAGTAAGCAATTAATATTCAATGTCAACCGGCATGATCGAAGTAAATAAGCAATCAATATGCGTCTAAATTATGGTATATACGATAGGATTCCAATAGGTAGAGACCGCATATAATCGACAAACCACGAAAAATTAGTCGTTTCCGTCACTAAACAAGAGAAGAAAACAGATAAAAATTATCCTATACATAGCCTACTTTGTTAATACCTATAATCTATACCATGCACAGCACAGTTTAAATATTAAACAACAAATAACCTTTCTGATGGGATAAAAACATCAAATAAACCATTACAGTACCTAAAAAATGATATTTGAACATATAAAACCCCCAGTATACCTATACAAGTTCTGTTAGACCTATACTCGGCTTATGGGCATGCTTATTAGTGCCCTATAACCGGCCTATGATTGGTCTATAGTAGGTCTATGATCGTCCTATAGTAGGTCTATGATTGTCATAAAGCAGGGTTAGGACTGTCGTTTGGGTATATAAATAGGCCATTGCATGATAGCATATTTAACAGCACCCATATATACAAAATAAACAACCAATAAACACTCTAATAGAATAAAAAAAAATATCCAATTAGTCATTAAAGTACCTAAAAAAGGACTTTGAACCCATAAAACCCTATTTAACAGTCTCTATACAAAACAAACAACCAATAACATTTTCGATAGGGTAAAAACATCAAATAATCCACTAAAGTAGCTAAAAATGGTATATGAACCCATCAAACGGCTATCTAACAGCTTCTATTCAATAATAAGTAGCCAAAAAACAGCTCTGAACTGATCAGGATCGAATAAAAACATACAATAACCCACTAAAGTAGATGCTTGCGAATACAGCTGCTAGATAATATTAAATTTCATGGATACGAATAATTTTGTATTGCATCAGAAAATATGTAATTATACATATCTCTGAAAATACAGCATCTAATTATTATCCAACATTATTACTAGCCCTCCATCAATAGGCTAGTGACTAGCTAGCATCCTATCTATGAAAGTAAAACGCAAGAACTTAAACTTATGCGAATATCGGATTAGAGTCCTTATGCCTAATAAGCAGCTAATGAAAAGCTTTGAAAAGATTTAAGCAGTTATGAACGTCTAGGAACAGCAAATAAGACGTTATCCATCCACCAATCAACCACCATCCAACCACCATCCAACCACTAACCAACCATTATTAGGGCAATTAATGAACACCTTTGAACCAACAAAACGCCTATTTAGCATAATAAACAACTAAAACCTCTCTCTGTTCTTCATAAGGCAAAACTAAAAACTATTAAAACAAACCACTAAAGTAGCACAAAAACAGCCTTTGAATCTATAAAACGACTATTCAACAGCTCTTAAACCAGACAAAAAACGTTTAATACACATCTAAGAACCTAATAGGTAGCTGAAGCAGCAAAAGTTTGTTTTCACACCTCGCCTACGGATCATCGAACATATTATCAGACTACAGTAGAATGCATGGTATAACACCTTAACTCGCTAGAAAAAACCAAGGATGATCCTTAGAACGGGCGGTGTTAAAGATATGAAGACCTAAAAACCCAAAACGAAATATTTGAAACATGTAGACACAAAGATAGGCGTTTCAGTAAAATTAAGACGAGGGTAGGAGGTTGTCATAAACGCAGAATATATAAAGTTTACTATAGTGAACTAAACCGAATTCATAAAGATTAAGCGCTAAGGAATGATTAAGTGAAAATCAAGCGGTCAAATAGCCTACTTGGGAACATATTGCTCTAAGTGATCATATACAAAACATCTAGGTTAGACAGAGAACTCACAACACTCCTATAAAAATAAATCTAAAATCTGTTATACATATCTGTTTATTTAACAACATGTCTATCAATAGAAAAACACTTAGCGCTATACTAAATTAGGGGGTTATAATTCTTAAAAGCAATTTAACGGTTCCGAAATTGTGGGCATTGTTGAGGAGCAGACTTAGTAAAGATATTATATACACCAAGAGTATATAAATTAAACTAATAATGGTAGCAAATGCACAAGTGTTAGTCATACAAATAAATAATATAATAACAACCGACGGTTCTAGGTTAAAAACTATCCATTAATCTGAAGGCAGGGCCATTAAAGTTCCTTAACAGTCAATGTAAAATGCTGTAATACAGGGATTCGCAAGAAGTCGATTACGATCGGATAATTACGTCAAAAGACTTAGCCGAACGATTCAACTTGCTGAAAATCTAGCGCAGAAGTATAGGTAAGTTATATGTTATGTACTTAAATTCAACTGCTAAGATCAAAAACACACACCATATAAAATTATTACATAATACATTATTGCAGTGTCTTCCAAATAACTAAAAAAATTCAATTAGAACAAACTACGATTGTATAGAGCAGGCTTAAAAAAGAGATAGATAAACGTTGACAACTATTACGGTTATAACGAAGAGAAATCAATAACTAACATGTGAATCAGCTACATACAACCACCTATGATAGTACCTCACATGAAGTTAAATTATCCGCCTCAATAGTAAAAAACACCTTAAGATCTAGAAAAATTAAAAGCTAAAGAACTCGATGAAGAGCAACTAAATAAAATGAACGCCACCTACATTTAATTTGCAAATAAGCAAGAAATAATAGACTAAATAGACGTAAATCGAAAGACATTAGAGACAACGAATAGCTGCTGGATAGATTTATCCACCAAAAACACCCCGCGATGCTAAAAAATCAGAATAAATAGGAAAAAATTAGGGTAATATTGTCTTAAAGACTCGGTAGTTCCTACAAAAGTATTTAAGTAACACGAATGCAAGGCAAACCTAACCAAAGTTCTTGGGTGTGGTTATTATGTATAAAGACCAGCTAACACCAAAAAAGAGACCTGTACGTCAAAAAAAGTATACATATACGATCAACCTCTAATATTAGGAATACCGAAGGATGATACTATACAACTACTAACAGGAATCAAATTAAAGCTAATCGAATGATCGTTCAAATAAATAAAATTCTCATTTAAAATGTTATGACAACTACATAAGATGAGGTTAAATGTATAAATTTTGAGACTTCAGGGCGATCAGACTCATTTAATCGATCTTACAACATATGAAAAAATAAATCAATTAATTAGATAAGTGGCTTCATAGCAGGGCTTCCAATAGTCTAGTGGCTAGATATCATCTAAACTATCAAAAATAAAGCACAAGAGTTGTAAAAATTATTTATCGAATCACAAAATTTGACGCATAGCACATGAAGAGAATACCTTCTAATACCAATTCGTGAATGTTCTAATACAATCGTATAACTATCAAAAGCAAATATTGGGCTACGGCTCGTTAAGGCTATTTGATAATACTTAATGATAGATGCATATGTAGCATAGCATCACAAGACACCTAAAAACCCCAAAAACCTCATCAGGCAACTAGTTCGCGAGTTACGATTAGAACTGCTATGTCGGGAAATATGAGAAGGGAGGGGGTATAGTAAACGGCTAGAGAGTAAAAAAAGCTCCAACAACTAGTAAAAAAATATTTCAAAACCTTAAGTCATAAATGTATTAGATTGCATAAAATCATTAATGTCTTAATGGTAGTGATAGTGAATATTTTTGCAATAGGTAGATATTGAAAAAATACCTATGGAAACGATTAAAACCATTAAAATTATACAAGAAACAGTAATGTGAGACACATAAAATACAGTTTTGAAGGGGAAAAATTCGATTATATACCAATAGAAACTGGCGTGTTAGGCATTCGAAACGATGACTAACTAAGCTGTTTAAATAATATAAAAGTGCCACTATGAGAACGTTAAAATGATCAAGAGAGGGACAGGATGTAAATTTGCAGAAAAAATACGAGGAAATAGAGCAAATAATGCAACAAAATAATAAAGTAGTAATCTAGCAGGATAGTAAACATATTAGTAAAAAGCGCTGCAGAAAATAAAAAATATAGCAATTCTAATCAAGCATTAAAAAAAATCTATCCTAAATAATATTTGTTTATACAGATAAGTAGAAAACTATCGAAACATTGAGCAAGAAGGAGTGGCGACTGCAGGTATAAAATTTAACAACTATTGGTAAAATATACGGAAAATATCAAAAATACCATCAATTTCACCAGACTGCTATTGTCAAAACCTTAGAACTCAAATATACATTTAAAAAAATTAAGCCACATAGCACCCCCATAAGAGCCAAAAGCTAGTATTCAATGTTAAAATAGCGGGTTCACTCCATATAAAGCACACCAGTCAAAAAATCTGCGTATGAATTGTGTGAAGCGAAGTGCCATTATAAATGTTGTCTATATCAAGCTCAATACCGTTACCATATATAAACCCAACTTGCAAGAGTAATTAAACTAATTATTAAGTGTAACTCATGAGGCAACATAATATAAAAAAATAGATGGTTGGGACACATATGAATTCTAAGTCGCTGGCAGAACCCTGCTTAGTCAATCTCAACAATATTTCAAATGGACGGAGGGTGAGAGTCATGTATATTACTACGATCATCAAGAAAAAAGGAGGAGTGTATATCGAATGGCTATAAAAATGCATTTTCCAACACAAACGATCTTTAAATAGAATGGAATAGAACAAGAAGCAGTAGCAGACGTTGGTTCTTCTGTACTCTATATAAATTTAATATAAGGCACAGGTAACAATCATCCGCCTATTTTATATAATATAACTTTGCTAGTCATGTAATAAAACACAATTTCATATTATTTTAAATACCTTTTAATTATTTCTCAGTATCTATAATATGTTGAGTTATCTAACCATACTTCACGTCTTGCATAATTAATTGCTTCTCGTATCTCAGGATCTTCAAAATACCCGTATAAGCGCTGAACTTCTTCAAAATTCCCCAACTTGTTCCTGTCGGATACAAATCTTAAGGCATCTGGTTCTTCAAAGTATCGCTCACATATATCCAAAGCTCTAACTATATTTTTCATAGTCACCGGACGAATTCCCCATTCTTCTTTACGTTTTTGAAGTGTATTATATATCCCGAATTACATGATGTGCATCATTATTTACTATATTCTGTGCTTTATCCATGATATCTAATTGATTGCAGGTATTGCAAGTAATTAGGACAGCGTTCTGACTTAAAATAAGCCTCAGTGCTTCTGCTGGTAGTAAATATATCAACAAGCCTAATTACTCGGTGGAACCTGAATCTATAGAGGATTATTCTGGTTTTCGGGGTTACTCGGGTTCATTAAGATTTTGAGAATGTATTTTGCTTGACGTAGTTTTTAACACAGCCACGGCCTTCTCCCAAAATTTTGCAAATTTCGTGAGCCTTTGAACCCGAGTAACCCCGAAAACCCGAATAATCCTCTATAGATTCAGGTTTCACCGAGTAATTAGGCTTGTTGATATATTTACTACCAGCAGAAGCACTGAGGCTTATTTTAAGTCAGAACGCTGTCCTTATTACTTGCAATACCTGCAATCAATTAGATATCATGGATAAAGCACAGAATATAGTAAATAATGATGCACATCATGTAATTCGGGATATATAATACACTTCAAAAACGTAAAGAAGAATGGGGAATTCGTCCGGTGACTATGAAAAATATAGTTAGAGCTTTGGATATATGTGAGCGATACTTTAAAGAACCAGATGCCTTAAGATTTGTATCCGACAGGAACAAGTTGGGGAATTTTGAAGAAGTTCAGCGCTTATACGGGTATTTTGAAGATCCTGAGATACGAGAAGCAATTAATTATGCAAGACGTGAAGTATGGTTAGATAACTCAACATATTATAGATACTGAGAAATAATTAAAAGGTATTTAAAATAATATGAAATTGTGTTTTATTACATGACTAGCAAAGTTATATTATATAAAATAGGCGGATGATTGTTACCTGTGCCTTATATTAAATTTATATAGAGTACAGAAGAACCAACGTCTGCTACTGCTTCTTGTTCTATTCCATTCTATTTAAAGATCGTTTGTGTTGGAAAATGCATTTTTATAGCCATTCGATATACACTCCTCCTTTTTTCTTGATGATCGTAGTAATATACATGACTCTCACCCTCCGTCCATTTGAAATATTGTTGAGATTGACTAAGCAGGGTTCTGCCAGCGACTTAGAATTCATATGTGTCCCAACCATCTATTTTTTTATATTATGTTGCCTCATGAGTTACACTTAATAATTAGTTTAATTACTCTTGCAAGTTGGGTTTATATATGGTAACGGTATTGAGCTTGATATAGACAACATTTATAATGGCACTTCGCTTCACACAATTCATACGCAGATTTTTTGACTGGTGTGCTTTATATGGAGTGAACCCGCTATTTTAACATTGAATACTAGCTTTTGGCTCTTATGGGGGTGCTATGTGGCTTAATTTTTTTAAATGTATATTTGAGTTCTAAGGTTTTGACAATAGCAGTCTGGTGAAATTGATGGTATTTTTGATATTTTCCGTATATTTTACCAATAGTTGTTAAATTTTATACCTGCAGTCGCCACTCCTTCTTGCTCAATGTTTCGATAGTTTTCTACTTATCTGTATAAACAAATATTATTTAGGATAGATTTTTTTTAATGCTTGATTAGAATTGCTATATTTTTTATTTTCTGCAGCGCTTTTTACTAATATGTTTACTATCCTGCTAGATTACTACTTTATTATTTTGTTGCATTATTTGCTCTATTTCCTCGTATTTTTTCTGCAAATTTACATCCTGTCCCTCTCTTGATCATTTTAACGTTCTCATAGTGGCACTTTTATATTATTTAAACAGCTTAGTTAGTCATCGTTTCGAATGCCTAACACGCCAGTTTCTATTGGTATATAATCGAATTTTTCCCCTTCAAAACTGTATTTTATGTGTCTCACATTACTGTTTCTTGTATAATTTTAATGGTTTTAATCGTTTCCATAGGTATTTTTTCAATATCTACCTATTGCAAAAATATTCACTATCACTACCATTAAGACATTAATGATTTTATGCAATCTAATACATTTATGACTTAAGGTTTTGAAATATTTTTTTACTAGTTGTTGGAGCTTTTTTTACTCTCTAGCCGTTTACTATACCCCCTCCCTTCTCATATTTCCCGACATAGCAGTTCTAATCGTAACTCGCGAACTAGTTGCCTGATGAGGTTTTTGGGGTTTTTAGGTGTCTTGTGATGCTATGCTACATATGCATCTATCATTAAGTATTATCAAATAGCCTTAACGAGCCGTAGCCCAATATTTGCTTTTGATAGTTATACGATTGTATTAGAACATTCACGAATTGGTATTAGAAGGTATTCTCTTCATGTGCTATGCGTCAAATTTTGTGATTCGATAAATAATTTTTACAACTCTTGTGCTTTATTTTTGATAGTTTAGATGATATCTAGCCACTAGACTATTGGAAGCCCTGCTATGAAGCCACTTATCTAATTAATTGATTTATTTTTTCATATGTTGTAAGATCGATTAAATGAGTCTGATCGCCCTGAAGTCTCAAAATTTATACATTTAACCTCATCTTATGTAGTTGTCATAACATTTTAAATGAGAATTTTATTTATTTGAACGATCATTCGATTAGCTTTAATTTGATTCCTGTTAGTAGTTGTATAGTATCATCCTTCGGTATTCCTAATATTAGAGGTTGATCGTATATGTATACTTTTTTTGACGTACAGGTCTCTTTTTTGGTGTTAGCTGGTCTTTATACATAATAACCACACCCAAGAACTTTGGTTAGGTTTGCCTTGCATTCGTGTTACTTAAATACTTTTGTAGGAACTACCGAGTCTTTAAGACAATATTACCCTAATTTTTTCCTATTTATTCTGATTTTTTAGCATCGCGGGGTGTTTTTGGTGGATAAATCTATCCAGCAGCTATTCGTTGTCTCTAATGTCTTTCGATTTACGTCTATTTAGTCTATTATTTCTTGCTTATTTGCAAATTAAATGTAGGTGGCGTTCATTTTATTTAGTTGCTCTTCATCGAGTTCTTTAGCTTTTAATTTTTCTAGATCTTAAGGTGTTTTTTACTATTGAGGCGGATAATTTAACTTCATGTGAGGTACTATCATAGGTGGTTGTATGTAGCTGATTCACATGTTAGTTATTGATTTCTCTTCGTTATAACCGTAATAGTTGTCAACGTTTATCTATCTCTTTTTTAAGCCTGCTCTATACAATCGTAGTTTGTTCTAATTGAATTTTTTTAGTTATTTGGAAGACACTGCAATAATGTATTATGTAATAATTTTATATGGTGTGTGTTTTTGATCTTAGCAGTTGAATTTAAGTACATAACATATAACTTACCTATACTTCTGCGCTAGATTTTCAGCAAGTTGAATCGTTCGGCTAAGTCTTTTGACGTAATTATCCGATCGTAATCGACTTCTTGCGAATCCCTGTATTACAGCATTTTACATTGACTGTTAAGGAACTTTAATGGCCCTGCCTTCAGATTAATGGATAGTTTTTAACCTAGAACCGTCGGTTGTTATTATATTATTTATTTGTATGACTAACACTTGTGCATTTGCTACCATTATTAGTTTAATTTATATACTCTTGGTGTATATAATATCTTTACTAAGTCTGCTCCTCAACAATGCCCACAATTTCGGAACCGTTAAATTGCTTTTAAGAATTATAACCCCCTAATTTAGTATAGCGCTAAGTGTTTTTCTATTGATAGACATGTTGTTAAATAAACAGATATGTATAACAGATTTTAGATTTATTTTTATAGGAGTGTTGTGAGTTCTCTGTCTAACCTAGATGTTTTGTATATGATCACTTAGAGCAATATGTTCCCAAGTAGGCTATTTGACCGCTTGATTTTCACTTAATCATTCCTTAGCGCTTAATCTTTATGAATTCGGTTTAGTTCACTATAGTAAACTTTATATATTCTGCGTTTATGACAACCTCCTACCCTCGTCTTAATTTTACTGAAACGCCTATCTTTGTGTCTACATGTTTCAAATATTTCGTTTTGGGTTTTTAGGTCTTCATATCTTTAACACCGCCCGTTCTAAGGATCATCCTTGGTTTTTTCTAGCGAGTTAAGGTGTTATACCATGCATTCTACTGTAGTCTGATAATATGTTCGATGATCCGTAGGCGAGGTGTGAAAACAAACTTTTGCTGCTTCAGCTACCTATTAGGTTCTTAGATGTGTATTAAACGTTTTTTGTCTGGTTTAAGAGCTGTTGAATAGTCGTTTTATAGATTCAAAGGCTGTTTTTGTGCTACTTTAGTGGTTTGTTTTAATAGTTTTTAGTTTTGCCTTATGAAGAACAGAGAGAGGTTTTAGTTGTTTATTATGCTAAATAGGCGTTTTGTTGGTTCAAAGGTGTTCATTAATTGCCCTAATAATGGTTGGTTAGTGGTTGGATGGTGGTTGGATGGTGGTTGATTGGTGGATGGATAACGTCTTATTTGCTGTTCCTAGACGTTCATAACTGCTTAAATCTTTTCAAAGCTTTTCATTAGCTGCTTATTAGGCATAAGGACTCTAATCCGATATTCGCATAAGTTTAAGTTCTTGCGTTTTACTTTCATAGATAGGATGCTAGCTAGTCACTAGCCTATTGATGGAGGGCTAGTAATAATGTTGGATAATAATTAGATGCTGTATTTTCAGAGATATGTATAATTACATATTTTCTGATGCAATACAAAATTATTCGTATCCATGAAATTTAATATTATCTAGCAGCTGTATTCGCAAGCATCTACTTTAGTGGGTTATTGTATGTTTTTATTCGATCCTGATCAGTTCAGAGCTGTTTTTTGGCTACTTATTATTGAATAGAAGCTGTTAGATAGCCGTTTGATGGGTTCATATACCATTTTTAGCTACTTTAGTGGATTATTTGATGTTTTTACCCTATCGAAAATGTTATTGGTTGTTTGTTTTGTATAGAGACTGTTAAATAGGGTTTTATGGGTTCAAAGTCCTTTTTTAGGTACTTTAATGACTAATTGGATATTTTTTTTTATTCTATTAGAGTGTTTATTGGTTGTTTATTTTGTATATATGGGTGCTGTTAAATATGCTATCATGCAATGGCCTATTTATATACCCAAACGACAGTCCTAACCCTGCTTTATGACAATCATAGACCTACTATAGGACGATCATAGACCTACTATAGACCAATCATAGGCCGGTTATAGGGCACTAATAAGCATGCCCATAAGCCGAGTATAGGTCTAACAGAACTTGTATAGGTATACTGGGGGTTTTATATGTTCAAATATCATTTTTTAGGTACTGTAATGGTTTATTTGATGTTTTTATCCCATCAGAAAGGTTATTTGTTGTTTAATATTTAAACTGTGCTGTGCATGGTATAGATTATAGGTATTAACAAAGTAGGCTATGTATAGGATAATTTTTATCTGTTTTCTTCTCTTGTTTAGTGACGGAAACGACTAATTTTTCGTGGTTTGTCGATTATATGCGGTCTCTACCTATTGGAATCCTATCGTATATACCATAATTTAGACGCATATTGATTGCTTATTTACTTCGATCATGCCGGTTGACATTGAATATTAATTGCTTACTACATTCGCGGAATAATTACAGATTTTCTGATGCAATACTTGGTTATTCTTATCCATGACGTTTAGATTCCCAGCAACTACTATATTAATTCTAAACCGGATGATCTTGTCTCCTGCTAGGACTCTATGGTTTTATACCTCTAGCGCTGTTTTTACTTGATACTTTTGAAATATTTCTTCACTAGTCGATAGGTATGCTCGTCATCTACCTGTTTACCAAATTTCGCCTCTCTCTACCTTTAGTCATAGGGGTCCTATTCGCAAAAACTATATCTCCCGAATCAGTTAGCCCGTCGACTTCTGGTTTTTTTGTAATGGTTTGTTACGTCATCCGTAATACAATTCACATATCCTTAGCGACTTTAACGAGCGAACATATAACTCTAGTATACCTCGCCCCCCTGCAGACCTCGAGATTTTCATATTTACTTGTTGCATTACCCTAAATACGAATCACATGTTACATTATTTCTAACAACCTTAACGAGTCGTAGGCAAGCATATGTCTTTAGTGCACCTCGATCTGCGGGTCTCGGGATTTTTTCCTAATAACTTGTTACATCAGCCTCAATACGAACCACATACTGCATTATTCCTAACGATCTTAGCGACTCTTGGGTGAGCATATATCTTTAGTACACCTCGACCTGCGGTCTCGGAATTTTTTCACAATAACTTGTTACGTTACCCTTAATACGATTCACATGTTGCATTACTTCTAACCACCTTAACGAGCTGTAGATGGGCCTATGTCTTTAGTACACCTCGACCTGCGGTCTCGGAATTTTTTATATTTACTTGTTACGTCACCCTAAATACGAACCACATATTACAATATTTCTACAACCTTAGCGAGCCGTAGGAGAATATATGTCTTTAACACACCTCGACCTGAGGGTCTCGGGATTATTTCATGATAACTTGTTTCGTCAACCTAAATACGATTCACATGTTACATTATTTCTAACAACCTTAGCGAGCCGTAGGCGAGCCTATGTCTTTAGTACACCTCGACCTGCGGTCTCGGGATTTTTCAAAATAACTTGTTACGTCACCTTAAATACGAGCCACATGTTATATTATTTCTACAGCCTTAGTGAGCCGTAGGCGAATATATGTCTTTAGTACACCTCGACCTGTGGTATCGGGATTTTTTAAAATAACTTGTTATTCACCCTAAATACGAACCACCAGCTATAATATCCCTAACAACCCTAACGAGCTGTAGATGAGCCTATGTCTTTAGTACACCTCGACCTGTGGTCTCGGAATTTTTTATATTTACTTGTTACGTCACCCTAAATACGAACCACATGTTACAATATTTCTACAACCTTAGCGAGCCGTAGGAGAATATATGTCTTTAACACACCTCGACCTGAGGGTCTCGGGATTTTTCATGATAACTTGTTTCGTCAACCTAAATACGATTCACATGTTACATTATTTCTAACAACCTTAGCGAGCCGTAGGCGAGCCTATGTCTTTAGTACACCTCGACCTGCGGTCTCGGGATTTTTCAAAATAACTTGTTACGTCACCTTAAATACGAACCACATGTTATATTATTTCTGCAGCCTTAGTGAGCCGTAGGCGAATATATGTCTTTAGTACACCTCGACCTGCGGTCTCGGGATTTTTTAAAATAACTTGTTATTCACCCTAAATACGAACCACCTGCTATAATATCCCTAACAACCCTAACGAGCTGTAGGCGAGCCTATGTCTTTAGTACACCTCGACCTGCGGTCTCAGGATTTTTCAAAATAACTTGTTACGTCACCTTAATTACGAACCATATGTTATATTATTTCTACAGCCTTAGTGAGCCGTAGGCGAATATATGTCTTTAGTACACCTCGACCTGCGGTCTCGGGATTTTTAAAAATAACTTGCTATTAACCCTAAATACGAACCACCTGCTATAATATCCCTAACAACCCTAACGAGCCGTAGGAGAGCATATATGTTTAGTACACCTCGACCTGCGGGTCTCGGGATGGTTCATAATAACTCATTACGTCATCCTAAGCATGAAGCTAACATCTCCCCAAGTATCTAAGACCTAATGTAGATAGCGTCCAACAATATGACGTTTGACAGATGACGTATGACAGATGACATTTGACAGATGACATTAGACAGATGACATTTGACAGATGACATTTGACTTTGACATTGACTTTGACATTGACTTTGACATTGACTTTGACAAATGACATATGAGAGATGACAGGTGACATATGACAGATGACAGGTGACAGATGACAGGTGACAGATGAGAGGTGACGTCATAATTAATGTCGCCCACGTCTGCGCGCTGTCCGGGCATGCGCAGTTTGGACCTGTGGACCTGTGGATGCAGAAACCCCCATCTATCACTACTTTTGATTACATCATTGAAAAGCTTAGACAATTCTAAATCATTTTGGTTAAATGCTCATTGGCGTACCGACCTTGATAAGAGTGGGGGAAGCTATTGAATGTGTAAACATTAAAATCGCTGTAACTTCTAAACGACTTATCCGATTCTACTAAATTTAAGCTTGTTTGGAAGAGAAAGGTAAGTATCTTCAATCGCCGTATCTAACAGTACACGATAGTGTTTAATAAAATTGCTAGAGGGCGCAATTTGTAATAATACCAGTTTTTTCGGTTTTTTCCCGAAAATTCAAATCATACGGTATAACTATGACATCATCATCGGAAAGTAGATGAAATTTGCAAGAAAAGATGTGAAGACCGCAGTTCGCAGTCCCCTTGGTTGTTTTAGAGTTATCGCCAAATAATAATTATTAATACAAATAGCGCCCTCTAGCAATTTTATTAGAAACTATCGTATACCATTGGATATGACAATTTAAGGTACTTCCAAACAAGCTTAAATTTAGTAAAATCGGATAAGTCGTTTAGAAGTTACAGCGATTTTAATATTTACACTTTCAATAGCTTCCCTCACTCTTATCAATTGAAAGTGTAAACATTAAAATCGCCGTAACTTCTAAACGACTTATCCGATTTTACTAAATTTAAGCTTGTTTGGAAGAAAAAGGTAAGTAACTTCAACTGTTTTATCCAATGGTACACGATAGTTTCTAATAAAATTGCTAGAGGGCGCAATTTGTATTAAAAATTATTGTTTTGGCAATAACTCTGAAACGAACAAGGATATCGAACTGCGGTTTTCACGTCTTTTCTTGCAAAATTCATCTACTTTCCGATTATGATGTCATAGTAATACCGTATGTTTTGAATTTTCGGGATAAAATCGAAAAAACTGTTATTATTACAAATTGCGCCCTCTAGCCATTTTATTAAACACTATCGCGTACTGTTGGATACGGCGATTGAAGATACTTACCTTTCTCTTTCAAACAAGCTTAAATTTAGTAAAATCGGATAAGTCGTTTAGAAGTTACAGCGATTTTAATGTTTACACATTCAATAGCTTCCTCCACTCTTATCAAGGTCGGTACACCAACGAGCCTTAAACCAAAATGATGCAGAATTATGTAAGCTTTTCGATGATGTAATCAGAGTTATACCTTAATATGAAAATTTTGGAGAAATTTAGAATTAAAAAAAAAAAATTAATTGTGCCCTCTTGCGGCGAAATAAGGAACTTAAATATAATTTCCAGCAATTTCTCATGACAACTTTTATTAAAAAAAAAAAAATTTCGCAAGCCATACGACCAACCCTTTCTGAGATACGGCCGAGAGCTATTCTTAGTGGGACACCCGGTACATGACCTCAATTAATCGCATAATCATATTTTTTATAAATAAAAGATATTTTTTACCACTGCATTATATAATTTTTTAGGGCAACAGAGTGGTTTTTTTGCAGCAAAAAATTATATTTAAAAAACGACCATATTGTGGTTAAAAAGTAATTTAAAAAAATAACTTATTAGCTACAACAAAGTTGTTTTTCGGCGCCTAGTTAATGCATATTTTTTGGTACTACTAATGGATTTGTAGCTACGGCTAAATGAGTTTTCTCTCAGTGTTGTATAAAATAGCAACCAAATTATAATACATTTGTCAACAAAATGTCAAAAACGTCCCAAGGGTAAGTTTCAAGAAGTAACATTTTTGGTAAACTAGAAACATCTTAGGTTTTCTTGTTTTTTCAGATCCTGTATACAAGAACAGCTACATTTTTTAAAAGTCAGCTCATGATTGGGCATGCGGGGGGCATTTACCAAAGCGCAAATTAATAAAGTGGTAACTTATAGATCCGACCATACTTACCAAGACACATTCTAGGTCCATCCCCAAACGGAACATAAAACACACCATCATTATTAAGCCAAGTTTTGTCAGCATACCTTTCTGGATTAAATCTTTGCGGGTCTGGGAAGTATTTGGGATCATAATGCAGTCCAAACATTGGTATATAAACTGGTATTCCCTTTTCTATTACAAAGTCGGTACCAGCGACTTTATAATCAACTTTACACGTCCGATCCAGAAACGGAAGAACTGGATATTTGCGAAGGGTCTCTGAAATAAATTTAAATTACATTAGAATGGGTGTGTAGAACGATTGACATAATAACGGGTTTATTCCGGTAATAGCATTTTTTTCGTAAATTACTTATATTACTATGGATCAAAAAGTATTTTCAGGTTCATTCGCAAAAAAAGAATTTGATTAATTCAACCTGTAGGTAAGCTGCTTTTTTAAACAAATAGTAAATTTATTTTGTGGTTTTATTTTAAAATGCACTCTATTATGAATGGTGGGAAGCCTCTAGTTTCAGAAAAATATTCACTATCATGCGTTGATTTATTAAAATGTTCAAATATGTATTTACGTAAAGAAACTCCTTCAAAAAATGTCTTCTTCTTTAATCTCTTTAGGGGTAGGCGGTAAAAAAATAAGAAATTAATAATTAATATTTTTATTAGAATATTTTATCCTGTGTTTTAGGAAATTTGGAACATAAATATTTTTCACCCATGTAGGGGCCGATTTCCAAAAAAATAAGAAATACGTTTCATGATCCGTGTGGTAGAGTATTTCTGGTAATTTTTAAGAAACAAAGGCAAATAGGGGAGACCGGGGTTGGTTGTTACACGGGGCAGGTTGTTATTTTTAATTTGAGACCGTTAACTAGATGGCAGCGCATTAATGTTGATAGCAGTGACGTAAAACCAACATCTCAATACACCGACGGAGTTTGGTCAGTGTTGTGAAATCCGTTCTCGTGTAAGGTGATATTTCATGTTTCTAAGAAAAAAAGTAATTGTGGAACTGGCTGTTTATTTATTTCTAGCTAGGTTCGTATAAAATATATATACATACTAAATTTACTGCATGATATATAGATATATAGCATTTTATATTTGTACAATTTGCTTGATAATATTTACAGGGCGATGATTAGAAGGGGATGTTTGTTCAAAATGGCTTCCCGGGGCAGGTTGTTACAGTTGAAAAGGGGCAGGTTGTTACTGTAACAACCTGCCCCTTTTATACTTTATTATTGAGTTTAAGTAGGTATTTATTGTTCTTGCAGATATATAATAAAAGATGCGACATTATAAGAAAAAAACAAATCGCGGAGAAACGCCAAAGGCAGTGATTTTAGCTGCTGTAACGGAGGTTATAGAAAACAAAAGACATCTTAGACCCGTGGCTGATGAGTATGGAATGAATTTTATGACACTTCAAAGATATGTCGAAAAGTATCGAAGAGTGGGTCTTCAAGGTATAATGTTTTTGAATTTTATTTATTAATTTGTATTTAATATCTTACTTTTATTTTGTAGCAGCAGACACCGTTCCTAGTGGTTATTTAAAGAATCGACAAATATTTAACGACCACCTTGAAAACGAATTGGCTGCTTACGTAAGCGAGTGCTCAAAAATTTATCATGGTCTGTCTCCAAAGGATCTCAAACAGCTAGCCTATGAATTTGCCAAAAAAAATAACGTAAATGTGCCTGATAACTGGACCAAAACTGAATCCGCATCAGCTGACTGGCTAACTGGCTTTCTAAAGCGAAATAAGGAGCTGTCAATTCGTACTCCACAAGCGACTAGTTTGGGACGCGCTACGAGTTTCAACAGACATAATGTCAATTTGTTTTTTGAAAAACTTTCGGATCTTTTTAATAGATATAATTTTGGTGCCAATGACATTTATAATGTAGACGAGACGGGTGTAACAACAGTGCAAAAGCCTGCAAAAATAATAGCAAAAAAAGGCGTTAAACAAGTGGGAGCAGTAACATCGGGGGAACGAGGCACCTTAGTCACAATGTGTCTGGAGATAAATGCAAGTGGTAATTCTGTTCCACCAATGTTTATCTTCCCGAGGAAAAATTACCGGGAATACTTTGTTTCTGATGGGCCGCCCGGTTGTATAGGAACAAGCAATCCGTCCGGCTGGATGACAAAAGTTGAATTTGGTGTTTTTGTTAAGCATTTTACTAAATATGTTAGATGTTCTAAAGAGAGCCCAGTTCTACTCATACTAGATAACCATGACTCACACTTGTCAGTCAGCGTTATCGACTTCTGTAAAGAGAATGGCATTGTGCTTCTGACTTTGCCACCACACTGTTCCCACCGCTTACAACCACTGGATAGGTCGATATTTGGGCCATTTAAGAAGTTTGTTAACAGTCAGATGGATGGATGGATGAAGTCGCATCCTGGAGTTACCATGAGTATTTACAATATACCATCAGTCGTCAAGGAAGCATTACCTTTGGCTGTAACGCCAAAAAATATCGTGTCTGGCTTCCGTGTGACTGGAATATTCCCATTTAACAGGAATATTTTCACAGATGAAGATTTTTTACCGTCATCTATTACCGATAGGCCAAATCCGATAGAAACTATAGAGATACAAAATCCAGGAGAAGAAACCCTTAACCGTCCTGAGCTACAGACACCGCCACACTCTCCAACAAATATTGCACCCTCACCAAAAAATATTTATACCGCAGTCACACACATAAATAATAACATAAACAAAATCAATGATGAACAGCAACCGTCAACATCAAGACACTTTTGTCAGCCATCTCCCTCCAAGCAAGTTTTTATCAGCCCAATAGAAATACGACCTTTACCAAAAGCAGAGGCCAGAAAAACTACTCAACAAAATAGAAGAAAAAGGCATAGTGCGATCTTAATTGATACACCGGAGAAAAATTCTTTATTAGAGCAGGAAGAAATGCGAAATAAGAAAGTGGACAATAAAGGAAAAAAGAAAGTGACAAAAAATATATGTGGAGAAAATGAGAAAGTTGATAAGAAAGGGAAAAAGAAATTGAAAAAAATCATATGCGAAGAAGAAAGTGACGATGAAAATGAAGAATGTTTTTGTCTTATTTGTTGCGAGCCTTTCAGCAATTCAAAGTCGAAGGAGAAGTGGGTTCGATGTATTCAGTGTAAAGGTTGGGCTCATGAGTTATGCAGCGATGGATCACTCTTATTCACATGTATTCACTGCGACTCCGATTAAGTTTTACTATTTATTTTTTGGTTACATTTTTTCATTCGTTTTTTTCTTTATTTCTGATTTCACGAATGTGAAATCTTAGAAGCTGGAAGTTTATTTTCAATAAAAATCTTTGAAACAAAATTTTTGTTGAGTTATTTTAGTTAAATTTAGGGTTGTAACAACTTGCCCCATTAAAGTAACAACCTACCCCATTATGGGGCAAGTTGTTACAATTTTCACTGAGTGATATTCATCAAAATTTTTTAAAGAAAAAATGTACTTTCTTGAAATGTAACTAAACTAGATGATAGCCCAAACATATATGTCTTATACCTATATAAACGAAGGTCTTATCATTTGAACAAACCCTACTAAAAAATTAAAGTATAAAATCTGTAACAACCAACCCCGGTCTCCCCTAGTTATTTATCTACTGTGCGTAAAATACTTACTTTACGAACTATAGAAAGTGTATAAAACTTTACTTTTTATGCCACTGCGTAAAACAAACACATAAAGTGAAGTGTTTGTATAATTTCTGGTAGTAGAAAAAATAGTGTATGCAATTCGTGCGTAAAGGGTATTATTTTACTCATGAGATTTGGGCACTCGCCTAAGGCTCTTGTGTAAAAATTCCCGTTCCATGCAGAAGACCTACTTTACACCCTTGTTGCGTAAATAAGTATTTTGTATTAAGTGCGCAAAATAGGTGTTTTTTAATGGCACATGAGATTGTCAATTTAAAAATTCAATCAAAAATGTGCCATACAAACACTTTCGCTCGCGAAATACAAACAAGGTTTTCTGTACCACTTTTATTTGTTACCTATTAACTATTTTATTAATTATTGGGATATTAAAGTATTTTCATTAACTATTTATCGTGTTTAGAACAAAAATTTGAAATAAAAATTCATAGCTTTTAAGGTATTTTTTCTTAAATCATCCCTTTGTAGTAGATGCCTACCTTATAAGGATAAGACATCCTTCAAATTTTATGATTCTGGAATTTGGGGTTTAGGCTATGTCCCATTACTATTTTATACAGTGTGTGTATAAAGTCTGGAAACGGCTTAATAACATCACAATTTACTGGCCGATTTAAACCAAATTTAGTACAGTTGTTTAAGAGGATCTAACGCACCGAATGACGATATTGGCATTGTTGCCAGCTTTTTAGTTTGTCTGGAATTCGAACGAATTTTATATTTTTAAATATAACACCCAGTATATTTTTTCATTTGTAGTTTTTACATTAAATTTGTTACACTTTTGGTATAACATACTTTGTTCATAATATCAGTAGTTTTCGAAATAACTAGTACAATTTAGAAAAAATATATTTTTTATATTAAATGTTCAAACTGTTTTCCCTGTAAAGCTTGACAGTTTGCTAATTGAAAATAAAAATTTTCAATTGTGTTGTAAATCATTTCTGGCGTTATTAATTCAAATTCGTCCAAAATTCGACGCTGCAAATCGGCCAAATCTTGAGGTTTTGTGGTATAAACTCTGTTCTTCAAGTGTCCCCATAAAAAATAGTCGTTAGGCGACAAATCAGGGGACCTAGGTGGCCACTCGATTGTACCCCCTCTACCGATCCACCTATTCGGAAAAGTGTTGTTCAAAAATTCGCGCACGTTTTGACCAAAATGGGGAGGAGCTCCGTCCTGTTGGAAGAATGTACTTGCATAATTTGGACCCATCACATTTCGTATAGTAGGCACTATTTGCGTTTCCAAGAGCTCAAGGTAAACTTGTGATGTCAAATTTCCATCAATAAAAAATGGACCGATCTTGTGGTTACCCAGAAGCCCAGGCACACATTCAATTTTCCAGGGCGTTGTGTATGACCTTCTATCATCCAGTGGGGATTTTCATTTGCCCAAAACCTACAGTTGTGTCTATTGACTTTACCATTTAACATAAATGTTGCTTCATCCGAAAATACTATAAATTTGAAAAACTGGTTATTTTGGTCAAACCTTGACCTCATAATATCACAAAATTCAATTCTTCGCTCATAATCATCTTCTGATAACTCTTGAACTACATGTATTTTGAAAGGGTGATATTTATGTTTTATTAAAACATTATGGACGGATTTGAAGCAGACGTAACTTACTTGAGAAATTTTTCTTAATGAAGAAACAACATGTTGTAAAATTTTTAAACTTTTCTCTTCATCTACTATCTACTACTGGTCGTCCTGATCGTCGCCTATCTCTACAATTTTCAGTTTCTTCGAACCGTCGGACAGTTTTTAGAACAGTTGCTTTTGACATTGGATTTCGGTTTGGAAATGCGTCATTAAATAGATTTTTAACCTCTTCGTAAGATCTGACCCTATCGCCATAATATCCTCTGATCATAAGAATTTTAATTCTTTCACTTTCAGTTAAAGACATTTTTGCATGTAAAAATGACAGCTTTTATGAGTTAACATCAAAACTGAACTGGTGTTTTATTTATTAATAAATAAAACACAATTTGTTGATATTTTCAAAACACGTCGTTATTTCGAAAACTACTGATATTATGAACAAAGTATGTTATACCAAAAGTGTAACAAATTTAATGTAAAAACTACAAATGAAAAAATATACTGGGTGTTATATTTAAAAATATAAAATTCGTTCGAATTCCAGACAAACTAAAAAGCTGGCAACAACGCCAATATCGTCATTCGGTGCGTTAGATCCTCTTACACAACTGTACCAAATTTGGTTTAAATCGGCCAGTAAATTGTGATGTTATTAAGCCGTTTCCAGACTTTATACACACACTGTATAATAAATTATTAGCTATTAGATGGGAGTACACTACATACCAATGTTGTTTTGCTTGCATTGTCAGTATCAAGCGACTTTTTAAAAAAAGTTTCAAGTAATCTAAATAGTATGTTGTAAGTAATTCTAAATAGAATAGTATTTTAATTTAGGCTTGGGATCATGTTTCATCATTTACTTTTATTTTCTAATTTTTTCTGCCAAATGTTGCAAAAGCCAGTTTTAACATTTCGTACTTAAATCTTGTTAATTTTGGTATCCCAGAACCGGGTTTTTGAAAAATATATAAAAATTTGCAGTTGTAGAAAAAGTATAGCGAATAGCATATTCTAAACTGTATCGCTAGTGTGCAAAGAGTCATTTTAAAACGTTCTTATCTCATGTAACATTTTTTTGATAAATTTACTTTTACGGGTCTCCTTTCTTATTTCAACCGAGATGTTTAACTTGATCCACTACCAAATAAGCCAATTGTACAGGGCCATCTAATGAGCACTGAAGAGAGACCTATTTCTTGACTTTGACTGTATTTTTATTAAAACCAATATAGCCATTTTGTTTATGTTTTACACTAGAATCTAAAATTGCCCTTTAAAAAGTAACTTGGCTTGAAACAAAGGAACTGTGGCGTAAAGTTGTGTTGTTATTTTTTTTTATGAAAGGTCTTTCTTTCTTAATTCCAAATAGTTATTTACATTACTAGATGCGAAAGTTAATTTTTTGGTGTAAAGAGGTTTTTGAATTGCCGAGGTAATTTAATACCTCCGACCACCAAAAAAGGCTTTCGCATCGTGTAATGTATTAAATTTTTTCTACTACGGTTCTCTGATCAATATAGGTATTATTAAGCAATAAACTTTGATTTTATTCAAATTATAGCTATTAATATAATGAGATTATTATACGATTTATAATAGTCTAGGACATTGCTAGGTGGCGACAGCCGAGTCACCCGCAATGTCCGAGACGGTGTTAAATCGCTAATAATCGAGTTATATTCAAAGCTTTTTCGTATCATTGACAACGGCGATGCGAAAATAAAAACAAGGTTTTTGACATTTCATTTTGGCATTTCAAAAAGTCATCATTAAAATCATGCAAGATTTTGATATTCCTGACGATATATTAGCTGCAGCCAACATTATAAGGTTGAACTTGCTTCCGGACAAATCCAAAATCCATTATGAAAAAGAATATCGGCAGTTTTGTGAGTGGCGAAACAAAGTACATGTTCAAGGTGCAGAAGAAACAGTATTGCTGGCGTATTTCTCAAAACTCTCTGAGGAATACTCTGCTTCGTCCTTATGGCCGAAATATTCCATGTTACGAGCGACTTTAGAACTGAAGGAAAGAGTGGAAATCGACAAATACGGCGCCTTAATACGTTTCATCAAGAAGAAAAATGTTGGATATAGAGCAAAAAAATCGAAAGTTTACAAGAGAACAAGTCAACGAATTTGTGTGTTCTGCCTCAGACAAGAAGTTTTTAATGATGAAAGTGGCTTTTTTAATTGGAATTGGAGGAACCTGTCGAACTAATGAATTAGCGAAGATGACCACGGAAGATGTTGACGTTTTAGAGGACAAGCTGATTGTTACTATTCCCGACTCAAAAACCCACAAGAAACGTATTTTCGCTGTGATATTTGACGGCGAAGTCAATCCTGTGCTTTTATTTAAAAAGTACGCAATGTTAAGGCCAGACCATGTCACTCACCAAAGATTGTTTGTATCATATAGAAAAGGGAAATATACGGTACAGCTCTGCGGCATTCATTTCTTCTCTAAAATACCTCAAAAAATAGCTGAATATCTCTCACTTGAAAATCCTAATTTGTATACTGGTCACTGCGTTAGAAGTTCTTCGGCCAATTTTCTTGTTAATGCTGGAGGAGACATATTAGAACTACAAGAACTTGGTGGATGGGAATCGTCGAAGGTTGCTAGAGGGTATTTAGAAGAAAGTGCGACCAAGAAAGTTTCCATTGCTCGCAAAATTCAAATCGGCGATGTTTCCGGCAGTGGATTAGGTACTGGGGAACCGCACGAAATCGAAAGGAGTGCTTTCTCGGTCAATAATCAGTCTTCAGAGGGCATACCTAAGATCGTGGACGTTAAAGACAAAGGTGTATCTATCAAATTTGAAAACTGTCAAAATATTGTTTTAAATGTTCATGAAAAATAGTTCTAATATTATTTGGTATCTAACGTATTATGCTTTCGTAACTAACATATTAAATTATGGTAACTAATGTGTTATGAGTAACTAAGGTTTTATGTAGGTTTTAGTATGTTTATGTTTTACCTATCTATTATTGATCTATAATACCTTAGAAACGGAATATGTTATGATAGCAATAATACCTGCTATCACACCTAGGGCATTATAAGCGGGCATTATGATAATGCCCGCTTGTAGAATACTTGGTCCAGAGAGAGTTCGGACTGTATTTTTCCGACTAAAAATAATAAAGTTTGTTAAACATATGTATTAAAATAAAATCAATAACTTACCAGTTCCTGGAAATATGCCATTAAAACATTTTCGGTTATTTGAAGAATTGTGTTCGTATCTTTCCAAATACCAAATATGCCATACTCCCGATCATACTGTTGCCTTGATTTAACTGGCAAAAGATTTTCGGTCGCTTTTATGACCTTTTCTCTTATATTTTGTGGAATTTCTTCCATTTTGAGCAAATCGTTAAATAAAAAATGCCAACTGACTAACTGACAGAAACATCAAAGTCAAACTTAACACCAGTCATTATCTACTTACGTATACAGGTACAGGTGCAACTTATTTTTTATATTGCGAATAAATAATGTAATTAGTCATTGAAAAACTCTTTTTTAGGTAAAACATAAAGCATTGTATGCACCACGGGCTTTACTGGACTATAATGCCCATCAGGCAGAAACCTATCCCTCGGGCCAGAGGCCCTCGGGCTATTTCTACCTTCAGGGCATTATAGTCCCCGTAACGCCCTTGATACATAAATAGCTATTATGATGTTAATAATTATTAATAAAGATATCATATAAAAATGACTTAATCTTCAATGATACGATAAAAACGATAAAATAAGTTTTTTTTCCACCTGTAAAATAATCCATGACAACTAGTTATTTGAGTATTATTGACAACTAGTTTTTTGAGCACTGTGTTAGAGTCTGTCAGTTCGATTTTATTGTCGTGGCACCGAAAGTAATACTTAACATAGCTAGCAACGTATAATATGCAGGTAACTCAAATGTTTACTTTCCTTATCTGTCGTGTTGCTAGGGCCCGAAAGTTAACTTATTTATATAGTAGTAAAAAAAACATATAATTTGTCTATATTAGATCAACCCGTTTTTAAGATAGGAGCGATCAAATTATTTAATTTAACGCCAAGGAAGTGACCAGAAACTCTAGACTTTAACATATTATTAATATATACATGTGTTTGCCTCCGTGGACCTATTTTAATGCATCGCCACTATGGGGCTTATCTTTTCCAACGCTTCTAGACATACTAAACCCAAATGAATATATTACCTTTTTAAAAATTTGAAATATCTAAAAAACGGTTTAAGCTAATATAAACAAACTATATATTTGTGGAATTGGGAGAGACCTTTCATAAAAATAAAAAATATACAGGGTGTCCCATTGAAAAACCAACAACGTTACCCCAGAGATCCTTTGCTTTAAGCCAATTGGCTTTTTAAAAGACATATATACAAGATAACTTTATTAGTTTCAATGAAAATACAGGGAAACTCAAAAAATAGGCCTCTGTTCAGTCCTAGTTGGATGACCCTGTACATTTTTGGCGATTTTACGACGATTTATTAAAAATCGGTTGTTTTATAAAAGCATTTGAGGTATACGGAATGGGACCGCAAAGCTTAAAATTTAATATTTATTTTAAAATAAAGTAACTTCATTTCGAGTTTATCCTGTGTTTCCCAATTGCTAGTTAACTTAAACCCGATCCATCCGTTAAGGGTTAATCTCGAGGTTAAAGGTAACTTCGCGTTACAACTCATTTTTATAGCAATTTCTCGATTCGCTTTTACTTTAAAAGCTATGCGATCTTGTACATCTGGGAAATATTATATAAAGTAATTTTACTTACCACAAACAATCATATCCAAATATTTCATATCATGAAGAGCTGAGTAAGTTATGCCATTGTGTCTCTCAAAGGTTTCTTTCATTTCAGCTCTTAATTTATCCTGCATGTCTTGATTAATTGCCATTTCGTATAATGCGAAACTCAGGGTACTGGCCACAGTCTCAAATCCTGCTGAAAAAAAATTGTATTGCGTGTCCCACCATGGCATCATCAGCTATAATATTAAATAATACCTTTTATAATTATCATCATTATCATCATCATCATCAATGAGCAAATAGTTTAGACTACTTATTATTAAATTAGTAATTGTTATAAATCATGTTTATATTTATCATCTTAACATAGTATAAAACAAAGTCGCTATCGCCCGTCCTGTCCCTATATGTGCTTAAATCTTTAAAACTACGCAACGGATTTTGAAGCGTTTTTTTTTAATAGATAGAGTGATTCAAGAGGAAGGTTTTTATGTCTAATACATGCATAATATTATAGAGAAACACTGATAAACACTGATAAATTAGAGTAGGGAGAACGAACGACCCAACCTAACCGGTCTCCGGCCCGTTTAACGATCAATCCGAAGCACCGAAGCCGGAATAGACGAAGACAGACTATGTTTTATGCATGGATGTGAATTGTGGAAGGGCCGGCAAACGGTTGAGTTTGAGGTTTGTTCGGGTTTGTTCGCCTTATTATCTCACGTCGTATAATGCCGGGCTGCAACGCAGACCGGGTACACGCTAGTGTATTTATAATATAGTGACTAGGATTCGAGCGCTCATATCGTGTGTACTGTCATGTGCGACAAAGTAATACATTTTTCGCACTTTAATGTTAGATCTCTCATTACTGGCTTTGACCTTTCTTCAGACTTTGTGAGTGGGGGCTCGCATGACATCTTAGCAGTGTTGCCAATCGGCGGACTTTAGTCCGATTTTCGGACTTTTTTTAAGGCTGTGGACTTTTGTCGGACTTTGAAACTATTTCGGACTTTTTGATACCTGACGAAAATATGCTAAATGCACAAATTTGGAAATAAAATCGGCAGGTAACTTATTGTTTATTTACCAAGTGTTGGGTTGTCTTATTACTTATTACATTAACTTTTTTATTATTGTTTTTTTTGTTATTAAAAAGTAAATGTTTATAGAGTTATCAGTTTTTTTCCTTATATTATAATATACCTCCAACAGTAAAAAATAAATATCACTTATGGCGAATGCGCCAGACGAAGCATTTTCATTTCGACGCGGACTAAATCGGACTTTTTCGTGCCACTGGGCGGACCTTTTCACCTAATGTCATTGGCAACACTGCATCTTAGGCATGTCTGAAACATGGTTATATAAAGATTTTACAAGTGATGGCTTGCGCATAAACGGCTTTAATCTCGTTAGAAGGGACAGGGTGCAGGGCAGGGCAGAGGAGTGGGTTTTTATTTAAACGATAATATTAAATATTCTGTTCTTGATATAGGCGATGACACTGGTACATTGGAACAATTATGGATTGGCACTAAGATTGGTGGAAGAAAGCTGTGTTTTGGTTCATTATATAGACCACCATCTGCTAATTTGCTCCAATGTTTGGAGTTACTGGAGTTAAGTTTCATTGCCCTATTGCCGAAGTTTGACGTTCTTATTTTTGGCGGAGACTTCAATGTAAATTTTTTATGTAACGAAACTACCCCGGGTGTTGCTGCTTTCAATAACCTTTTATCTAAATATGGACTTACCCAATGTATTACCGAAGCTACGGGGGTTACTGACACATCACAGAGTTTGATTGATTTAATTGTGATCTCTACGCCTGATGTGATCGGTGAGTCCATGGTTCTTAGAATGGATGATATTTCTGATCATCGTTTAGTTAGTTGTAATCTAGTTAATGTTTGTAAAATAAAACCCAAACCCTTTTTCAATACCTATCGGGACTTTTCAGCATTTAATTATAAACACTTTATTTTGGATCTAGATAATGTTGATTGGACCCCTTTTTATTCACTTAACGATGTTAACGAAATGGTTACCTTCCTTAGTTATATACTTACAGATATTTATGATATACATGCACCTTTCAAAACCGCTAAAATTACCAAACCTCCAGCCCCTTGGCTGGCTGATAACTTAAAACTTATGATGAAGTTGCGCGATCAGGCTCTATCTAAATACAAAAAGACAGGAACTGAAGCAGCCTGAAATTATTATAAACTATTAAGAAATACCACTAACGCGGCGGTTAAAGCCGAGAAAAAAGCGTTCCTGCAACATGCTTTTCGTACCGACCCCAAAAGTTTTTGGAAAACTTTAAAATTTTTAAACGTTTGTTCAGGAGACCAGAACGACTCCTTGCAGGGTATTAGCGAAGGCATCACTGCGGATGGGTTTAATAACTATTTTGTAGATAGTATTCCGGTTTCCTCTTATGATCCAACCGACTTTATAAACCAAAATTATTTAAACAAATCAATCTTGCAACCTGATGTGCCACGATTTGAGTATCAGGAAGTTACAGGTGATGTTATCAATAAAATTTTACATAATATTAAAAGTGGAGCGACGGGCATCGACGGTATTAATATTAAAATGTTACTATTTGCTGTTCCACATTTGTTGCCTCATCTAACATTTATTATAAATAAGTGTTTAAGCTCTCAAACCTATCCCCAAATATGGAAGGCCGCTAACATTCTCCCCATACCAAAGATCGCTAACCCTACAAATTACTCTCATTTTAGGCCGATAAGTATATTACCTACCTTATCAAAAGTTTTGGAAACAGTGGTGGCTGATCAGCTTATTCATTTTCTAAAACCTGATAACATTCTTCCTATCACCCAGTCTGGATTTCGTAAGAGACATAGCACTACTGCTGACTTGCTCTCTGTAACGGATGACCTGTGTAGGGCTTATGACAATAATGAAAGTTCCATTTTAGTGCTACTGGATTATAGTAAGGCTTTCGAAACACTGGATCATACTACCTTAATTCTTAAACTTAAATATTGTGGGCTTGGAGACGATGCCCTTACTTTCTTAAAGAATTATTTTACTGATCGCCAGCAAAGAACAACGTTTAGAGGAACTTGTTCTTCATACTTGGGAGTATCTAGGGGTGTGGCACAGGGTAGCATTTTGGGTCCTTTAATATTCTCACTTTACACAGCGGACTTCTCCAAATTTTTAAAGCATTGCAGAGATCATTGTTACGCTGATGATACTGATGATAGTCAGCTCATCTTCTCGTTTAATGCAAGTACAACTAATGCTGCTGTTGAAAGAGTTAATGTTGACCTTAAAACAATGTATGATGTGTTAAATGCTCATGGTCTTATTCTGAATGCTGGCAAGACGCAGATGGTGGTCTTCGATAGGGGAAGGTATTTGGGGGATCTGGGTGTTAAGCTTGGTGATACCTTGCTGGTGCCTAAGGAAGTTTGTAAAATCTTGGTGTTTATTTAGACAACGAATTACGATTTGGTAAACATTTATGTTCAATTATTCAAAAATCACATTTTAAACTCAAGCTTCTTTATGCACACAAGAATATTCTTGAACAAAATATAAAGCTGAGATTAACGGACTCCCTGGTTCTATCACATGTGTCTTACTGCAACATAGTATTTTGGCCCTGTTTAACTCAAAGGGATAAGTATAGCTTACAAAAAATTCAAAATTCATGTCTTAGATTTTCATTTAATCTTAGAAGGTTCGATCATATCTCTCAATACCTTGGAATATCCGAATGGTTTAATATTCAAGAAAGATATGATATTTAATTTTCCAAATGTATTTACAGGGTACTCCATACGCATGAGCCACTTTATTTTTTTGAGAGACTGACGAGGGGGGTTGATGTACACGATCGTCCGACTCGTCATATGCATTTGTTTAATGTCCCAAAGCACCGCACTGCCCTCTCAACGTTCATTTACCTATAACGCGAGCAAACTATATAATTCGTTAGCCGCTGAGGTCAGGGGAGCCCCCACCCTTGAGTCTTTTAGTAGACTACTTAAACGATTTATTAAAAATAAGAGAGATCCTACAGCAATCTTATAACAGTTTAGAACTACTAGTTCTTAGCTATAGGCTATCCATTATTTTGTAATTTTTATCTTTTTAATCGGGTGGTTGTATGAGGAACGTTGTTGAATACCGCCACCCTTTCTTTCACTCGTTGTAAGAATCTTTATTAACCCTTAACCACAGACGTGAAAATTTTGTTACATTAGAACAGACGTGTGGTCATTTTGACCCCTATGTTTAAAACGGCCTAACAAATTCAAAACGAGTAAATAAACAAAAATATCTTTATTATAATAATATGACAACCTTTTTAAAGGAACTTCTTAAAATTCTAAACTTTTTATAAACAAAACCTAGTTTTGTGATACATGTATATGTAATCATAAAAACTTTTCGTATTTTTGACATATCCATATATTTAGCGTCGATAATATGGGAAATAATAAACAAATATATTAATTAGTATGAAAAAGAATTAAAAGGAAGTAATACGAAACAAAAAAACATAATAGCAACTAAGAAAATCAAATCATGGCGAAACGTGCAATGGGTGATCAACCTGTATTTTTTAAGCTACGCAATCTCTGCAAACGCGTCTCGTGCATTTCATATATTATATGGGATTTTTGCATATAGCACAAAAGTGAGATGTATTTCTTTTTTTGTTTGAAAGACACCTTCTGCCGTTTTCCCTTTTTTCAAATTTCTCTTCGATTCTATGTTCCTCCAGTTATTGCTTTATTTTCAGTTCACGTCCGATACACATTCTAACTTCACGGCCAATACGAAAATTTTGAAATCTTCGCTTCATTTCTGGTGTTACAAGCTTACAAGCTCTTTGAAGGACCAGGTTGATCATCAAAATTCATTTTCAATTCTAAAATAGAGGCATGAAATCATGCATACACAAAATAAAATAATATAAGTAACGTAATTACAGACCTGACGTCTTTTTGACCCCGACGAAATTTCGAAATTTAATTACATCGCTAAAACGGCCAACACTGACACGACTCTTCGGATACAACCTTAATACTGAACGACGGAAAGGTACCAAGCCGCTAAGCACTGCAGATAGTGTAAGTGGCTAGAAACCTGGCGATCGCGACGACCAAGGAGTCAAAATGACCCTTCGTCTGTGGTTAAGGGTTAAGTAATATAAAGGCATTTTTATTTATTTATTTATTTATTTATTTAGTTACTAAATGGTAGATGCCTTTAATTGTCGTAAATTCCTTATATACTCAATACAAGACAGGTTGTTTGTAAAATTTTCATTTTATTAAAGATATAATAGCTACATAGTCTACACTAAAGATGAAATCAAAAAACCAAGAATACCATTTCTATAAAAACGTGAGGGAATAAAGAGAAGTTATTGTGCGGACTCACCTCTGAAACTCTACCATTATCCACATTAAATCTCAAGTGGCACTACCCTAATTATTAGACCTCTCTGGAAGTACGAAAGTGAGAAAAAATGTTAACAAAAAATTCAGAGAAAATGTTTTAAAATTGACTTTGCAATAACTCTTTTTTGAAAATTTTATTAGGTGCTCTAATGATTTCCATTTTGTTCTAAACAGAAATAAAGCCGATTTTCAGTCAGTCCTTCGTAACTTTTCGAAAGATGTCCCTTGGAATAGTTCGAGAAGCATCAAATATCCTTTGATGCAATTCCTCCAGAGAAGCCGACTGTGTTTTGTAAAGTAGTGATTTAATGTAATAATATAAAAATAAGTACATGCGGTTCAGATCAGATCAGATCAGATGATCTAAGCGGCCACTTAATTGTCGCTGCCAATCCACTGGTTTGGATAATTTTGCTCCAAGCACTCTCTCGCCATAGTAGCATAGTGTGGGGGAGCACCATCTTGATGGAAGTGTAGAAGCTCTTTGTTCAAATTTAGATTGCCCAGTAAGACACTTTGGTTTTCAAGTTCATGAATAATCGAGGGTTCTATAGTTTGTTCGGGTTTGGGTCTTGGTGAGCTTGTCGGCAGCCTCATTACCCTCAAGACCCATGTGTCCCGGTATCCCTCTTAAGGTTATTTTGTTGTTCAGACTTAGTTCGGATAGTGTTTCGTGACAGCTCTACACTGTTTTTGAGGTACATCATCTCGATTCAAAAGCTTTTAATGCAGCTTGACTGTCGGGGAATATCATGATTGACCTATGTGCATACCGTCGATCTATAAGCAGTCTTGCACACATTTCAATTGCATAAACCTCGGCTTGAAATATGGTTGTCATAGTTCCCAGGCTGATAGTTCTATTTTTGGGTTTTTGCCATATATTCCGGCTCCAATACCTTCTTTAGTTTTGGAGCCGTCTGTAAATATTCCAAATTCCGCCTTTAGTAGATCAGCGCTGTTATTGACCCATTCATCTCTACTTGGGTAGTTACAGACTAATATACAACCCATTGTTTTTAACTTAAATGACGACTCTGACAGTGAAACGGAATTTGGTTAACACTTTGAGTGCGGAAAGCGCACTTGTGGGTCCAAGCCCCTCTTCTCTGGTGGCGGCGGACGCACATGTGCGCTCTCCTGAATATGTTATATACGTATTATAAAGATTTTATTTCAAATTAGGTAGTTTTTTGTCACAAAAAATTATAATAATAATGGAATGAATGAGAATAGACGGAAAGCGCTCAAGCGCGTCTTTAAAAAAAAATTAGGAGAAATTTTTGTTTTTTCTTTTTTAAAGTCTCCGCCCAGACGTATTGCTTGCTTTTTTAGCCCACAGCGAAAGGGTTAAGATTAAACAAATTATTTATTATGCATTATTTTATTTAGTGAGTATTGTAACTTTAGTTATAGACCAGGGCTGAAGCTGTTGAAAATGGTAAAAAGTGAAAAAAATAATAGTAGGATGAAACCCATTGAAAAATGAAGAGAATATAACAAAAATGAAAGGAAAAATAATTTACGGGCGATCAGAGGTCGGAAAGTGGAAAGGGGTGAGTTTTTAAGGGTAGAAATCGATTTATCTCGATTGTCGGCAAAACTACAAGTCCTATGGAAAAACGTTAAATAGCAAAGTAGTAGGTAATAAAAAGATCTACAACTTTTTCATTTACACTTATTTCACATAACCTCAAAATTTATGTGAAAATTCAAATGACCAAGTGTTTGGTTTTTTATTTTTATCTTTAACAAAAAATTTTTATTATCCACGAAATTTGGTAAAAACTTACCTTTTTATGTCCTAAACACACCGTAATTTTTTTAATTTAAAATATTTATTTTTTTACCTTATTTTGACTCAATATCGAAAAAATTTTCAATCGAAAATTCTCACGTCAAAATATTTGCTTTTTTAAAAAAAGTCAGTGGGCTTTTTGTTCGCTGAAATCACTATTTTCTAATGGTGTAAAAAATATACATAACTATGGTAAATGTTTTCAAAAAATGCAAAGAAACGAAAAAAAATCCTACCTTTAATTATATTTAGAACAACTATTTTCGCATGTTTTTTGCGGTCTTTATGTTTTATATTATTTGTAATTTTTTTGTTTATCAATGTAACATGGAATCTTACGGTTTTCGAGTAATTAAAGTATAAATTTTAATAAAAATCTCAAAATTGTACATAATGATTAAAAAAATTTCGGATTCGAGTTTTTTTCGTTTCTTTGCATTTTTTGAGAACATTTACCGTAGTAATGTTTATTTTTTTTTTACACCATCAGAAAGTAGAGATTTCAACGAACCAAAAGCCCACCGACTTTTTTAAAAAAGCAGATATTTTGACGTGAGAATTTTCGATTGAAAATTATGGTGCTTTTTCGATATTAAGTCAAAATAAGGTGAAAAATAAATATTTTAAATCAAAAAAATTACAGTGTGTTTAGGACATAAAAAGGGAAGTATTAACCAAATTTTGTAAAAAAAATTTTTTTTTTGTAAAACAAAAATAGAAAACCAAGAAATTGGTTATTTGAATTTTTCACATAAATTTTGAGGTTAAGTATGTGAAAAAAGTGTAAATACAAAAGTTGTAGATCTTTTTATTACCTACTACTTTGCCATTTAACGTTTTTCCATAGGACTTTTTTGCCGGAAATCGACATAAATCGTTTTCTACCCTTAAAAACTTACCCCCTTCTACTTCCCGACCTCGAATCGCCCGTAAATAATTTTTCCTTTAATTTTTGTTAAATTCTCTTCCTTTTCCAATGGGTTTCATCCTATAGTGGATTTCACCTTAGTTTTTAATGGCCGCCGCTGACACATGTCATTTATAAGATTTCTTTTTACAGAACTTAAGAATTGGCCAGGGCCGGACTTAAAAATTATGTGTGAACATGGGTCAATTTATTTGTAGTTGTAATAATTATGGATGGAAACGAGAATTACCTAAGCAATTTTTAAGATATTTCAAAAAAAAAACACTGAAGGGGAATGGAAATAGGATAGAATATCAGAAAAACAATTTCATTTAATTTTTATTCATAATATAATAACGTGCTGTTATTTTGGTAAAAACACACTCTTAATTTAGTACAATAAAAAATATACAAGGGGCAGTCGTGAATCTAGTATCATCAATAATTAACTACGATTTTTATTAAATAATTATTTTGTTTTTTAATTTGATTTTAGACCATGCAGTGTTAAGTTAAATATATATATATATATATATATATATATTATATTTAAAAGCTTATTGTTTACTTTTTTATTTTCTTATTCACGGGTAGATATTTTTTCTTTAGACTAGGTTTTAAAGAGTTTAAAGTTTACAATAGGTCTAACTTTTCGTTGGTTTATAATAAAACAACAAAAGTTTGTAATATTATCGAATTAGGTATTTTTTTTTAATGAATAAAGAAAAAATAATGTAAGTAGCTACTACAAAAAAAGATTTTTGTCCATGCGTTTGCAGAACAGATACCTCAAGCACTCTTCAATACAACTGTATGTAAAACTTATTTTAGCATAATGGTTCACTGTGGTTTTCAAATTTAATTTTGTTGCAAGTTCCCTAATCTTTTTGGTCTTCATCTGACAAGCTGTCGATGTCGTCGTTACCGTCCGAGACATTAATAATTATTTACTTGCTTTTGCATAAAAAAAACCACGTCACAGATACACACAGTCCGGCAGTTTAAAACCAAAAAGTCTAATACGCACAAAATATAAGCAAAATGCTGTCTGAAAAATACCCAAAACAATAACACGAACGATCAAGAATTAACAGCACGCGGTGCGCGGTGTGTCCCAATGCGGCTCTGTGATATTTAAAGAACGCGACGAGACAATCGAATTAATGAAGTACGAAAAGAGATATGCGAGAGCAAATGCGTAAGACAAAGATGCACATACTACCGGCATATACGAGCGATTCTGTGCTTTTGACGAGTTTGAGCTCATTGAAGGGCAACGTATTGAACTGTGTAGTGTGCATCTTCGTCATGTACATGTAACTATATGGTCAGTTATATATCCATCTCTTGTTAATCTAGCCAATGCCCGTGCCTGAAAGCCGTTTATAGAATTAGGGATTTTAAAATCACGTGTTGGCTAATATGTTTGACAAGAGAGACGTCAAAGCATTAAAAACTAAGGTGAAATCCACTATACTATTATTTTTTGTTGGTTTCAAAAATTATATCGACCCTGGTCTATTAGTACACATGTTATTAGTATATTCTTATGACTGTATGAATTAAAATTAGAGTATATGTCACTGATTTCTTCCCCTAAAATACCTGTTAGCCTGTTGTAAATAATACATTTGGGCTAGAAATTTGCATTTTGTTAATTGATGTCAAAAAGGCAAGCCAAGATACTTTGAGATATAATTGTCAATTTAACTGATATAAATAATAATTATTATACTTACTAAAAACTTTGTTGTCGCCTTTTCTATTAGTTTCCAAAAGCATATCTATAAGATCGTTACCCTTAAGATTGGATGATTGTTTTCGTAATTGAAGGACTTCCATAAAAATTCTTTTTAACGATTTAATAATTCTGGAGTTAAAAAACTGTACTTTAAACGTCAAGATAATGTTTGGCATAAACCAGCTCCCCATCTGTCGAAAAGCAGTGTCAATTCTGAAATTTTTTAAAAAATTATTATGATGTAGGTATACAGTGTGAGTTTGTACAGTGTGGTTGTACAACGAATAGATTCAGTAAATCCAGCACAGTTATTTGAAAAAATGCTTGGGCCTCGTCTTGGGCACAGATATTAAAATTTTAAGTTGCCCTTTTTTTTTGTTTTTTTTTATAAAAAAAAATATTAATACACTATGTTCTAAATTAAAGATATGACGATATCGAAAAAAATTTTTTTCTTAACTATTTTTTTCTTAACTATTTTTTAAGCGTATATTAAGTTAAGTATACAGGGTGATTTACGGTGGATGGAACGTTAGACGTTTCTGACGAACCAGTAAAGGAATCGTTCTGAAAATTTGGTCGCGTACATAAACGGACACGCCCTACCTATCTAAAATAGTTTTAACAATACAGTGTTGCCGCTTCCACACAAAAATAATAGCCACTTCGATATTTTAAATACCACCACCCTACATATTATTAAGTTTTTAAATTGTACATAAAATTATAATTATTTTTTAATAAAAGCATTATTAGTATATGCTTAATGGTTTCCGAGATATTGCCTCTTGAAAAATGACATTTTTAAACTTTGACAGATTCTAGCTTTTTAACTGTACGTCTGAGAGCAAAACGGCTTACATGTCCCTATCTTCGATTTTTATTATCTTTCCAAAAGTAACAACTTCCGGTCAAACCGGAAGTATTATATTTCCTACATCCGGCTTAACCGAAAATTGACACTTTTGGAAATATAATAAAATCGAAGATAGGGACATGTAAGCCGTTTTGCTCTCAAACGTACAGGTAAAAAGCTAGAAGCTGTCAAAGTTCAAAAATGTCATTTTTCACGAGACAATATCTCGGAAACCATTAAGCATAGACTAATATTGCTTTTATTAAAAAATAATTATAATTTTATGTAGAATTTAAAAATTTAATAATATATAAGGTGTTCCATTTAAAATATTGAAGTGGCTATTATTATTGTGTGGAAGCGGCAACACTGTATTGTTAAAAATATTTTAGATAGGTAGAACGTGTCCGTTTATGTAAAGGACCAAATTTTCAGAACGATTCCTTTACTGGTTCGTCAGAAACGTCTAACGTTCCATCCACCGTGAATCACCCTGTATAGTACAGTGTCCGCAAGAAAGTTCGCATCAAATGGGATTTTTTATTATTATTTGGTATAGGTAAAAATTGAAAAAGCAGTTAGTTTTTGCTTACCTAAAAACCATAATTGACGTATACTAAAGCAGCTGCACGACTTGCGTTACCTGTCAAATTTGACATTTTTAATAAAATAGATTCAAAAATGACCTTATTTATCAAAATATCGAACAACTTTATTCGAGAAAGTTGTTTATTTAGGCATTTTTAGCCTCTGTACGAAATTTTAATAGTCTAGTACAATTTTTATTTTTTGCCAAATTCTTGAAAATTTTGATCAACCCTCCTTGATTAACTTTTATACATCGATGTAAAACCATTTGCCTTTACTTCATTTGTAATCTTAATGCATTTTGTGTAAAATTTTTGTTTCCAATTAATTATTTTGCTTCAAAAACTGACATTGTTATTGATCAGTATGTAATGTTTGATGCAAAGTTTATCTAATTATATCAGTTTTGCCAAAAACGACGTTTCTCATTTTTCTTAAGTTAGTAAACAGATGTACAAAAAGAAAATATTTGGAAGCTTAATTAATATTAAATTGAATTAATTATATTAAACTATATTTTTTTTTAATAAAATGTTTCGAGCTATAAATATTTATTCTTTTTGATCCAATCTTAATTAAGTAAAATTTCAACGAAAGCTTCCAAATATTTTCTTTTTGTACATCTGTTTACTAGCTTAAGAAAAATGAGAAACGTCGGTTTTGGCAAAACTGATGTAATTAGATAAACTTTGCATCAAACATTACATACTGATCAATAACAATTTCAGTTTTTGAAGCAAAATAAATAATTGGAAACAAAAATTTTACATAAAATTGCATTAAGATTACAAATGAAGTAAAGGCAAATGGTTTTACATCGATGTATACAAGTTAATCTACGAGGGTTGATCAAAATTTTTAAGAATCTGGCAAAAAATAAAGATTGTATTAGACTGTCAAAATTTCGTACAGACGCTAAAAATGCCTAAATAAACAACTTTATCGAATAAAGTTTTTCGATATTTTGATAAATAAGGGCATTTTTGAACCTATTTTATTAAAAATGTCAAATTTGACAGGTAACGCAAGTCGTGCAGCTGCTTCAGTACACGTCATTTTTGATTTTTGGGTAAGCAAAAACTAACTGCTTTTTCAATTTTTGCATATACCCAATAATAAAAAAAAATCGCATTTGATGCGGACTTTCTTGCGGACACTGTATATACATAAGTACCAAATTTCAAATTTTTGATTCTTGTACGAAACCGGCAAACGATGAGAAGTTGAATGCACGAATAAGACATGAGTGTAGGCTAAATTCTCCCGAATTTTTTTATCAAAAAAATTACAATAAGAAAAAACTCCAATTTATGAAATTTTCTTACCGAATCTCCCACGTAGCAGAGTTAATTCCCGATAATTCTGCTACTAGGGAGATTATAAGTATAAATTTTATACCTATCGTTTTAAGGTAATCAGACACTTGCGTTTTGACACGTTGATATGACAATTACAATTGTTTTTCGAAAATTTCCCTACCTGTAAGATTAAAAGTGGAAATCTCTCTGGCTTGACAGCTGTAATGGAAACAGTGACGTTTGTGTTATCATTAGGCGAAAATTTATCATTCATTTTGTGCGTGTTATTATTTAATTTTTTTTAATACTTTTCCCTTGTTTCTAGTAGTATGAAACTAGACTGGGTACATATCGCTAATCGTCAGCCGAGAGTGCATCTATTATTAGTACCTACTAAAAATTTGTATTTAAAAAGTATTTTTCTTAGTTTCTTTTTTCTATGTTTTCTATTGCTTTTTTTGCCTCACCTTCCTGCGGAACGTGAAGGGAAGACATATCGCCAAATTGTCATTATAACAACTGACCAAAACTACACAATGGTGCAAAATTTCCGTTTTCTCGTATAGATAGGTAGTTTTCTGAGACGGCGCCGTATAGGTGCTCTTTAAACTCGCACACCTTTGTGCAATGTGGGATATACTTTCCATATTTGCTCTATAAAAATATGTAAGTATTCAATCGATTAAAACATAAGCAAAAAATTATTCTTACATGGAAGCTATCAATTATCAGCTAATATTGTGCCGAGCCCTTCGGGTACGGCACTGTTCTAGTTCGTTCGTTTAATTATACGAGAGCTGTCACTTTGACAGGTAAGTGTAATTTTTTTTAGCTTTTTCGTAGCGAGGGTTATAGCTGTAAGAATTCGAAATTAAAAATTTTTCCGTTCTTAAATAACAAAGTTATATACGACAGCTGTCATTTTGACAGGTAAATTGCAAGTTTTTTTTAAGCTTTTCTTGTATCTAGGATTATAGCTGTAAGAATTCGAAATTTAAAAAAAATTCAGTACCTTATGGCTGTAAAAATACTAAAGTGAAAAATTTTTCAGATCCTAAATAACAAAGTTCTATACGACAGCTGTCAGACTTTGACAGGTAAGTTTCATTTTTTTTTGTTTTTTCGTAGCGAGAGTTACAGCTATAAGAATCCTAAATTTAAAAATATTTCAGTTTCTAAATAACAAAGTTCTATACGACAGCTGTCATTTTGACAGGTAAATGTCATTTTTTTAAGCTTTTCTTGTATCTAGGATTAAAGCTGTAAGAATCCAAAATTTAAAAAAAAATTCAGTAGTTAAATAACAAAGTTTTATACGACAGCTGTCAAATTTTGACAGGTAAGTTAAAATTTTTTTTTTAGATTTTTCGTAGCGAGATTTATAGCTGTAAGAATCCTAAATGAAAAATTTTTCAGTTCCTAAATAACAAAGTTATATACGACAGCTGTCATTTTGACAGGTAAATTGCAAGTTTTTTTTAAGCTTTTCTTGTATCTAGGATTATAGCTGTAAGAATTCGAAATTTAAAAAAAATTCAGTACCTAAATAACAAAGTTCTATACGACAGCTGTCAGATTTTGACAGGTAAGTGTCAATTTTTTTTTAGCTTTTTCGTAGCGACGGTTATAGCTGTAAGAATCTCAAATTTAAAAAAAATTCAGTACCTAGATAACAAAGTTTCATACGATACCTGTCAGATTTTGACAGGTAAGTGTCAATTTATTTTAACTTTTTTCGTAGCGAGGGTTAAAGCTGTAGTAAAACTAAATTAAAAAAAATTTCAGTACCAAAATAACAAAGTTCTATACGACAGCTGTCAAATTATATATACTTAAATAGTAATTCTTATTTTTTATAATTTGCTACCATTTCTATGCTGTTTAGGTATAGAACAATATACAGGGTGGCCCTTTAGTGTGGCAAAGTACAATAGCTCCGTTACTATTTCAAATACATTAAAACTATTAATACAAAAGTTGAAGGGCAGTAAGTGACTTATAACGTAAAATTATTTTTAACTCTATAGGGTGGCTCAAAAAAGCGGAACAAGAAAAAATGTACTTTTTTCAAATGGAACACCCTGTATATTTTTTCATTTTTAAATTCTACATAGAATTATAATTATTTTTTATTAAATACATTATAAGTCTATACTTTATAGTTTCCGAGATATTGACTCTTGAAAAGTGACATTTTTGAACTTTGACAGCTTCTAACTTTCTAACAGTACGTCTTAGAGTAAAACGGCTTACATGTCTCTATCTTCAATTTTTATTATCTTCCCAAAAAAATCAACTTCCAGTTAAACCGGAACAACTATATTTCCTGCTTTCGAGTAACATCCGGTTTAACCGGAAGTTGATTTTTTTGGGAAGATAATAAAAATTAAAGATAGGGACATGTAAGCCGTTTTGCTCTAAGACGTACTGTTAGAAAGCTAGAAGCTGTCAAAGTTCAAAAATGTCACTTTTCAAGAGTCAATATCTCGGAAACTATAAAGTATAGACTAATAATGTATTTAATAAAACATAATTATAATTTTATGTGGAATTTAAAAATGAAAAAATATACAGGGTATTCCATTTGAAAAAAGTACATTTTTTATTGTTCCGCTTTTTTGAGCCACCCTATAGAGTTAAAAATAATTTTACGTTATAAGTCACTTACTGCCCTTCAACTTTTGTATTAATATTTTTAATGTATTTGAAATAGTAACGGAGCTATTGTACTTTGCCACACTAAAGGGCCACCCTGTATTTAAAAAAAGTAGTATTTGAGATGACCTAAACGAATATCCAAACCAAAAGTATATCGGACGCACCCAATTCGATTTATTAACGATCCAATATGACCCTACATTGATTTTAAAAAAATCAAAAAAATTACTTCCCAACTTTCGACCGCGTTCGCAAACAACAGTGTTTTGTAGCCCAACGTTGTCTACATGTCGAAAAAGTTTAAATCGATTAAAATGATTTTTGCCACCTGTATCGCCCTACAACGAAAAAAAACATATTTTTTAACTTTGACTTTAATAACTTTTTTCCGGTACACCCTGTATATTTGAAATTGTTCCCAGAACGTGCCCCGACTATTCCTTTCTACGTCTAGAAAGTTTGAATCGTTTTGCTCTAACCGTTTCCGAAAAAAAAATTCGCGAATATCGAAATGTCGAATAACCTTCTACCACGTGGCGACGGATTATCAATGTCGAAACGCCATCTTTAAAATCGAGATTACAACCATTTCTGAAACATTTTGGGCAAATATTTTGGTCAGTAAAATTAGAAGAAGGTTCAAGGTAGATATTCCACCCGACTTAAAATCTGGAAATGTTCTTATTATTCTAGCAAGACGATGAAAACACCCATTTTTCGCCATTTTTGACAGCCGGATTTTTAGAATTAATAATTAATTTAGATACATCAATATCAAGGCACTCTTAGTCAAAAGTGAATGGTTTTAGAATTTGTAAAGATTGCCTGTTTCCGCACCCAAAAAAGTGACTTTTCTCAATTTTGCGAATATATTTTAATGATTTTGAATATGTAGAGGTGTTGCGAAGTAATCAGCGCATTTTTTGAGAAAAAAATAAAACGGTTTTGTTAAAAATTGAATACATAAGGTACAGTCGATATAGTAAAAAAAAGCTGCCGTTTTTTCCGTATTAAAGATAAAGAAACGAAAAAATATCTCTTAAATATAATTTGACGAGCTCTATCCGCTAAAGTTTACAACATTTCGATCAAAAGTCGTTTTCAGTACGAAAAAAAATAAAAACCGTGAAAAAATCAGGCCTAACTTTATGATTTCCACTTTCTTACAATTTTCGGCAATTTCCATTCCAGTTAGGTATAGAACGATATATTGGAAAAAGGTAGATTTTGAGATGGCCTAACCGATTATCCAAACCGCATGTCGATTGGATGCACCCAATTCGACTTATTAGCGATCCAAGAGGTACCATTTTCGACCAAATTTTGACTTTGAAAAAATAAAAAAAAATTACTTCCAAACTTTCGATCGCGCTCACAAACAATAGGGTTCTGTAGCCCACGGTCGTCTACGCGTCGAAAAAGTTTAAATCGAAAAAACTAATTTTTGTGGCCTGTATCGAATGCCAACGAGATCCCGATATTTCTCGACTTTAAAAATTAATAACTTTTTTCCGGCACACCCTGTATATTCAAAATTTTTACACAACGTACCCCCACTATTCCTCTGTAAACCCAAAAAGTTTCAATCGTCCCACATTAACCGTTTCCGAGAAAAAAAATCGCAAATGTGAAAATGTCGAAACTGACGACGACGCCGCCGACGCCGACCACGCCGACAACATACGCACATATTTTAAATGTAGCAGCCTATATAGAGCAAAATTTTCGGGAAGCAGTCGGGGTTGTCGTGATTCCGCGTGAAGGCGACGAATAACATATCGCGTGTTCGCGCGATATGTAATTATGGAACGTATAAAAAATTATATTTATTTTAGATTATTATTTAAAGCTTTATTAAAAAATTACGTTGTCGGACTTCTATATTGTCTTTATTTTGTTACTTACCACAACGTTTCCGTTAGTTAGTATCTTTAAACTCTTAAAAACGGTTAGAGATACTTACTAACTGAGACGTTGTGAAAAGTAACAAAATAAAGACCATGAAAGTCCGACAAGGTATTTTTTTTGTTAATACTGCATTGTCTACCACCTTCAAATAAATATTTAAAGCTTGTTTTACCAGAGCACAGGGAAAGTAAAAAGAATGCAATTTAAACTGTTTATGATTTACCAAAATATGGTACCCACTATTGTTTTTACAACACGGGGGTTGTATTATGTCTGTTACAATGGCATGTCATCAATTTAATTCTATTTTTTAATTGCTTTCGCATAAAATTTCCGTGCCAAATCTCCCGCGAGCTTAAATTAATATTCCGGAAATTTTATTTGTTGCGAATTTTTAAGAAATTCGCACCTCAAAAAAAATTTCCGGAAATAATTTATGTTCTAGGGAGATTATAAATGAAAAAATACAACAAAAAATCTTACATAAAAAAATAACCTTTGCAAAAATTAACAATTTTACATTCGATCTATGTATCTTGTATATTAGTATATATAATGTTCCAAGCCTCTTCAATATCAGAATTTTTACTCTCATTCTCACACTCGCTCATTTTTGTTCTTTCAACTTTAAAAGAGTTTGAATCGGTGAGGCCTTTACTTGATGGAAATTAAGAATCGGCGAGGCCTTTACTTGATGGAAATTAATTATAACTCAATGAAAGACAATTTATTTTGTCAAATTTCCACTTTTATTGAAAAAATTTTTCTTTACACGACGCGTTTCGCTACATTGTAGCTTCTTCGGGTGTATGGTGCTAACTAATTTTATTTCAGTACAATAACAAAATGGTCTAGATACTTAATTAAACTTCATACGAAGTCAGTTGAGACAGACAAAAAAAATAAAAAAATTTGATGACAGACCTGTCAAGTCCACATGGATTATCTTCGAACATCTGTATAGGGAGCGATCAATACAAATTTTGTTATATTTGTATTGTAGTTTCAATGTGTGATGCAGTAAATTGATCGTGCCCCCAATATTGACATTGTCTCAACTGACTTCGTATGAAGTTTACTCAATTCAGGTATACACATTACAAGCTTAATTATTTAATTATATTATTATGTTCTTATCACTGTTTAGGTATCGTAAACTTAAATATTATTGCCGGTATAATATATCCTAATCTTATGGGAAATCCAAAGAACCCTATTTAGATTATTGACACAGATTTAGCAAAGGGGAACTATTTACTTGTAATTGGTCGTTTAATAATGCACTGGAATTTTTTAATCGATTTATTTCTAAACTTTCCAAAAGATTAAGTTTTTGAACCTTGTTTTCAATTCGACCACTTCTGCATCTAGTAAACTTAATTTTTAAAAATGGGGAATTTCCTGAAATATTTAAGCACGCAATTGTCACTCCGGTGTTTAAATCAGGGGATAAAAAAATGCTTAACAACTATCGTCCAATTGCTTTGACCAGCAGTGTGTCCAAGCTTGTTGAGAAGTGCATAAAGCTTAGATTGAGCGAGTATCTAAATGCTTTTAACATCTTGGAAAAAAAATCAATATGGGTTCCGTCAAGGATGTAACACAGAAGATGCTGTCACCTGTGTGACAGATCACGTCAACCAATGCCTCAAAGAAAACAGAAGGTGCATGGTGATTTTTCTTGACCTGGGTAAAGCATTCGACACTGTGACACACCGAATCCTCCTGGATAAATTGGAAAAAAATGGAATACGCGGAACTAGCCTGAACTTACTTGAGAGCTACCTTAAAAATCGTTCACAAAAAGTAAATATGAATAATAGTTGGGTTAATTGAATTTTGACAAGACGTCTTAAAATCCGTCAACTTAAAACTAAAAAAAGCGACCTTTAAGAAGTCAATTCAATTAAAAGGAGTTTGATATGAGTCAGCCAAAGAAGAAACGAAAAGATGCAAAAAATAGTACTAATGAGGATATTTTAGAAAATGATGTATTAAAAATTCAAAATAATGAAGTGGAAATTGTCAATACTGACACATTTGTCAAATCGGAAGAAAATCTATCAAAATGTGATTTGTTTTTAAAAATTATTGATGGAAAAGATGAACTAATAAAAGCTAAGGATGTTATAATAAATGAACTTCAAGAAAAAATTTTATTACTGAAGGAAAAAATAAATTATATTACCAAAATTCCAAATACAATTTCCGAAAATAGTACAAGTGGTAGCAAAATTATAAATAATTTATCTTACAGTGATTGTCTAAAAAAAACTGAAGAAACAAATAGCATTAAGAAGAAATCAGAAGTAATTGCTAATAATAATTTTATAATAATTAAGCCAAATTCTATTCAAGAAAATAAACTAACAAGAAAAGATTTGGGAAAGTTTATAAATCCTGCAAAATTAAACGTAAATATTACAAAAATTGAAGATCTAAGAGGTGGAACAGTAAAAATTCAATGTAAGAATAAGGAGGAACTGGAAAAAATTGAAAATGAGGTAAATAAAAAATTAAGAAATAATTATGTAGTAACTCCAAAGGAAAATAGAATACCCCGAATTAAAATTATTGGAATAGAGGATGAAATAAATGAAGCAGAATTAATTAATGCTATACTAGAAAAAAATGAATTTTTAAAAGATGCAAAAATAAAAGTTATAAAAATAAAAAAAAATGAAAACAAAGTTTATGGCGATATTGGAAATTGATAATATTAGCTTTAAAAAGGCAATAGATAAGGGAATTATTTTTGTAGATTTCTCTGCATGTACTGTGTTTGAACATCTAGATATTTTGAGATGTTATAAATGTACAGGGTATTATCACTCTGCCCAAAATTGTACTAAATCTCAAATTTGCATGAAATGTGGAAACCCGGACCATAACGCTATGTCGTGTATTACAGATCAGGCTCATTTAAAATGTCCAAATTGTTCTGAGGCAAATTCAAAATTTGATGCTGGTTATTTTATCAACCATAGCCCATTTGATAGAAATTGTGAAATTTTTCAAAGACATGTCAAAATTGTTCAATCTAAAACACAATATGATAAAGAAATATAGCCATTAAAAAAGCAGGAAATACCAAAACCGAATGATGAATTTAATAAAATATTTCATATAAATATTCAAGGATATTTTAGTTCAAAAGATGAAATTAAAATGTTTTTATTTAAAGAAAAACCTGTTGCATTATGTCTCTCAGAAACCCATATTACCGAAAAAACTGATGAATCAGAATTACAAATGGAAAATTATAACCTATATATTTGCAAATCCAATTCAAAACATACAGGTGGAGTTTTAATTTACCTACATTCAAAAATTTCAATAAATTATTTTGAAAAATTCTCTGTTGACTATGTAATAGAACGCAAAAATCTATCTTTTTATTTTAAATTATTTTATTAAAGTGCGTTCTCAGGCAAAACAATATGTTTCCTATTTTAAAATTTAAAGAAGGGCTCTAAAAGCTTTTATTCCAAGAATAAATATAATAATAATACCCAAATGTAGCTAACTATTTTAAACAAATACGAACGGTTTTTCTTAAACAAATAAATTGCCCAAGTTATCCTAAAGATTTGTTAAGTCATAAAGTTTATTTTTCTATAATACCCTAAAAGCTGGTTGTTAGCAAAAACTCAAATAAATAATAGAATCTATAGAAGAGCACGTTTTGTCAAAGATAATGTAAACTTTATAAGAATCTATACTAACCCCAGATGGGAATAATAAATAAAGGGACTTTCGTGGGTGGTCCATTATAATGAGCTAATGAACCATATTATTGAGAAAAAAATGGAAAATATAGGAAGAACCTGGAATTTGTATTTTGACCATTCTATGTATGTAAAAGTCGGATCAGATTTATTCTTTTATTTTCCCTGGAACAGCTTAAAAGGGTTTTTTTTAAGTAAATCTGATTGCTGTACTTTAAATTTAAGGTTATTTAGGAATGTTATTTGTAAGACCGTTTTTACGGTTATTTTATAAGTATGGAATGTATTGTTTAGCTATAGATATGATTTTTAAGGTAAAATGTCCATAAAGAGAGAAAAGGTTTTAATTAAATATCGAGAGGGTATAACTAGAGTCACCTAGCGGTAATGTCTACAATCATATATTGGGACGACCCTGTTTTATGATCTAAGGCAGAGTCTTAGAGAGAAATGACCTCTGATTGGTTGGATAGAATAAACTATCACTTGGTACCGAGGGATGATATTGATTTTAGTACTTTCTATAGGTTCAAATAGCTAAATATTTGAATAAGCATAATTTAAGGGGTGTCTTTAGAAGTTAGATGCTTAATCAGGGAGATTCACAATTCAGTTCCTAAAGTTCTTTTATCGTGTTCGGTTTACTAAGTTTCTAAAGTTCTATTGTCGTGTTCGGTTTACTAAGTTCCGAAGTTTCTGTTATCGGGTTCGGTTTGACCAAGTACCAAAGAGGCTTTATTTTCAGGTGTAACTAGGCGGGTTTTTAAGAGTACATAGTTTCGGACTCATTTCTCTCTTTGATATACCTCTTGTGTAGTGAATCCTTTGTTTCTTAAAAGTGTAAAGTTAAATTGTGGGTTTTAAGTATCATTGTGGTTTTTACCTATAAGTTTCAGGGTTTTAGTGTTTAGACTTTTCAGTTTTCGGGGATTATCATAAATTAATCTTTAGGTGATTAAATTACAGGGTTGTATTGAATTAAAAATAGTAATTTTTATCTGTTCACAGGGTTTTAAATATTAAATGGGTAATTTTTGGATTCGTACAGTAAACGCATTTAAATAGAACAATCTCTCTTTATTAGTTAGCATAATACATATTTTGTATTAGTTTTACAGTCTTTCTTTTTCTTGTTCAGTAACTTTTCTTTCTACCTTTCTTTATAATTGTTGTTAATAGATTTATAAGTTGTTGTTTAAACTGGGTGTTGTTTTATTGTAACAATCAATATAAAGGGTTTCATTAACAAAGGTTGAACGGTTCGCTCTCGCGCCCTAAAGACGCGTCGCGGCGACGTTATTGTTAACATCATCACCTGGATATTGCTGTTTGGTCGACATTGGTAAGTCGTTTGGTATTAACAGTAGATACAACTAACAGAACGAGACGACGTTGAAGTTATCATGAAGAACTCCATCATCTCCAAGAGTGCGCTTGCTATATATATATTTGTCTTAGTTATTTATACTAATAATTCTACCCTTATGTGAAAGGACCAGGTCTGGTATTCTCGGTCAGAAACGCTACCATTGATAATTAATAATGTTTATTATAGTCAGAACGCTACCACGTAATTAACTAGTAATTAGTGATATACCAGATCAATCCTGTCACATAAAATTGGTGGCAGCTTAGTGAATGTCTTTTTGCTAGCTTACAATCTTTGATAAAAAAATTGTTGGTCAACTAGGAAATTTCTTTTGCTGAATTAAAATGTTTTTTTTTTCACATAAAAAGTGACAACTACTTTTCTCTTTTGCTCGTTGTCAGCGTTTCGATTTTCTTTTTAAAAAAATTTTCAATGTTTTTTCATAAAAAAATAGTTAATACCTGTACGCTGTGTATTCTTTTTGGATAGTTTTCTTTTTGTTGTCAAAAAGATAATGTAACAATGTTTTTGTTGTCAGTAATATGATTGTAATTGATGTAAGCTGAGCAACAAAGATAGAGGACCTTACGCCAGCTTAAACGGTTTTAATAGTCCTAAATAACGATGATCATAAAATGCGTATAATATAATTCTTTGTCAAAAACCAGAGAACCCATTCTCTGTTCATTAAGTTTTTTTTGTTTTCCTTGTTTGACGAAATATTTGTCGGATAGTAGGTAAATAAAGTAAATTTTACCTGGAAAAGTAATTACTTTTGAGTCAAAAAAGCATAGTATTGTTTTAAATATCGAGTTGATTGTGGTAATTGGAACATATTAACTAAAAATGGACCTACATATTGGAATATGAATGAATTTTGAAAGAAATTTATTTATTTTGTGGTATGTATTAATCTTTGATCTGTTTGTTTAAGTAATAATTGTATTTAATTGATTAAAAGTCACAATAAAATCGTATAAACCGTGAATTTTAGCGTATTTTGTCGTTGAAATGTTCTAATTTTAATCAATCTGTCATGTTACTATATATCGAGTATGTAACGCATGTAATATGTAACTTTTTCTTACATTTATTTTATTCACTGGAATAAAATATATCTGTAACAGTAAATTGCTTTTCTTGGGATTATTTTGTTTTTCGGTTGTCGCAGAAATTGCATGTTACCGCAATAATAGTAAATTAACGGAAATTAGTGATCATTAAGTAAAGGTAAAGCGCGTATTTTTTTTTAAAGGTATATGGTTCAAAATTAACAGTCTATGAAAAGTTAAAGATTAATTTTCTCAATAATTAAAGTGTTCTTAATCTCGATTTTAGCGGATTAATGTGAGATGTAGAGATAGGGATTTTCAGGAAATAGTAAGAGCACAGCAGCAAGAATCCAACAAGAAGAAGGATTGCATGTTTACTAAATTGGGTCATAATGTGTTGTGTTAAAGTATTAGTTGTTTATTCAATATGCGATTTTGGAGTATAACCGATTTAAGGATTAAAAGTAAAATGTAAAAAAAGAATAAGTTTGACGTGTAATGACACAGTTAAGAGATTCCACGAGTATTAAATTTTTTTCGGTTGGTTTAGTAAGTCAAAACACAACATATTGTTGACTGTTTGTGGAGTAGTTGAATACTAATAGAACTTTGGCGCTCCTTTGACATGTATGGTGCAAATATATGTCATCGTATTTTTTTTTTAAATGAGGTGTAGAAATCATCTATTGTTTAGTTAGTTAAATTCAACCCTTTTGCGATTCTTGTAAATATAAGAAAAAAATATTTACTGAGTGAAGCTGTATAACAGCTCTTATTGAGGTTGATATTATTCAGAACAGCTGCGTCTATTTATGTCATTCTGTGGTATGTTATAATTGTAATAATAACATAATATTGTTAGCGATGTTTTTTCTAATAACCGGCCATAATAATTTAAATATTGAAATTTTGTTGTAGGTATACATATTTTTGTTTAACTGACAAACTAATCTGTTTCTATTTCAGCGTAATATTTTGTTACCTAGAAGGTATAAACTGTTATAAACTGGTAAACGAACCATCTTTATGTTAATGAACTATAAAAGTTCCTTTTAGCAGTGTAAAGTTAAGGCGTTCCATTGTGATTTTGATAAGTATTTATTGATTTTATTTCAGTCTCTTGGAAAGTGACCAGTACTATGGTGGTACGACTGTCCATCGTTTAAATTGCGATATTACAATTTACATGCAGTAATAAATTCTTTTTTCACAGGTCCGATTGTAATCAGTTCTGATCTGATATTGATGACGGAATAGCAGCGAATTTTCAATATTCTGAATGCAGTGCAGTGTATTTTATTTAGGTACATTTTTCTTTTCAGGTATTTTTTTTTCTCTTTCAGGGCGTACATTGAACATATTATTAAGGTTATTGTTATTGTTTTGTTTGTTGTTTAATTGGAATTTGGTTTTTTTGATATAATTATTGAATTTAGTTTTTTTTTGAAAAGGGTATAAAAACTTTGTGGTACAAAGGTAAGAGGCATGGAAATATTTATTTGTACTTATTATAAATACTGTAGTTGCATTGAAAGTAGATTTTTGAGAATCAGTACTCTATACCCTCATTTAAATAAAATGAATTTGCACAAGGTATTTTATTATGCGAACGTAGTAGCCCATCAAGGTGTTTATGACTAAAGGGTACCTACCCTGTCTTTATTGTTTGGGGTTACGGATATAACCGACTGATGATATTGTATAGTTAATAATTTCTTTTAAACTGGCGCGTCACAAAATATGATAGTCTGGGGTCTGGTGCTACATTTGCATAATAATACTTTTACGATCGATCGGTATTTTGAAAGGTGTTTGCGATTAAAAAGGTTTATTATTTAACGCGTACGAGAATCACCTTTCCGGTAAAATGCTATTTTTTCTTTAACAATGAATTAACATCCGGATTAAGTCATGTAAGGTATGATTTTTTTTTTATTATTATTGTTTTTTTTTAAAGGTGGTTTGTTACCTTTCGTCTACGTATTTTTATTTTAAGGAATATTCGGTAAAGGTTGCTTTGTGGAATTTTGTAAAATGAGAGAATTTAGTGAAGTGAAAAAAGTGTTGGTAATGTGCTGTCTTACGTCAAAAATTGGCGGATAGTTGAGTATGCCCGGAGAAAAGAAGATATATCCAGAAAACACAGATCCATTTACGAATACTTAGTTGATGAATACTTTGATAATTGTGGTGTTGACAATGAAACGACTGAGTTCCATTTAGAAATATTACAAAAACATATCAGTCAGTTATGCATAAAGATGGAAGATCAAATGAGCTTTATGGATCAATTTAAGTCTATAGAAGACTAGAAGAATCTAAAAGAATGGTGCTGTGTGGATATAACTTGATATTGCAAATGGTTATCCAGAACGACTCTACCTCGTTGAAAATCACATCAACGATGCGATGGAACTAGCGTATTTACACAGATAGGCGAGTGTTATCTGTATGCTTCAGAAGTGCAGGCGAGACACTTCAAGGGATCGACGAGAAGAATGAAATTGAATTTACTGGTGGATAGCCAGGGAGCACGGAGCGTGTACAAGGGATACATAGCTCAGGAGAGTGCTGGGCGCATAGGAGCGTGTAAGAGAGATACATAGCTCAAGTTGTGCCGGGGAGATGGTACCTAACCTTGAATATGAAGCATGCATGTCTAGTTCTGTTGGTTTACCAATAAATAGTAATAAAAATCTTGCTGTAAATCTTAAGGATGGAGTCCCGATGATGCACAGAAGATTTTTCCAGATGAATAATAGACCAGAAGAAAAGGACAACAACCTGATTAACAATAGTATTAAACTTCAACAGTCGAACCCTAAGGACTGATCACCCCTAGTAACAAGACTGCATGAAGACTTAAAAGTACCGGTTTTTCACGGCTGCAATTTCCTAGTTTCGTAGACGTACGTACTATGATTTGCGAGTCAACAAATCACACATGTATCGGCATTTGTATGGCGACTGAAATAGTAAACATTGAAAACCACAAACAAACAAAATAGAAAATTGTTGTCCGATTTCTATATACTGCCTCACCTCAGACCATAAATAACCCCCCACCCCTCTTAAAATTGGTGATGTAGATAGTTTGGATAGGACAGATTCTCTCCACAGTTCTGTGTTGGAAAAGTAAATGATGTTGGGCTCCGCGGTGAGCATAGAATAAATTTAAAGCCAATTGCAAGATCCCGGAAGAAGATAGTAGCAGGAGGAGCCTAAGAAGATAGTAGCAGAAGGAGCCTAAGGAAACAGTAGCAGGAGAAGTAATAGTGTGTATAATAAGGAGATAGTAGCAGGAGAAGTAATAGCGTGCATAATAAGAAGTAGTAGCAGGAGAAGTTGTAGCAGGAGAGTAGTAGCAGGAGGAGTTGTAGCGAGCCTAAGAAGATAGTAGCAGGAGGAGATGTTGCATTCACAACAAGGAGACAATAGCAGGAGAACTGTAAAGTATCATATCAGGAAGGTATAATTTCAGGAAAGTATCATACTAGGAAAGTATCGTAACAGGAAAGTATCAAGAAGCTTTATAGCGAGCATAGCAGGAAAAATCAGTATGTTCTGTAGTAAGTATATTAGGAGGCTCTTCAGTGAACGTAGCAGGAAAACATCAGGAGACTCGGTAGTGAACATAGCAGTAATTTAGGATTCCGTAAGAAAACCAAGAGTTTGTGTAGTTTTGGGAAGTTACCGAGATATCTTTTTTTTCAAGAAGAAATAGGCCTATGGGTAGAAATGTAAAAGTTGTTACGGATTTTCAGAGCATGCGCCGAACACGAAAGCACCTTGTCGAATTTTTTATCGAATTCCTTATCGAATATCTTACTAAATTCCTTGTGTTCTACAAGAAGAACTGTAGATAGGAATAGAAGAAATGTTAAAGAAAAAGGATATAGAAAATGGTAAATCTGGCTTGGGTAAGACAAAAATGGGAAGACATTTTTAGGTAACAGTTTGACAATCGTGAGTCGAGAGTGAGAAATAGGTAAGATAAAATGGAAGAAGTTTTAAGGGAACGATTAGAAAAGCTTAAACTAGTTTGGAAAAAGGGTAAGTGAAAGGTTAAAGAAGTTTACTGAAATTAATAGTTGAACGTATTGTAAGGAGAAACTGTTTTATAACTTTAATTAATTTTTTTTTAGAGAAAGCCCAGCCAGAGAAGGTAATATAGAAGATGAAGTACAGCCTATTGACTTCTCGTACAGTCAATGTACCTACATATTATAAGGTTTTATTACTTAAGTATGTGGCATAATATAAGTCTAGTTTGTAAGAGAAGTTAAATAAAAAGTTTTTTTTTTTATTATTTGTTTTTTTTTATGTTGTACTGTGTATATAACCCGTTGTGAGCAAAAGTAATGTCTTGATGTTTTAGAAGGAAAGTAACTATGATACGACGAATCTTTTCACTAGAATCCTTAGCCCATATGTTTTAACCAGAAGTAATAGCGTATGATTGTGCGGACAAGACCAGAGAGCTAAAAATAGGTGTCCCTATTACCCGAGAAGCCTTGCCAGGACCCAAGAAGCTATATGGAGATCATACCAAAGAATAGAAGTAGACCAGAAGAGACAGTACGTACCGGAACATGACTTTACATACCAAGTAAACAATGATCAAGTAATTGGACATTGGACAGCCATCGTAGCACAGTACCAGGAGATTATGTCCATCATGAAGAGATGCCAACTGAGAGAAAAGATTCCTAAAAATAGATTAGCGTTAGACAAACAATCGCCAGATGTCGTACGAAACCTTGTAAAGCAGACTTCAGGTTACGTGAGTGGAGTATTGGGAGAAGTACTCTACACTGTAAAGTGCTATACAAAACTGAAATCTGTTCCGTACCGCTATTACACATATATTGGTGGAACGTGGAACAGAAGTGGAATGGAAACCACTAGTCCCAGCTAACTATTGGATGGAAGTTAACCCAGAGTTGAGAAGGATCACTGATGTATTTGAATTAGACGCCAATGAGGAGGAAGACAGAATTTTAATGCGCGGACTTTCCATTTCCCCAAAAAGTTCCAATGGAATATATACGCAGGAAGACATGTATAGAGTTCAACAGACACTGTTATACCCGACACTAGGAAGCAGTAACTATCCAGGTTACCAGGAGGATAGTGGGCGTTGACAACGCCGACTCCTAGTATATGCTCAATTTATTCTCGCAGCACGAATTTCCAGCATGGCACACTCTGCAGCGGAGGAGGTATGAGGCTTTTGTTCAAGATGAAAATCCATTTTCCATTTGTGATGTTCTCGATGGATAAGCTTGAATAGTTAGTTATTTGTTGAGCTGTTAATAACTACTATATAGTTAAGGAAGCGAGCTGATGAAACAACCTAGCCCATACCAACCTGTATCAGACGAATTGGCAACTCACTAGAGGTGAGATAATCCCATCAAATGAAGATGTAGAGCTGAATAGAGTGATGGTGAAGCCCATTGTACCATTGGGAATGAGATTCCGAAAACATCCCAGACCAGGAAGCGGCATGTAAGCCAGCCAATTGTCGTGGCAAGACAGAACAGAAGTGCGAAGTTAGAAAAGACTTAGTGTAACGAATTTGGACAGAATCGGAACTAATAAATCGCGGAAAAACAGGAGTGTGTGCTAAAAATTTGTGGGTTCGTGTCGGTAAGTGTGAGAATCGCCCCGTTAAGACTGCATTTAGCAGAATGGTTATCAGTGCTTTGTTGATATTAATTTTGATTTAGTTTTTTTTTTAAAGTGGTAGATATTGTGTTGAGTTTCGAATGTACAAGATGCAAACCAGTGGCGTAGATATTATTTTCCTATTTTTTTTTATTCAATATATGATTCATTCTAAGGTGGGGGCAATGTAATAGAACGCAAAAATCTATCTTTTTATTTTAAATTATTTTATTAAAGTGCGTTCTCAGGCAAAACAATATGTTTCCTATTTTAAAATTTAAAGAAGGGCTCTAAAAGCTTTTATTCCAAGAATAAATATAATAATAATACCCAAATGTAGCTAACTATTTTAAACAAATACGAACGGTTTTTCTTAAACAAATAAATTGCCCAAGTTATCCTAAAGATTTGTTAAGTCATAAAGTTTATTTTTCTATAATACCCTAAAAGCTGGTTGTTAGCAAAAACTCAAATAAATAATAGAATCTATAGAAGAGCACGTTTTGTCAAAGATAATGTAAACTTTATAAGAATCTATACTAACCCCAGATGGGAATAATAAATAAAGGGACTTTCGTGGGTGGTCCATTATAATGAGCTAATGAACCATATTATTGAGAAAAAAATGGAAAATATAGGAAGAACCTGGAATTTGTATTTTGACCATTCTATGTATGTAAAAGTCGGATCAGATTTATTCTTTTATTTTCCCTGGAACAGCTTAAAAGGGTTTTTTTTAAGTAAATCTGATTGCTGTACTTTAAATTTAAGGTTATTTAGGAATGTTATTTGTAAGACCGTTTTTACGGTTATTTTATAAGTATGGAATGTATTGTTTAGCTATAGATATGATTTTTAAGGTAAAATGTCCATAAAGAGAGAAAAGGTTTTAATTAAATATCGAGAGGGTATAACTAGAGTCACCTAGCGGTAATGTCTACAATCATATATTGGGACGACCCTGTTTTATGATCTAAGGCAGAGTCTTAGAGAGAAATGACCTCTGATTGGTTGGATAGAATAAACTATCACTTGGTACCGAGGGATGATATTGATTTTAGTACTTTCTATAGGTTCAAATAGCTAAATATTTGAATAAGCATAATTTAAGGGGTGTCTTTAGAAGTTAGATGCTTAATCAGGGAGATTCACAATTCAGTTCCTAAAGTTCTTTTATCGTGTTCGGTTTACTAAGTTTCTAAAGTTCTATTGTCGTGTTCGGTTTACTAAGTTCCGAAGTTTCTGTTATCGGGTTCGGTTTGACCAAGTACCAAAGAGGCTTTATTTTCAGGTGTAACTAGGCGGGTTTTTAAGAGTACATAGTTTCGGACTCATTTCTCTCTTTGATATACCTCTTGTGTAGTGAATCCTTTGTTTCTTAAAAGTGTAAAGTTAAATTGTGGGTTTTAAGTATCATTGTGGTTTTTACCTATAAGTTTCAGGGTTTTAGTGTTTAGACTTTTCAGTTTTCGGGGATTATCATAAATTAATCTTTAGGTGATTAAATTACAGGGTTGTATTGAATTAAAAATAGTAATTTTTATCTGTTCACAGGGTTTTAAATATTAAATGGGTAATTTTTGGATTCGTACAGTAAACGCATTTAAATAGAACAATCTCTCTTTATTAGTTAGCATAATACATATTTTGTATTAGTTTTACAGTCTTTCTTTTTCTTGTTCAGTAACTTTTCTTTCTACCTTTCTTTATAATTGTTGTTAATAGATTTATAAGTTGTTGTTTAAACTGGGTGTTGTTTTATTGTAACAATCAATATAAAGGGTTTCATTAACAAAGGTTGAACGGTTCGCTCTCGCGCCCTAAAGACGCGTCGCGGCGACGTTATTGTTAACATCATCACCTGGATATTGCTGTTTGGTCGACATTGGTAAGTCGTTTGGTATTAACAGTAGATACAACTAACAGAACGAGACGACGTTGAAGTTATCATGAAGAACTCCATCATCTCCAAGAGTGCGCTTGCTATATATATATTTGTCTTAGTTATTTATACTAATAATTCTACCCTTATGTGAAAGGACCAGGTCTGGTATTCTCGGTCAGAAACGCTACCATTGATAATTAATAATGTTTATTATAGTCAGAACGCTACCACGTAATTAACTAGTAATTAGTGATATACCAGATCAATCCTGTCACAACTACCAGTTTTGGTGTATACACATTAAATTTAAAATTTGGAAAACGTATAATTTATTTGCATATTATAGATCACCAAATGGAAGTGTCAAAACTTTTTTAGACTTTTTTGAAGAGAAATGTGAAAGTATGTGGGATGTTAATAGTATTAAAATACACATTGGAGATTTTAATATAAATTTTTTAAATGATGATAACTACGTTAAGAAATTTAAACTATCTATTTTTGTAGTTGGTTTAACTAAATTCCTTAAGGTTTTCCACATTTTCTTACTGTTTTTTTTATTATTATCTATTTGTTTTTCATAATAATTTGTTTTTTCTCCTCTTAATACTGAAACACAAATGTTGCGATTTTTCTTATAAACATTCCAATCCTCTTCACTGTTTGAAATTGAAAATTTCTTGTATGCATTATCTCTTTTTTTTCTAATGTCCATAATCTTTTTATTAAACCAAGGTGTTGGATGTCTTCTTAGAAATATAGTTTTTTCTTTTTTTACTTTATTAATTGCAATCTGTACATTGGTTATCAGGTTTTCAAATATAATATTGACATCTGTAATAGTATAGTTCCAATTGTACAAAATAAGTTCCTTTGATAATTTTTCATAGTCAATAAATGTCATTTTTGTTACTTGTTTTTCATTTCCAGTAATATTTTCATTTTGAACAAATGTCCAGTCATGATCGCTTAGTTTCGGAACATTCATTATCCCAGAATTTAGAGAATGTTCATTGGTGATAATAAGGTCTATAATTGTTTTACTTCTGTTTGTAGTCCTTGTAAAATCTGTTATTAATTGTTTCATTCCAGTTATATTAATCAGGCACTGAATCGAGATGGGCCAGCATTTCAGTACCTACGTCAGAAATTCCCGAGGCTAAGTGAGGAAAAAATTAAAGAAGGTATTTTTATTGGGCCACAAATTCGAAATATTCTGAAAGACGAACACTTTGACAGCACTCTAACAGATATTGAAAAAAACGCCTGGAAAGACTTTTGCCTCGTGGTAACTAATTTCTTGGGAAATAAAAAAGCTGACAATTACGTTACTCTGGTTGAAAATATGCTGTCGTCGTATCAAAAAATGGGCTGCAATATGTCTCTAAAGATCCATTTCCTACACTCTCACCTGAACTTTTTTCCTGACAACTGCGGAGCTGTAAGTGATGAGCACGGCGAACGCTTCCATCAGGACATATCAACCATGGAAAACAGATACCAGGGACACTGGAATGCTTCCATGCTTGCCGACTACTGTTGGACTCTTGTTAGAGATGCTCCAGAAACAGTTCACAAAAGAGTAGCAAAGCGACAGCGCATTTAGTGACTCTAAAGTGTAAAATTATGTAGTTTTTATTATTTTATCAAAAATAAAATATAACCACTTTTTTTTTAAAACGGCAACTAAGTTTTTAATTTCATTATCATTTTTGTATTCAGCATCCCAAAGTTAACAAAAAAAATGCATTTTGATACACGATACAACCAATAACCTAAAATTTGTTGTCCAGTGTTATTGATCAACAAGGCGATTTAATTGCAAGAAAATCAAATTAACGTAAAAACGTCCATAATATGGCGTATTAAAATAACGACAGTTCAATATACAAATAATGGGAGACTATAAGATCTAAATATTTTAATGAAATTTAAAACTCTTTAGTGAATATGGGTGTAAATTTTTACCTCTAGCAAAAACCTCATCGTGCTAATACTAGAAGATAAAATTCTAAATTATTTACAATAATTAAAAACATTGTACAAGGTTATACAGGGTATTTCTGATGATAAGCGATAGAAAAATAACATAAAATTGCATGTATTTATAAATCACCAGGTATATTAAAAATGGATCGGTAAAATTTCGTTATTTTTTAATATTTTTTGCTTTAAGTGTCTTACTTACATGTTTGCTATTGATTTCCCTTTTCCAATGACCAGTTCTGGAGATATACTGCGACTCAAAATTCAAAAAATAAGCAAATAAAATAACAATTTTTTTTTTTAATTTCAATAAAATTTGTTATGTAACTTCATTTTATGGTAAAAAATAAATATATTTATAGTCTATTTCAGAAAGGTGTAGAGTAATAAAAGCTCATTAGGTATGCAAATGGACTACAGAGTGACCCAACGACCATTTAAGCCACTTTCATAATTTGGCATTGATTTCATTGCAAAATTCTTTCTTTTCATCAAGTGCAGGTAGTACCACCACTCGGGTTTGGGTCAATTTATGGGTTTTGCCTATTGTTGTCCATTCACAAACACTGAAAATGGTGAGACAAAGGCGTGTCGGTAGGATATTCGTAAAAAGGAAATAATTTTATTTTAACAGAATAAAAATGAGGCATTATGTACAGGGTCTTCCAACGAGGACTGAACAGGGGCTCATTTTTTAGCTTCCTTGTATTTAAAGAAAAATCCAAAATAACCAATCGATGTACTTTTTGCTGCAGAATTCAAACATGAAACCAAAAATTTTTTTGAACCAGAAACAAAAGAGTTACGCTATGGAAAAGGTGTTTTTTAAATGGAACATAGCTTTTTTTATACGATTTTTGGAACGAGTGATTTTTTTTGTCCGTTCTGATTAAAATATTTAATATTGTGACAGCTATTTTTATTAAATTTTAATGTTTTATCCAGTATAATTTAACTTTAACCTGTTTGAAACATACACTAGGTAATAAAGGTATAATCACCTTTGAATCCTTCAAGTCAAAAAATTTGACAAATTTACTATAATATTGCCGAAATTACTTACCTTTATTACCTAGTGTATGTTTCAAACAGGTTAAAGTTAAATTATACTGGATAAAACATTAAAATTTAATAAAAATAGCTGTCACAATATTAAATATTTTAATCAGAACGGACAAAAAAAAATCACTCGTTCCAAAAATCGTATAAAAAAAGCTATGTTCCATTTTAAAAAACACCTTATCCATAGCGTAACTCTTTTGTTTCTGGTTCAAATAAATTTTTGGTTTCATTTTTGATTCTGCAGGAAAAAGTACATCGATTGGCTATTTTGGATTTTTCTTTAAATACAAGGAAGCTCAAAAATAAGCCCCTGTTCAGTCCTCGTTGGAAGACCCTGTACGTAGTATTAGCGACACTTATTTTTTATTAAACATTATAAAAAAAATACAAAATACAAAATACAAAAAATACATTATACAGAAATTAAATTATAAAAAATCATAATATTCTTCGTCATTTGAGAAACTGTCATCTCCTCTTGACGTTATAATTAACGGGTCGACGGTCCGATCGATCAGGTGGTCAAGATCCCACATTTTCTCCTCTTCTTTAATGACATGATAGACTGTTTTTCGTCAGTTCTCTGGTGTCACTTCCTTAATGGCTTGCTCAAATAGTAGCTTAACGTCTTTCATTTTGAATGTCGTGTTGTGTCTTGCTACAAATCCTTTTACTTGCGCCCATATAAGTTCTATAGGATTTAGTTCGCAATGATATGGCGGTATGTGCAGCACAGTTACACCAGGCGCGTATTCAGCTGTTAGTTTTGGGGGGGGGGGGGGGGGGGTAAGGAAAATAAATAGCAAACATTTTTTGGGTGCCACGCCCTTTTTTCAACGATGTGACCTGGTTTAGAAGCAGAAAAAAGGAATAATAGAGGGTGTTACGCCTCTTTTACTGATTTGTCAGTGTTTATTTTTTGGGATGGGGTGTGGGGGGGCAAACAAATATAGCTCAAAATTGTACATAATGATTAAAAAAAAATTTCGGAATCGATTTTTTTTCGTTTCTTTGCATTTTTTGAGAATATTTACCATAGTAATGTATATTTTTTTTACACCATCAGAAAGTAGAGATTTCAACGAGCCCACCGACTTTTTTTAAAAAGCAGATATTTTGACGTGAGAATTTTCGATTGAAAATTAGAGTGTTTTTTCAATATTAAGTCAAAATAAGGTTAAAAAATTAATATTTTAAATCAAAAAAATTACAGTGTGTTTGGGACATAAAAAGGTAAGTTTTCACCAAATTTCGTGTATAAAAAATGTTTTTTGTAAAAGATAAAAATAAAAAACCAAAAACTTTTTCACATAAATTTTAAGGTTATGTGAAAAAAGTGCAAATATAAAAGTTGTAGATCTTTTTATTACCTACAACTTTGCCATTTAACGTTTTTTCATAGGACTTGTAGTTTTGCCGAAAATCGAGATAAATCGTTTTCTAACCTTAAAAACTCACTTCCCGACCTCGGATCGCACGTGATTTATTTTTCCTTTCATTTTTGTTATATTCTCATCCTTTTCCAATGGGTTTCATCCTACTATTATTTCTTTCGGTTTCAAAAATTATCGACCCTGGTCTATAAGAAATATATTATATTATAAAAACTATGAACAATTTATTATATCCAAATTATTTTATCCAAAAATAATAAGTAGGCCCCTAATTATTCGGAACACCCTGTATACCATTAAATATATTTATTTTTAACCATAAAATGAACTTACATAACAAATTTTATTGAAATTAAAAAATAATTGTTATTTTATTTGCTAATTTTTTTGAGTTTTGGGTCTGTTCGACGCTATACATCTCAAGAACTGGTCAAAGGAAAAGGGAAATCAATAGCAAACATAAAAGTAAGACACTTGAAGCAAAAAATAACGAAATTTAACCCATCAATTTTTAATATACCGAGTGATTTATAAATGCATGCAGTTTTATGCTATTTTTCTATCGCTTATTATCGGAAACATCCTGTAGAACCTTGATAACTTCTACAAAATTTCTTTCAAAACTAATAAAAAAAAATATTAACTTTTTTGAGTTACCCTGTATAAATATAAATAACATAAATTCTGATCGCTTCCTCCAAGCTAATGTCATCTACAGTATTACTTTGTTAACATTTAATTTAATGCCGAAAATACAATGATATAACAAAAAATATTAAATAATTTTCGTCACTCACCCGGTAACTATATAATAAAAAAATTTAAACTTTTTTTATAGTATTCTATCCTATCTACGACAGGGCCAACAAAAATTTAGAAAAACAGAACGAATTAGTATTATAAACTACGAAAATATAATGTATTGAGAATTCATATTTTGCAACTTGGACTATCTCAAAAACTGGTCGGCAGATTTTATTGTGGCCATGAACACTTTTGATCAGAATGGCATTCTCTACAACATACTAAAAATTTAGAAAATTTAACCGCGGGCCATTTTCCATAAGAGAAGTGCGGGGTTCTTTAACAGCCTTGAACAGCCTCCACTATAATTGTTTTGATTTAAGTTGTCATGTCGCAAATCGACTCAATATAATTTTTATACCTATGTTACGAGTTCAAAGCTAAATTTTTTTCTTATCAGATCTTCCTTAACTTATGCTTTAGCGTAAAAATGGCCATTTATATAACGCGCACGTCATTTGGTTAACAATTTACCACAGCCGGCGTTCAATATTGAGCGTTTTTGTTAAAATCCCAGCCGACAGTTGTTCTAAAAAGGTATCTAAAATCGAATAAAATCGCCCCAACAAATGCCTTTAATATCGCCCTTCTTTACCATTTTACAATATCCTTCAAGATAAATATCTTATGGCAGTTAGTTATCCAGAAAATTTAAAAAGTTTTTGTGCCAGAAGATACCGGGTGTTTCAAGGAGCTCATTATTAAATGTAAGTGAAAAATGTTAATCGGCGAGTAGACAAAGTTTTTTTGTAGTTAGTTTAGTAAAACTTTTTTTAATTTTAAAAACTTTTTCTTTGCTTAATATTTTTGACTGAATTTTTTTTTATTAAAGTGCAAAGTACTATAGTGCCAACTTTGTAGTCGACTTTGTCACATGATGTCAGATTTCAGATTCAGTCAGAAACTACAAACACCGACACGCTGTTAAAATGAGCAGCTTTGGCGAGGACCTACCAGATTACAACCTAGAGGCCGCAAACTCTGCAAGTTTAAATTTATTGCCCGCCAAATCTCACCAAACATATAAAAAACACTTTAAACATTTTGAATCCTGGTGCCGCAACGAACAAACAAAAAATATTATAGTAGTATAAAAGTAGGAGGTATTCTTAGACTATTTTGCAGATTTACGAAAAACATTTCAGCCTAATACTTTATGGAATAAGTACTCTATGTTAAAGAGTGTCCTTAAAGTCAAAATAAATTTGGATTTAAGTCAATATTCCAAGCTAACATCGTTCTTAAATAAGCAAAACGGGGAAACCGTCCGAAAAAAGCCATAATTTTTGACAAAACTGAAGTTAACAGATTCATAGAAGAAGCAGCTGATCAACTTTATTTTCTAACAAAAGTCAGTAAGTAACAAAATTTTTGGGTTGGCCGGAGCTTGCAGGCGCTATGAGCTTTGCAAGATAATGGTTGATCACATAAAGGATATCGGAAATTTGATGGTCGTGAAAATCCCTTATGAAAAAAAAAATACATCAAGAATCTTTGTAGCATCCAATAAAACAAATAAGGGACATTATTTAGAACCTTATATTAAATATGCAAATTTGCGAAGCCATCCACTCCGCACAGTCGCTTTTTTATGCATTATACAGTGTCACCAGTAAAGTCCGCATTATATGGGATTTTTTTTTATTAATAACTTGTTGTAAATTAATAATTTTGACTTTGGCATCAAGTTCTGCTTCGATCGAGATGAAAATTAAGCAAAAAAATAGTAGTCATGTAATTCGCATTAGCTGTCAAATTTAAATTTTTTCCAACAAATAATTCAAAAGTGGGGTTATTTCTGAAAATATCGAAAAAAAGTTATTAGAAAAAGTTTTTTTTAATGCAGTTTCTAGCCCACATGCTAAATTTTAGCTGCATAAGATAATTTTGATTTTTTACCTATATTTTGTAAATTGCACCACTTTTGCAAAATAACACTCGACGCAACCTACATAAAACTTCTTAGTTTTGACAATTCTTTATTTCAGATACATTTTCTTTATTAAATGTGTGTTTTTCCACAAAATCAAAATTGGGCTATTAAAATTTAGTCGCATGTGATGCAAAGTTTGTTTGTTTTTGACCATGTATAAGGTAACTTCATAAAATAAGTATTTTTGAAAACGTTGTTTGTGTCTGAAAGTAATACATCTTAATATTAAGACAAAAAAGAACACAGTGTCATCAGTAAAGTGTTCATTAAGTGGAAAATAAATTTTAGTTTAATTTAACGTAAAGTTCATCTATTTTCAACGATTTAATTTAAAACTCCTTTATTTTATTTTTTATTTTTTTACTTTCAGACACAAACAACGTTTTCAAAAATACTTATTTTATGAGGTTACCTTATACAGGGTCAAAAACAAATAAACTTTGCATCACATGCGACCAAATTTTAATATCCCAATTTTGATTTTGTAGAAAAACACACATTTAATATGGAGCCACTTTAAAGAAAATGTATCTGAAATAAAGCATTGTCAAAACTAAGAAGTTTTATGTAGGTTGCGTCGAGTCTTATTTTGCAAAAGTGGTGCAATTTATTTTTTGTAAAAAAATTAAAATTTGACGGATAATGCGAATCACGTGACTACTATTTTTTTTGCTTAATTTTCATCTCGATCGAAGCAGAACTTGATGCCAAAGTCAAATTTCGAATAAAGTTATTAATAAAAAAAAATCCCATATGATGCGGACTTTACTGGTGACACTGTAGACAAGAAACATGCCATACTCCATATTGGAATAAATAAATTCATTCGGTAAAATGCCTTCGAAAATAGCTGCATATCTACAATTAAAAAATCCAGAGCAGTATACAGGACATAGTTTCTGTCGTTCCTCGGCTACCATGTTGGCCGATTCTGGAGCAGGTTGACGACTCTCGCTGAGAGACATTGATGATTTGATAAATCGAGAAAAGGATATGTCGAATAAAATATTTGCCACGAACTCCCCTTCAGCAGATCAATCTTCATCAAGCCATATAAACAGCTGCCCTTCTGAGTTTAGTCAACCTAACTGTCCTAAGTTAAATGAACATGTATCAAGCCATAATGTTAACTGCCCTTCCGCGCTAAATGAACTGACCGGATCTGCAATCAATTGGCAATGTTAATAATTGTTCTTTTGTAATAAATATTATAAAAACAAATTATTTAATTTTTTATAATTATTTTGCATTATTAAATAATTTTTTGTTGTTTAGTTCTTTGTTTCAAAATTAATTGAAAATTATTGAAAAAATTTTCATTTTTGTTGTTATTTGATATGAACCTTATAGGAAAATTTTTGTTTCTAATACGTATGCATGCTGCCTTTTCACACGCAAAAACTTATCGGAACTCCGCTTCACATCGTTCATCTAACTGTATTTGCATGGGGAAAAGTTACACTTTGCGCACTTGTTAGGGAAATAAATATTTTACTACTAAGACATTTACAAGACACTTATTATTTACAGTATTAATATTTATAAAAAAATTTAGATGAGAATATCATGGCTTTCCAAACGTATAAGATAGAATATGCGAGGTGTTAAAACTGTATACACGTAGGGAAAATGTTTGTCCGCCCATCTCTTAGTAATAAGTTGGAATAATACAAATATGAAGTATCGCAAAGCAAACAGAAGTAGGTAGATTATGTTTCCCCCGCTCCATCGTTTTGCATCTCGCTCATGGCACTCGCTGGTGGCACGCCGCGCCGCGCCGCTTCGATTCTATTAATATCAAATAAATATTCATTCATTCGTACGTTGCCGCCTGAATGAAAGGATCAGGATCAAGCAAAACGCATCGAACCAGCCAGATCCGATGCGATGGAGTGGGGGAAACATAATCTACTTATTTCTGTTTACTTTGCGATACTTCATATTTGTACTATTCTAACTTACTACTAAGAGATGGGCAGACAAACATTTTCCCTACGTGTACATATATGGTTTTAGTACAACAATATTAAAGTCGCGTTGGCTGCGACTATGATTTGGTTTCGATGGGTGATCGCTTGAGAATAGCGGGTGTCAAAATAAGTGTGACGTACACGTCTCAGTGATGAAAATAATAGTAAAAAATAATCATCTTCCATGTTATTGTTGTAGAATCAAAAAATCTATCTAAGTTATCTGCTTTCAAATAGGTTGTTTTTATTATTAACAGTGGTCAATAATAATTGACAAGGTAGAGGAAAACGATTTCTAAGGTTAATAATCTGTCAACAATGGCCATTTTATAGTTTCGTAGGAAAAAAACTCTTCTTAACCGGTTTTCGGTCCACTAAACTGATACCTTCAGCCTTTTAGCGCTGCCTAGTAGGACCCGATAATTATTGTTACGAATGTCTTTAGAGGCAATTTTCTCTTAACACTTAGTTTATGTATAGAAGTAGTTATAGAGGTGCCGGAAATACTTTAAACAACGACAGCAGATGTCACTTCACGCTACATCCTATCTTCGGCTGCCGCCATGCATAACTTTAACTTAACCGATTTTTTTTCTTTTTTCCGTCGGATTGACGATACACAACCAGCCCGGTGAAACATTAGATTGGCGGAATCGAAGCATATTTAACCAGACTATTCACTCAAGTGAGGCCCTACGTTCACCGTCTTCATCATTTATGAGTTGATATGACACTTATGTAGTTATTTCTAAAAAGTGCACTTGCTTATTAAGCAAGGCGACCTTTTTTCTTGTTCGGGAAATACTAGCCTCTCTGTACAGTGGAGGTAACTTGATGCTACGAATATCCAGAGTTATTCAATAATTTTGCCACTTACCTTCGCTGTCTTGGACACATATGGACTCGCCCAACCTTGCTTTATAAAAAGAAAATGGCTGATGGCTTAATTTTGCTCGTTTCTATACTAAGTGACATAGAAACCCGAACACCCAGTAAAAATGATTTAATTTTAATAATATTTTGTATACAAGTTTATCATCACAAAAGGAAGGTATGATTAAATTTTTATAACAAATCCGAACAAACCCGAACAAACCGAATAAACTTAGTCTGTCTTTAAAGATGGATTGAAATTTTAATCATTTCCTTACTATGACCCTCCGGATGTTTATGTAAAATATTATTGAAGTTAAATAATTTTTAACGGGTGTTCGGGTTTCTATGTCATTTAGTATATTAATATTGTTAATGGAGACGAGCCTTTTTACTTTTCGTTTTGCTAAAGGTAAGTAATGTAAACATCTTTTTATTAACTTGGATTAATATATCTTTATGACTAAACAAATCATCCACTATAATTTGTATTAGCATTAGCTTGTGTTTTGTGATTAGCATTAAACTTGCAGCCAAAACTTGCCTACACTATTTCGTATTACTTATAATCTATTTTAAAAATCTTTATCGATTACCTATATACGGAACTGTAGTAGGAATAATTTCATTTTAACCCACTCTGAAGTTGTTTTATCATTGTGGTATTGTTGTTTTAGATTAGGTGTTCCTTCTTATGCATAGGAATGAATTTTGGAGACAGAATTTTGTCGTCACTCTTTAGGATGCCTATAAAAAGTTTTTAACCAGGCATTTCCATTTTTCCAAGCTGACAGTGAGTACAATATTACTATACTTATTAAAAATACACACTCTGCCGAGAAAACTTCAACTAGAGAATGACTGAAAAATCAGTAAACAAGGAACTCGATAAACAGCAGAATTATAGGACAGACTCAAATGGTAATAGTGATTTTCTTCTAATATTTTAATAAATTTTTGTCATGCATTTCCGAGTTTGATTTTTCATTTTCTTACAGGCAAGATTAACAATAATTTAGAGTATTTTATATTTAGTCAAAAAGGTTATTCGGAATCCTGCTATTTCATTTTTATTACATACAAAATCAACCAACGGGATTTTGAATAGTTTTGTTGTTTAAATCTAACTTTAAAATATTAGGCGCAAAGAAAATAATATAACTATGGTTATTTAAATGTCCCGGCTCAAGGTTCTCACCAGACGCTATGGCGGCGCTGTTTTTGATAGTTTTGATATATTGTCATTTTTGCTTCTACCAATTAACATGCTTGTTTGTCTTCTTCCTGGTGTAAGTAAGTATTCATTGACACTAACTATGGTATGCCGAAGCGCATAGGTAAATTATATCTTATATCTCTATCTTATATATTGTGACGTCACGTGAGGAAGTCCAGCGCGCCTAAATATATGAGGATTCAAGCAATAAGGTTTTAATGTTTGAATATTGGAGCAGTTTAAAGCTCGTAAACATGGTAAATAAATTGTTGAATATAATTAGGAATAGTGAACATTATTTCTCTAAAATTATGCTTTAAACAAAGGGCATAAAAATGTAAGGAACAAACTATGTTATGTTTGAAGGATTATCAAAAAAATTACCTTGTCGGACTTCCATCCACGAATTTTGTTACTTAACACAACGTTTCGGTTTGTAAGTATCTCAAACCGTTTTCAAATGTAAACTAAATTATAATTCTAAGGCTACTGTCTTAAATAAGTGCAATGAAACTTGATACCTACGTGCTTACTGGAGGGTGAAGATTGAGTTGCTTGTTTTGGACAAGGAGAGGCTCCCAGATGTTGGGGGATATCTATATTTGGTTAACTCAATATACGGATATTTTGAATCTTAAAAGCTGCTTCTTTGAATTTGCGTTTTCGCCTGTGTATATTGGTTGGTCCATACATGTTCTGCTGTACCTGATCTCAAAGTTTCATCTTTTTGGGTATGTTTCAGATATTCTTTAACTTGCACTGGAAGAGGTCTTGTTTTTAATAAACTGCGTTATGGGCTAATTGAGTTACTAACGTTAATAAATAGCACAACGGCGTTGAATAAATCATGTAATTCTGATAAAATGTTGTATTGTACTTATATATTGTAATATACATGTAATAATAATGTTTTATTATATTAAAAAAACTGATCCCCAATTTAAAAACACAAATGCATCCATTTCCTAGTTTTGTTCGGAAAAATACGTAACCGAGTCGAAAAAAATTACTAAGTTAACAATTATAATGTTCTAGTGTCCTACACAACTACTTAAACAGAAAAAAAAACAGCCACAGAACAAATAAAAGTAAATTGAATATTTTTTGAAAAGGGAATTATGTTTTTTACATGGACCCCTTGGTTTCTGACCCTCTCACTTTTTATGATTTTTAATCCATCTTTTACGCACGTATATAAAAGTCAATGTACTGCTAAAAATTCATTAAGCTTTGCACCATTCCTTTCCGGTTTTGCGATAAAGCGTAAATGTAATACCGCCTACAAAAAGACGAATGTCTGAGTCGGGGCAGTCACAAACTTTACTGTTATGCTGCAAGGCATGCTACGTTAGCACAGTGGCGTATTGATGGGGAGGCCGGAATCGCTCACAATAATCGCCGTGTTGCCTCGTATTGCCCCCCCCCCCCTCCTCCCCCAAAGTCAAAAGTTGTAAAATCATATTAGCCCACTAAGATTTTTAAAGTTTACAATAATTCAGATATCATTTTAAAAAGTCGTCATTTCTGTTGAATATTATTTATAGAACTAAACAGAGTCGAATACTAATTATCCCCCATAAGATCATTTGTTTTAAAATAGAATTTTAAGGCAAGGCATAATTTTTGTTAAAGTAATTTTTTCAACCGGAATAAAGTTGGGAAGATTGAAAACTCAATGTCAGTTGCAAATGGTGGCCGATTTTGACCCATTGTTGAACTACTCGAGTATCTGTCCAATTTGTTGTTATTTTTGTGCTGTTTTGTGATGTTATAAAGTATTGGCAAATTAATACAAAATGGACTTGGCAAAAAGAAACCAGGGCATTCGACAGAGTATGCTGATCAAAGTTGTGGCAAGCAATGCAATGCTTGGATTCCCAAAAAAAAACTTATATCGCTGATAAAAGTATGCATGGAGGGTAAGCGATATAAAGTAAGAGTGAGACAGAGTCTCTCCGATCCCTTCAATATCAATAATGGTCTCAAGCAAGGTGACGCCCTCTCACCTCAACTCTTTAATTGGAATATGGATTAGGAACTCCAAAATCGAGAAGCCAACTGCTATCTTTCATCAAGAGGGACCCAACCTACTCCTGGCTTTTGCAGACTATGTCGATGTGATTGGCAATATTTCAACCCCAAAGACTCCTTCATAAAGTTCGAAAAGGAAGCAGAAAAGATAGGCCTCAAAATAAATGAAGACAAGACCAAGTATATGTACCTCAGCAGAAATAATCGGAACCGAGATAGAGTAGGACAAAACTTTTCTATCGGAGACTACAACTTTTTGCGGACAAGACAATTTAAATATCTGGGTACAAGTATTAGTGAAAACAACGAAATTACAGAAAAGATAAATAACAGGATACAGGCTACAAACAGATGCCTTTTTGCTCTTCAAAACCTAATAAAATCTGGAATACTTGCCAGGAAAACTAAGCTGAACATATATTATACAAAACAATTTTAAGGCCTGTCGTAATGTATGGACGTGAGACCTGGACACTTAGGGTGGGCCGAGAATTCGAACTTTGGAATTTCGTTTTGGAAAAGTGCGCAAAAGTTGCCTTTTGTTATTGTAACAAAAATGTTTATTAACAGTTTTTTAATTTTAAGTCATCTTCTACCTCCTACCAGAACTCAAAATTTTCAAAAAATTTTGAAATTCGACATTTTGAATTTCTATCTGGAATGGCACACAAAATATTCCTTTCCTTAGTCTGACCAAAATATTTATGTACATTTTTTTTTATTGCATCCTGTCTTCTGCCCCCTACCGGCACCCAAACATTTAAGAAAAACAAAAATACAAACTTTGGATCGAATAAGGTATAACATTTTTTTTATTATAGTACATTTTCTACCCTTTAGCTTAACAATATATTGAATATATTCATTAAAAGAAGCAAACAACATACTCGGTCATGTAATAAAATGTATAACGGCCTAATTTATTGAATTTTTGCTCTCAAACTGAAGCATCAATTTACGAGATTCTAATCTTGCTGATATAAATCCATGTCGCCTTTCGGGACCAACAACAGATAACGAAGCTTTCGTTACCAATTTTACGCATCTTTCCACGGCTTGGCTATGACAGGGGTAAGAGGTAACCTCAGTAAGTTTATTTGGGGTTTCTCTTATTATAGTTTCCAATTCATCTAATTCTAAATTATGAAGTAGTGGGGGAGAAGTGATGTCATTGTTTTGCCAGTCTATTAAATTAGTATAGTCTTCTGCATTAAAATTCAGTTTCGGTATTATAAAAGGACGAATTTTTCCTGGATCTTCCCTCTTCTTCGCATTTAAAATACGTCGCATGGCAAGTTCTCTGATGTGGGGACGAGGGTCACTTATCATACATACTAAAATATTTTCCGGGTGTGCGAAAAATGCATTGCGTTGTATGACTGGGTCAATAATTGCTTGCAAATCATCCCTTAAATATCGTCCTAGCTGAATGGTTTGCCAAACATGTTTTGCTCCATTTTTACAAGATGGGTTCAGTTTAATTAAAAACCACATCGGCGCATAAACTTTCAGAACAAAAGTTGTCAA